>JAUNZM010000105.1:4442500-5065000 GCA_033459285.1 Clamator glandarius
GAACTGCAGTCTAGGCTGGAGCTGTAGTTCCTGAACCAGTGGTTATCAAATTTTTTATGGAAAAGCACAGCTTTTAAACTTAACTGTCCATCTTACAGCAGATGCTAGCAGTCCACATGCTATTAAGAGTAAGCAACCTTACCATATGTATTCCTCCACTCATGTCAAAATATAAGCACTGGTCAGACAGAATCACTTGTAATATTTTGATGCCAGGGCCAAATGCAAGACATCCTCTGCCTTGTTCTAATCCCATCCAGGCTCTGAATAGCACACTGTCAATGCAGCAGTAATGCTGAAGGGTTTGCTTGGGAGACCACTTGCATTGAATGTTTACCACTTAATGACTACAATTAAGAAAGTGCCATTAACTCCTCATTGTGGCCCAGTATTCAAGTGAACTCTTGTTTCCCATTTCCCAGCTGTTCTAGATGGTTAACATCTGCAGCTCTGGGTCAGTATCCATTAGGCAAAGCACCAGTCAAGCTGCATCCACACTTTTCTCAAACTAATATTTATGTGTTTACGTGAAGAAAGATTTTGAGACAGACATACTTTTTCCTTTCAATTGTTTTGTGTCTAGACTATCAAAATTGTAAGCAGATGTGAATTGCTTACTTGTACTCTGAACACTTCTGCAGGATCTCAGCAATTCTGTTTCATGGTTTCAAGGACATTTATCAATGAATTCTTCCTGCTTTCACCTATCGCCTTTTATTAAGGCAATATAAGCTAAGTCAGGAAGCACTAATTAAACCAAAAGAAAACAGATGTGTACACCTCACAAACAGCTTATGAGCCGTGTTTTAAATAGGGCTTGGATTCTCTGCAGGTTTGGTCTAACCTGGATACAGCTGATTTCACTGGTATTGAACCAGGGAGATTTTTGGCAGTCTTCAGAGTGCTAATCTTATATATAAGAAAAAATTAAAATTAGCATGGGATTTTCAATCCTGTTACTTCTTAATTTCAGCAAAAGCTCTGTCATAACAGACTATTTTTCATTCATCACAATTAACCGAAGATGACAAACATGATGAAGGTCGAGGCAATAGCACAACTGATTCTGACTCTGATAAGCAGTGTATCACTGCTTTCTCCCCTCCCTCTCTTCATCCTCAGGCTATTTTGGTTTTTGCCTAGACAGCTACTCCTTACCATAAGACACTTCCTTCAACTACATTATGTGGTCATGAAGTGCTATAAACATCAAATAAATATTTTCAGAAGGAAAAAAATAACTGGTAAAAAGATCAGAAATCAAATAAAAGTAGGGAAAAGAGATCAAATATATAGTTAAACAACCATCACACAAAGCCTGTTCCTTTTCAAGCAAATAGGGTGCAACATCAGCTATATTTCCTTCTTCCTTCTGGACTTTATTCACCCACACTTTTTTTGTTACGAGCTGAGTACATAATCTCTCTGAGCTGGGAATTCCTATTACTGATTTAGATGACACTCAGTGGAAGAAGCCCCTGCTCTTTGACCAAAGCATTGTAGTTCAAATTAATAAAATCTTGTGGCACTAAACTGCTTTTCCAAGACACTAACACTCAGGGTTACATAAAATCACATCAGTGTATAGGGGTAAAACCTATTGCCACAGTGCTATTGACTAGAGACCAAATAATTTTCCACTAAAATCTCTCTTATCTCTTTAATTATACTTTGAGATTTGGCATCTTGCCTTTCATCATGACAAACCTTTTCCTAAGCCACCAACATGTGGTTCCAGGCGATACTTGGTACAGGTTAAATGTGATATTAAAAGACAGACCTTAGCTATAACCCCTGCCTTAGCAACAGAAATGACCAAAAATTTCAACCAGATTTCATCTGTGATAAATATGGATGAGTTGGAAGCAAGGACAGGCTTTGCAATATGGAAACATACACTACCTAGGAGGAGGGAATTGTTTCAGATTATTAAAAACCAATCAATGTAGAATTTGGGTGGGCAGCACTTCTGCTATTTAATATTTCACATTAATTGTTTCTGTTCAGCATCTACATGACAGTATAAAATATTTATATAGATATTTTACTATTACAGGAAAACCACAGAGTATGGAGAGATCCATGAGCTTACAACAGAAGAACAGTTTGTAGAAGGAAAATATAGGGTTGAGTTTGACACTAGCTCTTACTGGAAAGGACTTGGCCTTTCTCCATTCCATGAATACGCTGACGTAAGTATTGGCAGGTATACTTAATAACCTATATACTGTGTAGTGTCATCAGCTGTAAAGAACAAATACTGAAGGAACAGCAATATTTGGTGAAATGATTCACTACCACATAACACTGGGTGAATAAAGGCAGTATATGGTCAGCTAAGCCAAAGGAAGTAGCTGGCTTCCCTGAAAATACTGACATGGCTTTTTCAGAATGGAGCTGTGCCCATTCATCCATTCAGACCAGTAGGGACCTTTGTTCAAAAAAAACCCAAACCTCTAAATTATTCAAAATTACACGGTGTTAAAAAAACAAAGAAAAAAAAAAAAAGACCGCTTTTATTTTTACTGAAGTAGTACTCAGTATTAGAAAAAGTTTCTTTACTGAAAGAGTGGTCAAACACTGGATCAAGCTGCCCAGCAAAATGGTAGCGTCACTTCCCCTGGAGGTGTTTAAAAACCATGTAGACATGGCACTTGGGGACACGGTGGCATGGTGGTGTTGGGCTGACAGTTGAATTGGATGGTCTTAGAGGTCTTTTCCAACCTTACTGATTCTATGACTATAGAGATTTGGAAAACCTAATTTTATAGGAAATAAGCTATTCTTGAATCAGTGTTATTTACCCCTTATCAGTCACCTGAAAATCCCTGAATACTAGTAAGACCTTAAACAATTCTTTCCAAAGTGCCTTTTTTAAATAAACAAAACCAAAAAAACCACAAACCCCTCTGTACTGAAATATGCAATAGAAAAAAGCATAAAAATATAACAAAATAACAATTGTGGGAAAGCAAAAGTTGTCTGTTTCATCAATACTGAAATTTCATAAACAGGCCAGCAAATATAATCATGTGTTATGCCTCTCTTTGCTTTCAGCCCTACACTGATTCACTGTGTGCTCTATTCTATTACATTTACTTAACGCTTCCAAATTTAAATTCTTCATGCTTAATCTCCCATTAAATTTGAGTTTCCCCACATTAAGTAGTCTGGAACAGCTACAGGCTGTGTTGTAGAACATTTTAAATCACATGTTCATGAAGCTCTGTGAAAGACTAAAAGAAATGACTGAGGCCCAGGTCCATAAAAGTCTGAGGTGCAGCTTGAGTCGCTTAGAACAAATAAATAGTCCTCAAAAATACTCCTGAATGACTGGAATGTCTGAAAGTTGCTGAGGCCTGTGGTAGGGTTTCACCTCAAAAGGTGCTTGCTGGTCAAGACTGTTCCAACTAGGCTGTTGAAGAAGCTTTCCTTTGACATAATAGCCTACATGTCAACAAATTAGCTTGGGAAGTTGGCAGAGTTCAATGACTGCTTATGTATAAGGTAGCTGAAGCCTACTGTTCTCATGTCTCAGCAGTTCAGACTCTGGCAGGACCAGGAGGTAAGAGAGAACTCTCTAGTCCTCTTACAGAAAGTATGTCATGGCTTAGAAAACAGATCAAATATGAGACTAAAGAGAACCAAAGAAAGTGCGAGCTTAACCCAGGTGACAAAACTTTCCTAGGAACTGGGTGTCCCAATTTCCAGGTACTGATTTGGAGGGCATTCAATTTTAATTATATTAGGATACAGATCCTTCTTTGTTCTGGCAAGTTCAGCCACTCAGTTCTTAGTGCAAGTACTGACTCATTTATAGGCTGTGTTAAAAACAGGGGCACTGAAGTACAGAAAGCAACTCCAACTGCCTACCTAGCTTGGAGACTTCAAACAGAGGTTGTATTTAAGTTCACTAGATAGGCTTTCACTTACCCATCTTATTGGTTATATGAGACACATCCCCCTCATCCTACCATTCCACATCACAAAGTGGGTTGCCCGATTCAGGCACATGTATCTGCACCTAGCTTCACCACAGCCTCCTTGTAGACCTTGGTCCAAACCTCACAAATTTCTCCGTCTTCGGTAAGCATCACAAAGTAGCAAGGAGCATTACCCTTCAGAAGGGTAAGACCATTGTGTGGACAGAAAAGGCACAGAAATGGAATGTGCTTCCTAATTCTTAATAAGGTAGCTTTGAACGTATGTTGTTCATCATGATCACAAGTTTTCTCTTTTCCAGGTGGTGTTCACTGCTAATGATTCTGGTCACCGCCACTATACCATTGCCGCTCTCCTCAGTCCTTTCTCTTATTCAACCACTGCTGTTGTCAGTGATCCCCAGGAATAAAGATGTACCACCCTTCCACTAACACTCTTCTCCATTAGAACTATCATAGGCTTTTAGGAGGAAGGTTTTTCCTACTGCTAATGCATAACTTTTTGCTACATTAGGTTTTTTTTCATTTTGTAACCTTCCAAATTTCAGACAAGTCAATAAAATGTTACTTCTTTAAAACAGATTTGATTTTATTGCTGGAGTTTTATTGTGTTCTAAAGTGTCATGACTTGCATTCAAGTGCAAAGGACATCTGGAAAATAAGCATAATATGGCACTTGATTTATTATCTTCCTCCACTACCTTAAAAAATAAATACATTGTCTTAAAATAAGAAAGTTACAGAATTGTGCTACCTAAAAAAATTGATCAAACACATGTACCTCAAACAAGAAAATCATCCATGCTACTCATAATTTACACACAGAAGGGACAGTCCCACTATCAACTAGGTCACAGAGTAAATAGAAGAAATTCTGAATACCTAACAGCAGAACAAACAATGCAGAAAAATATCTGTCTATCTATCTAGAAGTGGAAGAGTTAAAAACTGTGTGCCGTTACTTAAAACTTCAGGTAAACCTCAACTTTTCAAAAGGAAAGTTTGATGCTCAGTCAGTCTAGGAAATTCTGAAGCAATCTCAATTCGTACCATTTTTAACAACTTTTTAACATTGCTGGGTACCATATTCAGATGCATTTCAATTAAATCTCCAATAACTCAAATCTCTAACCATCATTTTTAAAAAAGCCCTAAAACAGAAGCATCATCTTAATTTTCTCTTCATATTTTTAAAAACTGGAAGAGAGAATCTGTGAAGTGACTGTGATTCAAAGAGTGAAGTTGATAAACTGACAAAAGACCAGAGGGCTTTAGCAGTGATTTTTGTACAATGGCCTATTGTTTTTAAACTATCCTGAGGTACAGGAATTGGTTTTTAATTGGCTTACAGAAACTGCAGAGTTGGTTACTGAAATCATCCCATTCAGAAATGATCAGCACTCATCTGCCACTGACCTTGGAGTTTATCTCTACACCCAGAGCCTGCTGGGATCACTGGAGATCAAGTGAATTCACAAGTTAGAAAAGTTTGACTTTAATGTTTCACTATTTGGTAACATTTTCCCCTTATCTCTGGACAGGACCATAGTTGCACAACTCTCCTAAGCAGTACAAATAGCTTCAAAACAGCACACATCCTAAAGCATGAAAATTTCATAGGGTTCTGCTATTCCTGGATCTTGAAAGCCAGTAGTTTTTGCAGTGGGCTATGCTGAGCCTTCAAAATAGGACATAAATATGTTCATAGAGGCATAGTCTTAAAAAAAAAAATCAAACCAAAAAACTACTCTGTATTTAGTCAGCCATCCAATGACAGGATAAGTCTAGGAAGACTGTGCATACGTGTGTCTAACCAAAGATCAGAACGACAAAGTTGAATTCCAAGTAACATTTCCCTAAAATGAAGCAGTTGCTTCTGGTGGGAGCTGGCTTGTAGTTGTCCTGAATCTAATGTACAAATAAAGCGATAGAACTTAAAACATAGTTTAACTGCTCTTCACAAAAGTGGATGTAGGTATCTGGCTACCATGCATAAGATAACTAAATAGCCAACACACTAACTATTTACCTTTCCTCTGAGGTGGGGAGGCCACCACAGAGAGAAATCTCTTAAAAGATAAACATGGGTGAGTCAATTACGCCAAGCCATAACCAACAGAGAAATTCTCACAGAAACTGAAATTGACAAGCTGACTAGAAATCTGTATTTCTCTTAACTATACGAGATCTATACAGCACTATTCTTCATTTCCAAGATCACTGCAATTGAGCTAGACAATTGACACAGGCAATGATAAAAGAGACTTATTTTTGTAGACAAGGTTCATGTTTGTAAGGGTTACTTATTTTCTCATTGTTTGCTAAGTAAATAGTATGAATCAGCATGTTGGAAGTCATATGGGTTTTCTGATAAGTAGCCTCAGTTTAGAGGTCTTGATATAAAAATCAGAGATCCCACCAGTTTTTACTGGCTTACCCTGAGACTTCCTAGTGGTAGGCAAAATGGCTTTTCATTCTTTATTTCTTATTTTCTTAGCTGGTCTGATATTTTTCTCTGAAGCTGCACCACAGGTAAGTGTCTCAGGATTTAGGTCCTTCATATTGATCTAGTCTCAGCCTCTTAAATTTTTTTTTAATACTTTAATTAGTGTAAGTGAAAAATAGACTGTTTCATTTTGTTACAATTATTTTGCTTTTATGGATTGTATTGACTATAATTCTCTCCTACTGATCTTTCTCTGGTCCTTCTTTCTCCTTCTCAAGTGATCAGTGAGAGGGTTTTATTGTTAGAGAAGCAGCATTTCTCATTAGACTCAGCTACTGTGTGGAAATCAATGTAAGACAAGAAAGAAAAATATATTCACTACACAAAAGCCTTGAGCCTGTTGAAAAGTAAGTAATAAACCTTATACCACAATGAACAAGCTCCTGTCATCAGGGATCCCATTTCCTGTTGCAAGATCCATGCTGAAGAAATGCTTTCTCTAGTCATCTCCTTTATTGCTCCATCCACTACAGCTCTAGCCCATGCAAGCAAGGAGCGATCTCAATGCACATTGATGCAGGCAAAGAGAGGGCTCTTAGTTTTTACCATCTACATCATGATTAATTTTCCTGTGATTAAAAGGAGATCGATGGCTATTATTTTGAGGTCATAGGTTCCACAAAGCTATATTTTCTCCCTTTTCATCTACAGAATTAGGTAATGGAAGGTCAAAGTCCTTATTCAACTCTACCTTTGAATAGGTAAAACACTGGGGCATTACCCTTGATTGTGATAAACACGTTGGGAGTAGAACTACAGCCATCCCATCTCTGAAGGAAGGTTTCCATCCTTTATGCCTGCCCAGCTAGGGGCTGACATTAAGATAACTCTACATCAACAAGACATCAGAGGCTCTCAAATCCAGAAAGCCATGCTCAAATTGCCACTACAGAATTCAGAAGAACAGTTGCCATATTTCTACAACTTTTGATGATAAATTATCTCCTATTAAGGTCACCGTTTCCTTACAGCTTCATGTTGGAGATGCTATGTAGCTAAGCCATGCCAAAGAGAAAAAAGAAATGAATTCTCACCCACAGACACAGCACTTCCTCAGTGTACACTGCTACACTCCGCCTGACAAATCCTGATATCTTCCTCCCTGAATCCACTCTATCCAGCCACTAGAAAGCCTCAGGCTGCATTTCTGCAGTACACAGTGATCTTGTTGAGGAAATTATGGTATATTCTGTAGATCTAAAGAATAATATCCTTACTGCTTCATAATGCACCACCACTTCCCTTTGTTAAAACATAAAAATTCTCTTTCTCTATCTGAAGGGCTCTGCTGACTCCAAGCATCCTCTTGTCATAAAAATTCTGGATTCAGTCCGAGGAAGTCCAGCTCCAACTGTTTCAGTTAAGTTATATAAAGAAGCTGCAGATGGATCTTGGGAACTGTTAAATTCAAAGTAAGTCATACCAAAATAATAAGTGAAAGAAGAAAAGGAAATGGGAAGGGGCAAATAGTTGAAAAAACAATTTCACATATTCTACCATGGTTTTTTTTAGTCACAGCAAAGATAACTTAATATTGAATTAATTTGCTGCAGACTGTCTTTTAACTGTACTACAGTTTCAACTAGCCAAATTGTTTTATAATGCTTTATAATTATTGTGAGCACGAGAAAGTATTTTAAACTACCCTTTAATTCAATCACCACTTTTCTTCAATTTCATTACAAAGGATTATGTTACTTCATAGTACTCAGCAATAAACTGCTCAGGCAGACTATTTTAGTTTCTTTGAAGCCAAGAGTCTGGTTGAGAACTCTATTGTCTATTTTTCTTCTTTCCAAATCAATTTTTATTTCATACAACATCATAGCTTTAGAAAGAAAGCAGAACTGTTTTGAACATATAGCACGCCATATTTTATAGCTGCCTCTGCTTCAAGAAAAAAGGAAACATCCAAAAGGAGAAAATCTGGTGATAAAGCTTTCTCACCTCCTCCCTCGCAGAGAAGTAATTACATCTAAAATAAGAATCTCCCAGATATTTAAACACTGCCATGTCTTTTAAAAAAATCTAAGTATGGAATTTCAGCTGTAGATCACTTTTATCAAAATTGCCATAAATTTTAGTATATATTAACACTTCAGAAGCTCAAAGACAATTTTTACTTAATTATCTGAAACGAAATTGAAAAAAAAATTGGGAGTACATGGAATGAACATTCAACAAGCAACACCCTTCTTCCACACTTATCTCCTCTAGATAGTTGCGAAGTCTCACCCCAGACCCTTCCAAGTCTGTTAATACTCTATTCTACCTAAAAAAGTGTGATAGGGCTCAGAAGGGTTAAAGAAGACATAATGCAAGAATTTCAATAGTGAGAACCCAGACTCAGATGCATTTGTAGAAAGCCCACAAGAAATGGTAAGGTGTTCCAATTCTTTGGTGTTCCATAGTGGGCTGGCAGAAGCAACAGTACTCTCATTTGTGTCCTTGAAAAATATAGCTACAGTGAAGGCCACACATATTTGTACAAGGTACAGAAGAACAATCTATTCATGTTGTCCTACTTAAGTTGCCTCTCACCCCTCAAGTGAGAAGACACATTCACACATTCTGTTACTGGACATGTGTGATAATTTCCATTAAGAAGGTATTTAGTTTACTTATCTTCAAATCTGAGCTTAGAGGCTTTTATATTAAGAAATTCAGCTGAACAGCTGGATATTGACAGAAGCCTTTAAAACACACTTAACATCTGAAACAGAGAATACAGTAGCTTTAAGATGAGGTATGCGAAAGCTGTGGTAATACTGAAACAACTTCTCCAGCCTTGTTAATGTATAAATAAGTGAATGTTAGCAAGAGATTCTGAAATAACTGTTCCTAATTAAAGATATATTTGGGTTTAGCTGAGAAAGCTAATTAGATAAATGAACATTTATCTAAGAAATTTTAAGTAATGCACTGGACAATTACATTAAAAACACTGAATTCTTTATTTCTCTCTGCATGCAATTTGAACAAAATATGTTTGGAAGCAGATTTGGCACTTGCAGAGTACAAAACAGCGGTTTGTAACTACTAAAATCAGGCACTAGCAACACTGTTATTTGCAGATAACCTACCCGATCAAAATCTTACTATTATAAAACTTACTTCACAGAAATAGGTTTCAACCAAGAACTAAGTCTGAAAGATAGCATTCAATATTGGTCCTAGAGCCCTAAATTAGTAGTTCAAAGGCATATGTTTTCAAGCCAGCATTATGGCCTTGGATAGCACTGATAGCATCCTCAAATCAAATAAAACCATCTGTTTGTTGAGAATGGAAAATCAACTGATCAATACAGACAACAGAGAATTCCACAAGGCTATGCTGTTGGCTGACCCACAGCCATTTCAAATAGCAGATCTCAAATTTCAAATAGCCAAATGCAAAAAAAAAAAAAATCATACTGATAAAACAACTCGATACATTTAAGTAAGAAAGAAAACTATGGAAAAAACAAAAGAGTTGACCCTATTTACTTGCACAGTAAGTGCTTCGTAGAGCTTCCATACTGCTTACAGCAGTAGTGAAGTTTTCCTTCCGAGTTGGTTCATTTAATTAACTCCAAGACTCTGACAAGAGTCTTCTAACAATAATACCACCAGCTTTTGGCTCATTCCCAAACCATCCAAAGTGGAGACATGGCAGGCAGCCACCTGCTGCGGCAATTGTGGAAGTAGCAAATGCCAAGACAAGCAGTGAAGGATCCCTAATATATATGGACATAATCCATTCCAGATCAATATAAGTATTCATCATATGACTTAAGCTGCACAACATCACTCAAGTTCAGTTGCTAAGAACTGCATTTTTCTAGGGCTCATAATCACAAAATAAAAGTGCATTCTTCTGCCGTCACACAGGCAAACCAATGACAACGGAGAGCTCCATGAGCTCACAACTAAAGACCAATTTGTAACAGGGATATACAAGATTGAGCTTGACACAGGCACGTACTGGAAAAGACTAGGCTTGAATCCCTTCCATCACCATGCTGATGTGAGTAATCATCTTCTCTTAGTTGCAAAGGATACGTTATATATCTAGCCTTCAAAAACTAACTGCACGTGTTGAATTTTCTTTTCACTTTGAAACGTTTTTGCATTAACGCTTTAAATCCAAATTCTCAATGCATTATAACAACATGCTCATTAGTTACCTAGTTACTAGCTTCCCCATAACTCTCAATAAGATCTTAGATGCACTCCTTACAGAGATATTTTCTGACCTCCTGCCTCTGCTTAAGCCTGTGATTCTTTCTGTGACTATTTCTAGACACCTGAAGGAGAACAACAGATGGACTACTCCAAGTCTACTGGGAAAAGGATTTTTCTGCCTTTTAGATCCTGAATTTGTATGGCTGCAGAAAAATTTTATAATTTAGATTTTTTAAGATAATGGAAGATGAACAGTCTTCTGAATCTTTGGTTCCTCAGAAAAAAAAGTGCAACAGGCCTTCTTAGCTTGCACAGGACAGATAAAATGGTTAGATGACGGTGGTCCAGACGAGGTACTGACTGAAGCTAGCTGCAGGGTTTAGGAATCCTCAAGAGCTGTCCTCTTCCCTTCCACAGCATCAGACCTTCCATATTACCTTTCAATAGCATTCCTCTATTTGTTGTTTGCTGGACTGTGACCCATCAATGAGCACCACCAGCTGCACAGTTTGCAACTAGTGCACAGCAATTCCTTGTCTCCTTGGAGAAAAGGTGGCAAACATCTGGGTTAAATTTTGTTTCTGCCTCCCTGAACTGGAAGAGTGAGGACATTCTTACTCTAGACAAAAATGAAGGTTAATGCTGCATAGTCTGTGATAACTGAAATAGAAAAGGTAAGATTAAAGTGTAAATTGATTATACATCAAAATAATGTTAAAGTCTATATTCCAACCCGGAAATCAATTTAATCAGGGTGAAAGAGCCTCCTTTCTTAAAAATAAGCCTAAATATGGATTATGTTTATCTCGGTTCACTAGCTCTTTCATATGCATCTTTTTTATTAATGTTGAAAGGAGCACAAGCTATGCATGACAATGTTATTGAACGGTCTGTTTTAAAAGTTGTCACCCATTGTCTCATAACACAAAATCACCTCTTGTGTAGAGGGAGAAATCGAAGGGCAAAACATGAGCTGACAAGGGAGATACTAAAAGGGCTGTTGTACATAAGGTTATTATCACATTGTGGCTAAAGGACTAATACAGTACTTTTCCCTCTACTAGACATCTAAGTAGGAGTAAAGAAACTAATTGCTTTGTATTTTAGCCTGATAATAGTTACAGTGGCACTATGCTTAATTCTGTTTCTCAAAGGTCAGGATTTCATAAAAGCAACAAAATGAAAGGATGCTTTAAAAAAAAAAAAAAAAGACAATCAATGGGGTTCAACTCAGATCTTCAACGAGGAAAAAAATTTCTTGTTGCCATTTAGAAGTGCCAACAAGGAAATTCTGGTTTAGATAATAAATATATTAGTTACAATTTTAGCCAAGCTGCATGTGTACTTTTAACAGAAGATTGAACCAGTCAAAACCACTGCATGGCAGGCAGCCACAGATCACACTAACTGACTGAATCACCACAAGAGAAGATACTTCCAAAGTTTTGTGGCAGGTTAGATAAAATGATCACAATGGTTCTGCCTAGGAGACCGAAGCTCATTTGTCTTGTATTTGTTTTTTTTCTTTTTCCAGGTGGTGTTCACAGCTAATGATGCTGGTTATCGACATTACTCCATTGCTTTTTTCCTCAGTCCCTATTCATATGCAACTACAGCAGTAGTTAGTGAGCCAGTAGAATAGAATCACACATTAAGCATGAGAAGTTCAGGTGTAAATTGAGGTTTCCATAAACAGTAAGAACTAGTTTCTGACTGCATCTACAGGTTTAGATTTCATAGTAAATCACTAACAGTAATAGTCAACTAGTGTATTCATGTTGTTAACTTTAGACAGAACATGCATTGAATTGTTTTTAAATACTCTTCTGAATAAAAGTATCCTCTATTTCTGTATTTTCTAAGTTCTTCTCTTTCAAATAAAAGTTTAGGGTTGAAAAAAACACATTAAGCTTAGAAAAAATACACTGAAAGTCCACTAAGAACCCAAATTTTTCCAGGGAGTTAATAAACTACATTCCTTCTTGCAAAAGAAACTAACAGAATACATCCGAAAGATGCACAATCCACCATCTACCATCATTTATACTTTATTACTGAAGCCCACAATAGATGGGTACTACTACACAAGGCCCCACAGTATCATCATATAAACTCACCTCCCAATTCTGTTTTTAAAGATACAGAAGTATTTAAAGATGCTAAGGATGATACACATACTTAGAATGCCTTCTCTCCTGCATACCAATATATTATAACTGGTGACATTTTCAAGGAGAGTCCATATCCAGATTATTATCAAGATTATTTGTGTATTTTCATAAAATTATGCAAATACCTTTGACCCCAGTTGAAGTAATCCCAAAATACTCATATACCTCTAACTGGACACTTCTGTAGTAGTTGCAAGATTAAGACGAACTGATGATTCCTGAGAAAACCAGCTTCCTATTTAATGCCAGAAGAAATACAGATGAACCCTTCTATTTCCCATTCTTGTAATCTATATATAAGGAAGACTACTCCTAAGTGGAAATAAGTATAGAGAAGCACCCTTAGAAGAACAGCAACCCTATTTTGAAGAGATAAATAAAAATGCTCAGTCATTTAATAAAACAAAAAGCTGAAAGCATATAAATACCAAAAAAGGGAAACTAATTTGTTAGCCTAAGGCTTGATTCCATCACAGCCTAACTTAACGTGTTTGCTGGCCAGGTGCCCTTTCTTTTTCTTGTTACTTCAAGGAATTAAGCAGTAGGAACATGAGCACTTCTGATATACTCTCAGTATCTCAGAATAAACAAACCAACACAATCTTTAGAATGTTATATTTCATAAAAGACAATGATAAAAAAGTACAAACATTTTCATGAACAACAACAAAAAAAAAATGATAGTACACAGGAAATTACCAGCATTTGTTTCAGTGCATTTTTCATTAAGCCTGTCTTACATACTTCTACAAATAAAATCATCTTAAGTACATTTCCTCTGGCTGATACACATTGGATCCTTTTAATATTTTTAAATAACTGGCTCATTCGTAACGCACTACAACACAGTCATTAGTAAACATAATGATAGAAAAATAGACTGGCAAGATCCAAGAAAAAGGACATTTTTCACTTGTTTTTCAATATACTGTCAACTGCAGAATGGATTTTACACTTTATATTCTCCTACTTAAATTTGAAATACAGGAAATGGGCTTAAGAGCATCTCAGCATAACAGCCAGATTTCACTGTTACTATTTATGTAATGTTTTTACTTGTTAATTTGCAAAACCTTCAGAATCTTGTAAAATACTCCCTCTTTCTTCTCCCTCCATGTTCACTCATTGAACTTAACGTTCCTTTGTTGGATATTCAAAAGCCAGTGTGAGTGGCTTCTCTCTACATTTTACAAGAATCACGAAAATACCAAAAGGAATGTGCTCAACTCTTAGTTCTGTGTTGCATTTATTTTGTTTGAAGGCACTGTCTATGTTAAAATTCACTACAGAATAGTACTGAGTTCAAGCAGGTAGTATACGAGCATTATTCTGATGTAATTTAATATGGCAACTTTTAGAACTTCCCACCAAAGTGATAAAAGGTATTTAGACAAGAGTGTTGGTTAACAATTTGTAATTTAACATCATCACTTTGGGGCACCAAGCTGTAAACTTTTAAAGAACTCTGCTATATGTCGTATTCCATTCACATAATGGTTTAAATCACATTTTTCTAAGACCATACATGACTGATCACTTAGAGCTGTAAAGTTATATTAGTTCAGCCACAGCATATGTATAATATATGTACGTATACATATATATGCATTAAATTTTTTTTTAAATTGCACATCAATTTCACAGAATGCCTAACAACTGGGCACAAAAGCATGCTTCAGAAAACAGTACAGACCTACAGTACCAAAGGATGTTTCACAATAATAGGTGTTAAAACATACATGAAACTACTGAAAACCAGAAATCACTTCAAAATTACAACAAGCATTTAAAAATTTATTCAACGGTTCTTAAAGAATTGTATTAGTCTGTTATGAAATAAGACTGGTTTATTTTGAGGATATAATTGTTCATACAGTTTATTAATTATCTCCCATTTATCCATAAGCTTCAGAATATCCTGTACACTCAGTTATAGAAAAATATTTCAGGAGGTATCAAACCATCTTTTTTTGAAGGATATTTTCTTCAATCTATGCTCACTTTTTGTTATTTTCACTGCATCACATCATTCCTTATTAGATTAACTGGTAGATTTTAAGGTAATTCCAGTATAGTTTAAAATAGCTCTGTTCTCAACTACTAAGGGCAAAAATTTGTTGTTGGGATGTAAAATGTGTATATAAAACAAACTTAAATACACAAAGCACCACAACATCTGTGGCAGCAATCAGGAAAGACATATTAATGAGTTAAAGTTATGATTATATGTCAACACTCTTACAGAACACTTTGTGAATATATAAATTAACAATCTTTATTATATACTGCTTTCCATTCTTCATGGGAGCAGAAGTCAGTCTTTGGTTCCAAAAGAATTGAGTAACTGTGACAAACAAAACAATTTAGTAGATCTTGGTCAGCATCTTTGCAATAACACAGAAAAAAAACCGATCCAGTCCTTTTCCGTAATACTAATAAGGGATATAAAAAAATATTAGGGAAAGATAATAATGCTTAGCAGTAGGATACTTTTGGGTAGCATAACATTACTGAAAATAAGAAGATATGGGGTTTTCATAAGTTAAGGAAAAAGGCTAGTTACTCATACACATAACACCACAAAAACAGAGAAACAGATAGGCCCAATTCATAGTGGGTCTGTGCAACCTCAGTCTCATTGAAAGTCACTGACTTGAGGATACTTAGTGCATCATAGAAGCACTCGTCACTCTACCTGAATAGGCCCCTAAATAGCTATATTGATTCACAATATTAGTGGAATTTTAAAAAGCACTTGGGACTGGCCTGCTTTCAGTTCTGCTTATGCCATCAGCTTGACCAATACCATGGTTCTGAAAATTCCACACTGCAAGCATTACACCTATTAGAACTATGTTTTATTATTTTCTTAAAAATCTAACTTTAATATTCTTCCAACGAAGACACATTTTGGCTCTTCTGATTTTGGAGGAATAAAAGTGCTGTTTACTGGGATTTTTTTTTAAAAAAGAACAATACCAAAATACTGTATGCACCCAGACACATTGTTTTAGGCATTTAAATCCCTGACATTGACACTAGTGGCACACTTGGAAACAGTTAAGAATTCCTGTAGATCATAATATGCAACAAATTGCAAGATTCTTCATGGTACACATGCAATATGCTTATAAATAGGGCTTAGATGGCAGGCAGGGTATTGTACAATTTTGCTGGCAATAAATAAAAATAAAAGGTTTCTTTCTAGCAGTTCATACACAAATTAGATTTTTCTACATAGATATGCAGGAGGCCTAGAGCTCAAAACTAGTATAACAGTTTACAGTCATAGCTGGCCAAAAATTAATATTTCCTTCATGTCACATAAGGTATAACCTTTTTTTAAGCATACTTATATTTTACAATTGCTCTTTCATGCTAACAAAAACATCCCTACAGAATTCAAACGAGAACACACTCAAATACATACTGAAGCATAGAATACCGAGCAATTTAAAAGCAATGTACACACATGAATTTACATCACATATTTACAAAACACATTGTAAAAGGAAACAAAAGCATTCCTTTAAATACCTGTCAGGGGATGGGGGGCAGTTTAGTATAAAAAAAAAATCCTGGAAGAAGAAGCCTCTTTCCTTACAACAAGTCTGTTTTGCAGTTTATTTAGTTGAGTGATTAAAGTAAAAATATGAAGAATGAAGGCTTGAACAGTAGTCTCATGCTGTAAACATCCGAGTGGTAGCTGCTGGATTTTCTTTCAGAATAAAATGCATGGTACATATAACCACTTCACATCTCATCCCAAATATGGTCAAAAATCTCTAATTCTAAATTGTTGTTTGTTGGGTTTGTTTTGTTTTCTTTTACAGTGTCTATTAGTAGCTTCCAGTGTTAAAAGCTTATTCTGGTAGGGTAGCTTGTCATTTCACTTCCATCTCAATAGTCTCTAACAGGAGCAAGTTCTGGTATGAGATTAACAGTTATATTTTTATACAATCTACTGACAAGTATTTTAGGAGTATATACTAAATTGTTCAACCCATCAATATACTGACGTTCTCTGGAATATCTCAGAAGTTTATATCTGCAGAGGGAGTTGGAAGAAGAAAATATGAGAAAGATTTGCAAGAAACAATCAACTGATGTTAAGAGATGATACTGTAACAGTCATTTCAGTTTGAAATACACTTTAAATTCGGAAACTACCTCTTAGCCCTTTACATTTATTAAATTACCAACCTAAGCTTTAAAAGCAAGTCACTGTTTTTTTAATATACTTAGATTTTATTTTCACATATACAAGTTAATATTAAGACTAAATAACAAAGTTGGCATTTGATATGCATACTTTTTTACGGTTACAAACTAAGCTGATTTTTAAAGAGCATTCAATTTCTTGATGTTCTTTTGCTATAAAGCTCAACTATGGAGCCCAGGTAAGATTTAGAAACCTTCAGATGATGAGAGGGCTTTAGTACCTTCCATATGAGGACAGGCTGAGAGAGTTGGACTTGTTTAGCCTAGAGAAGAGAAGGCTCCAAGGAGATCCTATAGAAGCCTTCCAACTTAAAGGGGGCCTATCAAAGATGGAGAGGGACTCTTTTGCAGGCAGTGCAGTGATAGGATGAGGGATAACAGTTTTAAGCTGAGAAAGGGTATATTTAGATTAGGTATTATGAGGAAATTTTTTACTGTGAGGGTGGTGAGGCACTGGAACAGGCAGCCCACAGAAGTCATGGATGCTCCATCCCTGGAGGTGTTTGAAGCCAGACTGGATGAGGCTTTGAGCAACCCGATTCAGTGTAAGGGGGCAGAAACTAGACAATCTTCAAGGTCCCTCCAAACCAAACCACTCTGATTTGCTAGTCATCATTATACCTTTAGATGCCTGAATTGGTTTTCACTTCCTTGTTGAGACCCCTACATTTGCAAATATCTAAATTTAAGGTGATTAAAAAAAGCTTCTCTCCCTCTTCCCTAGATTACTAACTAAACATTTTAGTTTCATACCATGCCTACTCTACATGTCTATTTAAAAATTATGAATAAAGCAGAAAATAAAGATGTTTCCAGTAAAAGACACCCATCGATAACAGAATTGAGCAGTACTTCTAATCATCTGAAAACATATACTAGAAAACTTTTATTTTGCCTTTCACATTCTAATTTTTAGGTGTAGCTTATCTCCTACATCCTGGGTGTTTCTCCAATGTAGGGCAGCCAGAACCTGCAGTTAAGAGTATTTTGCATCTTTGTAACAAAAGAAAGGAATACAGGAAGAAAAAGTTCATGTCAATGTAAGCGGGCAATGAGAAGTCCTACATATCAGAAAAGAATGAAATATGATGGAAGAAAACAATCTTTAGAGAGTTTTAAAGTCTGTTTTCAGGCAGGAGTCGTTTCCTTTTGCAGAATATCCAAACTGACCAACTAATGGAGCCCTGCCAGTACTGATGTCCAAACTATTAAGGAACAATAACATTCTGCGTGAAAGAGTATAATGATAATATCTTCTGACACACAAATTCAGTCTCTCTCATGGTTAAATAAGAAACACATGAACACCAAACATAATGTGCTTAATATACAATGCTTAGCATTAAAGAGGGAGTAATGCTGATAAGCAATGACTGCTTATTTGTACGGTTCGAAGATTTGCAGGTGTGTAAGAAAAAAAATTTACATCTTTAGCTCAGCTATTTGAACAATTCTCTGTTTTTCTTACCTTCCTAAAAATTGGACTTCACCTCTGTGATGGTGAGGAATGGATTTGTACTTCCCCAAGTCCCCCTCTGGTCTTGTTACATTGTATCCAGCATAGTGAACCCTGCAGCATAATACATAAGTATTTCCATGGAGAGTGTCAAAAAGATGTTATTACAAGTTGTAGCAAAAGTGAAAAATATGCATTAAATATTTTAAAGCTAAGTCTTTGCATTCACTGACATCGTCTCCCTAAAAAAATCCACACCACTCCTAACCCAACAAGTAAAAAAGCTGGCAAGACCAATAAGTATGAAATAAAAAAATCATATTTAGTATTTCCTGCTTTGTTCTTAAAGCATGACAGCATAAAACCATAAAAATAGTAAGGAAAAAGGATAAAAACATAAAACTCTTCCTTTAAAATATCTCTCTTTTATATATAACCCATACACTTTGTTTCAACTGGAACACTTTACACTCGTTTACTGTGAGCAGTTAGCAGTACAGTGAGCATTGTCCTCTGTCCAATTTGTGACTAGTCACAAATTAACCTCCCTCTCAAACGCTGTTCCCAAGACACGAAAGATACTTAAAAAAAAAGAACACTCATCCCTTCAAATAGTATGTTCTGGTATTTCTAAGGTGAACTCTCTAGAAATATTTAGATTTCATTCATTTAAAATAAATCTAAAAAAACATAAGTGACAAAAGAAACACCTAATTGCTCTGAAAGGCTGGACACCACAGAACAATGAGAAAGACATAACCACTGAACACTCACCTGTTCCAAAGATCATCATCTTCTCCACCCCATCCCCAAAAGGCATTTGGAAACCCATTGATCTTCTTGAATTGTTCTACTGTCAGGCCACTTACACCACCAAAGAACTCATTGTATGGAAGACTGAAAATAAAAGACAAATTCTGTATTATTAGCTGAATTTAGATGAGTAGACCTCTCTTGGAGCAATACCTTTCAAAAAAACCCAAGAACCACAAACTAAGGACACGATCAAATGCTGAATGTATTCACTAAGAGAAACTGGTTCACCAGTAGTTGGCATTAAGTAACATATATGGAAGTTGAACAAAATGTTTGCAGTAGTGTCTGATTTGCATTAAAGGCACTCTTAAACTGTAGCTCAAATTAGCAGCACTACATGAAACAAAAGTCTAACATATTTTCCAGATGGCTGGTTTAGACCTATAGCTGAAGTGTTAAGTGAAGCTCTCAAACTACCGTATTTTGACACTATTCAACTCAAAAAGTACAAATGCGTAATGCATTAATTCAGTAATTTTAATTTATTGCTACATTCTACAGAACTGTTAAAACTTGAGATGAACAGTTTAACAGTAAATATTCAACCACAGTGAAATATATGGTTATTTAAGTAGTTTTCCAGTTTTTAGAAGCCAAACTTATGAAATTAAAAGAATCTATAGACATTTTTGTCAGTAAGCATACAGTAATTTCTAACACATATTAAGTAATACACAGTTGGCAAAAATGAACAGCCACTACACAGACATAACATACCATTTTAAGGCCCAGGCAATGTGATTTTGAAGTTCTTAAAACACTGCCAAGAAATTGCACATGACCTCATCAAATAAACTAACTGAACATTTTACTCAGATGTTTCCAGAGCCAGAACCTTCAAGAAGTTTGGACTTATCTGCAAAAAGATTTACTATTGCCTAGGACACAATTACCACACTGAAGGACAAATAACTCCAGAATACAAAAGAAAAAGAAATAAAGAAATGCAGTCATGTAATTTCTGACCTCTGTATAAACACAGGATTCAATCAAATCTGAATTGCTTTTGGGGAAGGTTGTTACTATATATCTCTTTCAACACTTAGTTGAAATAACAGGTGTTCTAACCCTCCCCTACTCCATGCCCCCCCTTCCACACCCCCCGAAAAAAACCCCAAAACAGAACAAGTACACTTCCCTCCCTACAAAATTAACCAACAAAACCCCACCAACAACTCAAAATGAACCTATCAACCAAAAATATAAACAATTGAGGTATGATGCCTAATGGAACTGTTTGAGGTTTTTATTCATACATATGTGTGTGGAGTACAAGTGCACTTTTCCACATACATATACACACACACACATATACAAAAATAAATCCTTATTTTTATACTATATAAATATGTACACTTCTCCCAGTTGTTTATAGAAGAGCTCATCAGCTGCTTTGTCTTGGCTGGGTGGTCTATAACAGACTCCCATCACAGTAACTGGCTTCTTGTGGGCTCCTCTGATTTAGCCCAGAGGCACTCAATCCCGTCATCGCCATAATCGAGCTCGAGGGTATCAAAGCCCTCTCTAACATAGAGGGCTACCCCAGCTCCTCTCCTACCCCTTCCTGTCCTGCCTGAAGAGTTTATACCCCATCATAGCTGCTCTCGCGTTATACACACTAAGAATGTTTCTGGGTTTTTAAGAAAGAATGCGAATAAAGCCAATTACTTACATGTACATGTATTTATCCAGCTTCGCTGCAAAATGGCGTGGCATTTCTCCACATCCATAATAATTTCGGTCATTTTCAGGTAAGTGATCCACATCATGAAATATTATGCAGTCCCAGACAGCATCCTTCATAGCCTCTTTGAAGCCAACATTAAACAGCATTGCACGATTAAAAGGTTGTGTACCTGTCTTCAAAGAGAAAACAAAGGCAACACTGTAAGATTCGAGAAGAGACAAAATTTCAATACTATGAGAAATAAATCCCCTGTCACAAAAAATTGACAGAGATGCCTGTTATCTATCTAGATAAGTAAAGCGATAGTTCTGGTTACCATCAACTGTATTTTGTGATTTAAAAAATCTAGATGTTCTTCCCTCTTGTGACAGGGGACAGGACGAGAGGGAATGGCCTCAAGCTCCGCCAGGGGAGATTTAGGCTTGAGATAAGGAAAAAATTCTTCATGGAAAGGGTCATTAGGCATTGGAACAGTCTGCCCAGGGAGGTGGTTGACTCACCTTCCCTGGAGGTGTTTAAGGTGAGGGTGGATGAGGTACTTAGGGGCATGATTTAGGGATTGGTGGGAATGGTTGGTCTCGATGATCCCGTGGGTCTCTTCCAACCTGGTTATTCTGCGATTCTGTGATTCTTAGGCAAAACATAATAGCACTAGCAGCTTTCAGAACTAGTAACTCCAAAGTATCAAAATATGGGAGGTTTGGATTAATACATCATGACATTATGAATTAAAGATATACTGACATGAACTAAAAAAGAAACATTACATTTTGTTAAAACAGTGGAACAGGACAGAATGGGATAAGACAAGGCAGATTAGGCTATGTCAGTTGCAAGGGACATAGAATGATCATTCAGTCAAACTGCCTGACCAATTCAGGGCTGATCAAAAGTTAAAGCAAGTTATTAAGGGTGGTGTCCAAATGTCTCACTGCCAGGCTCAGGGCATCAGCCACCTCTTTGGGAAGCCTCTTCCAGTGTCTGACCACATCTCCATAAAGAATACACTAGATACCAGGGAGAACAGATCAAAACCTCCCTCTCCACTTTCTCTCCTCAGGAAGCTGGAGAGAGCAATGAGGTCACCTCTCAGCTTCTTTGTCTCCAGACTACACAAGCCTAAAGTCCCCAGCCACTCCTCACAGGATACCGCCTTCCACCTCTTTCACCAGCTTCAATGCCCTCTTCTGGATGCATGCAAGGACCTTCACATCCTTCTTAAACTGTGGGGCTCAGAACTGCACACAGCACCCAAGGTGAGGCCACATCAGTACTGAATACAGCAGTATAATCACCTCTTTTGATTGTCTGTTTATGCTGTGTTTGATGCACTCCTAGATTTGGTTTGCCCATTTGGCTGCCAGGGCACTGTTGACTAATATCAAACTTGAGCTTGAGCCTGCTGCTGACCTTTTCTGCTTTCCAGCCACTCCTCTCCCAATTTAGAATTGCTCTTGGCTTTACTTCATCCTAGGTGCAGAAACCAGCATTTCAACTTGTTAGATTTCATCCCATTAATTACAGCCCAATGTTCTAGTCTCTCCAGACCACTCTGCAAGGCATCCTGTCCCTTGAGAGGTTCAACAGCACCTCTCAGTTTACTATCATCAGCTTGTGGTACAGTGACCAACGGCATGAGGTTTAACACAGCCAAATGCCGGGTCCTGCACTTGGGCCACAACAACCCTGTGCAGTGCTACAAACTAGAAGTCTGGCTGGAAAGCTGCCTGGAGGAGAAGGACCTGGGGGTGTTGGTTGACAGCCGACTGAACATGAGCCAGCAGTGTGCCCAGGTGGCTAAGAAGGCCAATGGCATCCTGGCTTGTATCAGAAACGGTGTGACCAGCAGGTCCACGGAGGTTATTCTCCCTCTGTACTTGGCACTGGTGAAAACGCACCTTGAATCCTGTGTTCAGTTCTGGGCCCCTCACCACAAGAAGGATGTTGAGGCTCTGGAACATGTCCAGGGAAGAGCAATGAAGCTGGTGGGGGGCCTGGAGAACAAGTCTTACGAGGACTGGCTGAGAGAGTTGGGGTTGTTTAGGCTGGAGAAGAGAAGGCTGAGGGGAGACCTCACTGCTCTCTACATCTACCTGAAAGGAGGTTGTAGGGAAGAGGGAGCTGGCCTCTTCTCCCAAGTGACAGGGGACAAGATGAGAGGAAAGCTCTGCCAGGGGAGGTTCAGGCTTGACATTAGGAAAATATATTTCACCGAAAGGGTTGTTGGGCACCGGAACAGGCTGCCCAGGGAGGTAGTTGAATCACCTTCCCTGGAGGTGATTCACAGGTGGACGAGGTGCTAAGGGGCATGGTTTAGTGTTTGATAGGAATGGCTGGACTCGATAATCCAGTGGGTCCTTTCCAACCTAGTGATTCTATGATTCTATGATTTAACTCTTACATCCAGTTAGTTGATATTCAACAGGACTAGGCCTAGAACTGAGCCTTAAGAAACACTGCTGGGGACTGGCTGCCAGTCAGAGGCAGACCTATTTTTTTATCCTTGAAAAGACAATAGATTCAAAGAGGCCATTTTATCACCTGTAAGTATCAGCCCATATTTGAAGAAAAGCAACATGTTTCCGGCTACTGCTTAAAGTGGGGAATGGAGATAAACTACTTTTATCTATTCAAAGGATAAGAACATTAGCAGAGTAACAATTTTTAAATTCTGCATTCATCCAAATCTTGATAAGAACATTAAATCCCCTTTAGTAAGGAATCTTCAAGAGTCACTTTTCAAGTAAATACTGTTACCTGTTCAACAACATAGAAGGCAAATTCCAACCGCTGCTTTTGCAACATAGGTATCAGATGTCGGAAAAAAATTGGAAGATGCTCATGGCGATTCCGAAAAGGAATAAGGATCGCCACCTTCAAAAAACCAAAAATGTATATATTATATTAGATCTTCTAATCAGAATCTAACTAGAACTTTTAATTAAAATTTTAATGTTTCAATACAGATCAATTTTTCCACAGCTTACAAAGGCTTTTCAAGTTTTATATTTAAATTGGCTCGGTGTTTTACACTTTCATTCCTGCCAGGGAAGCACGCTGGAATTCTGCTTAAGCAATTCAAAAATGAAAAAAATTTTGACTAAAATATAAATAGTATTTCCCTTTTATGTTCATTTACCTCTAAGTATACCTAAGATACATATACATACGATAAGTTTGCATCCATATGATAAAATGTTAACAACAGTTAATGAACGTTTACAAGTTCTTGACCATCCATTTCAAGTTTTTCTTCAAGCTCGAGTCTCTTCTTAAGCACAGATAACATAATACGCTTACTATAACATATGACATATTATGTAAGATATATAGCAGTAAAAAATTGTACGCTTGCAATGGTAAACTATTGTTATACACCAGCACAAAGAAATAAAAAGAAAAAAAACCAGTATCTCACCTTCCACCGTGGCTTACAGTCCTTTGGTTTCCAGTGTCCTCCTGGTTTAATGTCTAAATCTTCTGAAAATAGTTGTTGAATTTCATCAAAACTGATTTCACTCATATTGACATCGATAAGGCCTCCTAAATAGAGGAAAAAAAATTTATTAATTTCAATTAAGAGAACAGATTTAACACTACAAGTTGCATCATAGACAAATACCATCAGAAATTTGTAGCTACGCTACCTACACAGTGGATTTTGTTTATATACAAAAAAAAGGAGGAATGGTAAAACAGTATTTATATGACACGATGAAATTCCCTCCAGCTTTAAAAAGTAACTGTTGTAAACCCTGAAACACTGGTAGTATCAAAAGTTTGCAGGAGATGGGAGAATAAAAATCAGCAGTATTTCTCTGACATTCTTGTGGGCAGGAAAAGGCATTTCAGTAAATATCTGGGCTTAGCACTCACTGCTTCCATTACTGTCTTGCACGCTGAAATAAACCATACATCCTGGAAAAAAAAAAGCTGAGGAAGCAGAAAGCATTTTGAAGAACAGAATCAGAAAACAAAATAATTTCAACAAATCAGATAAATACTGAAATCAGAGTGAAATTCATTTTTAAAAAATGGATTGATACTGAAGGAGAAATAAAGTCTACACACATAAACCAGGAAATATGTATCTACGCTACAGCATGCAGAAAGATAATCTGATGGTTTATAAAGGATTGCCTATTTTTATGGCATAATAAACAGTAATGCAATTGAACAAATATGGTAAAATTTCTTCTGGAATACATTAACTGATGTTAAATGAAAGACAGAGAAGTTAATTACTAATTTGTTTTGTAGCCAGGGTTTTAGGCAGTTATGATGTTTCAAAAGGGAATCAAATTAGAGAAAGTCTACAGTACAAAAATCAAGAATGACAGAGCTTTAGAAAATAAGTAGTCTAGAAGGCTGAAGGCACTGCTTTATCTATAGAGACTGACAAAAACACATCATGTCCAAGAAAGACTAATTTGATATACAGAAGGAGAAGGTAACCAACATTTTCTCAATCATCAAAAAGGCAAGGATAAAGCTAGGAGAAGTCTGACTAACTTACGGGGTGGCGGGGGGCGGGGGGGGAAGGAAAAAAGTAAATGCAAGTTGAGTACTAGCAAAAAGCTTAACTATTCAGCTGATGGAATACTAGAATGCATTACTTTTGGGGACAGTAGCTTCTCCCACTTGCAATTTCTTTCACAGTACAAATCTGTCAACTTGCTACTTGCCTTAGAACAGTTTTCTACATAATTAAAGTTCATAAGCAACTGCATTGATTTATACTTTTGGTTCTACGTCAGTGAAACAGACAAAGCAGAATTTGGAGCAGTTGAAAAGAAACTGTTACTGTACTCTTTACTGGACAAATGTCTCTATTGAGATGGAATCTAGAATCAGCCTGATAAAATCCATTCTTTTTGTCTGAAGAAAAAATTACCGCCAATTCAGTTTGGCTGCCTCCAATGTTGTTTGGTATGATATGGATCTGAAGTGCTATATTAAATACATAATTACTAGCTCATGCTGAATGACAGTCCACAGCTTAAGTCAGGTGTTAGCCTAAAAGACAAGAAGTTAGAATTCTGGAAGGCGTCGCAAATATCTTCAGAAACGATTTCTGATATTCTCTCTTACAAATCTGTAGTTTATTTTATATATAGCAAGTACAATAAAAACGTTGGCATAACAGATACTGCCAGAAACTAATGAACAGTCACTTCTAGTCACATATTTAGACTTATTTACAGAGGTTTCGATATTCTTCTCTACTTGGTACATTCTGACACCAAATGAGACATTTCAACTAATTAGCTTTGAAATCTATACAATTTTACTATTAGTTTTTCACTCAAAAATATTAACTCTGTCTACAAAACAATTATTAGAACTGAAGTAATGCCATGGATTACTGACGCAAGTTATGATATCCTCCAAATGCAGAGCACAAAAAAACATTTATAGTTAATCATCCCTTGCTTCCTACAGGAACTTTGATAACCTCACAATTCTTGAAACAGAAAAAAATGCTGAACACTCAAGAGTAGTTTCTAAGAGGGAGCTCTGTTTTAGCCAAGGGACCACAATTTTATAAAGGTTAAATATAATAACTATCTCTAATAGCAGTCAATTAGTGATGAAGGTCAAGGCAAAGCAGTCACCACCAGGAGTGATATTCCTCTTTCTTTTTTAACTGGTCGCCTACCTAACACTTCTCAGTCTCTAAGGATTGCTTTCTCTACAAGCCAGACGAGAGCAAACAATGCCCAGAATTTTGTCCAAGTCTGAACAATGGCAAGTTACACAAAAAGGGAATTCATATGAAAATTTACAGTTATTAATAAGAATTTTTAAGAATACTCCCAAACAAAGCTATGCTTTATCTACAGCAAGAAAGTCATGCCAACAGCCTTCCAGTCACATTGTTACATCAGGTTAATAACATTGAATTGCATCAAGGAACTCTTCCAATCACTGTTTGTATAATTGTGTAATACCTGCTTATAAGACCTTTTACATACACTGGGATACTGCTACATATTCAGTAGGGTTTTTTTAATAAAAACCCAGTAAAGCAAAACAGTAATAGTGCCAATTAAGTTACTTACTTCTGCATGACACGCCTCTGCAAATAAACTCAAACAAAAAAATTGGAACTTTAGGTTCTAGGCTTAAAGACAAATAAAGTTACGGTTACCTAATCAAGTTCTGTTTAATAGCTTGGGATCTTAAATGTCTGGGTTTGAAAGCCTAGTTTTAAAAATTCTTGAGGAACACAACTTTTCACTTGTTATGCAAGTATTACTTCCTCGTTAGACAGGGCTGTAGTGTTTTCTTACCTCCACCAGTTCTCACTTCACTACACTACCTTGTACATTTTCTCATGTATTGAGGTAATTGTGATTAGTTGATGAAGATTTGATAACCAGTTTCTGTCTCACAAGTCTTTATAATAGGAATACCATTTCCAAAAAGAAAATTTTTAACTATTCCACAAAATATGCAACTCTGAATGGGTACTTTTTATAAAGTTAGAATATTCCTACATATTAATAAAAACACTTGGTATTTAATCTGTAGAAAGCAATGTGATTTGTAAATAAAATTTAAGAACAATTAGTCAATTAATAAAGAGGCCAAAAGCTTCGGTAACACAATAGTTACAGGCAAAATTCTGCCAAGCATTATTGTCCATTCTCAGATGTATTTTATTCATTGTTTCCTGCAATATATTTGGACACCTTACTATTACATTTTATATTAAAATAACTGTATTTTGGTTTGAGTACAATCCAATTTACTAGGTAAAAATTAAAGTCAGTTTAAAACTTACTCATGTAAGGCAGCTTCTCTGGACAAGCCTGGTAAGGAGAGTAAGTGAAGTTTTCTGGAAGATACATTGTTGTTTGAGCAACACAGTCGCTAGTGTTGTTTCCTTCAGGATAATCTTAAAAAGAGGAATTGATTTTTTGTAAAATTCACTGAATTTTTAACATAAAATCACAAAGGTGAGAGCATTAAGTTTGGAAGTAACAAATTCCAAGCAGCATGATTTAAAAAAAACATTTTACTGCACTGAAGGAACAAAATTAAATTAAGATACCTTTGTTACAGCTATGACATATATTTCTGCTAAAATGAGGTGATAAACAGTAACTATGTGGCCTTTGCTCCAGTTACAGACAAGTAAGACTTGGGTCTATGTTTTCATAATCAAGCAGTCTCATTAAGGTTTGATGCCAGCCCCCTGCCCCCATAAAGATCTTTTAAAAGAAATACTCTTACCTGTGCCATTCAGTGTAGTATTTTTGTTAGTGTACAATCTGATCATGTGTCCTATTGTTTTAACATTTTCCCTCAACATTATACCACGAGCTTGCACCATAAAAAGATAGGTGTTTGCTGGTAAGACAAAAAACAATTTGAATTTGAATTAAAATAAGGTATTTCCAAATTATTCTAATATCCATTTATAGTGTTCAATATTTGTTACTTTGTCTGAATCCATGCCTAGCAAACATTAATCCTTCAAGATGAAGATGCACAAAGAGTGAATCTTAACAGTAACAAAACAAAAGAATAAAATGGATTCATTACCACAGGTCTATATAAAAACCTAAAATCATATAATTTCCATACACACTAATTTCTCTCTAACTGACAAAAAGCAACTGACAATGCCAAAAAATTGAATTTACCAATAAAAATGTTTTCATATATAGACACATTCCTCAAATATGCATCTACATATACATCACAGAAATACTGGACAAAAAAATGTCTAGAAAATCTTTCAGTCCTATTAAACAGTCCCCCTTTAACTCAACAGTTAACAAAACTTTCAGTCAAAATGCGCTGCTATTCATTCACCCCCAACAGTTGTTTCATTATACAACTCCTACAAATCACTGCCAATCTCAAAGTATTAATATTTTATAATTATATGTGAAATATTTATTATAGGCATCAAGGGTGAGTAAATCAACATTCTGAGTAATTGAGTGACTCACTAATAATAACAGCATGAAACATTCCTCTGTCTCAGCCTTGCACTCAAAGCCTCAAAACTGATCTCAAGGAAATCCTTTGCCCTAAAGAGAAGAGAGTAAGTAAACTGGAAAAGAAGCTGCATGTATGTGTCAGTAAGCAAATGTCTATCCAGGACTCACAGAGCTCAAAAAATAACATAAAGGGAAGGAATAATTCCCTTTGCAGAACAGTTTTTACTCTGGGTAGCACAGAGGATCAATGGGATCATCTGTCACTTCACCTATGCGAAGTACCCATTTGTCTGGCAGATATTTGACTCATCGTAACTAGTAACCACCCTAACCAAAAATGCTCTGACACTTTGGAGGAAAGAACTACACATACTGGAAAAACCCCACAGATTAATCTTAATCTGTCCTAAAGAGATTAAAGAAAGTTAGAAAATTATCTCAGGAATTCCATTTAATCAGATGACCCAGCACCAGTGGCATGACACAAAACTCCAGATCAGCTGATACCTTCTTAACAGCACAACACAGAGACCAGAGCTACGGAAAACTGTTTATAAAGGACTGGGCCATTTCCAAAGGAAAATACAGTGCCTAATTCCACCACATTAGCAAACAATACTACCAACACCTACAGAGATACAAATACCAACCTAATCTTTTAACGAATATTATTTGCAAAACCTATAATGCTGTTTTTGCTTTTAAAAGAATGAATAGCAACCTCCTGGTTTTCAAAGAACTTATTGAAACAAAGAATATTATCGTTTAAAGGCAGGTTCTAAACATGTCAGGTATCATGCATGGCAAGTAATTCTCAGACTCCTCGCCAGCAGGACTAGCTGTTTGGTTGAGTTTACATGTGTGTAAACGTTAATCCACTGCTAGGATCCTGAAGTCATCTCAGCACCCTGGGGCCACTAAAACAGAAACAAAGCAAACCAGAAAAACCTTGGCCTGATGACAGAGGTAGGAAATCCAACAAAAATTATTTTTACTGGGAACTATGACAACAGATAACATTCAGATTTCCTTAAAGAAAACTAGCATAAATACTTCTCAAATTTTTAACCAATTTCACTGTGGTGTAGCACAGTTGCGGTTCCAATTATTTTCTTAAATTCACAGTTTTCTATTTGAATTCTTTTAGTGTGTCTGTATTAAATATTCCAGGGAATCTGTACAATTCTTAAGTTCATATATGAAGTTACCTACTCAAGAAACCTTCTCCTTCAAGAATCAACATGAAAGCAATTTGATCCGTTCCTCCAATAACAAATATTTACCTTCAAACAAACTATTTCGAAATTCAAGGCTTTCTTGAAAGTAAAACTAATTGGATTTTTGCCTTTCAAATAGGAAAAAAATTTCTAATGAACAAAGAATTATTTTCTTCAAAGTTTAACATATGTCAAATTGGGATCCTGCCTTCTCTTTTCCCCATATATTACTCTATAGCTTTTCTCTTCAATATCTTCCTATTCCAACACTAAAATAAATTTCTTGATTAATTTAAATCAATAAACACCGATTTCAGAGTTAATCACTGGAAGGCTGTGTGCTCTGTTCTCCTTTTTAATGTGGTACCAAAAGCTAAAGTTGTATGAGTTTTTAACACTGCTGAAGAGCAGTTTTATAGAAACATAATCTTAATTCACATATATTGGGTGTGGTGGATTGACCCAGCTGGCAGGTAAGGCCTCACTCAGTTGCTTATTCAATCCTGTGTAGTGGGATGGGTGAAGGAATTAGAAGGGCAAAAAGTGATGAAAAACAAAATCAAAACCTCCAGCCGAACTCAGCACTAGGAGATAAATGCCCTGCAAGTCTCCAAGCAATGGCTACCTTGGTGCAGAGGAGGGTGGGGGCAGAGAGCAGGGAATTAACTAAGTTTATTGATGACCATAACATTACTTGGTATGGAATATCTCTTTGCTAAGTACAGGTCAGCTGTGCCAGCTACATTCTCTCCCAGCCTCTTGCTCATTCCCAGCCTACTCATTCTGGGAGACAGTGGAAAGCATTGATGCTGTGCAAGCACAGCTAAAATTATCAACACTATTTCAGTTATAAATCCAAAATGTGTCTCTAGAGACCTGTGTTCAGACCTCTTTCTGATATCTCAAATAATTTTATTACCTGCTTCTTGTTCCTTTTTCATCAACAATCACAGAATCACATAAACATAGAATCACAGAATGTTTGGGTTGGAAGGGACTTTAAAGTAATCATCCAGTTCAAAACCCCCTGCCGTGGGCAGGAACACCTCCCACTAAATCAGGTTGCTCAAAGCTTCATCCAACCTGATCTTAAAAGCTTTCAGGAATGGGGCATCCACAACTCTGCTTGCCAACCTGTTCTAATGCCTCGCCAGTCTCATACTGAAGAATTCCTTCCGAATATCTAAACGAAATCTATCCTTTTTCAGTTTAAACCATCACATCCTGTCATATCATTACATGGCCTTGTAAAAAGTCCTTTTCCAGCTTTCTTGTAGGCCCCCTTTAGGTGCTGGAAGGCTGCTATGAGGTCTCCCTACAGCCTTCTCTTCTCCACGCTGAACAACCCTAATGCTCTCAGCCTGTCTTCACAGGAGAGTTGCCCCAGCCCTCTGATCATCTTCAAAGCTCTCCTCTGGACTCGCTCCAACAGGCCCATGTCCTTATTACGCTGGGGGTCCCAGAGCAGAGGTAGAGGGCCAAAACAATCTCCCTCGACCTGCTACTCACTATTCTTTGGAGGCAGCCTGGGATATGGTTGGCTTCCTGGGCTGTGAGAGCACATTGCTGGGTCGTGTTGAGCTTTTCATGAACAAAGATCCCCAAGTCGTCCTCCTCAGGGCTGCTCTCAATCCATTCTCCACCCAGTCTGTATTTATGCTTGGGATTGCTCCAATCCATATGCAAGACCCAACACCTGGCCTTGTTGCACTTCATAAGGTTTGCACAGGCCCACCACTCAAGCCTGTAAAGACCCCTCAGGATGGCATCTCTTCACTCCAGCACCACTTAGCTTGATGTCATCAGGACATACTCAATCCCACTCCTCATGTGGCCAAAGATGTTAAACAGAGCCAGTCCCAATACTGACCCCTGAGGAACACCACTCGTCACCAGTCTCCATCTAGACATCAAGCTGTTGACAGCAAATCTGAGTTACGACCATCCAGCCAATTCCTTATGCATGGAGTAGTCCATCCATCCAATCCATCTCTCTCCAATTTAGAGAAGAGGATATCATGTGAGAAAGTGACAAATGCTTTGCACAAGTCCAGGCAGATACTGTAAGCCCATCACAGAAGGCCACTCAATTTGACAGGCACAATTTGCCTTTAGCGAAGCTATGTTGGCTTTCACTAATCACCTTATTTTCAGTACAAGCCCCTATCTTCAGACTTCCTAAGAAAGAAATAGCCTTTTTAAACAAGAAATATCAGTGTTTTTTCTTCTACTTACATGTTCACTAGCCACAGGACTTTCTGACTGCTACCAAATAACACTGATTGCAAACACTACAGCTGTTAGACAGACAGATGCCACTCACTACACACACAGTGACAGAAATTATGGACACTGTGCAACAAGCAAGTACACACTCCAGCACTGCTCTTGATATAGTTGAGATGAAAGATCTGCTCCAGAAGTCACTGCAAAGACTATCAAGGAAAACTACTCAAACATGTTACTGTTGCAGTCTTAGGAACCTCATGCAGTAGGAAACTGAGCCTAAAACCTTCAAACAAGTCCACAAGAAAGTCAGTAGGGTCACATAACTGTTAATTCCCATAGAAAACTACTGTGGCCCAGATAATGCAGCCATAATCCTTGCTAACAGATCAGATTTTCTGCAAAAGCATCTGCATGTCCCCTTTGTGGAAGGGTAACTTCCTCCTGATGAATAGGATAAAAATTAGAACACACACATCAGATCTTTGTGAGAGACAATGCTTGAAAAGGTACTTCTCTTAAAAGCAGGCATCCTGAAAAGACATAATTAAAAAAAACAACCAAGCAAATTCTGCTGTCATCTTGGCCTAAGGATTCAAGAAGATCTAGCCTTGACATGTTTTCATCAAGCTACTCCTGTAGTCCACCCCAATCCAAAACCTCCTCTTCCTGGCTGATTTGCTTGTCAACTTATCACCCATCTCTACCCAAATACATAAACACAATGAAGCATCTTCCTTTCTGTACACCCTTTGTCCTAGCTATCTGGGTTTCACACAGAATCATAGTTACAAGGAATACAGACCTAACCAGCTTATTCCACTGTCAATCAACATCTATTCAGGTAGTAAGAGATGCTTTAGTAGCCAATTAACTACTTCAGAAGCTAAAAGCATCAGGCAAAAATCAAAGTTATTAATTTAGTCCTAAATATAAATCTCCTCTACTGGCACAGGTTTGTCAGCAAAGACCTGTGGAAAAACAAAGCAGAGTTCATATATCACATCAACCAACAGTGACAGCAACAAAGCATTCAAGATAATCCAAAACAGCCAGAAGTGTAACAGAGAAACAAATCTTTTCTGCTAATGTGGTGAGAGAATAAAGCTGACAGTAGAATACTAAGGGCTAGAGTTTGATAACTTCCACAGAAATCTGCTTCTCAGCTGTCACTGGTACTTTAATACTGGTCACCTTCCTGAGCTTGGCATGGGTTTCCACAAACCTTACCTGTGCTGTCATGAATACAACCCTTAACATAGTTGGATGTCTCCCAAGTGCCCGTATACTAATGCATGCACTATAGGAAATAAACATAATAACTTAAAGAGATCTTTGTGCAGTTCCAGGGCTACAACCTTATTGGAATCACAAACATATGGTGGAATGTCCCCCATAACTGGAATGATGTAACAGAGGGATACAGGCTGTTTAGGGAGGACAGGAAGGGAAGATGAAGAGGGGAAGTTGCCCTTTGTGTGACAAAGCAGCTGGAGTACATGGAGAAATACCTGGGATGGAAGAGAAGCCAACTGGGAGTTCAGATTAAAAGTGACATGATAACGGGTGTCTGCTATAGGCCAACTGAACAGGAAGAACAAGTGGATCATGTCCTCTACAGATAGACAAAAAAAACAGCATCATATTCACAAGCCCTGGTCCTCATGAGGGATTATCATCTGCTGGAAGGACAACACAGACAGACAAAAACAGTCCAGGAGGTTCCTGGAATGCATTGACAGTAACTTCCTGCCTCAAGTGAGAGAGGAGTCAATGAGGGGAGATGCCCTCCTGGGCCTCATACTTATCAAGGAAGGGCTTATTGGGAGTGTGATGATCAAAGGCAGCTTTGGCTGCAATAATCATGAGAGAGTGGAGTTCAGGATCCTGGGGTCATGAAGGAGAAGGAAAATCAAGCACACAATCCTAGACTTACGAGAGCAGACTTTGACCTCTTCAAAGACATGCTCAGAAGAGCCCTATGGTATAAAGTCCTTAATGGAAGAGAGAGGCAAGAAGCAGGATACTTCTCAAGGATCATCTCCTCCAAGCTCAAGAGAGCTCTGTCCCAGTGAATATGAAATCAAGCAAGAATGCCAGGAGGCCTGCATGGGTGAACACAGCACTCCCAGAAAGACTCAAACATAAAAAGGAAGTATACAGAAGGTGGAAGAAAGGACAGGTAAAGTAGGAAGAATACAACATATTGTCTGAGCATCCAGGCATGCAGTTAGGAAAGCTAAAGCTCAAATGGAATTGAATTTGGCCAGGGAAGTCAAAGACAACAAAAAAAGTTTCTACGAGTCCACAGATGACAAAAGAAATACTAGAGAAAACATGAGCCCATTGTTCAATGAGACAGGGACCTGGTTACACAGGACATGGAAAAGGCTGCAGTACTGAAAGCCACCTTTGCCTCAGGAATCCCAGAGAACAGCGGAAAGGCTGAAGTAAGGAAGATATACTCTTCGTAGGGAAAAAGTAGTCTTGGAAAAAGTATCGGGTCACAGAATACTATAACAAATTAGACATATGCAAGTCCATGAGCCATGACAGGATGCACCACAAATGCTGAGGGAGCTGTCAGATATCATTGTGAGACCACTCCTAATAAACTTTGATCACTCGTGGTGACTGGGAGAAGTGCCCAAAGACTGGAAGAAAGCAAAGGTCACTTCTGTCTCCAAGAATGAGAAGAAGGAGGACCCAGGGAACTACAGGCCTGTCAGCCTTGCTTCAGTCCCTGGGAAGGTGATGGAATATCTAACCCTGGAAATAATTCTTCAGGTATATGAATGACAAGAAGATAATAAGTAGTCACTATGGCTTCACCAAGGCAAAGTCATGCTCAAACAACCTGATAAACTTCAATGACAGGAGTGGCCTCTAGGAGATAAGGTGAGACCAGTGAACACTGGTCTACTGGCACTTTAGTAAGGTCTTTCACACTTCCTCCTATAAGACTGTCAGACACAAACTGATGTACAGGCTGGATGAGCAAGCAGTAAGGTGGATCAAAAACTGACTGACCAGATACAGAGGGTAAGGATCAATCTGGTTAGAGGCCAGTGACTAGCAGTGTCTCCCAGGGGTCAGTATTGGGTTCAGTCCTGTTTAACATTTCATTAGTCAACTGGACGATGGGGCAGAGTTTATACTCAGCAGGTCTGCTCATGACACAAAAATGGGTTAAGTAGCTGATATGCCAGAGGGTCATGCTGCTATCTAAAGCAACCTCAATAGGATGGAGAAATGTGCTGACAGGAACGTCATGAAATTCAACAAGGAGGAGTGCAAAGTCCTGCAGCTGGAAAGGAACAATCCAATGCAATAATATACACTCGGGTCACCCACCTTGGCACAAAAGGCCTCAGAGGTCCTGGTGGTTACCAGGCTGAACATGAGCCAGCAATATTCCCCTGCTGCAAAGAAGGCCAATGTCATTCTGGACTGCATTAGAAGGAATGTTGCCAGCAGGTCAAAGGGATCCTTTCCCTCTCTCAGCACTGATGAAGCCACGCCTCAAGTACTGTGTCCAGTTTCAGGATCCCCAGTACAGGAGAGACATGGGCATATTGGAGAGAATCCAGCAAGGGGCTATGGAGATGATGAAGGGACTGGAACATCTGTCCTATGAGGAAAGGCTGAAAGAGCTTTTCAGCCTGGTAAAAGAAGTCTCAGAGGGACCACATTAATGTATATAAAGGGTCAATTAATATGTTTGTAATGTATATGAAGGAAAGGTGACAAGAGGACAGAGCCAGGCTCTTTTCAGTGGTGCCCAGCAAGAGGACACCAGGCAATGGGCACAAACGGAAACACAGGAGGTTCTCGCTAAACATCAGTAAACACTTCTTTACTGTGATGGTGAGTGAGCATTGGCAGAGGTTGCCCGTGGAGGTTGCGGAGTCTGTCTTCAGAGATACTCAAAAGCTATCTGGACACAGTACCGGGTAACTGGCTCCAGGTTGCCCTGCTTAGCAGGGGATGTGTGGAGCAGATGACCTTCAGAGGTCCCATCCAGTCTCAACTGTTCTGTGATCTTCTTCCACAATTGTCTTTCTGCATTTGTACCAACCATCACTCCTGTCACACTGCAAGGCAATGCACAAACCAGGAAGTGAAAATTTCACATTTAACCAAAGAAAACATCTAACAATGTAACCACCTAGAACTCATTTTTCTCATATTCTCCTAATTTCACTGTACATGGTCCACAGTAAGTGAGAAATAACACTTCTGATTCAAGTAACATATAGAATTCAGACTGTCACACAGTTTACAAGATAAGCAAATGGGTAGTGCAGTGCAGGATATATAACACACTCATATAGAACATCCTGGAATAAATGCCATACTAAATGTTCAACCAAAATCAACTGCACTATGATCATGAGCTCATACCTAATTTAGATTAAATTTTCAGTAGCAATTGATCCTGATCTACATCAGCAATTATAGACACTCAGCCATATGTCAGTCATCAAAAGTTCTAGGTTTAGGGCATTACTTAAAACTCATCATTACTTAAAACTCATTCTGATAAAGCACATCAAGACATTAAAAGGATCGTCCCTGTATTTCAGAGGAGATGTTAAAAATATCAGATGGATCATATCTGTCTCCCATTTGTATAGCTCACTGATTATTAAGTTTTGTGTGTTAGACTGAAAAACAAGACTATTACCGAGATGGAATGCATTAATTCTTAAAATATAAAAACATCTGTAAAAAAAGGCCCAGTGTTTCATATCAGGTAACTTCCTGTTATTTAAATATTCACCGGAGGACTACTTACACCTTCTTCTTATTTTAAAAAAGGCCCATTCACAGTTCATTCTACATTAGGGAAACAAGCTACTTCCAGCAGTACACAAGAAATAAAAGCACTTCTCATAATACTGCATTAGTTTATTATCCCTTGGCATCACAGAAAAAGTACAAGATTCAGTTTTACCCAGAAGCTTAGTAATTTATCATGTCATAAACATATACCAAAACAAAGCGAAAACAATGGGTCACACTTCAAAGCAATCAGCATAGACAGTATACAACAGAACAATTAATTTTAACACAGAATCAATGACTAACACTGTTAAGAACAGCAGGAAGTTAGATAAGTCAGAAAAGGATTAATGAGATTACATACTATGACTACTTAAATGCTAAAGAAGATGAAAAGGCTTGGATATCACAAATTTCATTTAAAAATGCAAATTTTATCATACAAAACAAAATCGAAAATAAGCAAGAGAAAATCCTTAAATCAAACAGACTTTCTAAGTAATTTGTAAAAAAAGGCAACACCTCCCACACTTCAAAAATGAGATGATGATCGTCAGAACATTATACTCTGATCTTCCAGGGAAAAAAACCAAACCACAAAACCCTCTGAAAAGCTCAGGAGAGACAGGAGATACTGCACAGAGAATCCAGGGACACTGCAGAATTCAAATGCAAGAAAGATATGCAACAAACACAGCTTTACATAAAATACATCTTGCCAAATGACCATTGTCCCTTAAGTTACTTATCTGGTAGTCAACACTGGCTTTCACAGGACTTCTGAAAAGCACATTCAACATGTTGCATAAAAACTGGCATGGATTCAAATGGGTTAACAGAAAGTCCTCCACTAGTAATTGTAAACGGGAAGTCACCTCATGAGGACATTTCTAGAACAAGTCCCATGTGCATCTCTTCTCATCTCAAGGTTATGTTATATTATTCTCAGCAATAACAAAGTTATAAATACATTATTGGCAGAGTTAATGCATGGCAAATTAACACAAAAGTGTTAAAGATTAAATTCTACAAACTAATCTAAATATACAGTAAGTAGAGCTCAGCTGAAGACTGAAAACATTATCACTATTTTAGGAGGTAGGATATTTTTCACAACTTCAGGATAGGGACTCCAGTCTGTAAAACAGATTCATTAAACAATTTTGCAGTGAAGGATAGTTAAAGTAATGTAAGACTACGGTAAACTGGTTCCTAGTCACAAACTGAAATCTACAGAGCTAAATTCCATGGAAAGTGTTCAACTTACATAGGATTTTATTCATTGTTATACATTAGTGGTTAACCAGAAGTTTTTTTCTAAAAAAAAATATGCAACAATCAGAAAAAAAGCAAAAAATTGTATGCCTTGAAACATACTTTTCTACTTGTTTTCTCATTCAATATTTAATACCAGTTTTGCACTATCTGTAATATAACAATAAATCCAAATATATTCTATGAGCATGGTGAGACTGTATTTGAGTTTGCATATGTATACCTCCTTGTATGGAAAAATACATCAAGAAGATATAGATCACCTCAATCTACTGAAAATACAATCAACTACAGATGTTTCTAGAGGTTAACAGGGATCATTCCTACAGCACAGATGGATGAATCTTTATCAGCTACAACAGAGCCTTCAAATTTGTTTTTAGTCCAGACAATATATACTCACTGCCACAAAAGATATGCCAAATGGATGAATTCTCTTACTACAAGTTTGAGGGATTTAACGTCAATTCCTTCTTTACTGCATTTAGTAAAAGAAAATATCTTAACAATAAAGTCTCCATTTACATGACAATGTTCAGTGCAACTTCTAATATAATTAATACTATATTATCCTCCAGTCTCAGACTATTAGTTGATTATTGAGCAAGTCAGAAATAATTAAACACCTTATTCTGAAACAGTATCCTATACTAATTTTAAAATCAGCATTGATATAACCACTCAAAAATGCAACTTTTATATTTACTTGGTTTGGCTTTTTTTTTCCTCTACTCAAGGCAGATTCAATCAGGAAAGTAAATATTTTTTTAGTTAAACATTTCACTTTGAAAATCTACTGTTTTAGTAACATTTTGACTCCAACTTTAAAACGTATAATTAAATTTCATTAAGACATTTGCTTAATGAATACAGGTCTAGAAAGGATGACTTTGGACACCAATTAAACCAACAATTAAATAGTTTTACAGGGACATTTTAAGACCAACACTTCACTTAGGCTTAAAATCCTTCCAGAACTTTCCTTTAATGAGTTCAGATACCGAGAAAAATAGAAAATTGTAGTATCTGTACATCAAATATTCCAAGTATTACCATAAATGAAATAAATAAATGAATAATGTACACACAATAACAACAACTGCAGATTTAAGCAAGCAAACTGACCATTGGGAATTCCTTGCAAAAAGGCTTCTTTTGTATTTGAAAGCCCCAAAACCAATCTCTGCACTGTATTCACACAAATCCAGCACTGGATCCCACGTGATGCACAAGCACCGCATGCTGCTGCCCATAACATCATTGCATTATTTGAATTCAAACAATCACCGAAAAAAGACTAAGAGCAGAAGAACAAGCAGAGATAAGTCACTTGTAGAAGCAGTCTTCGTAAGGAAAAGCCACAGACAATTAGGTAAATGCTTAGAGATTGGGCCAAGTCAGTGAAGCACCTTCACATGTGTTCTCAATGGATTAGAACACCATATTCAAATACCTGGCTGCATTAAGCAAAAACTAATTTCATGTGAGGTCTTATAATTAATTTGTCCTTGTGAAGTTAGCTGCACACCATACGTGCCTGTATTTGTTTCTCTTTTCTGACTAAGAGCAAGACCACAAAATGAGTACTCCATGGAAACTTATGCAGGTAAGTTCCCTGACTAATAGCTAAGTATACCCAAGGGCTCTAGGGAAAAAAAAAATCAGATAAAGATGCAAACCCAGCTGATTCAGAAAGCAATATGCATGTTTAGTCGAAGCTTATCTGTTGGTAAAAGTCAAAGACAGTCATCACGAATGATTGAATAGCAAAAATGTATTCAGCATCAGGTGCTAGGCCAACATCATGGAAAAATATTTGCACTTCCCAGAAAAAGGCAGAACACTTACCCATTAAACTACCTGAGTTCATAACAAGCTCAAACTATTAGTCAGAATGCAGAGGAACTTTCAGTCACTGGAAAACAATGATAACGCAGAAGAATGCTTAAGCTTCCCAAGTCCTCTCTGCACAAGGAAAAGAGGGAAGAACCTAGTCATCAGAAAGCTGACAAAATTTTTTCTGTTGATGGGTTTGGCTGCAATTTGCAGAACTGAAGTGAAAAACTACAATGAGAGCTCAAAACAAGATGACTGCAGCTAATTAAATTACTCCTGCCTCCAAAGGAAACCTTTAATAATAGGTGAACCTTAATAAAGAAATACAGCTGAAAATTGCTCCCATCCAACAACATCTGTAGTACAGACATTTCCCTGCAGAATTATTAAACAGAGATATAGAGAAGTTTCACTCACTTAAGAAACTTGTACAAGATCCATGAGAACAATTCCCTAGAAATTAGTAAAAGAAAGTCATAGCAGGAAAAAAAAAGTGGACATCTACCACTTCTTGCAAAACCCATAAGCCTTTTATCAGATGGTATTTCCACACAGCATCAAAGGAGGATTGCAACAATGGATGTGTTTTGTTTTAAACAGGATAGTTCTATCATTTCTCTTTCAGGGCAGCCCTTTAGCTGCATTAAAACTGCTGCCTTGAAGACACAGAAACAAATCCTAAGACAAGGTATTACCATCCCTGTATTATTGTGGCAAATAGTCCACGGTGCACTGCCTTGTACTGGTAAAAGCAACTGTTCACAGTCCAGCAGCTTGCAAAAATATATTTGGGGTACTATGTCCAGTTTGAGGATCCCAGTAAGCAACAGACCTTAGCACCCCAGAGCAAATCCAGAGGAAAGCTTCCAAGTCAAAGCTTATGACATATGGCTAGAAACTGAAATAAATGGGTTTTTCCAGTCTTAAGTAGAAATGGCGAAGGGAAGGATGACTTCTTTTGCTGTCTTCAACTATGCAAAAGTATACAGAGACGATTAAATGGAACACTTGGGACATACACAGAAAAAAGACACAAGGCAATTAATGCAAGGTGCAAGATGGTAAATTACAATTGCATGTTACAATTTTCTCACAGTTGTCAGATACTGGAACAGGTTTCCCAAACAGACTGCAGAATATCCATCCCTAAGGTTATTAAAAGCTCAACTGGACATTGCTCTGAACAATTCAATTTAGTAGGATCTACTTTCAGCAGGAGGTTGTACCAGATGACTTCCAGAGGTCCCTGTCAATCTAAATCATTCTATGATTAACCAGCATGCCTTTAGAAATACCACAAGTACTACAGATGACAGGAACAAAGAATACTAGCACAAAGCCTGTGCCTGTATCTATGGGCTCAGTACCTGCAAGCACTGGCAACCATTTATCTTGCTGATAGCTTTTTCATCTCTCTCTTCCATTTCTGCACAAATTTAAAAGGACTGATAGCACCCTTTCCTATTACAAAAATTATTTCCTAATAACAGAATAGATCGATAGAAAATTGTGAACTAATGGAGAGGTTTCCACATTCAACCTTGACAGCTGTCTTTTGGATACAACTGTCAAAGAAGCAGTGAAGTTTTAATGAGCAAAGCAGAAGACCAGAAGAGAGAAAACAGTAGGTATTAGTTCCTTCTCAGTCTACAAAGACCATCGTGTCTAAGATGACAAGTTAGACTCCAGTTGACTACAACATTGACAGTTCTAAGGTACTTTCCCACCCAATCTGGTAAAGGTTCTCTGCTGGAGTCAGACAGAAAGGAAGAAAACCAGAGATGAGTAAGAAATCATTTTCTGAGATCAATTACATTGCCTAATGTGATTTCAGTTATGATGCTGATAGAAAAAGGGAAAAGCAAAACCAAAAAGTCTCTGGCAGTATTTAGACTGGCTTGGCAATGAACTAAGATCAGCAAATGCTATCTCTTGGTCACCACTGGCTTGATACTTTGTCTTATTATTCTCATCTTTGGTTTTTTTTTTTTCCATGATGTAAAATTGAATCTAAATGTGTTCTGAATAGCTGTCAGCACCAGACCTCAACTATTCAAGTCCCTTTTATCAGTACTATTATCTATGTATTGATGCCAAAGATTCTGGCTTTCAGCTAGCTTCTTCAGTCTCTTAGCCACAGTGTACATAGATAGTTGTAACTTCCAGTAAAGTTTCAGAATCACAGGCCACCTTCACTGACTGATTCAAAAATTGCAGCTTCAGTTTGTATCTTCTCATTTCATGTACTAGAGAAGGAGCACCAAATACTGTCAGAAAAGGAGTCTTTCTGGAGAAGTAGCTCTGTTATTTGCTTCCATCAAATACTTGAGAGACTATCACACAGAAGAATAATTTAAACATATTTAAATGAAATCTTTAAATTTTAAGCATTTCAAATGTTTTCTACCATTTTACCTTGCCATCCTATCCCTATGGATTTTGCTAAAAACCATCCCCTTAATTAAACAGGGAAAATAAAAACCAGAAACATAGCAGTCTTCTCTAATCAGCAGTTACATATCAATCTGCTTCCATATTTGATAGCCAGAGGAGCTCAAAACATCACCTGGGTGCTGAGGCAGGGTTGCAGTCATCTCCTCCTCCTCCCATCTTCTGTTCTTACACAAGACGGGAAAGGAGGCACATGAATAACCCCAACATAGTGTATGAATTCTTCCCAACCATATAAACACAATATTTTTATATACTGTGGAATATTATGTCTTAGGGAAAACCTGAAATTTAAATGCTTTTCCTCTCCTCAGATCTGAAATACAGAGGATACCAAAAGTTTCTGTTTCCCAAATAAAAACAATTAAATATTAGACAAATAATTAATTTAACTTTTTTTCTCTAAACAAAACTGTTAGTATTCCAAATAGGCCCAAACTGCATTTGTCACAAAATCTGCAACTTTGCTAAAAAAATGCATTAACTCTATTTCCTAATTAGCAAGAAGGACAGATGCAACATGATAATTACCTCTTTGAGATTTCTCCTAGTGCTAAGGGTTTACTTGTGTAGACATCTCCTCCCTCTGATAAGCCACAAATTGCTTGCTAGGAGGGAATTTCTCTCTATTAGCCTGTAAGAATTCAAATTTTCACTCAGCTTTGACACCTCAGGAAGCCATTGTGCTTCATAACCCCCTTATTTTTTCCTCCCACCTTCCAGTACACTGCTGCTCCGTGAAACATTTGGGAATCTGACTGCCTCCTCTCATTTCCTCTGACCATTAGGAAGAGAAAACAGCCGGACTGCAGGTCCCGCTTCTTACAACACAACTGGAACTTTCCTCCTCTTTGCCACTATGCCTTGTAGCTTGCTGAAGAAGAAAGTGTTGTGATGAATCCTCACTAAAACATACCCATACACACAAAATTATGACAGATCCTAATCGTGTATGACCTAAATGCAGTTAACAAATAACTGAACTTTCAGTTAACAAATGGCTGAACTTTCATAATCAATCTTAAGCCTTCCTCCTCTCCACACACACATCACGTTTGACTTCGATACACTATTTCATCACATTCAGTGGAAAGGAGCAAGCACACTGAAATATTACATTATATCATACCACAATATGCACGTGGCATAAGCAAACAGCATAGTATTATTAGATTAATCATCATCTGCCTATTAACTGTGTGGTGGGGTGTTACTGGCTTTTTTAATAACTTTCCATTCTGAAAACATTTTCACACAAGAAAACTGCCAGGATGTCTGTTGGTTTTAAGATAATATTGACCTTCTTTCCCTCCAGTAATATCAATAGCATTTTGAGGCACATATGTCTGGGAAAGCAGCATCACACCTGCAAGCTGACAGGCTTAGATAACCAGTGTAAAATTTCCATATTGCCCTTTCCTTTATCTTTTTCAATACTCCCTCTGCAGTAAGACCAGCACAGCATGGTGGCATTTCAAAACGAATCTAAGAAGTGCTACAGACAAAGAATAACTGCAATATTGTAGGGTTTTAATTTGCTCAAGCTGGAGGCGTTCAGAACACAACTACATACAATTACAGCAGTACACCACTGAATCATAGCCAGAAAGAGCTGTAATATCACAAACTCGTGTAAGTACTGAAGACTTTTTTACTGTCAAACCACAGCTTGAAAGAGGTAACTGCAGTATATGTCTAAGATGGCAAGAGATCAGTGTGCAAACAGTTTTTTCCTTAATGTTGATCAGACCTAAATAACCTACCCTAAGAATATTTTTGGTGCCTACTGTTGATTTAAATTCACTTCTAGTACAAGGGAAACTGAACAGACGGATAAACCCTAATAGCTGAGCAGCAAGATAAAGCTGGGAGAGAAAAGTCTCATCATTACAGGCTCTGATTCTGAACAAGATACTGCATAAGCTTTGTTTAGCAAGAAAAGGATGTACTTCTTATAAGATATCCGTTGAAGAAGAAACATTTAAATAACTAAGTAAAACTCCAGCTGCAGATGTTACTATAAGATAATAATAATTTTACTTATAAAGAGAAAGCAAAGTGCAATTTCTGCATAAGTCATACACCAACTGCTTGTAATTAAAAGTCTACTATTGCACTAGTGCCTCATAGTGCTATGATGTCTAAATGGACCGTAACAGCATCACTCACTCACGAGACTAAATTACTCCCCCTTCAGCTGGGAAACACTGGCAGACAATTCAAGAACTCCAACACATGATAAATTCCCTGGGAGGGAAGTTTATATTTATTTGAACTGGAATAACTGACAGGCACATCAATATTGTATGAAGTGCTGTAAGTATGGGAGAAGCAACTGCACCTTGAAAGGGGTTTACAAGGTAAGTAGAAGTCTGCGAACAAGAGGAAGCCAAACAGCATAAAGACATCAGTCAATGGGAAACAATTCCTGCAGATTTAGTGGTGAAATCCATGTAGACATTTTCTTGTAAAGACTGCAGAAAGGAGTTCTAAGCACTGAGAACAAAGAGCGAAATGGTTTTATAGGTTATTTAGGCATCACCTGGTAAGCAAGGAAAAGCGTAAGAGAAAAGAAAAAGGAAATCATTGCCTAGATGACAGCCACCCAATGCAGTGAAATATTACTGAGCATCATACAGGATACCGCATGTCTTATCTCAGGGGTAAGGTTAACTAGTTCTGAAAGAATGGTCCAGTGAGAAAAAGCCAGATGGTCTCCTAAAACCAGCACAAGAGCCAACTAAGAAGAACAGCACACTTTTTCGTCAGATTTGCACAGTAATTTTACACAGCTTTTCTTCAAGAAACTGTGTCCCCTCTGAAGTCTCCTTCAGAAGCTAAAGTTAAGCTATAAAACCTGTGAAGAGAGATCCCACTGACAGAAGTAAACAGATGCTCAAATCGGTTCTTAATTTCTGTTCACACATGCTTTATTATTAACGTAGGCACTAATGATTTAAAAGATGACTGCATTCAAGTGACTCTATCAGGCAGTTTTGCCGTTCTTTCTCGGTTTCCACCATCGATTTAAAACACGATGAAGCGGTGAACTGCTTTTTTTTTTTTTGCCTTCGCTTTTCCTGGGCGTGGGAAGCAAGAACCGCATTTACTCACCTCGCGGTAGCAGATGAATCTTCCAGAGCGTTTTGAAGCCCAACAGAACAAAAGATGCGACATTCACAGGCGTTACCGCCTCCCTCGGAGGAAAAGAACGGGAGGTCGCCTTTTGGACCCCCGAATCGCCCCTCGCCCCCCCCCCCAATTTCAAACACGCACCCCACGACGGGGGCGGATTCCGACTCACCGATGCCGGGGGCCACGTAGATGAAGTAGAGGCAGGAAGAAGAGAAGGAAAAGAAGAAGATGAAGGCGAGCATGGAGCGATTGGAGATCCGCAGCACCTTCCGGAGCGGTGGCATCCTCCTCCCTCCGCCACGGCGGCCGCTCCGCTCAATCCCGGCGAGCCGCGGCGCTTCCCAAAGGGCGGCGGCCCGCCGCTCCCATGGATCGGGCAGCGGGAAGGTGACCGGGAAGGGGGGGTGGGGGGCTCCGTTCGCCCCGGCTCGTCCCCGATGTTCCCCTGGACGGGGCTGAGGGCGGCGGCTCTATGCCCCCTCACCCCGACCCCGCGGCCGGAGCGCGGAGGGACGCCCCCCCGCCTCCCTTCAGCCCCCGCCTAGCGCTGTCGCGGGGCTCGGGGATCCTTCCCGCCGCTGCTCAAGCCGCCGGGCGCCCGCTCCACCTTCGCGAACGGTGGCGGAGGGAGCATCGGCATCATCCGCGAGGGTGGAGGGATGGAGGGTGTCGGCCGGCGGGCGGTGAGCTCCGCGCCCTGCCCTGCCCCGCCCTGCCCCGCCCCGCCGGGGAGAGCGCGCGCTCCCGCCGCCGCGCGGCCCCGGCCCCGACCCCGGCGCCGGCCCCGCGGAGCTGCGGCGGTTGGAGCGCGCGCCCAGGCTGCAGGGCTGCAGCGGGCGGGCGGGCGCGCGCGCCGGCACGGGGTTGGGGCGGGGCGGGTGGAGGTGCAGCAGCTCCACTAGAGGCCCGGGGAGGGGCGGGGCCGCCCTCCCGATTGGCGCGGAGCGCGCGGTTGTCGCGCCGGGGGCGGGGCGCGAGGGCGGGAAGATCTGAGGAGTGGGGGGGGGGGGGCGTTCTCCGGCTGCTGCGGCTGAGGCGACGCGAGGGAGTGGTCTGGGTCCGTTGTGTGCAGCCAGACGAGAGGTGCAGCTACGTGTGTGTGTATAAATCTTCCCAGAAATCTTATGTGTGTTCTGTTGCTTTCCAAGAACGAATTTTAATGTTGTTGCGAACTTAGCAATGGTCAGAACCAGCTCTCTGCCTGACCTGGCATTACAGATTGGGAAGAGCTTCGAACAGTTGGTTTACAGAAAACGCATCTGTTCAGCACGGATCACAATGAACACAAGACATTATCTTCTGCAGAGAATCATAGAATCCCCAGGTAGGAAAAGACCCACCACATCTTTGAGTCCAACCAGTAAACCGTGCACCTCAGCACCTCATCCACCCGTGCGTTAAACACCTCCAGGGAAGGTGAATCAACCACCTCCCTGGGCAGCCTGTTCCAGTGCCCAATGACCCTTTCTGTGAAGAATTTTCTCCTAATGTCCAGCCTGAACCTCCCCTGGTGGAGCTTGTGGCTGTTCCCTCTTGTTCTGTCCCCTGTCACTTGGGAGAAGAGGCCAGCACCCTCCTCTCCACAACCTTCCCTCAGGTAGTTATAGAGAGCAATGAGGTCTCCCCTCAGCCTCCTCTTCTCCAGGCTAAACAACCCCAGCTCTCTCAGCCGCTCCTCATAAGGCCTGTTCTCCAGCCCCTTCACCAGCTTCATTGCTCTTCTCTGGACTCGCTCCAGAGCCTCAACATCCTTCTTGTGGTGAGGGGCCCAGAACTGAACACAGGATTCAAGGAGCAGTCTCACCAACTCTCCCAGGTCCCTCTCCTCCAGGCAGCTTTCTAGACAGACTTCTCCTAGTCTGTAGCACTGCATAGGGTTGTTGTGCCCCAAGTGCAGGACCCAGCATCTCGAAAAAACAGTGTGAAAGAGAACATGTTGTAAGAGGGACTTCCAAAAAATACAGTTCTTTAGTTGAAACTTAACTCTGCTTTACTTTAAATAAAAAAAAAAATCCACTTTTTATATAGTAACTAATTCTTGTGTCAGTCCCTGCCCACGTTTCAGCGGCCGCTCTGCCCTCACCTCCCCTTTGCAGTCGTTGCCCCTCTGCCAAGTGTATCCATAGCCGGATCTCGTCATGCCTGGTATGTGTTTAGGGAAGCTGGAAATGGGAGTCAGGGTCAGCAAACCCAACAGTTCTCCACCGAGCACGTTAGGAAGCACTGAAGATGTGGCTAAACTTACGCTTTCAGATTGCTAAATTCATACACAATCATCTACACACTCCATTAGCAGTTTGCCTTCAAGCCCATTGCATAAAAAAAAGGTATTTTAAAAGTAGGTAACATAAGCCTCACATCACGTAGCTGTTCTTTCTTTCTTTAGCAACTCACCTTGGCTACCACAAGTTGCTAGGTGATAGGGTCAAGCCAGTGATCTGTCCCATTCCTCTGTAGAATGCTCTCACTGATAGGAAGATGTGTGCCAAGGGGTTGGCAGCTGGCCAGGATGTGCCTGAGTGCAGCTGAGATGGCACAAGGATCTGGTTGCTTAAGGATCAAAGTCTGTATTGTTAATGTTTATTGAGTTTATTCAGATGCAGGGTAAAAAGAGTGAAGATACAGAATTGCCCCTCTCCCCACAAATACAATTTTGTTTCAGTAACTGTACTTGCAGTATGGTTTTTATGCAATAGGCATTATTGATGGCTTCATTTTGTTTTATCCAGCATGGGTCAGAGTTGAGTTATTTTAGTTGAAGGTTTGCCCTTATCTCTTCCTTTACCTCAGTCACAGGCAAACAGCTTCTGAACACTCTGAAGGCTTCCATGTCAATATTTTTTGTATAATAAACATAAAAGCCTAAGCCACTTGACCTGTAAAATTCTGAGCTAGAAATACAAAATTATTCATTAATCAGTGAGGTAGTGATGTAAATAGGTGATAGTGATGACAAAACTAGATCTTTACTTAAAAGACCTTTTACTGAAACAACCAAAAAGAAGTTCCTCTCACCTCCAATTTTGCTAGATGTTGAATAGGAACATTTTTATTTACCGTAGAATACAGTATGCACAGTAACTATCTATAGCCGTGTAATGGAATTTGTCACATTGACACAGAGCATGGACATAAGAATTTCCCAGGAAAGCTTTCCATAGGAGAGAGAGAAACTCCACTCCTTCAGCTCTGAAGCAGATATGTTGGTAATATTTTGATGGATGTTATTGTAATGGGTGTCAGATAGGTGGATATATTAAGCAATGCATTTTGTGACAAAATTTTCTCTGAGTTGCCAGTAGGAGCTATGTAACTTCACTTAACTCGTTTGTTTTATTGAGTGGAGCGTAAAACTAGCTGTAAAAATACATTGAACTACTATATACATCTATGGCTTAAATTTGAAGCTTCAGCTGACTGTAGTATGGTCCCTATAGACATGAGCTTGGGTTTATGAAGCAAAGATGTACTGTATCTTTATGTCTTACTATCTCACATTAAATAAAATTTATATGTGATGCACTGTTATTATTGCTTTGGTTTTATGTATTATAGCTACTGAATTACTGTATTAACTGTAATAACTGAGTATTCTTTGATGCTTCTCTGATATTCCACTTTTATCACTGGTTTTGATACCGCTTTAGAAGGTTTTATTCTATGCTGTAAACATAGATGGACATTAGAAGATCAATACAATAACAACTTGCTGAATCTTATCAGAGTCACGAATGAGATCCATGGTACATGAAATCTTAAGACTGGCCCTGATTTTTGAATGGAGGAACATTAAGTGGTGTTGTATGCGTCGCTTTCTTTGCATAACTAAAAGCAAGGGCCGTGTCTTCAGCTTAGAAGTATTAATTTTGTTATAATTACTTAGACTGTTAGGTGCATTTGTAAAACTTTAAAGGCTTCTGTCATGACCATGAGAAAACCTGAGGAATAATACTTTAGCTTAAACATAAAGCAATATTTGTGGAAGAATAGCAAAACCGAATTTCAGAAGATAGATGCGTCATGTCTAATTCAACCACCAGCAGCAAGATGCTGCAGGAGCAGCAGCATGACTCACATACAGTTGTGGTAGACAACTAGACGCAGGTGCCTGCTCTGAAAAGAATACTTAAAAAATCCTCCATCTTTAAATATTCTTTTGTTCAATTAAAAACATTACTGCACAATAAGTAGATAATTTCTTTGAATAAGCCACAATATTGTAATTTAGTTATTGTAGTAAGAAAAGGAAATTCCATTGAATATACATTGTTATTTGCTGTATTTCATCCTGCAATGGGATTTGTACAGAATAGTTCTTGAACAATTGCAGCTTACTCTGGAAGAGGATATTTCAAAAAAACTCACTTCTCATTCCTGTTTTCAATCTAACCATCCAAAGTAATTTTCTATGGATCAGCAAAGGCAAAATCAAACAAAATGTCACCAAAACAATAACTGCAAAATTATCAACATCTCAAAGGCTGCAATAATTAATGCCTTCTTCAACACATCAATCAATTGTTCCGAGAGGTCATATATTTCATTAACTCCAAGAAGTGCTGCTATAAGAAGTACGTGCAAGAAACTAAGCTAACATGCTTCCTGTATTTAATTGGCATAATTGTGCATGATGATGTTTTGTTGAAAAAAACAGGGTACTGATTAGTTGGAGGAAAGTAACACTGATATTTTTGAACAGAAGAAGAGGGAGAGGAGAGGTTTGATGATTTTTCAGCTGGGTCACTTCTGAAATCCATTTGGAAGAGTGATACCATAAAACATTGTGGTTTTATAATTGTGGACGTAGGGTGCTGTGAGTCAACAGGCAAGAAGATCTTGAGGGATTCAGAAGTATAATTACTGTACTCCTTAAGTGTGGGACTTCAGCCTGACACAAGCAGCACTGAAGATGTGTCAGAGGTTCCGCTATCTGGGGAAGTAGAAGGTGGTATTCTGCTTAAATAATTTGTTATTACTGGGGGGTTAAAGCAATACATGTATGAATGTGCTGTCCGTACAACACCCAGTTTTAAAGTCTGAAGTACTAGCTTAAAATCTCACATTTTGTTCTTCAGGTCACTTACTACTGTGTTTTTATGTTATTATTGCTCATACCCAGTCTTTGAATTAGGCATAGAAAGCTATCGCCTGACTAGCTTTTTTTTTCTCTCCCATGTAATGATCTCTCTTGACTCTATCTTTCCTCCAACTAATACTCCTGTACACATTGCCAAGTTATCTTTTGCCTGGCAACCTCCATGCTTGATATTGTTCAGGCCGAAAGATTGTGTTACTCTATTATAACTTTTCTTGTCATTTATCTGCTTAAAACAAATTTTTTATCAATAATAAAGTACTAGAATACCGCATAAATTTGCAACTTTTTCATTGTCTGCTTTGTTTCTGCAGGTTTAATAATTAATTGTAATGTTACTGTGTCTTTCTTATACCATACCTTTAAATTTCAATACAGTTGTGTTTGTGCTTTCATTGCTGCCTGTCACTTTGTCTTCACACTCTTCTTGCAAGAACTCTCTCCTACTCACATCACCTATTCCCCAAACAAGCCTGTGGAACTGCAGCCGAGCCACAAACCTTTCCTGGTTCCAAGCAACCCCCTGAGCCACAAGCAAAAGTACGTGATCAGCTTGCTCCTTCCCATGTGGAATTCATTAAATCTTCCCTGTGTTTTGGCTTCTTGAATCTTTTGCCATCACTACTTTAGTTTTCTTCCTTGCCTTTTCTCTTTTCTTAAGTAGTAGCAATAAAAAAATCAATAAATAAGCAGAACATGGGTTCATTATTAATGCTACATGTAGCAGTTATTTTGTGGGTATTTTTCATAAACACCTTTCTTTTTTTCATTTACCTGGATTCAGCAACTTGATTTTTATTAATAACTCATTGTTATACAGGGTAGCAGCATTTTGGTATCCTATGCAATAATTGATATGTAATCCTACATGCAGGGTCAACAAGGAGTTAAAATGCTTTGGGATAAAAAGCTCAGGGCAAGAAGCATGAGAGCAGGCCTGACAATTCCAAGAAAATGTACAGTCTGTGTAAGATTTCTAGGATTAAGATTTTTAAAGATTACAATAAAGATTAATTACGATTTTTAAAGATTAAATCAAGTCGTGTCAGGGTGAGCTAGACTCTAATCTAGCAAGAACAGTTAGTGTCCCTCAATATGGCACAGCATCAAGAAAAGGTCAGTAGCTACTGAAAACTGCAGTTATGTACTTAAGCTTGGAGTCATGTGACCTAACCTTATTACATCAGTTATAATCCCGTTATTAAATCAAATGTCAAATTGTAACTATTTTGAGGATGTTTGGGTATTTTCTAGTCATACAACTTTGGACATAAAACTTAGTTTTAATAACTGCAGTTTCGGTTGTACATTCAAAAACAAATTTGCAATTGTGTTGTTGTTCCTAACATAAAAACAAGAAGGGTTGTGAACTTATTATCTTTCATAGGTGGCATGAAAAAAAAAAAAAAAGCATTAGGGAAGGCCTTATGTTCTTTGCTTCCAGCATTCCTCCTGTATGTTTCCCAAGCTGTGATATTCTGCAAAATCATCCTCTTTTACTTTCAATTACTGATATTTAACTTTCCTAGCTGATACTGCTTTTATTGGTTTTAAGTATATCCAGATGCCATTTCTTATAAATAGCCTCTATTACTACTTTAGGAAAGATAATTTTTTCCAATGTTAATCTATAGATCACAAGCAAAATTTGTTCTATAGCTAGGCCATACAACATACAGGAAAAGGAGAAAAGCTGTTATTATAATACTGCAGACAACCCAAAATAAAGTAATTTGTGGCAGTAATAGTTAAAACAAAAATCAGAAAACAAACATTTTGGAGGGGAGGGTTGCTTTTAAAATTTTAATGTTAAAAGATTGAAAACTACTTCCTTTAAAATTATTTACTAGCCATTATGTATCCATCTACTAATAACTATAAAAGATGCAAAGCTCCTCAACCAAGTTGTAACACCCAGTTTTATAAAGTCAAGAGACAGGAATGTGTAATAAACTATTAAGTGTCATATTAATATTTTATGGAAGTAAATGGAGCATGTAATTGGGGAGGGTTACGTTTTAAGTTCAACAAATGAATTTTCTGCCTGCAGAAGACCAGTTCATCGAAGCCAAACTGTTGTAACATAGCTTAGGTGAAACTTCTCTTGGAAAACATGTTTCAATTTCAGAATGCCATTTCACAGGATTTCAATCCTTATATCCCTGATTTCAGGTGAGTATCAAACAGACTCTAGACAACAATATGGCAATTGTAGAAGTTCAGGAACAGGCATTTGTCCGTCTATGTGTGCTTAACCCTTTCTAATACAAAATGAGAACATTTACAGACTGTTGCTTCTTCAGGGCTGCAGTTTGATGCCCTGTAACTTTTGTCATTTTTATACTTTGATGCAATTGATCATGATAAGGAATCTTAACTGTCTTATCTCTCCAATGGTAGCACACTTGTCTTCAATCAATTTCTCAGAAACAGTTGGAAGCTGATGGTAGTTTTTATCACTAACAAGCTTCTGTAGTACTGAAAGGGACAAATAAAAGGAGATGTAGTAAATAAAAAGAGTTAATCGTCACCTTTGCATTTACAGATGAGGCTTTTACCAGAATCAGTAGGAGCAAGGGATTGACATTCCAGAGTATCATATGATCAAATAAACCATAAATCATATCATTACACATCAGCAACCTCTGGCTGAGTATACCCCTTGCCTCTTCCCCCATAAATATCAGAACAATAGAATACATATTCTTGTGCAGTCCTTTATTGTTAATGCTTACCTAGAGTAAAGAGAGACCTGTGTAATTAGATAGAAGGGATTATCCCATCACATAACTTTAGGTTTTCTCACATCATCAACCAAGAGAAAGAAGGACCTTATCTACATTTTGCAGACTCTACTGTTAGCATAAGGAGTCTTAGTTAAATAGATTGTGTGATTATGACCATGTTATCAGAGGTACATAAGATATCCTGAATCACAAATAATCAGTCATTACTGCGGGAGAACATTAATTTTCTTAACCAGTGCTGTGAGTCTTAAAAAGGATGAGCATAATAAATATTATCATCTTGAGATTAGGCAATTTATAAGTTTTTCTGTCATTGATATTGTCATTTGCTATGTCATAATATTGCAAGCATCTTATGCGGAAAAAACAGGATCTTGCATTAGATCATGTACAGATTCCTTTAAAATGGAGCATGCATGGTTGTTTGAAATCTATGTAGCAGGACAATGTGCAAGTGAAACTTAGGTTTATTACTATAACAGTGCAATATGAAGAGAGATTAATTGAGGAAGAGGTTGACTGTTTGGGTATCATGGGAATTATTTCATGCATACAGCTGAAAAATAAATGCAGAAGAAGGCATGATTACCACTAACATCAAATACTATTTTTACAGAAATCAGAATTTAAATGGCCTCAATTACTGACATAAGAATTAGTCTGAAACCTCTGTTTGCTGCATTTCGAGTAATAGCTGTTCCTTAAAATATTTTTTTTTAAAGAAATGAGTGTGACTAAGGAATCCTAAGACCAGACTGCAGGCTAAGCTTACACTCTTGGACTCCTTCCCTAACTTCACTTTTAAAAGATGTCATTCTAGTACAAAACTAAATCACATAGTTTGGCTGTTAATCACATCAGTGGTGAAATAAATCAATAGAAGATTTTGTGGAAGACTTGAGGACTTTTGCTTTGCTTTGTTTTTCATGGCTAAAATCTTATCCTCAGAGATGCAGTTCCTTTGCATTTATAAATAGAAACAATCTGGTCCCACTCTTCCTACTGCAATTAGGAAAAAAGCAATCAGAATTTGTTAAACAAGCTTCAAAGAGAGTAGAGTCTTACATCTTAGAAGACAGATGTTTTTTGATTAAGCTTACTATTGCGGTCTCATTTAGAAATTGCACGAGTGACAGATAACTTCAGCAAAGGTTACAGCTGGTGCAGTTCCACTGCTTTGTTCAGTTCTTAACACCAGCTTTATTTGTGAGATAGTGTTTAAATAGTTTGAACCTTCTTGGGAGCAGAAGCAGTACTTCTGTCCTCAGAAAAACTTGTTGGCGTACTGCAAACTTAAATAATAAAATTTAAAGTGTCATCTTGTTACTGTTCTGATTATACGATGCATAAAGGGAGTGCTAAAAAAGTGTTTTCATTAGTGCAACCTTATTTACACAGAGGGTCATGTACTAAGAGTTGTGTAAAGATGGTGATGCTGGCCGTAACTGTTGCTGCTTATATTTCCCACTAGAAAATTATGTTTATCTGCTTATAATTTAAGTAACCATTAATTTGTTAAGGTAAAAAAATCTTCATGAAGTGTCTTCGAACTTTTCCCAAACCTATGAAAAAGGTCTCTGTGTAAAAAAAAAAAAAAAAAGAAAGTAAAAATAACAGCAAAACCATTTGTTAATTTGAATTGTCTGTACTCTATTTTGAAAGAGAAATAGTGGCTTTTTACACCATCTGTTTTCTCAGTCATGATAATCTTATCAAATGTTGCCAAATGGTAAACGTTTGAAAAAAAATGTAGCTGATTTAGTAACCTTGCAAGAACTGACAATAAAAATATGTTTGGCAAAAGATTAGAAATTGTAACAGTATTGGAGTTATTCCTTGTGGAAGTGAGACATTCTGTGAGGAAAGGATCCTATATATATAATATCTGATATAACAAACACTCTGTCTTTGAAATTCTAGAAACAGTTATAAATTCTAGTAGATACTCCAGACACAGTAAGAAGAATACCCAACTGGGAGGGGCTGTTTTAGTAGAAAAAATCATATTTAGATCTAGATTTAAGGTAGATTTTGAATCAAAATTCTGGCATACCTTTGTCAGAGTTAGCTAAAACTCACAGAATCACAGAATCACAGAATAACCAGGTTGGAAGAGACCCACTGGATCGTCGAGTCCAACCATTCCCACCAATCCCTAAATCATGCTCCTAAGTACCTCATCCACCCTAACCTTAAACACCTCCAGGGACGGTGACTCAACCACCTCCCCTGGCAGACCGTTCCAATGCCTAACCACCCTCTCCGTGAAGAACTTCTTCCTAATCTCAAGCCTAAATCTCCCCTGGCGGAGCTTGAGGCCATTCCCTCTCGTCCTGTCCCCTGTCACTTGGGAGAAGAGGCCAGCACCCTCCTCTCCACAACCTCCCTTCAGGTAGTTGTAGAGAGTAATAAGGTCTCCCCTCAGCCTCCTCTTCTCCAGGCTAAACAACCCCAGCTCTCTCAGCCGCTCCTCATAAGGCCTGTTCTCCAGCCCCTTCACCAGCTTTGTTGCTCTTCTCTGGACTCGCTCCAGAGCCTCAACATCCTTCTTGTGGTGAGGGGCCCAGAACTGAACACAGTACTCGAGGTGCGGTCTCACCAGTGCCGAGTACAGAGGGAGAATAACCTCCTTGGACCTGCTGGTCAGGCCGTTTCTGATACAAGCCAAGATGCCATTGGCCTTCTTGGCCACCTGGGCACACTGCTGGCTCATGGTCAGTCGGCTGCCAACCAACACCCCCAGGTCCTTCTCCTCCAGGCAGCTTTCCAGCCAGGCTTCTCCTAGTTTGTACCTCTGCTTAGGGTTGTTGTGCCCCAAGTGCAGGACCCGGCATTTGGCCTTGTTAAACCTCATGCCATTGGTCTCTGCCCAGCAGTCCAGCCTGTTCAGATCCCTTGGCAGAGCCTCCCAACCCTCCAGCAGATCCACACTTCCACCCAGCTTGGTGTCATCTGCAAACTTGCTAAGGGAGGACTCAATGCCTTCATCCAGGTCATTGATAAAGACATTAAACAGGACTGGACCCAGGACTGAGCCCTGGGGAACCCCACTTGTAACGGGCCTCCAGCTGGATTTAACTCCATTTACCACCACCCTCTGGGCCCGGTCAATTAACCAGTTTTTCACCCAGGAGAGTGTGCGCCTGTCCAGGCCAGAGGCTGACAGTTTCCGAAGCAGAATGCTACGAGAAACTGTATCAAAGGCTTTACTGAGGTCCAGGAAGATACATCCACAGCCTTTCCCTCATCCAAGAGTTTAGTTACTCGGTCATAGAAGGTGATCAGATTACTCTGGCAAGACCTGCCTTTCATGAACCCGTGTTGACTGGGCCTGATCACCCGGTTCTCTTGCAAGTGCTTCATGATTGCACTCAAGATCACCCGCTCCATGACTTTCCCCGGTACCGAGGTCAGGCTGACAGGCTTGTAGTTCCCCGGATCCTCCCTGCACCCCTTCTTATAGATGGGCACGACATCAGCCAGCCTCCAGTCCAGCGGAACCTCCCCAGTCATCCAAGACTGCTGGAAGATGATGGAAAGGGGTTTGGCCAGCACATCCGCCAGTTCCCTTAAAACTCTTGGGTGGACTCCATCCGGCCCCATAGACTTGTGGGCATCTAGCTGAGCAAGCAAGTCTCTAACCACCTCCTCTTGGACCTTGGGAATCTCATACTTCACTTCCAACCCTTGGGGTTGTGCACAGAGGGAACAGTTTTCCTTACTGTTAAAGACTGAGGCAAAGTAGGCATTGAGCACCTCAGCCTTGTCTTCGTCCCCTGTTACTGTTGTTCCCTCTGCATCTACTAGGGACTGGAGATTCTCCCTAGCCCTCCTTTTGCTGTTGATGTATTTGTAGAAAGACTTTTTGTTGTCTTTCACAGTCTTGGCCAATCGCATTTCTAGTTGGGCCTTAGCCCTCCTGACTTTTTCCCTGCACATTCTCACTTCCTCCCTATAGTCCACCCAGGATGCCTGCCCCTTCCTCCAGAGGTCGTAGACCCTCCTCTTCCTATTGATGTCTCTTAGGACCTCCCTACTCAACCATGCTGGTTTCTTACCCCACCAGCTACTTTTCCGGAACTTGGGGACGGCTTTCTCCTGAGCTGCTACTCCATACTTCTGCGGGTAACTTCCCTTGCAATACATTTCTAAGTATGTCTGGGTGCTTATAGATTAATGGTGATCTACTGCATCATGCCACAGACCTCCTTTCCAGTCTCCAGGCTATAGCATCAGCCACATGAAATAAGGCTAAAAAAGGCTAAAATTGCTTTTGGCATAACCTACAGGAACCTGAGACCTAATCTATGACTGTAGTACTGTCTGAGGGTCTCCAAGGTCAACTCGAGAGCTGACAATTTTTTTGCTAGTGGTATGTTTCCTGGCCCAAGGAAAACAAAGAACAAGTGTCTTGCACAGCTCTGATCCAGTCTTAGGATAGCTATCAATTCCCATTATTCATTATTAGTATTGTTTTAGGGAATGCTGTCTAAAAGTGCCAGTCACAGAAGAGAGCCTTTGGATAGTCCTACAGTCTGCATAAATGAAAAATTAAAATAACCCCTACATCAGGAATTATGTCAGGACTACTTTCAGCATCTGGTACTTCCATTATAGGTATTTATACACACACACACACAATGTCCACAACTTGCAAAAATATAGTCTTTTGATCTGCTTCTCAATGCTGTTAATTTATCTTCGTCTGAAACACAATGACAAAAGTGAAGCTCCAAATGCTTACTAAGTCCAAGCAAAAACTGCTGTGGAAAAGCCCATAAAAACTGATTAGATACTGAAGTTATGCATTATTGCTTAGAGATTTTTTCACAAGTGAAAACTTGGTAAGGTGAATTTTTCCAAGTCGTTGCGGTAAAAGCAGTAAATTCTTATGAGCTTAGGTTCATATGAGCTGTGATTATGGAATTTTGAGGTTTGTGTTCTTGAATATAACCAACAACAAGGTCTTAAATATATCTAGATTTATTTAAGAATAAAGAAAAAAAGAATAAAACAAGAACAGCATTTTAGATAAACTCTTGAATCTGAATATTTCCTGAGCAAGCTTCTACTTTTTCCCACCCAAATCTTTTGGTAAAACATTGTAAGCATTGAAATATAAACTGGGTTAAAAAGGAAATGAAAGGATACAAGAGAAAGAGTTCTGCATTTCATAACACTTTTGGAGAGTCAGACAGACCAAAGAATAAGTATGAGATTATATTTAAACTAAGGATTAGTGACATGGCACCAAATGCACATGCAATCAGATACTGGCAATCTGGAAAATATGCTTCATGATCAAGAGAGAAGGTCTTTTCATTTGTAATACCTTCCACACAGGAACGTAAATGTTCTTACCCATTGTCTGTTTTTCACAGCTAGCACACCTCTTTGAAGAGAATTTTGAATTTTAGTGGTAGCAGGGAGTAGAACTTCACAGCATAGGAGGGCAAAGATTGCCTGATTAAGTTACTGTGTACTACTGTATAAAACTAAGCTCTTTCTGCTCTGCCTTTTTTCTGTTATACTTAGGATAACATGAGCTTTTGATATACTTTGAAGTTAGCATGTTCTTTCACTATGTCATGAGGTTTTCTATAGCTACTATTTTCATGTCATTGGGTAACCTTCTCATAGTTTCCAGCTCATTATCTAAATAAAAGGCTCTGATTCAAACTTCCCAAGGGAAAAAAAATGCAACTTAACTGTTGTGGAAAGCCAACAAGAAGTCACAGGGACAACTTTAGATTGCAGAAGCTATACACAGAGCAACCAGCCAATACTGACAGTTAGAAAACATCGATGTGGGCAGTTAGTTCAAGTTTCTTGTTATTTCTTGTCCTTTTTTGTTGTCCTAGTTTTCTTGCTTAGGAGTTTTTCAGTGCACTTGCTGTGACATTTGTGCTTTCACTGATTGTTTTTTAATTGCCTTACTTTCTTCCATGAACTCTTTTTGTTTTCTTCACTTAGTGTTTCTTTTTCCTGTATTGTCTTTCTAGTAAATACAGAAATTCACAAGTAGATATGTGAACAAAAGAAGCATTTGGATATAAGTAGTCCTCTAACACAAAATAAAATTGGTAATTTACATTATTTGTAGTTCAACAGAAAATACTTTCTAGCTTTTATTTCCTGAAAATCCTATATCCATGTTAGTTGTTCCTGTATTCAATGTGGCTTAGTTCAAAATCCTTGGCTGATGATTTTAGAGCTCCTTATGTTCAGCTAAGTCTAGAAGGAGTTTAAATGACCCAAATGCTTTAAGATGTGACACTAAACTATCAAATTTTCAAGGCTGTTCTCATTTTCCTAGATACATAGGGGATTTGCAGAAAGATGGAGATGAAAATATCCAGACAATATCCTGTTGCAGTCCTTCAGGGAACTTTGTGATGTCTGTGTCATCAGAGGTCTCATTGATGGATCAGGAATTAAGTAAGAAATGTATTTTTTTAAAGTGTTGTATTAAAAGCTTATATTTTTCAATGGATGAATTTATGGCTGCAATTCTGATCATTGCACCTCCAAAAAGTATAATTTAAAGGGGTACAATGAAAAGTGAAATAAAGACAGACAGAGCTGTGAGAGGCTTTCATACAAAGGACACAAAGTTGTAAGGAAACTTCAGTTTTTAATTAGACAACTGGAAAGGTAATTAGCAAATTATTATTAATTTTCTTTCCCTTCCAAACACAAACTGAGAACACACCAAATAAATGGTCAGGCTACAAGTTTAAAGTATACAAAAAGAAGTTTATTTTCATAGAATACAAAATTAAATTTCAGAGCTTGCTGACATGAGGACTTATAGGAGACAAATATCAATGTGGTCTGAGAAAAATTAGTCAAACTCAAAGGAGATACATTTAATAATTATTGATGGACTCAGTGTTTTTTCTCAGTTTCTGTTTCCAGTAACCCTCAGCCTGCTGACCACAGAAGCTCAGGAGATTCTGTGTCATGGAGAAGCAAATTTATCCACTCTTTTTCTTGACACAGTCTTCTGTTTGGGACAGTGCAGTAAGCTAAATTGATTATAACCACTATGGACGTCACAGCAGGTCAATCAATCAAATGAAAACTGTTATTGGAACACAGCAGAATAACATTTTAACTCCGAACCTAAATTTGTGAACTATTTACTGGTTTTAGCATAACAGAGAAGTTCTTTCATACATTAGCCGCACAGAGGAGCCACATTATGAAGCTCACAGACCTGGAATATTGGGCTGTCTGCCTTCAGCAAAGAACCATAGGGATGAAGTCTGACATTTGGAAGCAGGAATATATAACTTGTAAATTTGTTACCCAGCATTATGGAATCCATGAGCCATGCTGCAACTTCCATGATTATATCCCTCCCATGTTCATTTTAAAATATTTTATTTGAAAAGATAAACAACAATCTGTATTATCTAAAGCTATAATTATGTAGTTTTCTGAATAGAATAGAGATTAGAGATTACAGTTCAGATCAAACCATTATGTTCAGCACATGCAAAGGAACAATATAGAAGGTAATCGCTTCAAATGGTGAGTGTACTTTTAAAAGAACAACTTAAAAAGATGTCTAAGGCTTAGACTTGTAAGCCATATGACTGATTTTGTAACTGGCTAGACATGAGGAGGGTTTACAGTAACTGAATATGAATTCTTAGCCCCAGCAAATGTAAAACACTAAGTAGGATTGCATAGGAAATCTAAGCCAAGGCACGCGGTTGTTGTTGCCTGGTCCTGCTCTATGTTCTGTACAGCTGGGAAAAAACAGCAAAGTCAGTGCATTTTATTGTTCAGAAATAGTTTTGGGTGCCAAAACTCAGATTCATAATCTCCCCTTTAGTCTCGGGTCACCTCTGTGTCTAGAAACTGCTTCTTCTTTAAGTCTATTGGTATACATGAGCATGCATGTTGAAGTCAGGATGATGCAGAGGAGAAAAGAATGTGACATCTCCTTTTCCTAAAGAATGGGGATAGAAAGAGGAAAGCCTTCTAAGTTCCTGTCACAGGAGACTTTGTCCCTCTCCATTTTCAACTTGCTTCTTTTTGTCTCTTATGAAAAAAATATGTTTAGACCTGACTCTTCATGCAGTTTGTCCGCACTCTGGCTCATCTTTCCTCTAGGTTTGGAGGTCTGATCCGTCACCTTGCTGAGGACCACACACAGAAATAAAATGCAAGTATCTATAGCGTCTAGGCATCCATTGTGTTCCAGCCTTGCTTAGCTAAGCTGCTGAATTTGAAGTCATCTTTTGGCTTACACTGAGGAAGTGCAATAACTTCACACGTAATTGTTAGTTTTCCAAACTTGCATAAAATACACAGGGACTGCCCATACCTGAATACAGAAATGAGAGCCACACGATGTAAAATAACAGCTTTTAAATGCTGACTTTTTATTTCAAGAGGATCTACTGACTCATTTGAGAATGTTTTTGTTTGTCTTTAGGGTCTATGGCTAGAATGGTGTACTGTAAGCTGGTATGCTATGTGAGCATCACAAACAAACCGATCATCTCTCACCACAGACAAGAAAGGTCCACTGGCTTATTAGGACATTCCTCTCCTTCTCTCCTCCTCCTACTTGTTCAGTAGTCATGACCATGCTTCTAGACCTTTATTTAGGTATCTATTGCTCTAAAAATTGCCAAATACTAATATATTTACACACACACACATATATAAACAGGATTGCACTGCACTAATAGACAAATGAGAAGTGGAGATGTTTGTCACTGAAATACAGTGACAGTGAAGGCTTTTTTATCATTTCTCAAATTTCACTGGTAATGCATTCAGATTTTCTTATTGGGGTATACAAATGGAGCACCTCTGCCTTGCTGGTGATTCAGGTCTCGTTTATTCTGTTCCAGATGGCCTGTCCAGGCAAGAGAAGGACAGATAGCTTCAGGCGTTTCAGTGGTAGGAACTAGCATGGGAGCAGATTTTCTCCTGCATATGCTTTTGCTTTTCTAATTTGTCTTTTTCCCGAAAGCAATCTTGTTGCTGCAAGACCAGTTAGGTGACAGTGAGTGTTCATTTAGTCCATTGCCTTTATAATGGACAGACTTTAGGTCTAAGATAATGGTTGAATTGTCTGTAATAGTCATAGCCTCTCAGACTAGTTTCTCTGATGCGATTATATTCCAGTCATTAGAAGAGACAAAAACATTGATCTCTAATTTTATTTCTTTTTAAATCTTAGTACCATGCCAACTTATTCTTGCAAGGAATGCAGTCTTATCTGTGTCAGTGAACTCAGCAAGGTTAGCTCTTCTAGAATTTATTCCAGATTTCTTAGTCATAAACAATTTTAGAACTAAGACGAGCTTAGGGTTTTCTCTTTAATGATTTCACTACCTTCCTACCCTTAAAAAGTCAATTTTATATGTGTATATACACACACACACTCTCTCTTATATATTTGTTTTATTACAATAATTCCTAGCCATAACTCAACAGTGACTTTTTTTAGGAAAAAACTGAAATCTGGAATTTCATTCATCATCGCCCAGCATGATGTGAAAGTGGACATCAAATTCTGAGTTGTAACTGTCACATCTTTATAATCCAAAACTTTAAAACTTCCTCAGACACTAATTGTGGTGTGGTTAATTAATCCTTGAATAGATAGTTCAGCCTTCATTAGCTCATTTTGCAGGCCACTAGCTTCTGACCTGCAAAACAGTCTTCATGGCACTGCTATAATGTGTGTGGAGATGATCAGATGGAAAGGCGTGGTATTATATTCACTTATATTTCTAAATGTTTTGTCAGATGATGTTTAACTATCATTTCCTAAATTATATAGACATTTCCTAGACATATGGCATTAGCTTTTCTGATAGTAAACCAGAAATCAGACTTGGGAACCTCTCAGCTGCTGTGGCACAATTCAAGTAAGCCAACGATCAATGATCCAGCTCAATAGATTATAGAAAACAAGCAGAAATCCACTCTTCAGCAAGGGTCAATATCTGCTGTTGCTTCAATTTATAAAACAATAAAATTTCATAGTGTCTGACTAGAAGGGAATAGCCTTTAAAAATTAGAAGAGGGGAGGAACAAAATTGATCATCTTTGTTACAGAATGCTTCCCAGTGAGAAGGGAAGAAAACTGAAAACTATGACAGAAACAGTATGCACATTAGGAAGAAAAAAGGGAAAAAAAGATACTGTATGGCAAAAGGAGACCTGGTTCTTAAATAGCATCATTGTGCATATGCTGCTGTAGTTTCCAGCAGAGATAAGTAGAGCATTTTTCTGCAAAGCATTGAGGTAAATTTGGTATTGATCTTTCAATCTATGGAAATAGACTGGATTCTTATATTAGAATATTACCTGAATATTACATAACTAGCAAAAATATAGAAAAAAATCCCTGGTTATTGGAGAACTGAAAAAAGAGCTGAAGGAGAGAAAAGAATTCCATTTCTCCAGAATCCCCAAACCTAGAAATTATGTAGTGGTGAACAATCAATGTGAAACCAACCAGCAGCCTGATTCCATTAGCTTGTGCCATGTAGGTCAACAGGAAAGACGGAGACAGATGCAAGTATTAAAGTATAAGATTATTTTCACTCAGCTTGCATAAATGCAAATCGTGCCCATGTCATTTGCCTCTTCCATGGGTAAGGGAATGTTTCATATTTCTGGGTTTAGGATTCTGAAATACTACTGAACTTATAATGAAATAAAGAGCCTTCAGGAAATGTTTGGAGTTTTTTGTCTGTCTGTCTTTCTACTCCCTGTAAAGCCTAGGCAACTTGTTTGAACATTAGCAGTCTAATCCCATCTTCAGAGTTTAGGATTTTTACATGTATCATTTTTAGACTTTCCCAATAGCTGGCCAGGGAACATCAGACTCTTCAGAAGGACTGAGGCAATGATGAAGGAAGAATAAAATTGGCCAATATAAATTGTATATGCAATAGTTGAGAATTGCTGTATGTTGACTGAAGTTCATTGAAAATCAATTGAAAGTGGACATTCTTTCACTGCATCTTCTTCTGATCCCACTATCACCATCAATTGCTTTCAGATGGCTTTTCTCACCTACCATTGGGATACTTCAGTATCAGTTCTAAAAATGTGTTTTATTTGCCCTATATATTTTGTTACGTTTGGATTTTGTGTGCCAGAGATACTGTGAAAGAACATCGAATTCATGGCCACAGGTCACACTTCATAACCTCAAGACACCCTTTAACAGACTACAAGGTAACTAAAGCGTAAAAGACACTAAAAGCATTTTCTGGGAGTTATTTGCAGCAAGCAACAGTTGTTAATGACGCAACACAAAATGTCATCTAGGTTACACATATTAATGATCCCTTGTAACCTAGGTAACTCATTTTAATTATGTTTGCAAGAACAGGAATGACAGCTTTTCAAAATGAACTGGAAAGGTGATATTCTTAGTAATAAGCCAGCCTAAAAATTAATTTTAAACTCCAATAACAGACAACTAACTTGAAAATCTGGACTATCTACTTTATTTGTATCTCAAATACTCTCCTGTTGTGTGTTCTGTTTATACTATTTTTTTTCCATGAAAACAAAATTCCCAGAATGAAAATTATTAACAGGTAATAGATAAATTACTATTAAAATTGCAGGATTTTTTTTAAAAAAAATAATAGGACATATGGCTGATGTGTTCTTTAGAAGTCTCAGATACATGGTTTGGAGGATTAGAGTACTTTGAAATACTGTAATATATTGAGACAGTGGGAGAGGAGGCCATTTGAATTTAATTACAAAGGAATGCTATAGGTTGTTTTGTAAGCTGACCAGAAAATTATCTCTTAACAACATTTATCAAATCATCTTGCTAACCCCGAGGCCATAGATCTTTATGAGGCTTTTGGAACACTCAGTTTGTCATTTAGATACCATTGCACTAAAATGTATTTATACATCCAGAGAATTGTATGCTTGTTTTTAGTAAAGATCAAGCAAGTAGCTGGACATACTGTGTATCCTGTGAAGCAAGCAAGTGGTTAAATTCACTAGGCTAGTCCCAAATCTACAAGTGTGGGGTTTTTGTACTTCATAGTGTTAAGGAGGTAAAAGGCAGGTTTCTCAGGCTTGTCATATTTATTGCATTATTATCAAACAGAAATAGAAAATTCATTGCAATGGTCATTTTCATAAGCAATGCAGGAAATGCAATTTGCTTTGAAAAATGTTTTGTTTAGTAGGAAGGACCTTATTGCTGCCTTCATATGTAAGAAAAAAATAATCAAATCCCAAATATTCTAGACTTCCCTCTCCCCTTGCAAAAAAAAACCCATAAAGTTCTGTACTGTGTTTTCTCATGTGTCTTTAATTTTTTTAAAACTTCTCTCTGCATTGTTCAGAGGGAGGAAAGTCTCCCAGATTTTTTCAGCAAAGTCAAATCATGGAACTGGCAACACCTGAAAACCAAATGATTATTCCTATTTTGCACATATAAAAATTAGAGCAGAATTAAAAAAATATTTCAAAAACAGACCAATCATAAGTTCATTCTTCTTTTTCTGAGTTTTAAAAGAAGTGCTATCTATCTGTTGGCCAAGCAGGTTGTTCTCAGTGCTTATGTACATGCCTTTTGTTCAAATAACTGGGTTGTGCTTCCCCCCAAGAAATTAGAAATTTTAAAAAATACAGATAATTCTCTTATCTGCTACTTGCTTTCTGGATTTTATTATTCCATGTTGTGTTTGAGTTATTTAAATATAAAATCAGCAGTATTACAAAGGAATCCTGTACTTTTCACATTGGTTGTATTTCTCTGACAAAGGAGAACATCTTTTCTAGAAAAGTTGCTATGTGCTTGTGTTTGACAAGGATGAACTTTTAGAAGTGGATCGCTGTAAGATAATACATGGAACAAATAGTGAAAAACTCTGTATGTGTTCATTGTCAGGTGAATCGAGGAAAATATTTTAAGTGGACATGTGGACATGTTGTTAAATAAAGTAAATGAAAATTAATTAGAGTGCTTAACCTAAACCCCGGCACTTCTGAAAAGTATAACCAAACGGATATCCTTTTTGTAAGCTACGGCAGAAGAAAAAAAAATCATTCTGCCTGCTAAGAAGATTAAACATTATTCATAAAGGACCTTGACAGCTAAGACTTTAAAACAGTTTTACAAAGTTATTGCACATAATAAAAGATGCTGCATTGGTTACATGACTGGGATATTAGGAAAATCAAATTCTGTTTAAAATGCTTGCTTAAGAGTATTTTCAAAATTGCTGAAATAGGCATAAATTCAGGTTCTGGGAAAAACTATATGCCTAGTCTTTTCTCATTTCCAAGTGTATATCAGCAAGAGGAAGTACAGCAAAGTAATAAAAAGTCTGCCTCAAGTGAAGTGGATTTATTTAATGTCTGCAGCGAAGTCTCTTTCCGCTGTAACTTGGGAAAAGGAACCAGGTTCCGTTACCCTGCTTGCATAGCACTGCATCTGCTTCAGTCTGTAGCCACTGAGCAATTAGGCCATGGACACAACGATGTGCAGTTATTGCAGAAGTTGATTGCTCTGTGAACAAGTGTAAGAGTAAGTATATGAACTTCAACTACAGATACCTGGCTGGAACATGAGCCATACCTCAGTTTTTTTCTTGCACCGCAGAACAAATTTTCAATAAAATCAGTTACAGGTAAGGAAGCTTTCTGATTTTTTGTATTTTTCTGCATCTTTCTAGGTTTATACGACTTCTCTTACCATCTCAACACTGCTCGAGCAACTGAATCAGTACAGAACATTTATTCTAGTGTAGGCAAGAGAGACAGGCAAGAAAGATCCACTTTCTAGAAAAAGTAGGGGGTTTTTGCAAATGTTCCTTTTTTCCATTCTGCTACTTTTTTGTTCTCGTCAACCTAGTCCTTTTCACCACGTTACAGTTTTTGTTGAGAAGGAAGGGGATGTCTGGGGCTATTTTTGAAGCACTGATTCACTGTCTGTTATGCTTCCCTATTCTCATCAGGCTGTTTATTAGTGGCATACAAGGTCTGGCAGACACCACATCAATACAAACACAGCATCACCTGAAATTGTCTTAAGAATCTGCCAAACCAAAACAACACATACATTTAATTAGAATGTTTTGGTTTCTTTTTAATGAGTTAGATTCGTAATTCAGAGTTTATTTTAAATAAATATTTAGAACATTCTTTCCTTCCAGATATAGGGATGTTATAGTTTGTTTCTGAAGTAGCTCTCTCAGTTGCTTGCATGAAGAAGGAGATCATATTAGTTAGCTTTGTCAATAACCTAAACCAGTATAAAAGTAGCAGGAGAGACAGAAAGAGGCACTGAAGCAGAAGTTATTTCTTAGTCTGCAGTTTTCATTAATATTTTGATTCATTTTTGTTCTCAGCCAGTCGAGTAGAATACATTTTATTTTTATATAGCTTCTTACTGCACAAATCTCTCTCTGAATTTCACTTACACTCAATTTATAACCTTTGGGCCAGGCTCTTCTTTCACATCCATCCTGTGCTGAGGAGCTCCATTAATTTCTGTGGAATTACTCCCAATTTCAAATGAAAGAAGAAAGCATCTTCCCTTCATTTTCTCTCCATTATAGCAGAGTGAGCAGTAGCTGTGCTCCTGTTTATGCTCCACGGGGAAACATCTTCTAATTCTGTCTAATATAGCAAGGTAGATATGAGATACCAGCAACAGTGTTACTCAGTTTAAATAAGAATTACGTAGCTATTAAAAACAGACAGCTGTGGAAGGTGTTGCTTTTTTTCAGTAATTGTACATTCCTCTTTGCCAAGGAAAGCAGGAACATCACATTCAGAACAGTTCATCCCACTTACCAAAGCAAAGGTATCTAGCTTTATCTCAGTTGCATTCATAGCACATAAGAGAATTAATACTTGGCTGGAGTTTCCTCATTTGGTCTCCATCACCAGTCAAAGGCAATATGAAAACTAATTCCATTATCAGATTTCAGTGAAGCTGCCAGCTCCCATGACTGTCTTCAAATAGTTGTATCACTGCTCCTGATTACATCTAAATGCAGCAATCTTGCACAGGGATTGTTCCTATCCATTATGTTGAAATAATACATGTGCATGTCCCAGTCACTTTGGACCCCATTATTTTTTAATAAAATATCTGACCTAAAAATCAGATGAGAAGAGATGAATACTATTTACAGGGAGTGACACATTTCAGTTAAGATATGCCACAGCATTACTCCTGGGCATGTTGGAGGAGGAAAAATGGGAAATAAATTAAATTTCCTCTTATGCATTTATTGTACACCGGGGTATAAATGCACTGAAAAACTCTGAGTTATCTCACTGAAAGCCTGTCCAAAATCACATTTAGGCACAGCTCCAGAGCTGAATACAAGATGAAGCTTGAAGTGCCTCAATATTTGGTCTAATTAGAGTATACCTATAATTAATTGACAAATCTGCATGTGCTGGCTGAACTTAATAAAGACAGGTGTTTTCTAAGGAGATTCAATTACGGTATTTTTACTTAGGATGGGAACTAAAAAGTCACATATTAATTGCTTCAAACTGTTTAAGATGCTGAGCATCCTGTACAGCTTAGCATGTGATGCCTATTACAGGATTTGCTACTGCTAACTTATGTGAAATTTTTCAAATGGCTCCCACCTGAGCTAAGAAAATGGAAAGCCATTATTTAAGACAACTGCAGCTAGGCATCTTCGTTGCCTGTCAAGCAGAATAGCTTTGCAATACTGCAGTGGCACGCAGCTGGTCTTGTTCTTCTTTTAAAAAGATGGCAAATATGTAAATGTCTTTTTTATACGTGATAACCCCAGATTATTAGTAATCTTTTACTTTAGTGTAATGTTCTTGCAATAAGCATTTTCCATGGCCAGCGAATAAAAAAGGTTCAGGCCATCAATTTCCTTTAGGCTTATTAAAAAAAAATAAGCTAGCAATGCAAGAAGAGCAAAATGTACAATACAACAATGTTTGACCTGAATGGCCAGAAAAAAAATTCGATAAATTATCATATTTACCCCAGATTCTGGATAAAGGAAATAAAAACTCACCATGAACTATCTGGAGGTAACTCAGACAAACCCACTCACTCATTTACTTTCATAGCATTTAAACCCCCTAATTTTAGCTTTATACACCCACACAGAGGCGAGCTGATTTCAACGGTTCGCTGTGGAAAACATAGCCCCACCCATTATGCCAGCACTATTCTGTCAACTTAGTATTTATTAACATGAACCCTCTGAATATACTCTATTCTCTGCAGATCTTGGTAAGTCAGTGATTTGTGTCTGACTGAGGAAAACAAATAGACAGACATAAAACCAAACACAGTAAATTTAGAGTAATAAAGGAAAATAGCCTGTAAGAGTCCTCTAATACAAGTTGTATTTCCATATGTGCTAGCAACTAGTATCAGAATTTTTTTTTTTTTTAAAGCGTGTATTAATTGCATCATTCTTTCCTAAAGAAGGGATCATGACTGAAATAAAGCCACTTCTCTTTGGCTGCCAAAGACTTATCTGGTTTCACAAGCTTAAAGAGAGGTTCTCTGGTCGTCTATATGTTTTTTCACCACCACCTCTACGTCTGCACCTTACCACTTCACACTGCAGCACAGTGCAGAGTTGCAGCCTGTCTGCTGCTCCCACTTAGCAAGATGCAGCCAGCCTACAGCCCTGAACAATCCTGCCTGTGACAGGAAAGAAGCCATTGCTCCGTACTAAGTGGGGGATATAAGCGGTCAACATTCTGAAAGAAAGCTTCGCACTCAAAGGTGCCTTGGCTCGCTCCCTAGTGTGATTGTGCCATAGGTGCTCCCCCTTCTCATTTTGATGACCTTATTACATGATTCACATTGGGTAAAAAACATGGTTTACCAACATCAGCCAGCCCAATGAGGCTTACATTCTTAACATATATGTTAAGAAATCTGGAAGTATCAAGTGGTTTGAAAGTAAAGTTTGCATGTCTACAAGAGCTTCTTCAAATTTTCTTGCTTGTACTTCAGGAAAATACTAGATAAGGAATCAGAAAACCTCATGGAATTATTCCAGAAACAGTAACAACATGGGATAATTTTTTTCACTGCAGTTACCATAGGTGGTGATTTGGCCAGAGATTAATTCTTCTAAAGATGTTATTCTAATTGCATATCTATATATCATATTGTTATTTATATAAGATATATTATACATGTATTTACAAATTTAACTTTTATTTAAAACATTTCTTATTGTACAATGGAGTGTGATACAATGTTAAGCTGGTTATCAGTGAAATGCTGAGCACTGTGGTGAGCTGAAGGGCCAGCCTATCTGGCAATAAGGTAGGTAGATGAGTAGAATAGCATCCTCAGTTTCAGCTTGGTTTCATTTTACCTCTGTGTTTTCATAGTCTTACTCTACATCATTTCTTTGTGTTTTATTACCCAAACAACACCCCTGAAGTTCTGTCCAGTGCATGCAAATACCTAGCTGAACATGCATTTTAGAATTTGTGTTGACAAGACAGGCTTTTCTGGAAAAAAATGTTTGGTAATGCATATTGAACATTAAAAAAAGCTTTCAGAAAACTATTCTTTGTCAGTATCCATGTCATCAGGCTTTAATACATCATGGGAAACAGTTTCCATAGCTTCTCCATTGAAGTTCAGCTTAAGTTTTGCAGAATAGAAACTTTTCCCAGAATATCTTTTTCTGAAAATTTAAGGTTGTTTCTGCCCTCACACTTAACACATAACACTATTTTTTCTCTGAAAACCCACCAGATCAGCCCGATAGTATTTGACATTGACATTTTCTGACCTTTTCTCTGACTGGTTCTCTTGTAATCAATGACCACACAATGAGAGTCAAACCAAACATTAGAATACAGACAATCCCACTATATTCCTTCCAGGCTTCTAGTTCACATCTCATTTTCTCTGTTCCTGCCTATTCATTTGTAAATTCTTTGTCTCTAATACATTGCAGTGTTCATTGCTGTCACTTAGAAAATTAATAGCAGAGAAAAAAAAGTTTTGTGTGCACTGACTATGCAGAATGACTTCTATCTGAAGTACGTATTGGCTCTCCAACCCAGCTATTGATATTGAATCAACCTTGCATGATATCGAATGTATTTGCATGATATTGAATATATTTATCCTTAGTACTCTTGCATTTTACAACCTCCTCTGCTCTGCAGATGAGAATTTGAGGTATAGAATTAATAAGTATTAGAACTGGCAAAGGAACTTGACATCAGAATATTCTGGCAGATGTATCAGGGTGTAAACCCCTGTTTAGAGTCTCTACTCACATGTAACTTAGTTCTAGAAATGTGCAGTGTCCCTGCATTGTACCATGAAGGTCACTAGATAGCTAAGTAAGTTTTCCTGATGGTGCCCCAAATCTTGCAAATCTTTCTAGTGCACGTACCTAGGATCTAGAGACAAAATGGGATTCATTCATGCTTCTCCAAGTATTCTGTATAGCTGGGTTTCATGAAATGCACCTACATAAATCTGTCCAGAAATTTCTGAGCAGACAAGATGGTGATGGCAGTCTTGATCACCAGGCCACCCTAGACATGCCAATATCAGTGACAACGTTAGTGACCGGTATTACATACGTTAAACAAACAGCAAGACATTAAGTGAGATTTATCATAGAACAAGAATAATGATGCATTATCAAAAGGCTTTGGAGAAATGGTAAAACCTAGATATCAGAGAGATTACTATTTGCAGGGAAAAGTATTAAATCTAAAACCTCCATAACCCCATCAGATCACTTAACGTTTCAGACTTAGCATGAGAGGAATAATCTGTTGTAGCAGTATAGCTGAATGCTTCAGAGTTTGAGGGATAGCATAACATAGCCTAAAATTAAGAGAAACTGTCTGGGGAATATAAAACCAGCCCTCATAATCTTGTAAATTCAGTGCATTTTCCTATGTCTTATAAATTTCTCTCCAAGACATTTTTCTATGGCATCAATACACCATGCACAGGTATCAGAAGATGCTACCTCCCTCATATATTTTTCCCCCCATGCTTTAATGAGCATTTATATGATATTTGATGAATATTTAACAATGTTCTGTAGAGCATCCTCACTGACATTTGCACCTTACCAGTATTATTTCAGTTCTCTACAGATTCAGGCAGACGTACATGTAATGATTACATGATCACTATATTCTTGTAGTTTGTTTTCAAACACTGCAATTACAGAGTCAACATTTCCTTTGAAATGTAGCTGAGCTTCAGGAAAATAATCGTTTGGCTTGGAGCAGGTGACCTCTCCTATAAAGGAAGAAATTACTTAGGAAAGCTGGTCCAGTGTGTGCTCAGAGGAAGAAACATGATTAGAAAAAATCTTTAATGTAATAAATGTATGTGCAGATTTCAGTGAGAAAAACACAGTTCAATCTTTTTTCAGCCATGTATATGAAATGGCATACTTAATTAAAATAATTTGAATCTTCAATTGGATTAAAAATTACTTTTTGTTTCTACTTCTAGGGATAGAAATAACATTTTATCTCTCTACCATCCCACTTCTCTCTCAAATTTCCATGCTCAAGGGTTTGTAGCTCTTTCTCCAGTATTAGACACGGCAAAAAAAGTGTTTGCATCTTGTTAGGACTGACCAAATACACACTTTCTCCTGTTAATATTAAACATGCACAAAATACCTTATGAACTCGTCCTTATAGATTATTTCCTGAACAATAAATTCATATTGAAGAGTGTGATGCAGTCCTAATTTTGAATTTCCAGAGTCTCAGCAATGAACCCTTTTATCGCCTTTCCCCCTTATATTAACACACTGTTTGCATTTAACCTTACTTTAATGTGATTATTTTTCAAATTTTCTTTTCTCTGGATATGGTTTCTCGGGATATGGATATGATATTAGTGTCTTTCATTAGGGGGCAGCAAAGAAAGAATTAGAAGATTAAAGTAGGTTTTTATTTCTTATCATAACTCAGCATTAGAACCTGAACTAGTCACTAGATGTCATTCTAACACATCAAATAATTCCTTTGAAATTATATTTTTTTTCTACCATAAATGCTACCTACCTGTGTTTTGAGTTTCCATTTAAAGCTAAATGCTTACTCTACTGCAATCTCCAGCAATCTCCATTGCAACTGTAGCTAATTTTGTGTTCCAATGTTCTCATTTAAAAAAATCTATAAAAATTTTGGAAATGAATGATTGATAGGACAAGTAAGTCATATATTACGTTGAGTTGTCTGTGGAGTCTCTTTAAATACTCAGCCACTGTGAGTTTACAAAATTTCAATAATTTCATGAATTCTAGCATGTTTGAATATTATTTTATTTTATCTGCCATCTCAGGAAAGTACATGAGCAGTATTATGCCACTTGGGTGACCACTATGCTACTTCAGTGAATAGTCACAGGAAACAATGCTGTAACAGTTTTTTCCAGAAATGATAATTCAATATCTATTCAAATTATGTGTATCTGAGGAATTAAATGTCATTATATGGTGCCATCATTCTGCAGTTGGAGGGCAACTGGGAACTACCAGGGGCACAGTAGTAGGGAATCCTGGAGGTTGTCCAGTTTTAACTCAGTGAAGGAGGAGTCTCTTCTCACTGCCTCCTTATGCTCTTTTATCCATAAGAATCTTCCTCAGCCTGTTGCTGTTTTGGTGTAGGTGTGATGGCCTAAAATATGCACGTGATGTTAGTAGATCAGCATGTACCCAAATTCAAGATTGAAGAGTATGAAGACAGGGACAAGGTTCAATCCACTGTTATTTTCCTTTCATTTTTTTTGTTCTGTTTCATTTTCCTTTCACTTTCAATCCTCATTCATTTCTCTTTGAGGTCTCAGTGGTATAAGATGATTATTTTCTAGCTAGATCTATCCACTATTGCTGTCATTAAGTTCCTCATGTTTTTCTCCTGTTGAAACATTGCCTTAAGCTCCAGCATGTGACAGGCTTTTCTCTTTGCAGATAAATAGTTGATGAATTTGCTGAAGAAATGACCACCCTCATTTGCTCAGGGCTTTTTACTGGAAATTATGCCCTGATCCTTATTCTGTAGAAGAAAATGTGTGGTTCCCCAGTCCATGATAATCAAAATCAGTTACTTCAGATCAACTAGTTAGTGAAAGAGGTCTCAATAAGTCCAACCAGTTCTGATCAGAGAAACCCTAGCAGGGATCCTAGAAGCTCTTTAGCAGGGAAGTGGGGAGTAGCATGGGAAAGTGAAGAACAGCTGAGGGCAGTCAAGGCTCCATCTGCCGTGGATCAAGAAGGGAACATCTGCCCACAGCAAATGTGTAGAAGAAAATAATTCTAGAGAAAACTTAAATGTAAAAAATGTTTGTAATCAGTTTCATCTAGACAAAACCCAGCTTGTTATATGCACCAAAAGTGATCTGTACTAATCACAGTGAGAAATACACAAATTCACATCTTGCTTCTCAGTTCATATTTTGTTCTTGGCAAATATTATGAGAGATTAACTCTTCCTCCTAGTAATGCTAAAGTATGGGTAGAGTCTCATAAACATTTGCACCCATGCAATTCTTTCTAAGACATTATATTGCATATTGTTCTAGAAATTTACGCAATTTGTACCAACTGATGACCAAAGCAATTAAAATGCTACCTTATATGGAATCTCTGAATCAGTCCAATTTTTCAATTGATGATTTAGGTAGAGATATATACACACACACATTTTTGTAAAACATCGCGAACCTAGAGTGTGATCCCCAATAATTAAAAGCTAACTAGAAGGTCCATGAAGTTAGTGTGCTACAAAACAATTTCTACACTGAAAGTTACATATAAATTTTTAAATAGAGGACATGGCAGCAAAGTAGAAGCTTTGCATATCTATCCAGTTCATAATTTGTGCAAGAACTCCTTTTCTATGAAAACTGCATTATTGACAGGATATTGCTGATGCATGATAAGGGAAGAAAAGGAGAAAATACTGTTGCAGTAAGGGAAGATTAACTTCTAGCATGTGTACAGAAACCCAAAACTTGTTCTTTAATTGCTATTTTTATAACAGAAATAAGCACAAAATTACTGTTGACAGTAGCTCACTGGTAGATATCATGGGTAGATTTGTCTCAAATCAGAGAGGCACAAAGACCTTATTCATGCATGCAGTAATTCTTCATTTAATGAATTTCTATTTCCAAATATTGTCAGACACAGAGTCCTCCTAGGCTACCAGCACAGTGCTAGACTTTTCTAGTGACTGAAAATAGAATATGAGGTTTTCTGTCATCATTTCCATGGATTTCTCTGGTGGACATGGAGTAGGTGCTGCATTTCCTAAACCAGCATGACAGTAATGTATGAACCTGCTGCACATCTGGAACTTATATTCCAAATTTTGCCCTCTTGGCCTAGCCTTTCTGGAAGAAAGTATCTCCATGCCAATGGAACAGTCCTTTATGAGGGTTGGAAGGGGAGCAGGGCTTGGCCTTAAAACTCTCATTATGATTTTTGTTGTGTATGCCAGAAAACAGCTGGGCAGGAATGGCCTATGTTCTGCATAAAGTTAGCTGAATCACTGAAATATTTCACGGTTGTAACTGTGAGAGTTTCAGAAATGAGATTATTTTACATAAAAATGTTTATCATGCTGTTTGTGTAGGGGACAAAGGAACAGAAAGTCTGAATGCAAAACCTACGAAGAAAAATAAGTCCCCTAGATACACTGAAATTTTTTTCTCCCAATATGGAGAGAATATGGAGCCATTGTCCTAATCTGAGTGACTCATGCTAATGCAGTTTGAAACTGGAAGAGTTAAATGTCTTAAATTATTATTTATTAAGTAATAGCTTCGCTTTGATACAACATTCATAGTCTTATTGAACATTCTTTGGGATTAAATTGTCCTAACAGCAGTTATCAGAAGCTAAATAAGAATTAGAGATTAATTATATAATTTTCCAATGAAAGATGGTAGAATTGTTGCATAGTTTTATATTTTTTTATTTGTCACCCTTTGTCAAATTAATCTTGGTTGCAAAAATACACCTGACGCTTCAGTTTTTGTAATTCATAGAAAGTATATCAGAAATATTGCACATTGAATTCACAAAATCCATTGGTATGGAGCTATTTGAAAAAACAATCAGCATTTCAAGCAGTAATCATGACCGACTGGCAGACAAAAGGTTTATTCTTTTGTGGAAGAGAAACTCTGTTAGTGTGATTCAGAGCTTTATCTAGCAATTATAGAATTCTACAATATTTTTTCCCTTTCCACTTGCACATAGGTGAAGCTAACTAAGGACTTAACTGAAATTCTGATATATACATTGGATTCTTCAGATCAGATTTCTCTGCTCTGAGTCATTTTTATATCTGTGTTACAGAGATGCTTCTGGTGTAACTGTACAGATATAACTGTGTAGGGTAATGCAATATTTGCAGAAAAAAAGATTTTTCACCCATTTAACTCTTCTATCTCTCCATTTACAAGAAGTTAAGTCTTGTTATAAGCACAGTGGGAAGAAAGAGCCATATCACCAGAATCCCCATACTAAGAACAGACATTCAGGCCTTTATCATAGGAAAGAAATTCCTATGCTGTCAATGCTAGTCAGATAAAGCCATGTTTATTTGTGCAAGGTGGTTTAAAGACTTGGGCCAGGGCTTGAGGGAGACTTTAGAATACAAAACAATTTTCACTAGTTAATTTTACATAAAGTGTATGTGAGTGTCTGTATGTGAAACAGTAAGGACTTCTGACCTTCCTCTACATCTGAGACCAAGTCAGTCTCTTGGGTTACATGTGTAATAACCAAAAATAGTGTTACTTGTAATTAATGAGCACATGAAAAGATGGCTGATTCTAATAACTCACCTTAGAGTACCCTGTGCTGTCATTAAATTACCTTGAGCCCTGCTGTTGATGATCATTATATGATTGCTGCAGCCCAAAGGATTTAAGCTCACTTGAGTATCAGATTATATACTTGTTTGGTTGATTCACGGTGGTAAATGCACCTTTGCTAAACACGAGGGGACTGAAAAAATGCCATCTAAGAGGAAAATGCTAATGACAGGGAGGAAGTTTAGCTCACACTTTGGCTTCACTACTAAGATTTTCTTCATTAAGTGTCTATCTCCTGTTAAATTATGATCTGAACAGCTGTGAGCTTTTTGTTGCTTTTATAAGAAAGTAAACACTGCAGCTCATTCCACCCCTTTGCATCCTTCTGGAAGTTCATTATCTCCCTCTTCCTCCACTCCCTTGTGTCCCCTCTTAATTTACTCTTCATGCAAGGAGCTTTGAGTCTCTTCTGTGCTCCAGCAGATGGATATGCCCCCCTACACATGCATTAGAAAGTCTATATGCCCTTTCTCCCACCTTTCCTTCTACAATTCTATACTTCACATGAGCTAGTTCTGGAAGGCAATCTAGAAGTTCATCTTCTCAATTTCAAGTGCTTATTTGTACCACCTCAGTGAAAGAAGACACTAAAGTAGCTATGCAGTGGTTTTTCATGGAACAGCAGGTAAAAGCAATGTAGATTATTCCTAATGGAGCTAATATTGCTTTTCAAGGTAGTGCAACCATAAAAGTTGTCAGGCTGACCCAATGTGCTAGGAGGGACCTTGCCACATCACAACGGGGCAGTAGTTAGAGGTAAGGTTCACTCCATGAGCGTGCTGGTATAGGGTCTTTCTCCTGGTACAGCCTGTATGGCGAATGGAGGAAAAAATGTAAGAAAAAATATAACAGTTGTTAACTGGGCAAAGGAAAATTTACTTAATAGCTGGGGAAGTACTTCTAAAGCTAAGTATCATACAGTTGGTTTCTGTGCATGTAAAAATGATTCCTATCCTAACAAAGAGAAAGGAAGAGCCTTCATAGTGTTGCTATTTTCTTTTTCAAAGCACTTGTCTTCTGTTTTCCTAGAAACTAGCATGAGAAGCTCATTTGACTACTGGCAGAAGGAAAAGGAGGGAAGCAGTTTGCCCAGGGATAATCTTTAGCCATCTAAAGACTTCAGCTGCTCTTACTCTTACTGAGAACTACGTTGGTTCTGACAACAGAGACAGAAGTCAGTCCTGTTTATTTTAAAAACACAGTTTTCCACTGCTTCAGCTGGAGGAAAGTACTTACTGTCCACATTGTGTTGTGCAGCCAAGCAGCTTGATCTCAGTCAGATGAAGGCAAAACCCTGCATACACACAGGCTAACTCACGGCATCACCTTCCAGACAGATCAGGCCATCATCACAGCAGCTACAACACCTTGCTTCAGCCTGGTGATGTCAACAGAGCACCAAATTGTTCTACTATGTGAGCTGAAAGTGCTGTATACTCTTCTCTTTGTTTTTGCATTGACATTGGCTCAGTGTTCTTACAGCTACAGCTGAAAGACCCTTCATTGCCTTTGCCAGTGAACTATTCTTTTCCAGCTAAGAGTAACATCTAGCAAACTGGGGTCAGACTCAGTGCGTCCAAAAAGCCAGCTCTCGTGCATTAAAAAGCCATCCATAAAGAAAGTCTCAACTGTCTCCCCACATCTGGTTGGGTCTCCTTACAGGCAGGTGGAAAGGCTGACCAAGCCTGCAGCACCTGAGTGCAAAGGTGGTGCTTTAGGCATTAAGCTATTTGTTTTCTATTTACCCGAGAATAGGAAAAGAGTGAAAATATACATTTATTCTGCAAAAACTGATTTAAATTTTTAAAAATCCAGAAAGCTGAAAACTGAAGGCTTTGGTTCATGGGTCTGTAGCTTAAAATTAATTACTAAAACTGCTACCATAATAAGATCAGTTAATTAGGGCTCTGTGGTTCCTTGAGCACTAGAGGACATGATCATCTGACTTTGCTGTTTGTATACCGCAATGTACTGAAAATAGAAAATAAAAGTTACACATGACAAAGTATTGATTAATTGTCTCCAAAAAACAAAAAGACAGAACAGTATTAACCAATTATACAAATCTTTAAAAGAGAAACTTGTGGAAACAACATTTCCTTCTGTTGCAATTTCTTTTGGAACAGCAGGCTGTGCTCCTGAATTAATTTTACAGCTGAGACACAGCTAATCCACAAATAAGCCTGTTACAGTTGGTGGGCATAACAAAAGAAGTGCTTGCCAACAGGCACACGTGACATCTGGAGCTTGAAGACAATTTCACGATGGAAAGTGTGTTTTAGTAATACATTAAAACTTTGGGAGCAGGTCCCCACAGAAAAGTGTATCGACAAAAAATCCGTACCTACTATGAATCCTCATGAAAAGCACACGGTCATAGTACATCAGCAAATATGAAAAATGTTATTTTTATGATTCCCATTAAAATAAAATTGTGTATAAAAGTAGTGAAAATTAATGCTTTCCATATTCTTTAAGTGAATTTCTTCTACAGAGAGTACTAAAATGATAGATTAATTTTAATATGCTACTACTGAAACCTGTTTTTAATATATTAAAAATTCAGGCATAGAAGTCTTTCTCTTTGAGCAAGATGGTACATAGTACAGGTGAGGTTAGCCTATCTCCTAATATTTGTAAGGAGACCAGAACGTTACGCTACATATTCAGGTCCAGGTAAAACCTAAACATGATAGATGCAAGAGAAATTTACTCTGGAACACTTAAAGGTACTAATTTCCAGGAAATATGGAAATTTTAGTAGTTTCACATCTGAAGGAAGGAAAGGCAAGTTCATTCACACACTCTGCTTGTCTGATAAATATGATGCTAACTAGGAAAGTAACCTCACTGCATGAGCATTAACATCTATCACAGCCAGGCAAAATCAGCCTTTTTAAACATCCTTAGGCCAATTGAAAACCCTGTCCTTAGTGCAGACGTGAGGGAGAAATGAGGCACTAGAATTGAGGAAATCTACATCTGTCACCTAGCTCCTGTAGTATGGCTCTCCAAATTAAAATGACATCAGAAAAACTCTTGAGCACGTGCTAATTTAGGTAATGTCTTTAAAAGAATTATTTTAATGCTTAAACATTATACACATAATGAAATGCTATAAGAAGTAAATCTGTCACTAAAAGAAAAAATGTGAGTTGATTTTAAAAAGTGAGTGGTTAATTAGTTGTTTCTCAAGCAAAAAAGATTTCAGTGTTGGTCAAACTACAGAGTGTTACATGTCAGTAGAAAATATTCATTCTCACTGTGTATGACTAAATTCAAGCCATGTGAGAATGGCTAATTTGGCTCCTATTAAAACTATGTGTTCCACATCACTTAAGGAAAAATGTAAAAAGATACCAGTAATATGAAATTTAATGACAAGAAGGAAATTCCTAGTTTATTTGGGAAATAATTGCTAGTAAGGGCTTTAATGAGAATAAACTGATGTTTTAATGCTATTTTTTGTAATTCCAATATGTATTGTTAAACTTAACTGCATGTAAAGCAGCAACTATAACTTGATATGTACTGGCCTCTGCACAGTGATCTGGAAAATGCACTGCATAGTCAAAATCATGAGCTAACTGTGTAAAATGCTTTCATACAGTATCAGGGGAGGAACTATATGTTACTATTACAAGGAAGTGGCAGGGCTTGTGTAATTTTTGCCTCATCTTGTTTCTTCAACCTATGGAATTTCTAGTAAGCTCAAATTTTAAATATGCAGTCCTGAATACTTATGGAGAAATTTGCATTAGATTTACAGCTGCTCTGTCAATAGCATTTTAAGCAAAAAAATATTGTTAATGGCGCTAAATTTTTCCATCTTGTTGTAAGACATTGGCAAGTTCAATTTCAACATATTTGATTGCTTGTTACCTTTACAGGTTTCTTATAAAGTTGATCCAACCTCTGTGTCAGCTTCTGGAGCAGCATAAGACTAATGTAACTACCTATTTCCCAGAAAAGGGGTTGTTTATCAAGGACATGTAAAAAGAGGAGTTGTAAGAAACAGCCAAGTCTGGAGCTTCCTTATGCAAAACATTCTCTGAGAATTTTGCAAACAATACATTTTGTTGTCCTTTCTTCAGGTTTGGATGTGATATCGTAGGTTTGGTTGTCAGTATTTTCTCAGGAGAACCTGAATTGTTCGCTGGGCTGTACTAACCGGTTTGCAGTGACCACAAAGCAAAAGGTGATAATTTTGGACAAACATATGCCACAGGGACAGCTCTTCAATGTCTTTAATCTTCTTGAATTTGCTTATCTATTTCTAACATGGTAATTGCACACAGCGGATAATAATCTGAATCAGTAGTGGGACTGGAAATTGGCCATTGCCTAGGAAGCAGCAATTGCATTCCATGTGGCTAAGATGAGGTGAATCCATGGTGTGAGGCAAGCACTGTGCTGTTTCAGATGAGTTAATTTCTCAAAGCTGATGGAAACCATTCTTCCATGCATATCAGGGTCATGTATTCAAACAAAAATGTGAGTAAATGTACATCAGTACAGCAACTTGTTAGGGCTACATGTGGTGTTTAAATCTTAAAGTAAGAGAAGATTTGCAGCAAAAGAAACCCTTTGATCAGAGAAACCCTCTAATCTTCTCATGCTTCTACTTCTTTTCATCCTCAAGCAGCTTCTAGGTTTAAAGTATTTTTCTCCTCTGCTGTGTCATGAATGGAAAGAACAAAACCATGATTCCCTTTCTGAACTTTCTGAGCTGTCTCCTCAGCATCAAGATAAAAAGGTCATCTGCACAATAGAATGACTTTTAATCTCTAGTTAGACAGAACTTCCCAGTATAGAAGCAGCCAAAATACTGTTCTTGGGGAGTTTTAAGATAGACTTGGTAAGCGGATTCACAGATCCATCCGTCAGCTATGAGAAAACACAGTGCAGTGCAGTGCAATCCAGAGTGGGTCCATACAATTATTAACTGTAAGGTACTTTTGTTGTGGTTAGATGTCCCAGCAATTCCATGACTAGGCCCTGAGCATCTTTTAATATGCCCCAGTAGACCACGATACCAGCAATTATTAACAGGGATTCTTCATTTTGATGGCCAGTGTAATAGGAGTTCAAATATTTATGACAGTCCATGTGCACCATAAACTGAGGTGAAACCAGTCTGTCAGAGCAGCAACCATTCAGTGCAAAGAAGCTGAAGAACAATTTAGGTTCTGGAGACTCCCATATTGAATTTAGAAAGCATATTGAGAGCATCCCTGTTCAATCTGCTGGTCTTTAGCAAAAGCTGGTTGATATCTAAAGGCCAAATAAAAAACCAAGAAGTTGCAACATAGTCAGAATTGTTTCAATGTTTTTTTTAAAGTTTACAAGCAGATATTTTCTTTGTAGTGTATGACTTTTACTAGCCTTCTGTGGAAAGACCTCACATCTGACTTTCCTGAGCTGAAGAACTCAGCAATGTTTCTGAAATTATAGTATTTAATGCACCATCAGCAGTTTGGTTTCAGGTTTTTTTTCTCTTTTTCTGCAGAAATAGTGCTTTTAAAGGGGAAGGTCCCAGTCATGAACATCTCACTGAGTCCCAGATGTAGTACAATATTTTAAAATCCCTGTGATGTTGTTATTTGAAATCAATATCTGGAATGCAGGCTTATGTAATAGTTCATTAAATAGCATTTCACAAATTTTAGAGTTTTATAGATAAATGTAGTTGATTTAATTATTTTGGCAGTGTAAAACCTGGATCTGAGGAGAGAAATGGTCTTTAAATGATTTTTTGGCATTCTCACGCACTAAACTAGGACAATATTATATACTAACTGCAAAATGAACCTTTGTCTTACTGGTAAATAAAAATCAAATTTCTGGTTAACTTATTAAAAAGTGGTTGTAGTAGAAACTTATTTATATATATATATTAATAGTCACCTCTCTGTTCATCATCTACAAAGAACAACTCTTACAGAGCACACATAATATCCAAGTATCTCATCATGGAAATGAAAAAAATACATTGACTCATCCAAATTTATTAAAAGACTTTTATTTTTGCTCCTCTGGTTTCTTTTGTTACATAAGGTAAAATGATTTTGCTGTTCTCATTTGCTGATGATATCTTTTTTACAGGTCAAGACTGCTGCCTATTTTTGCTATCTTAGCAGCCCTAAACTGTGATGCTATTGGGACTATTTCAAAGAAACTGGAAAAAAAAATCAATACCTACACCATCAGCATATAGCTAATAAAACTCTTGTTGGTAAAGCATTAGCCAGTTAACTGTTAAAAGACATTGATATTAATCTCACATTTTCTCTGCTCTAAACAGCACATTGAATCAGCTTATTAGAACACCTATTTTCTGTTACTGAAGAAAACATTATACTTTCTGGTCATCTGAGGCATACAACTGTAGCAGAATGCCTCGAATTACCCCTCATTAAGAGCAGCTGTGAAAGAAAATTTGGAGAATGGACAAAACCTTGGGAGAAAAATACTGCACATTTGTAACACCTTGATAGATTACTAGACCCTCTCGCGGTTACCAGTTAATTCTGTGCAAAGAAGCCATAAAATATAAAAAAAGCATAAATCAAGATGAAACAAGATGGAAGAATCATAATATAGTAGTTTCTTGTAGCTGACATCTTCTCCAAATAACTCTCAGTTTGCATAAACAGCTTCAGTCTCGAGGACATCTGTGTCTTTTTTTTAAGTGAACGGTTTGAACTGCTGCTTGTAAAAAGCAGATGATATTGCTGCAAGTTATAGAATTTTTACCTGGACAAAGTCAAGTGGATCTGTTTCTCTCACACAGTTTTCTCAAAGAAGTGTCTTCTATTCAGCTAACCTACTTCCTAGATGTATGAAGTGATAGCATACACTAGACTCAACTCCAGAGGGAAAAAGATTGTAAGAACTCAGAAAACCTTTTTCTTCCTTAAAGAAGGATTTAGACTTCCAAAATTGTTCACTATAGGAAAATTTTTCAGATTTTCAGAGCACATAGAAGACATGCTTGTCTACTTATCCCTATTAGAAGTAAAATAAATCACAGCAAAAAGAACCTTTATTTATAGCCATAAAACTGAATAGTATACAGAGACTGAAGGGGAAAATAGAATGAATATTCAGCTTATCTGTGGCATCAAGAGTGACTTTTGACATTTTCCTTTGGTGAAGTATATAAATCAAATTTCAAATGAAGAAGATAAGTACATAAACTGGGCTTTTCTAAGTGAAACTAGGTAGCATATGTCTTTCAGTAAAGTAATTGTAGGATTACGAATGTCTCCAAAAACATAGATTTAAAGACAGCATTCTGTTTGGCATATATTATGTTAATCCTTCGGTTTTCTTTAAATTCATATGCTGAATCTTATTCCTGACATGTGTGTTAGCTGTAAAAGCAAAAAGTCAACCCATTGAAGTAATTTGCATTTTGGAGTAGTTGACTGAGTGCAAGACTCAAATACTGAATTTGAATCTAGAGGAAAATAAAACATACCAGCAGGTACTGATCTAAATTCAAGTTTAGCTTGGACCAGCACTAGAAATGTTTATAATAAACATATGTATGATTATTTGCCTGCAAGATATTTTACTTCTTAGTAGTCAGTGTGGCAAGCTTTCTTGAGCAAGAGAGATTATTTTCACTCCAGAGCCTTATGTTTAGTTTAGGATTATTACAGTTTATTATTTAATACTGTATCTTGCCACCTGCTAACAGTTAACTATGTAATATGTTCAAGAAAATATGTAGGATCAACTTTTCACTTTCTATTCAACCCCACTATTGCTGCCTGTGTAGACATCCTCAAGTGGGATCATTCTACGATTTTCTTGTTTTAAATTAACTTGTGGTTGTGTATCACATTAGTCTAATTAGTATAAATGCCAGTAAGTCAAACAACTGTAACTGATAATTATGCAATTACTCATAATTATTTCACTGAGATGAGTTATAATGCAAGTATTCTTATCATGCTTGAAAATAAGAAAGAAAGCAGTACATACAAGTGCTAGTCTGATATTAGCCAGACATTAAGATATCTCCACATTGATTCTTGAATCATGAATGCATTGCAGTCATACAAGGAGACAGTCATCTAAATAAATACCAGTGTAGTAATCTTAAGTACTTAAAGGTGCACTGGAGTTTTTAATGAATCATAGTAGTCATGTCAGTCTTTTAGAGTAGGCATTCAACTCAATGCTTAGGGCAACTGAGAACTGGACTTCCTAGATTAAAGGATACATACAATGATCTTCTCTCCACGTATTTTTTCCTACCATGACCCAGAAGCTGAAAAAAAACCCTGGAATTATTTCTCCAGCATTTCTCCTGGAAGATACTCATGTTTAAACTAGACAGAGACAAAATAAAAAGAACAGAAAGAACCCTTAGCTTGGTGCTTATTTTGATGAAAAGATGGAAAGCAGAAAGGACTCCCTCCCACTCTACAACTACCTGAAGGGAGGTTGTGGAGGGGAGGGTGCTGGCCTCTTCTCCCAAGTGACAGGGGACAGGACGAGAGGGAATGGCCTCAAGCTCCTCCAGGGGAGATTTAGGCTTGAGATTAGGAAAAAGTTCTTCACGGAGAGGGTGGATAGGTATTGGAACAGTCTGCCAAGGGAGGTGGTTGAGTCACCGTCCCTGGAGGTGTTTAAGGTGAGGGTAGATGAGGTGCTTAGGAGCATGATTTAGGGATTGGTGGGAATGGTTGGACTCGATGATCCGGTGGGTCTCTTCCAACCTGGTTATTCTGTGATTCTGTGATTCTGTGACTGGTACCACCTTCTGCCAAAAGAAAATCAATTTATCTATTGAGCTAAGTGCTGCTGAATTCAAGAATTTCTCACATGTGTAAGTTATCTGAAACTGGCACGAGTGTTCTACTTACGCCAGAAACCACTGTGAACTAATAGAAACAGTTAAAATCTCAGTACATGTTCCTAGAATCATAAAATGACCAGGTTGGAAGAGACCCACTGGATCATCGAGTCCAACCATCCCTATCAAACACTAAACCATGCCCCTTAACACCTCATCCACCTGTGCCTTAAACACCTCCAGGGAAGGCGATTCAACCACCTCCCAGGGCAGACTGTTCCAGTGCCCAATGACCCTTTCTGTCAAAAATTTTCTCCTAATGTCCAGCCTAAATCTCCCCTGGTAGAGCTTGAGGCCATTCCCTCTTGTCTTGTCCCCTGTCACTTGGGAGAAGAGGCCAGCACTCTCCTTTCTACAACCTGCCCTCAGGTAGATGTACAGAGCAATGAGGTCTCCCCTCAGCCTCCTCTTCTCCAGGCTAAACAACCCCAGCTCTCTCAGTCGCTCCTCATAAGGCCTGTTCTCCAGCCCCTTCACCAGCTTTGTTGCTCTTCTCTGGACTCACTCCAGAACCACAACATCCTTGTTGTGGTGAGGGGCCCAGAACTGAACACAGGATTCAAGGAGCAGTCTCACCAGTGCCAAGTACAGAGGGAGAATAACCTCCCTGGACCTGCTGTTCACGTCATTTCGGATACAAGCCAAGATGCCATTGGCCTTCTTGGCCACCTGGGCACACTGCTGGCTCATGTTCAGTCGCTGTCAACCAACACCCCCAGGTCCTTCTCCTCCTGGCAGTTTTCCAGACAGACTTCTCCTAGTCTGTAGCTGCACAGGGTTGTTGTGCCCCAAGTGCAGGACCCGGCATTTGGCCTTGTTAAACCTCACACCATTGGCCTCTCCCCAGCAGTCCAGCCTATTCAGATCCCTTTGCAGAGCCTCCCGACCCTCCAGCAGATCCACACTTCCACCCAGCTTAGTGTCGTCTGCAAACTTGCTAAGGGTGCACTCGATGCCTTCATCCAGGTCATTGATAAAGACATTGAACAGGACTGGACCCAGCACTGAGCCCTGGGGAACTCCACTTGTCACTGGCCTCGAGCTGGATTTAACTCCATTTCCCACTACTCTCTGGGCCCGGCCATCCAACCAGTTTTCCACCCAGGAGAGTGTGCGCCTGTCCAGGCCAGAGGCCGACAGTTTCCGTAGCAGAATGCTGTGAGAAACTGTGTCAAAGGCTTTACTGAAGTCCAGGAAGATACATCCACAGCCTTTCCCTTGTCCAGCAGCCGAGTCACTTGGTCATAGAAGGCGATCAGGTTAGTTTGGCAAGACCTGCCTTTTGTGAATCCGTATTTACTGGGCCTGATCACCCGGTTCTCTTGCATGTGCTTCATGATAGCACTCAAGATCACCTGTTCCATGACTTTCCCTGGCACTGAGGTCAGACTGACAGGCCTGTAGATCCCTGGATCCTCCCTGCCACCCTTCTTGTAGATGGGCACATCATCAGCCAGCCTCCAGTCCAGTGGAACTTCCCCAGTCTTCCAGGACTGTTGGAAGATGATGGAAAGGGGTTTGGCCAGCACATCCACCAGCTCCTTCAATACCCTTGGGTGAATCTGATCTGGCCCCATAGACTTGTGGGTGCCTCGTCAGGCTAGCAAGGCTCTGACCACCTCCTCTTGGACCATGGGAGCCTCATTTTGCTCCTCTAGCTCCAGGGTTTGTACAGAAAGGGAACAACTTTCTTTTACAGTTAAAGGGTGAGGCAAAGAAGGCATTAAGTACCTCAGCCTTTTCCTCATCCCCTGTCACTGTTGTTCCTTCTGCATCCAATAGGGACTGTATGGTCTCCATAGTCCTCCTTTTATTATTTTATATTTATAGTAAGATTTTTTGTTATCTTTCAGCGACTTTGCCAATCTGATTTCTAGTTGAGCCTTAGCCCTTCTGAGTTTTTTCTCTACACAATCGCACTTCCCTCCTGTAGTCCACCCAAGAGGCCTGTCCCATCTTCCAGAGCCCATAAGCATTCCTCTTCTTGATATCATTGAAGATCTCCTTGTTCAACCAGGCTGTTTTTTTCCCCTGCTGGCTTTTTTTTCGGAACATGGGGATGGCTTTCTCCTGAGCTGCTAGGATCTCCTTTCTGAAGAGCTCCCAGCCCTCATGGGCTCCCTTGCCCTTAAGCACTGTCTCCCATGAGACTTTGCCAACCAGCCTTCTGAAGAGTTCAGAGTCTGCCCTCTGGAAATTTAATGCCACTGTCTTGCTAACCACCCTCTTCACTTCACCTAGAACAGAAAACCCTATCATCTCACGATCACTTAGTCCTAGGTGTCCTCCTACTGCCACATCCCCCACAAGGCCTTCTCTGTTCACAAAGAGCAGGTCCAGGAGGGCACCTTCCCTTGTTGGTTCATTCACCAGCTGTGCAAGGACGTTGTCTTGCATGCACTCCAGGGACCTCCTAGACTGCTTCCTTTCTGCTCTATTGTACTTCCAGCAGATACCAGGAAGATTGAAGTCTCCCACAAGAACAAGAGGCATCGATCTAGAGATTAACCCCAGCTGTTTATAGAAGAGCTCGTCAGCTGCTTCTCCTTGGCTGGGTGGCCTGTAACAGACTCCCATCACAAAATGTACCTTCTTATGGGCTCCTCTGATTTTAACCCACAGGCACTCAATCTCCTCATTGCCACAATCCATTTCAACAGTGTCCAAGTCCTCCCTTACAAAGAGAGCTACCGCGTCTCCTCTCCTTCCCTTCCTATCCTGCCTGAAGAGTTTGTACTCCACCATAGCTGCACTCCAGTCATATGAGTCATCCCACCACGTTTCTGTGATGGCAACGACATCATAGGCTCCTTGCCCTATGACAGCTTCCAGCTCTTCCTTCTTATTCCCCATGCTGTGTGCATTGGTGTAAATGCACTTCAGCCGAGCTGCCGAGCCTTCAGCCCTCTTAGAGGGAACAGAGTTCATTCCCAATTGTCTGGTAACTGGAGTAGCTTGTACCAGAGTGCCCATATCTCCCTTACTACCCCCAGGTGTGTTCTCCCCCACTTTCTGTGTGGTGCTGTACTGGTGGTCCTCACCAGCACACCCTCTCGAAATCACTAGTTCCTCACGTCTCAATCCCCTCCCCCTTCACATCTAGTTTAAAGCTCGATTTATGAGCTTAGCTAGGTTTTTAGCAAGGGCTTTAGGCCCCCTACAAGACCCACATGTCCCATCCTTAGCAACAGAGTTTGGGGGTGCGTGAGCCACCCCATGATCAAAGAAGCTGAAGCCCCTTTCCTCACACCAGGCTTAGAGCCAGGCATCAATCGAACTCTTCTTCATGACTTCCAGCTCCTCTCTGTTTAGCCTGGGGATGGAGCAGAATACTATTTGTGCCCCAGAGCCCTCCATCATTTTCCCAATGGCCCTGAAGTCTTTCTTGATGGCTTTGGTCTTTCTGCTTACTAAATCATCATTACCAGTTTGGACTACTATCAGAGGATAGGAGTCTGTCTCATGGACCAGGGAAGGAAGTTTTCTAGCTACCTCCTTCACTGATGCCCCCGGTAAGCAGCAGACCTCTCTGTGGAGCGGGTCCAGTCTGCAAATGGGTCCCTCCGTTCCTTTTAGGAGGGAGTCCCCTACAACAATCACCCTCCTCTTCTTCTTAATGGAGGATGTTTTTATCTTTTTTCTGAGGATGGTGCAGCCTAGGGAAAGATTCTAGGCTGTGGGAGCCATCATCCTCATCCTCAGGACAGGATTCCACCTGCAGCACATGGTACTTGTTTACCAAGGGGATCTCGGGTTTTGCTGTCTGGTTGAGGGGAGCAGGTTTCCTTCATCTGGCAGGAACTTGCTGCCATTCCCCATCTCTTGTTCCCCCAACCTTGCGGCTGGCAGGTGGATGGTGTTTGGATATGTTGAGAGAATGCATTAAGTTACATAAAACTCTGCTGTGGAACTGCTGATATGAAAGAGTGCTGGAAATGTCTGGGCTTGTCTTCCCAGGTAAGTTCAGCAACTCATTTAGGAAAACTAAAACCTCTCCCTGCATAGGAGACAGTTAAGAAATACACTCCATGCAGAACCTCTTCTTGCAACCAAGTTAATTTTTTGAAGCATGAACTTACCACAGAAGCTCATTTTATTTAATAAAGGATTTAAAACAAACCAAAAGGAATTATTTTACCTACAGAATTCCCTGCTAAAGAATTCTGTTTCTGCTGATGCAGTATCCCTGAGGGAATTGACAAATTCATGGAAGCAGAGTCCATCAAAAGCTGTGAAACTCCATATAAAACTGACCTCTGGTTTAGGGAGTGTCTTAGAGACAGAGCACTAAAAGTACACATGGAAAAGCGGAAGCAGATATGCCACACCGTGTTTTTCTCAAAGTATCTGCTCCTGAGCACTGTCAAAAAATGGCACTTAGACAAGGAGACCACTCACATGGCAAGGGAGCATAGTGTTTCCCTGCAGTTCAGGTGCTGTTTACCTCAATAATTTCTCTAATTTTTCTCTTTTTCCATTCTGAGAAGGTATCTGTCCCATTCAGTCTGGAAGGAATCCTGCCAGTCTTCCCTCTTTGCATCCACCTACATGTCCAGCCCAACCTTGCAAGGAACATATGCAAAATGAAGTAGTATCTCTACTGAGGTTGCATCTCCACTTAGGATACAATGCTATTCAAGTTAATGAAAATTTTTACCAATGTAGGGAGAAGTAAAATATTATCCCAGTTTTTTTCAAGCAGCAGGCTGGTCTTTTCAGTTAGTTAATTGCTCAGATGTCAGAAACTGGCTTTCCACAGTGAGCTTGATCCATGCATTCCACTGAGAAATTAAGTTTATTTTTTTGATGTGTAGAATCAACAAGATCAACCACAAACCACCTAGTCAGTACTTTCTGGGATGCAATTGTGCTCCACTTTTCCTTGTTTATCAAGAGAAGAGCTCCTGAGAAAAAAAGGATGAGCACTTAATTCAGATTTGACTTTTACGATAGTGCAACAATCTTACAACACATCTCAGTATCATTTTGATTTCTCTGTGTTCAATGCAAGGAAGGAAATCCTGCAGGTTGCTGATGTCCCTGATTGAAGGAGTCCAGCAGACAAGATTTGGGGTGATGGCTAAAGTGAAATGACAAGAACTACTATCTTCCTTCTCTAACTTGATTCCAATGTGAATCTCAAATGTGAAGAGGGAATTTAAGATCTTCACAACTTTATTTAACATAAATGGAGGAATTGCAGTCTCCTTCCTCTTCCAAACAGAGCAACAGGGAAAAATGCATACACTAATTTGCTGGAAGGTGGGTGAGCTCTACAATAAGTAGGTTGTTCTACAACACTAGGTTGCCGTAGAGCACTGGACATGCTCCCTTCGGTCAGCTCAGGTTACAGGTAGTAACTAAAGAACGAGAGGAGAGTGGGGAACACTGACTGCTTCAGTTCCCTTAAAGCATTCTGAGAAAGAGCTTGTAGCTTGCATCTCACTGTAGATACAAGGACGCAAAAAGCTTAGAATTTTTCTTCACCTTCCACACCAAATTACAATTCAGTACAACATGATACCTGTAAAAGGCAATATCCTAATGTTCTTTAAAAATATTCTTGTAAGATTACTTTGGCTTAATCTATTTTACCCCCATGTAGACCAGTATTCTTGGTGATAAGCCTGTAATTTTAATAGTACATGTAAAAGTCAGAAAAGCTCACTCAAAGATGCAGATTTTAAAATTCATCTCTTACTTAATGTACATCATTCAACAACATACCACTACCACTTGGTGGAGACATAAGCCACTCAGAAACAAAGAGGGAAGACGCTTAGACCAGATCCAAGCCAACTCCAAGAGCTCAACCTTGGAAAACAAGGAAGTCTTTCATAAGAACTGTAATAATTTGAGCATAAGTCTTTGGTGCTTCTCTGGGAATTTAACTTACCACTGCAGATTGTGATCGACAGTTTAGAGAAGAATAGAAACTCATGCATTCACATAACCACAATTTATTACCACTTGGGTCTGCCGCTACCTCTCTTCATTACCTTTACATAACTAATTTGCTCAACTCTCTCTTTATGTAAATGAACAAGATTTCTTTCCAGATGTGCCAGCTGTATTTAATGCAATTTATAAAATATACATTTTAAATTGTAAGCATATTAAAATTAAAACAATTTCATGAAAAGATATGGGAAAATGACACTACTTAGCTAGAAATTAATGTAGCTGTGCTTCAGTTTGCTTTATTGAGGCCAGTGTCTGACATTTTACTGGTAATGATCAGTTAAGCCAGCAGGAAAAAGAAGGCTATTTCAAATTATGAAGACACATAAAACTATTAGATAAATGTTTCTTGGCTAACTTTGTGTATAGTCCACTCAAATCAATGTAAATATTCATACTGACCTTTGGATAAGGTCCAGTTGAGATCTTAATGAGCTGGTTTATTTTAATCTAACAGAGTTCTGGATAAAAGGCCTTTATATCTTGCTGATCAATAAACATCAGAATCAAACATGTCCTTGGCTTCAGATCAAATTAAAAGACATATTGATTTGTGGATTAAGCCCTGTTCTAATTGTTTATTTTGCTGTTGACCAAACACAAGCATAGTGAAACAATTTTCACTGGTGATCCATTGGATAAGATGCAACAGCCTGACAGTTGCTTTCCATCTGAGCATGTGTGCTGAATAAGTGCATAGCGCAGCACAAGGCAAAGATCACCAGCGAGCTATGGCTAAGCATGCTGGAAGCACATTTTGCAGCCCATGTGGTAAAATCATAAGCTAATTAGCCTAAATATTATCTCCATATGGCATTACACACTGTGGTCATTCCAGCAGATTCATGCTCTTATAGCTAGCTGCACAAATTTGCACTGCACAAAGCACATCACCGTTGCCTCCAAGCAAAACCAAAACCTTTCTTTGTTAAATTAAATTAAGATTAAAAGATTTACTGGAAGATAAAATATAAAGGGCAGAATTTTGCAACCCTATTTCTTTGTCTTCCAATCAGTTTCCACAGGAGGCTCCAGTTCTTTTCCCTATGTGATTTGATGTAGGCTACAGTTTCTACACTAAAATATCAACACATTTACATGTTACAATGACAAGTACAAAAGGGCACAGAAAGAAAAGAATATTTACAGTCTGTGTAATTAATGTTTGGAAAAAACAAGCAAGACAGAGGAAACGGATCTGAAAAGAAACATGATTGCCTAAAGCTCATTATCATGGTTAAAAGTTGTTCCAAAGGAACAGAAGAGTGGGATGGAGTATTATATAACTACATCTTTTTGAGTGTGCATATATAAATATGGAACAGAAAAAGAAGTTTTAAAATTGAAAAAATCATTCCCTCCTACACAGACATTGACAGTTCAATATCTCAGGAATTTTAATGACCATGGATAAAATTTCTAAATAAATTAATGATGTGAGAAACTAGAAAACATCTTTATTGTCCGCCTCACCTCATTAGCTAATAAATGACCTACTGCTAAACGTTCACTAAATGTACTTTCTTGTATCAGAATGCACAGAAAAAAAGTTATGTAATCACAAGTTACCTCTTTTTTTTTTGCTTTTGTACAATTTCATGAAGTAGTAGAAGATGGTTGGCAGCCATAGTAAGTCCTGCACTTTGAAGTAACTGCTTATTGAATCCTATGCTGACTGACAAAGGAGTGTTAATTACAATACCTGAAATCAGTGATTGCACTGCTCCCTTGGTGATGATTACATTTCTAGAACATGACCCCTTTGTAATATACATGCTTCAGGCTCCAGAAGAACCATTTTCTGAAACCCCATTTTTGGTATAAGTGACTGGGAAAACACGTGGATGCTAAGAAGTTTTATGAATACTGAGACTTTTTTCAAGATTCACTACCAATTACACTCACAAAAGCTCAATGTGATTGCTTTGCAGAAGAAGCCATCTTGGCTAAAAGGACAAATGGAAGCAGAAATAAGTCATTCAGAAAAGTCATATGAGTGAAAGGAGGATAGGGAGTAGAATGAAAATTATACATTAGATACTGGCATCTAGTAAATGAAGCTGAAGGAAAAGAACCTAGAATGAAAAAAACCCACGATCCAGGAAATGCAGACCTGTGGGTCTATCTGAGTCTTAAGTCAGGTAGTATAACAGTAATTTAAGACCCTATATAAAATAATTTAAGGCTAAAAATATTATGGCTGCTTTTCAATGGCTTTACCAGGAAGCCAGAGCTTGTCAACAATCTCAAAACCTGCTTGCAAGCAGAAGGAAACCCAGGTTGGTATTTTGGCCTGGCACAATCTGATACAACTATTAATATCTTAGATAGGAACAGGAAATTCTGCTGGTGGCAGTTTTCAGAAGATGAGAACCATAAGGTTTATAAAGGGAATGTTTCAGAAGGAAAGCTTGATCTGCTTAGATGGCCACTATCCAAATACGTGCATGTGCATTTCTGTGTATATATTTGTGTATATATGCATACACACAAACACAGACTCACACATATGTATTACTCCATCCAGATGAAATTTATAACATGTAGAACAAGACCTATACTGCCAGTATATGGGTCTGTCTTATGCAAAAGGACTGGGGAAAATTGTTGCAGAAATTTGGAGAAAATCCACAGAAATGCCTCAGAGATCTCAGAAGTCTGATCAGGTGAAGCAATGATGTTTTAATCCTCAGAGAAAGTTGCTTGCTTTTCCCCCAAAAATCCTTCAATTTCTTACCTGTGTTGGGAAAGATGAGAGAGTGTCCATATTAACACCACATCAGTAGGTTTTTGCATCTCTTTCACAGGATAGGGAATGGACTTCTGTCTTCATTGCAGTCAGCTGCTGCTGTCTGTATAAAAAGCGCACATGAAGGCTCACAGGAGAATAGAAACAGACCGTAGTGTTTTCATTTCCAATGTTGAAGCCATCAACCAAAAAAAAACCACACCCTAGCAAAAATATAAACAGACAAAAAGAAAAAAAAGGTCCCAGGACTCCTCTTAGAGCTAATACAATATTTCTTAAAAACAGGGTTTTATTTGCCTCTTTTGCATACCTTATTTTCCCTGCATTTACAAGATGATTTCTCAGTAGTTCTGGGGCAACATGGCATGCAATCCAGAGTTATTTTAAAATTTAAGTTATGGATGCTTTTTGTTTATAAGCAGAATATCCCATGAGGACTGGTTCAGACATCTTTTAAGAAGAGCACTGCTCTCTACAGCACTCAGGATAAAGCAAAGCAACTTCTCTGATGGTCATCCCCCTTTCATAAATATTGTCTTTCAGATCTACAAAGACAACTACTCTTACACTTTATAGTACCAGTCGCTTCCCTCCTGCATTAGTGATCTTAAGGCAGAATACCAGAGCAAGATATGACGTTCTGCAGAGTGCTATGTAACACACAGAATAAGGGGAACAGAATATGAGTCTTAAAAGGAAAAGAGAAAGATCTCCCAGCTGTGAGGCAGAACCTGTCATCTAGACTGTAGCCAGGAAAATAAGTTATATTTTTTCAACGGGAGACTAATGGCAGGACAGTTAGCATTGTGATAAGAGGGAAATTTTCTATGAAACAACCTCTCTATTTGGATGAGTTGAAAGAGAACTATTCTTGCACCAGCTTCACATGCTGTTCTTCTATGTTCTATATGCAGCAGCACAACTCCATTTGTTATTTCGCTGTCTGGCTCAAAATTCTGTGGTACAACAGGAAGATCAAGAACATTTTTTTCTTTCCAGATTTTTTCTCTGAGGATTTGGGACCCAAGGATTGGGGCATTTTGCACTCATAGTCACAACCCTTAAGAAGAAAGTTACCATTACAAAACAATTTCTAAATTAATTCCTGCAGTGCTGAAAAATTTATTTTTATGTAAAAATCAGTGTGTCAGAAGGAGACAGAGGAAGAAGAAATATGTATATCATCAGAATCTATATGGTGTGCCCCCTTGCCACTAAGCTGTTGAGATTTTAAGAGACCACCAAAGTCCTCTAGTCCAACCTCCTGTTTCAAGCAGGGACAACTTTGAAGTTAGAGCAGGCTGCTTATACCTTGTCCAGTCTAGCTTTGAAAGTTGGAGATTCCAAGGAATTTCTGGTCAATCTCTTGCAGTGCTGAAGCTGTTTAATGATCAAGAATGTTTTTCCTTAAATCAAATTGGAATTTCCCTTGCACCGTGTAGCAATGTGTGCTTGTTGCCCCTTGTCCTTTCATTTTATACTTCCAAGATGAGTCAGTCTTCACTATAACCCCTCCTTAGGTCACTGAAGATTGCATTTATAACCACCTTTCTTTAGTCTTCTTTTCTGTAGGATGAATAAACCCACGGTGGTGCTACAGTGCCCAGCATGACATCTCAGACTCATTACCAGGGGTTTGCAGCCACTTGCATTATAGATAAGCTTTCTTGTGTAGTCTGCAGGTCAAGCAGGCTGATACCAGCCTGCAGTCTCTCAGGTAGGCAAGACTGTAAGGATACTACTGAGTTTCTAATGAATATTTAATCCAGTGGCACTCACTAGAACAGAGCACTGTAATAACTAGTTTTACCAGCTGAGCAGCATTAGCAGGTAGTTAGAGTCTAAGCTGCTGGAGCTGAGCCCAGACGCTCTCCTCTTGTAACAGTGCTTCAGTTTAAAAGGGTCTACCATAACTCTTCATGACACTGAAGAAAATAAGAAATCCATTATCATTATGGATCTATTTCTGTAGTGGCTGTATCCTATCCATTTTAGGCGAAGATCAAATGAGGTAAAATTGGTTTCAGGTCAAACACCTTAAAAGTACTGTATATTCTAAAAATGTTGCTATAAATGAGAAGAAAAAGATATTATTTCATCTTCCTTGAAGAGACAGGTCAACATATTATAAAATACTGAAACCGATGTGCAAAGAGTACTTTGATAACAATACAAAACAAGGTACTGGTTACCAAAGAGACTCAATATTTTTTGTTATTTCTTAAGAAAAAAAGTTATCATTGCTGCAGGAAAAAGCAGATACATCCATAAAATTGTTTTTAATACAAGCAATTAAGCAGAATATGTAATTAATTGCTTTTCATTCATTGAAAGACTAATTAGATTCCACCTAATTTTAAAATTTCAGTAGCAACAAATAGTGTCACTTCATTTTCCCATCATCTTTTTAATCATATCACTACTGTAGGCTTTTTTTGATGTTGTCAGAAAGTGTTAGGTATGGTTCTGATCATATTTTATTTCCAATTAATTTAATTTGGTGGAAATAGTTCCCTAATGAGTTTTTGTATTCTTGATAGAGTTTCTAACACTCCAAGATCTTGTATATCGAGACTTATTAGTTTTCTAAAATATTTTGTAGTAGTCAAATCTCTAAAATTTTTTGTGGAGTCAACCTCCGAGAAATGAAGAAAGGAAGAAGTAGCAGACTGTTGGCTTTTGTAGCTACTGTTTTCCATGAAGTGAGCATATACTGATGTAGGAAAAAAGCCACTATTCTTTCTAACCTGGATTTCATGTCATAAAATGGATTAAGGCAGCATCATTTTTACACCTGCCCCATTTGCTGAGTTAATCACTATAGCAGTTGATGAATGTGCCAGGTAGGTTTGCTGCTTAGGATAGCATAGTATCTCCCAGAGGAATGTCTCCCAAGGTTTTCTGTGGATTAAGCGTAGGTCACTACAAGTTCTGTGTACAGATGCTGTACAGTAGTGACATTGGAATATCCTGGCTGAATTAACTTGACTTGCTTGAAACATGCTTTTGCACAGATGCTTTTCGTTAGGAGCAAAGCATTAGGGATCATTCTGGCACCTTTAACTGAAAATAAGACTGCAGTCATGTCTCTGTCTGCAAGCATGAAGAGGGTATCTCAGCCTGTTGTCTCTGCCAGCTTCCACTTGTATGATCACTAGATAGAATCATTGTTTCAGGATGGCAGACACCATAGAAAGTCATTATGTGCATGGGTGCTTGCTCTAGGAATTTGGTTGGAGCCTTATTCAGAGTGTACTGGTGATGCTAATAATATCAACATATCATAAAAATTGGCTGACTACTATGATATGGTGATAATAATGAAACAGCTATATCACATATGGCAGATAAACACATCTCAAATACTGTGGATGCTGGAACTGCTTTATCTTCTCTTCAGCTTCAGAGCACCAAATTCAGCATCAGACAAGATGTACTTCACATCACTATGTGAAAATGTAGACCAAATAACACAGTCTTCCTGTGTATCTTCTCTCCCATGTATTCCTAATCCTTTCCCTCACTGCTGATCCAAATCAATAATTTAATTTCTCTTTTAAAGTAACAGAATTTAAATCTCCTGCCTTTATATTTCAAATGTAAATGCACAGAGTCAATAGTGGATACATGTCCAAAAGCCAGGAAAGCATTTCCAGTATGCTTTCAGGTATGTGAACAGCCATATGCATCTTCAACCTCAGAAATACATATTTGCACACATACACAAAAGTTTATGTTTGCCCTAGTCAGAGTTCCTACATTATTTCCTTATTTGTTGTGTTATTACTGTATCATCGCACCTGTTTGTTAAGGTGACTAAAATCCTGATAAAGAAAGGCTGGGTTCAGGACTTTACTATTCAGATTTCTTTGAGGAAACATCCCTTTGTAAAGCTTGTGTGCAAATTTCCATCCTCAGCAGGCCATGTGTGCATCAGGCAGCTGAGTCCATTGCTGAGCCCACTCAAGCTTCACGCAGATGAACCAGGCCTGCGGAGACTCAGTTTTTTCATATTCCCTGTCCCAAAATAGCAATCAGAACTGCCATTCTTATGTGCTGTTTCTTCCTTCCTGTCTATTATTTCTGAAAAAGTAGTGCCATTTGAATATATAACTAGCAGGAAAGAAACACTTGACTTAAAGATGAACCGATTCTCTGTTCACTTCAGCCTGTACATCAGAAGTCTCAGACAAAGGCATGGTGCAACAAACCCAACAGAAATGAGAAAACTTCATGCTTTCTTTGCCAGAAATCACTCTTTAAAAAAAATTCCAATTAGATATTCTGTGGCTGTACATTTTTAAAATCAAAATGCATTATGGAAGACTGTCAACATTGGTTAACTTCAAGGTGAAATTCAGGCAGGTTACCAGTGATAGAGTGTTTTCCCAACATCTTTCATACCCTACCTTCTCTCCTGCCAGCATACTTAGCATGGTAATGAATTGCTAAGAGACTGGAAGTATTCCAATTTTTTATTTCCAGGTAAATCAATCATTTGAGCTGTCTTGGATCTGAAGCCCTCCATAATATTCTAGGCTCCAGAACCAGGAAAGAAAAAAAAAAAAGAGTAATTTTATTTTACTGAAAATTACATACTTATTGGGATTGCACTCTGGAAAATGACTATGAAGGGAAATTAACATCCTACTTGCTCCATATCTCACTTTCATCTTTGATATGAATATTTGTTCTTGAATAAGCCATCTGTAGGCCTTTTACATATTAATCTTAAATATCAAGTTATGAGTTGTTTCAATATACCTAGCAGAATGCTAAAGAGATAGGTAGGCTGTTTTCATGGTTGCATAATATATTTAAATGTAAAGTGGTTAAAGAAAAAAAAAAATCAGAAAACCCATATGAAATAACTCTTCATTCAAGCAACAGTTCATTAAAATCATGCTTTAAGGGGACATTGACCATAAGGAAAAGTAGGACAGTTAAACAAGAAGCCATCAGGACAAAATTCCATCCAAAAGTCCTGGACTGAAGATTTCATTCATGGTCACTGACCTTTTGGAGAAAGTAAGTTTTAGTCAATATCAAAGAATATGTGTTTCTTTCTCTGGGGAAGGGGAAAAAAGTAGAATTTTGACTATATAAATTATTCAGTTGCCTCTAGATTTAACAGTGATGTTTTAAAACTGTAATGCACATATTTCGTAGACATGATGCGATTATTTAACTGGGGAAGAACATCTCCTACTGGTGGTAGGATACCAGTTTACTCATTTTACAAACTTCAGAGGAGTCACAAACCCCACAAACTGTAGAGTTAATACCTCCACAGGGCTAATAGCTTTCCCAACACCACATCATCCATGACTAGTACACAATCCATGTTTGAAAATACTCAAAACTTCAAAATTTTTCAATGGGTCTTTTCATATTTGAAATACCCTCCCAATTTGACATAAATTCACCATTTCTCTTTGAGAACTGTATTCTTCCATACCATGATCATAAGTTTTGGTGACTACCTTGTTTATATATATTGCCTTCTTTTAAGAATCCCTCCTTTTAAAAATGTCATGAAAGACATTGCCAAAAGTTCTACTAAGTCAAGTCAGAGCCAATCAATCAATCCTATTTTTCCAAATCACCAGGCCAGACACTTTGTCAGGAAATTAGACTGGTTTATTATTTTCTCTTCTCAGTAAAAACTTTTTATCATCTTGCAAATCAAGCTTAATAACATGAGTAGGATCTTTCCAGTCATCAAAGATAAGCTACATAGAAAAGCAGAAAGTTGTGGATCTTTTTAAAAGGCAGAATGTTGATCTTTTTCCAGTATTCTAAGACCTTCTCTGTCCTATATTAATTCTCCACATAAGTGCTAGTGGTTCATAAACTATATTGGCTGCTTCTTTTAGTTCCCCTATAAGATGCCTTTTAATACTGCTTTGCCATAAACTCTATTGGCTGCTTCTTTTAGTTCCCCTATAAGATGCCTTTTAATACTGCTTTGCCAATAAATTGTAACTAACCTACATTAGCTAAATGGATTTGATTCTGCTCTTCAGACTTTTGTGAAGATATGTCCCTTCTATAACCACTTAAGGTATCTGCATTAAATTTTTGCAGAGACTGGAGTGAAGTAGTAATTTAATTCTTCAACATACTTTGCTTCCCCTCTTATCCCTCTTATCCTCTCTTATCACTTTTTGTGAAGCATCAGTACTTCCTTTTTTCTTCCACTTCTGACAGAACTATTTCTATTTGTTTGTCTCTTACTATATGAGGTCTAGTATGTATTTCTGCTTTTTTTACATTCCTGAATTATTCCTTCATAAACATAGCTTGTTTTCACTTCTAATACAATATCTTGTTGATTTCAGGTCTGTCAGGCTCATATTTATTCCCCAAATTCCTTGTCTGCCAGCCTTTTTGATGCATTGCATTTTTAATATTGATTCTCCTTATTCTGTTGCTATTCCTCTGTAAAATATTGTGGAGAAAAATAAAACCTTAATCCAAATTCATTAACTTTAACCTACACTTCCTTCCACTGTGTTTTTTTTTAACAATTCCTGCTTATCCATGCTTATTTAAAACAGCAGCCTGAAATACTTACTACATGCAGAGGTAAACAATTCAGGAACACGTCTCAGAGGCAGAGATAACGCACAGACATCAAGATGCGGATAACAATACTACAAACCTCTTTTGTACTCCAAGAGACTTGGGAAGTGAATGAGGACATGTTCCTATTTTTTACCACTGAAATGAACCAGCCAAGTCTTCTAGTCTTCCCAGCATGCAGGTATTGGGACATTCTAGGTACAAAAAAGCCCAAGGCTTTCAAATCAGAACCATATTGATTAAACAAAAGCAAGAGTTGAATCAAGCTTTTGTGGCAGACCATAAAGGTGGAGGGGTTTTGTCCTTGCCAAGACAAATTCCTGTTTATCTCCTTTCACATTCATATATTCCTTCTTTATACATGACAGCCCATTTAACAGGATGGAGGTTTTAAATCCTCCATCCATGTCAAAAGAAAACATGTTATCTTCACTTCTCTTACAAATACTGAATAGTGAGTCAAATTTCCAAAGGAATCCCCTAGGGGAAAAGTATTCATCTACCTTCTGGTTTTAAGACCAGATAAATAGTGAAGACATAACTAAAATAGTTTTTCTTTTTCAGTCTTTTTTTCCAGTTTTTACTATATTAGATAGATCACTCAGCGGCTTTACATTTTGCTTCACCTTTCTAACCAGCTGTCACCGCTCCCATATGTCATAGCATACACAGCATTTTAAAGTTGGGTGATAATTACATTCACTATGGAAACATTCACTGGCAACATTGAGAAGATGCACAGTGTTACAGTAAAGGGAAATAACTGTTTTGTAACATAAGCCATAATGAGGCTGTCCTATGTCAGACAGCACAGTCTGTACTGTCAGAACATCTTTCCTTTATTTCAATTCTGTTTCTCTTTTTTCAGCTAATTCCTTTGAATGCTGGTACTAGAAAGCTGGCACCAACTAATGCACGTAGGCCAACACAGCAATCAGCCAGTGCAGAGTAGCTGCAAAAGCAAGACCACAGAGGTAGGGAGCTGACAATTGAAAGAAGCAGAAATAATTCAGCTCCCTTTCAGGTAGGCTGGGCAGGGACCAGACTGAAAAGAACATAAGACCTAATAGTGTACCTTCTACATTAATATTCTATCTTATGCTTTGGTTAATACCCTGGTTTCATTGGCTTCAGATCTGGTTTAGCTGAAAGTGCTGTTTATTTTGATCTACTGAGCAGGCAGCACCCTGGAGCAGGCAGGGTGGGAGCATAAAGCAGCCAGCTGGCAAGGTGGGCAAAACTAACTCAGAAAAATCCACTTTCAGAGCAGATGATACAATGTCACTTCTTCAAGAAAACTGAAAAAACTGCAAGGCAAATTTCTTATGCAGTTTTGCTACCACAGATATCCTGACTCAAGGATCAAGGGAGAAAATTACTTGCAACTGGATGTGGAGCTTCATCCAAGTACACAGGTAAGAACTGAAAATAATAAAATATCTTGGGAAAAGAAGTCAGCTGAGATATGTCACCTACATCAAGCTGTGCAGAATGCTTCCTGAAACCTTGGGCCTGGACCAAACTTTCCCTGAAGAGGTATTTAAATGGATTTTTTTTTTTTTTTTTTTAACTTCCAGCTTTCTGTCTCTGCCTCTCTACTGGAGGTACAGCCAGGGCATATTGAAGAAACCCTATCCCTTCGTAATTAGGCCATTTGGGGCTGACCTGACATAGAAAGCTATTTAAACCCAACTGTGGTGAGCTGCAGTTAGGGAACCATGGACTGAGTGGCAAATGGAAAGCAAAGTGTTTTTCCGATGCAGGCTTAGCTAGCATTTTAATAGACCATAGTCATTTCTGTTGTACAGTTCTGTACATCAGGGAGTACACTAACTGTGACCACAGCCCATAGAGAAGTTGTCTGTGTTCATGCACACAGAATTGGAAAAATTGCCTGTAGAAAAAATGAGATTTTCCCCAAAAAGCAGGTAATCAGCATTCAGTAGCAGCCTTGTCTTGGCATGAAGCCTGATATGAAGCAGAGTGTCATAGCAGAGAAACAAGATAATTGAAAAGGAAAATGTTTTCAGCACTCATGACGACTTTTGCCAGTCTCTCTGAACTAAATCTCAACAACTGTCTGGCAGACAGTGTGTGCCAGTGTTTCTCTGTCAATGGAATAGGTTGGTCCTGACCCTCTTCAGAAAGTGAGACACATCAAACAAAAAACAACAAGATTCATCCTCATTTCAGCTCACAGCTATTAATTTTACGGTGTGACTCCTCCAAATAACAGAGGCATAGCCAGAGCTGCTCCTGGATTCCAAGTGACGGGAGACCAATTTCTAGCACCTTGACTCCTCTAATTACTCTGACAAGTCTCCTGAAATCTCTTCTTTGGTCCTTCATCTGAAACAAAAGTGCAGATGATCTCAATAGCATCTATTGAGCTGAGAGGAAGGAGAAGATTTGTTCGTTGCAGTTCATAAAACAATAAGATTAAAATCCATGAGTAACTGTGAAGTGTAATTGGCAATAGTAATGCAATCACCACAGCGCAAGAAGGACAGGATTGGTCCTAGATATATTGTATCTGGAACAAAATATATTCATTGCACTAGGCTCATGGACCAGGGAGAAGCCTGGATCCCTGGCTGGCTTGGGCAGCTGCCTGCTTCTCCTCAAGGCTGGTGCACTGGCAGAGGAGTGATTCTCCATCAGAGGAGCATCATCTCTAATTCTCCAGGCATCTGATGATCTCCATGGGTCTTATCCAAGGGCTTCTATGGGACATCCTTCAGCTCATTGGAGAGGGTTATGACTAGCCGTGGTCTCAGGGCCTGTGAGATGTCCTGCACAGGAGGGGTCATGCAGCAGAAAGTGCAGTTTTTACCTTTCTCCTGTCAGCCCTCAAGGTGTAGTGTGGGCTGTGAGTTGCTGGATAGCGGGACAGCCATGTGGCTGCCGCTGCTGCCCTCCCAGGCACTCTCAGCAGCCAGGCATCAACCTCAGACTAAGGATTGGTCTGGTTTGACATCTTCTGAATGGTACCAAAACACTCCTTAATTTCAGACTGAGAAAATTGAAGCCTTTCATTTCAAAAGTGCTGTATTGAAGAGTGTTTTTCTTCCCCATCCCAAACCATTCAATGCTTTCACATATCTCACAGTTGTATTTTGCAATTAACTGAAAAACATATTCCACGCATTTTGGTTTTGGTGGGTGAAGTGCCCTTCTGTATCATTGTCACACTTCTTGCACTGCTGGAGCACACAGAACTGGTCCAAAGTACTGCTCCTGCTTGCTTACATGACTGTATGCAAAGACTATTTCTAGCCTTCCTAGGGGTACTAAACATGTATCATGCCAATCATAGCTTTTCTATCCAAAGAGTCTCTCTTTTTGGCTTCTCTTTCAAAATGTCCTTTACCCATGATGTGACATGAGGAATTTTACTTTCTCTGTTAAAATTCCAAGTCTATGAAAAGGCATTATTTCTCCGTGAGAGGGACCACAGCATGGGAATCATGTACAGCCATAGTGCCTTGACTACTTCTCTCTACAGATAGTATTTCTGTCTAGAGAGGGAAAAATAATGAGAATTTCCCAGTCTCCCTTGCAATCCCATTTCAAGAACATGTGATCTTGGCAGGTGTACTAGAGAAAAGCTTTCATGGTATCTTAGTAACATAAAGCCAGAGAGTCAATAACAACAACTGAAAAACAGAAACACATAATATGTACTTCTGGCTGCCACAGACCAGCTCAATTTTAATAATGACTGGAAAGCGAAAGCCATCAGTTGTGAAAGTTTGACATTGCACACAGAAAATGGACAGTTCCCAGCATTTTACTGTTCTGTTGGGTGTAACAAAAGTGCCAGGTGCCTGCTGCAGAGCTCCTTAGGGATGGTCTGAGTGCCAGGAAGTGTGGAGGAGAGAAAGTTTGGAAAAAGAAACAGAAAGCTGAGGGAAGGCAAACATCAGAGTAGAGAGGAATGAAAGAGCACAGCAGGAAAGCACACAGTAATGGGAGGAAAAGCACCACAGGAGAAACAAGAAGGTGGCAGAAAAGTTACAGAGAGCTATTTGCAGCTCTTCTGGCTAAGATGGAATGTAGCCAGCTAGTTCACTTGCTTTCTACAACCTCTGACAGAGTTTCCTTCCACTGCAAGGATATCACTGCTCAGCAAATGAAATTACTTAAACAGCAAGCATAAGTTTTCCAAAATATATCAAATGCCTGCAGCACACGCTGCCCATATGCAATGGGGACAGAGCAAAGCCAAAAGCACCACAAGCCTCTCCACATGGCCTCTAGGCAAGATCCTCAGCGTTCCTTTGGAAGTAAGGAAACACTTGTTGTTTCCTACCTGGTTTGAAATCCTTTGCACGCACAGGAGAAAGCATTTCCCGCCCCAAAAGTTACCATCTTCTGTAAGACAATGCCATAAATAAATGCAAGAGCAAAATACAGAGGGGGAGTGAGGGTGCTGTCATCGCAGAACAGAAGGCACACACACTTCAGTGGCTGCTGTTCTGGTCCAAGAATTAACCATCCTCAGTCCAGAGCCACAAGCTCTACCCTGCTTTCCTCAGCTCAGCCCCTTCATCCCTCCAGTCCAAGCACAGGGGGATTTTTTTGCACACTTGCAGTACCAGGTTTTTGTTAAGCTATGTGTGTGCGATGAAGTCGAGTTATTCATTAGTGTATGAGCTGTGCCTATCTGCATCACCAACCCTTCCCACCAGGTGGGAATGGCTTTCATTCCACTCTGGTCAGAAGCTGGCTTAGATTAGTGACCTTTCTGGACAACTGAGTTTTAGAAAAACAGTTTCCCCTTGAAAAAACGTAGCAGGCAGGCAAGGCCCACTACGTCTTCCATGTTGTGCTACACTAGCAACCTCACTAGTTTGCCTTACCATGTCTGCCACTGACGCTGTAATTATTGTCTTCAGTGCAATTTAATACATTGTTAGCAATAAAAATGATGAGTTTATTTGTTAGGTGAGAACAAGTTTTATTGTTTTATCTCTAAAAGCAAATATTTTGTTTAAATATTTTTTCATTTCAGTAATCCTTTGACTCTTTCATCAGACCTTGGTGTGTAATAATAAAGAGCCCGCACAGTTGATGACATTCGATTTACACATACACTTACTAGCAGTAACTTATGACTAACCTTGATGACCAACAGATAGCAAAATCCCAAACCCAGCAGATTTTAAGAATTTCTTGGAGAATTTCTTGGAGATTGTGGTTGCTACAGAAAAACCTACTCATAGAGAACTTCCCTCCCTACATAGTGGGAATATAGTCTGAGTACACTGTCATTCTTAATGTTTAATATATGAGGAATTCTCTTCAAAGTCACAATGTTCCTTCCATTAACTTATAAAAGGAGCTGGCATGGATTCTACAGTCATTTTTAGAATGTCACATGTTCTACTCAAAGTTGAACATGACCTTCTACTTAAATGTTTTATTCTATATTCAGTGCTGACAGCCACATTCAGACAGATCAATGCCACTTTGAAGGAACCTAAAAAGATACAGTAGTTTTTTCTTCACATTAACAAATAGGTATTATATAAATACATGTTTGCATATACATAAAAAGTAGCATCTAGTGCAAATCAAAAATGGATACTTCAAATTTCCTAACTTCCTTATGTAGATCCATTAGAATAATCATATTTGTGGTCTAGACTAGTAGATCATAATACTATCTCACCATGTAGATAACAAGCAGCACAGCTCAAAGAGCAGTCACAGCTCAAATGCCCCCAAGATTTTTTTGGTTATTTTGGAGCACTATATGTTACACTGGGATTTCAAACGTCTGTGTGGAAGCTGGGCATGCAGCCCCTCCACACAGAATCACAGAATAACTAGGCTGGAAAAGACCCACTGAATCATCGAGTCCAAAGTTTTCGTCTTTAGATGGCATGATGGGTTGGGTCTTTGCAGCGATGTGCCAGTTAAAACTCCCAAACATACACCTTTGTCAGTGAGTCCTCCAGAGGATTCACTAGTTGCATATTCAGCTTCATGCACTGACGTCAATAGGACTTGAAGTAGGAAGAACTAGATGACCTCTGAACATAGCTTCCACCCCTTATTTTCACAGATTCGCCATCTGAAAAGGTCAGCATTGCCTAAAGGTCCTGAAAGCCTGATCCCACTTCAACTGAAGTCAAAGACAGAAGTTGCAGTAATTGCGGCCTCGCAAAACTAGGCTGCTAGTTGTACTGTACTGCTGACCCATACATCTTGGGAAATCTTTGAGAAAGCAAACATTGAAGCATTCGAAGTCCAGCTGCCTTTTCTGATTGCTTTTTCAGAGTTCCTGAAGAAACATGGTATATTTGGTGTTTTCTGTAATGTCCTGAAAACATTTCATGCTCTTCATCAGGTCATGTATTTTAAACATACAGATGGCTATGGCAATCCAATAAAACATATCTTATATATTGTTCATATACAAAACCATGGAGGGTAAAAGGAAGCTTTACCCCAAAATGTAAACAAAAGTTACCTACTATCTCAAATTACCAGAATTATTTTGATTTTATTCATGTGGAATGAAGTCAGAACCTGCCTGTTCATCTCAAAGCAAGGAGAAATGTGAGCCATGGCTCCCAGTAAATGTAACTTACGCAATTGTTCAGCATCACTTCTTGCAAAACAGGAGTTTTGGTTAGTATTTACCTTTTCAGTTGCTTTAATAATTAAAACAGGATAAGCTTCTCCTTTTTAAACGCCACATAATTTGTTTTGAACAGATAGAATATAAAACATACGCAGTTTAGAAAGGGTAAGAACACTTTATGGAAAAACTCTTAATTCTTAGTGTAATCCCTTGAAAATAAGGCAAAAGGATGCTAAGAGAGGATTTGTTGGACAGTTCATGATGTGAACATAGCACAATGTACTTAAGTTGGCATGGGGAGAGCCATGCAGCATTTATAACATGTGCACGCTCTAGCATGTGTCTCATCAGAAGTACAAGAAAAAAACCCAGGAAAATAGACTAGAAAACAACAGTAGTAGAAGGACTTTAGAAAAAGTTACCTTCATAAATCCAGTATAATATTACTGTCAGATGGCTTTATGCAAGCATATCTAGATGTCTGTAAATGTATGATGTACAGATATTGCTTCCAAGGTTATCTCCTAGCTATCAATTTCAGTGCTTTTTTCTCCCCACACAACTACCTTTACTGACTTCTTACTACCCTGTCTCACTTCTGCTTTGATGTTGCTCTCCAGGGGGACAGTTTCTTGAGGAGGGCGTTTCATAGAGCCTAGCCTCTCCTGGCAACATTTTGGATTGCTTTGAGAGCATTCAGAAGTACCACTCTGTTTCTCAGGGGGAAAATAAGAACATTCTTCCACAACTGGTAGAGAATTACAGCTGGATTCATTTTTGCCATTAAATGTTTGCAGGCTGGTTTTCAAAGTCATTCTGTAGTTCTCCGGTGCCTTGCCACAAAAACAACTCCTGATGCATAACTGTTGAAGAACTGTGAAATCTTTGGCAATGGTGTTTCGGAAATTTGGCTTCAGGACGAGATATATAATCGGATTGTAGAGTGTGGAGGACTTTGCAAAGACAGCTGGCACAGCAAAGGCTAATGGAGGAATCTTATCTATCGATCCAAAAGCTGCCCACATGGCAATGATGGCATAAGGGCTCCAGGCAGCAAAAAATCCAATGCATACAGCAACACTCAGCTTGCAGAGAAAAAGAAAAAACAGTAAGTTAAAAAACTCCATGCATGAGAAACATAGCCATCAAAATGGTATGTGCATGAAAACACCACTTGATCGAATCCACCTGTTAAAAATCTCCCCAAGTCTTTCAGCGTACCTCAACTGTTCTCCAAATATTTGTCTATCAGCTTAATTTTGTCTGAAACCTATTTTTGCCTGAAACTTCAAAGATACAATGTATCAGCTCTTACATTTCTCTTTCTCTTCACTGAATTGCTATGAAAACTCTTTCTAAACCTAAAAGGAAGACAACATTAAGAAAAGGCCAATGACATCCTGGCTTGTATCAGAAATGCTCTCCTGGGAGGAAAACTGGTTGGATGGCCGGGCCCAGAGAGTGGTGGGAAATGGTGTTAAATCCAGCTGGAGGCCAGTTACAAGTGGGGTTCCCCAGGGCTCAGTGCTGGATCCAGCCCTGTTCAATGTCTTTATCAATGACCTGGATGAAGGCATCAAGTGCACCCTTAGCAAGTTTGCAGATGACACCAAGCCGGGTGGAAATGTGGATCTGCTGGAGGGTCGGGAGGCTCTGCAAAGGGATCTGAATAGGCTGGACCGCTGGGCAGAGTTCAATGGCATGAGGTTTAACAAGGCCAAATGCCGGGTCCTGCACTTGGGGCACAACAACCCTGTGCAGTGCTACAGACTAGGAGAAGTCTGTCTAGAAAGCTGCCTGGAGGAGAGGGACCTGGGGGTGTTGGTTGACAGCCTACTGATTCACCTTCCCTGGAGGTGTTTAAGGCACAGGTGGACAAGGTGCTAAGGAGCATGGTTTAGTGTTTGATAGGAATGGTTGGACTTGATGATCCAGTGGGTCTCTTCCAACCTGGTTATTCTGTGACTCTGTGAAAAAGATACCCTTCTGGGGAAACACTTGTCTGGATTGCAAAGCCGTTCCTATCTACTGTCTAATTCATTAGTAATACTGTTTTCCCTGTCTACAGAATGTCTTCCATAATTTTACTGTTGATGCTCAACTGGAGCCACACACAGGCATCAGACAGAAGAAAACCAAAGTAATCCTGAAGGCAAATTGAACTTGTGAATTTAAGTTCATTCCTACTGCACCATTGTTTGTTCTGACAAACTCTATCAAGAAAACTTGGATAGACCTTTAAAAAACTGTGTTTTTTCTAATATATATAAATTATCAGAAAGATATGTAAAATGCAAGAATAAATATCAGATCTGCAATAAAAATAAATCTCAAGAAATCTAAAGTAAAATACAAGTATCAGCATATATAGGAAAACTAACTTTCTGAGCATTGTTCAAAGCACTGCTTGTGATTGAATTACACATATATTTTGAACACAGAAACAAGAATATTGATACTTTTGAAGAAGTTTCACAAGTCTGTCTTTGTCAAAACTGTGTTTTTCCAAATGAGAAAGACAGTAAGGAATCCATTCAATTTACAGTAGTACTGGATCCAAGGGAATAGAAGAAAATTGGTAAGAAAAGTACTTTTGTTTTCTGCTGCTAATTGTGCCACTTGCCTGAGCTGCCCTCTGCAAGAGGAAGTGTAGAGCTGCTAACTAGCTCAGTTAACTGCAAATCTACCACTTAGAGTCAAAGTTGCAAAAATCATGGGGTTTTTTATCCTGAGAAATGACACTGTTGTTTTCAGAGTGAGAATGAAAAAGGCCCTGAGTGCTAACACTGGAGGACATACTCTTTTAAGGCACAGAGAGCTCCTCTAAATGTTATTATTTTCTCCTTAAGAGTCTCATAAATTTAATTTTGCAAGAAGTGGTGCATGGTGACTGCAAGAACTATGTATACCATGAGTTTTATGAGGATTGTCTGTGGCATTTAACTGTTTTTTATACTAGGCTAAAATCCATTTATGGATTTCCATATGTCCTTAGAAAGCCATCTGCTATAATAATAGTGGCACATGAGAGATTTCTCATTTATGGGTGATTACCATTTAAAGCTCTAATCTGTTGGAGCTTACATAAAGTCCAAAGTGAAAGTGGGTTGGAAGAATTGAGAAAGAAGGTATTTTGCCAGAGTTATACTAGTTAATAAATGAAGAAGAGACAAATCCACAAGATGAGGTGAAACTAATTTTTCTCTTTGATTCTTTAGCATTCTATTCCTTTACGTTAGCTGAAGGTCTGGTTTTATCTATGGATAGGCTAGTGCCATATGCATGGGTTTTGTAAGCCTCAGCTCTCCATGGTCAGTATTCAAGACTGAAATTAAAGCATTTTGTGACAAGTAATACGCCTTGGTCCTTTAGAATCACATTAAGAAATTGACATTAGAATCAATCACCAGACCACATGCATTACAAAAAGTCTATTAGCCTATATATTTAATAACTGTTGTGAATCATTATTTCAAAGTTAAATTCCAGGGAGGTTTCTAGCAACTCATTTTGGGTGAAACAATCTTAAAAGCCTTGTAGGTCTTAGTATGAATTGGTCAGTCATCATCATTCTCAGAACAGTTCAAACAGATTGGATCCATTTTTTTTCTGTCCAGTATAAACAGATACAAAGAGTCTTCAGTAAATGTCACCCTGAGCATGTGCGTTTTTGAATTCTGAGGAATTACGATGGCAGGCTGGACTGCTTCTATTCAGTACAATGCAGTCTAGAAAAGTTGTGAATCACAGGAGTTTTCAAAATAAAAATTTCAGCTCAAACTGCAGCTCACTGCTCCATATTCAGTCAGAAGCCAGAAGTCTTACTGAGCAAATTTGTGTCTTTAGTAAAGCAAACACACTGGACATCACAGATATTGACTAGAGGAATTTGGATAAACAGTCACTAGAACAGGCTAAGATCCAGTTAAGTGTATTATAAAGGCATCAGCATGAGATAAGTCAATCTAATCTTTCATCATCGTTTACTTGGTACCAGACTGCACCAAAAGGAGCACTACAGACCCAGGATGGGGCACTGTCATGGTAGGCAGGGTAAATGGAACTATTTTCAAATTCTGTAAGATTTATTTCAAATGCATGTTTCTAAGCAGCAAATTAATTCCACTGATTTTCTTATGCCTCAAGGAACTATTACAACCTCTACTTTTTTTTTCTGCAAAATAATAAGCCAGTGGGCCGATGTATGCTAAAATAGAGGAAGAGATGAAAGAAAACAGAAATCCACAGGCAAAGCTTTGAGAATTCATGTAATGTCCTTCCATGGAACAAAGAACAATATAGTAAAAAAAGTAAAAACAGTAAAATACTCTTACAGTACTATGATTCAGAAAGAAAAAAACATGATTCAAATTGGTGTCTTCTCCAAAATAAGTCAATGGGTCTCTTTCCAATGATTACTCTGCTCTTCAGACCTTGTAGCAGATCTTTGGCAGCTTTTTTTTATGAAAGCTGGCTTTATTTTTCTCACTTACTCTTTTGTGTGTACTTAAATCTCATTCCATCTGCTCATCTTAGTGGTGCTGAGTTGTGCAAGGTGATTCTTCTTCAGTTGTATTGCTAAAATATGGCAAGAAATATTTTTAATTCTATCTAGTTGCTACCGCTTCAAATGTTTTGGTTGTTCCCAATTTTTTTAAGTAAGCCCTAAGATTACCTCATAGCTTACAAAAAATAAACATAAATGGGTTTGCCCTTTACTGTAGTTAGGCACTAATTCGTATTACCTATAGCTCTAAGTAGAAACAGTGCTCTAATGAGCTGTTGTGGAGAGGAGGGTGCTGGCCTCATCTCCCAAGTGACAGAAGACAGGACAGAATCACAGAATCACAGAATAACCAGGTTGGAAGAGACCCACCGGATCATCGAGTCCAATCATCCCTATCAAACACTAAACAATGCCCCTCAGCACCTCATCCACCTGTGCCTTAAACACCTCCAGGGAAGGTGAATCAACCACCTCCCAGGGCAGCCTGTTCCAGTGCCCAATTACCCTTTCTGTCAAAAATTTTTTCCTAATGTCCAGCCTGAACCTCTCCTGGTGGAGCTTGAGGCCATTCCCTCTCGTCTTGTCCCCTGTCACCTGGGAGAAGAGGCCAGCTCGCTCCTCTACAACCTCCCTTCAGGTAGTTATAGAGAGCAATGAGGTCTCCTCTCAGCCTTCTCTTCTCCAGGCTAAACAACCCCAGCTCTCTCAGACGCTCCTCATAAGGCTTGTTCTCCAGCCCCTTCACCAGCTTCGTTGCTCTTCTCTGGACTCGCTCCAGAGACTCAACATCCTTCTTGTGGTGAGGGGCCCAGAACTGAACACAGTACTCGAGGTGCGGTCTCACCAGTGCCGAGTACAGAGGGAGAAGAACCTCCCGGGACCTGCTGGTCACGTCGTTTCAGATGCAGGCCAAGATGCTATTGGCCTTCTTGGCCACCTGGGCCACTGCTGGCTCATGTTCAGTTGGCTGTCAACCAACACCCCCAGGTCCTTCTCCTCCTGGCAGCTTTCTAGACAGACTTCTCCTAGTCTGTAGCACTGCACAGGGTTGTTGTGCCCCAAGTGCATGACCCGGCATTTGGCCGTGTTAAACCTCATGCCAATGGACTCTGCCCTGCGGTCCAGCCTGTTCAGGTCCCTTTGCAGAGCCTCCCGACCCTCCAGCAGATCCACACTTCCACCCAGCTTAGTGTCATCTGCAAACTTGCTAAGGGTGCACTCGATGCCTTCATCCAGGTCATTGATAAAGACATTGAACAGAGCTGGACCCAGCACTGAGCCCTGGGGAACCCCACTTGTCACTGGCCTCCAGCTGGATTTAACACCATTTCCCACCACTCTCTGGGCCCGGCCATCCAACCAGTTTTCCACCCAGGAGAGTGTGCGCCTGTCCAGGCTAGAGGCCGACAGTTTCCGTAGCAGAATGCTGTGAGAAGCTGTATCAAAGGCTTTACTGAGGCCCAGGAAGATACATCCACAGCCTTTCCCTTGTCCAGCAGCCGAGTCACTTTGTCATAGAAGCTGATCAGGTGAGTTTGGCAAGACCTGCCTTTTGTGAACCCGTGTTGACTGGGCCTGATCACCCAGTTCTCTTGCATGTGCTTCATGATAGCACTCAAGATCACCTGTTCCATGACTTTCCCTGGCACTGAGGTCAGACTGACAGGCTTGTAGTTCCCTGGATCCTCCCTGCGACCCTTCCTGTAGATGGGCACGACATCAGCCAGCCTCCAGTCCAGTGGAACTTCCCCAGTCTTCCAGGACTGTTGGAAGATGATGGAAAAGGGTTTGGCCAGCACATCCACCAGCTCCTTCAATAACCTTGGGTGAATCTGATCTGGCCCCATAGACTTGTGGGTGCCTCGTCGGGCTAGCAAGACCTCTTGGACCATGGGAGCCTCATTTTGCTCCTCTAGCTCCAGGGTTTTGTACAGAAAGGGAACAACTTTCTTTTACAGTTAAAGGGTGAGGCAAAGAAGGCATTAAGTACCTCAGCCTTTTCCTCATCCCCTGTCACTGCTGTTCCTTCTGCATCCAATAGGGACTGTATGGTCTCCATAGTCCTCCTTTTATTATTTTATATTTATAGTAAGATTTTTTGTTATCTTTCACTGACTTTGCCAATCTGATTTCTAGTTGAGCCTTAGCCCTTCTGATTTTTTCTCTACACAATCTCACTTCCCTCCTGTAGTCCACCCAAGAGGCCTGTCCCCTCTCCCCAAGCCCATAAACATTTCTCTTCTTCTTAATATCAGGGCGAGAGGGAATGGCCTCAACCTCTGCCAGGGGAGGTTTAGGCTGGACATTAGGAAAAAAATTTTCACGGAACGGGTCATTGGGCACTGGAATAGTAGGAATGATTGGGCTCGATGATCTGGTGGGTCTTTTCCAACCTGGTGATTGTATGATTATTATTACAGGATGAGAATCTCTGTGGATTATAAACTGTCTAAGAGTAACTCAAAGACTTTACAGTCTAGCAGTGAAGATTAGAGCAAGTTTGAGGGGAAAAAATCAGGGAATATAAAGAAGAAATACTTGTCAGTACATGACTATCAGTTTTCCTAATGTTCCACTAGGCCAGCAACTATCAGCCTGTATGATATACCAGTGTGATTTTTTTGTGTTAACATCAGAAAAGAGGTTTTGAAGGAGATGGGTTTTGTGTTGGTTTGTTGGTTTGGTTTTGGTTTTTTTTTCATTTTGCCAGTGCTTATTAGCAGGAACTTGTACGAATAAGAATTACCACTGAACATGCATGTACATTTCTGAATGTTCTGAGCATATAGTGTAATGAACATCTTGGTCTCATTGAACAGGAGTATATAAGTTTAATAGTATAAGCAATGAAGAGTTTTAAAAGTTAATTAAAGAATTAAAGGATAATACTCTGTAGTTAAATGAAAGTTTTAAGAAAATTAATGCCTACTGAATATCCAGGAGTGGGGCAGTAATATACTTAAAATCTTGAGTTGGGAAATGTTCCAGCTAAGAATTACTACAAAGAAGGAGGTGGTAAGATATGGACGTAACTCTTTATTTCTTAAACTTGAAGAAAGTTGAAGAAGATATTCAGATTACAGGATCATGAAGCAGACAGAGGGATGGTATTTCCCATTGTGGTTAAAACCAAGATACTCAATAGGAGAGATGGGGCAGACATCTAGTGCTGCTACACTGCACTTGGTAATCTGAAGAGAGATCTCAGAGAGATACCAAGTTTGTTATCAAGAAATAGAGAACAGTTCATCTCTACAGAAGCAGATCTGTGAGATATGTAATTGTATTTGCAAAAGAGAGTGTCTATATTCCTGAACAGAGAGAGAAGATAAGAATCGAAAATTACTCCAAACAGGAAATAGATAAAAGGGTGGTGAGAAAGATATTAAGAAGGACATGTCAAACAAATAACTAGAGAAAGAAGAAAAGGATTCATTGAAATCAGAAAAAAACCCAAGGATTTTCTCACTGGAGAGGATTAACAGAGTCAAGGGGTAAATCTTATGTCTTTCTAGAGGTACATTATCTATGGCGTTAAGCAGACTTAATGTTTGCTGCAAAACAGATGCTGGTATTTTCCTGGAAAGGACAGGGAAAGAGCTTGCCAGTAGGAAAGAATTTCCACAAGTACTGTTACATAGGTTTAATTTTACTGTACAAGCTACTGAAACATAAGCCTTCAGATGTTTTGTTTCAAAGCATATTTACAGATACAGAGTTTTCTGTGACTTTTGTAATTTATTCAGTAATAAACAAGAAAATTTTATCTCTACAATACTCTTTAAAATCTTCAGTGGTATAAAGCTTAAGCCTGGATCTCCTCAGACCTCTGTAGCTTGGTGAGCAGAATTCACTCACTCAACATTAGACTGGCTTTTATAAGCAATGGTGCGAAAGAATGAGACCCAAACTCACTTCTACACAGTGCTCCAATTTTTACCCTTCACTTTGATAAAAAAAATCCTAATTTTCACAAGTAACGAAGCTCTGTGAGCTTACTTATCACCTTCCAGAAATAACACAGCTACTATTCATGAGTTTAGCAACTTATCGCCATGCAGCACACCTGCAAACAAGAATACTGTGGTCTGAAATGAAAACAAAGTAAGCACCAATTTTCTTTTCCATCTTTACGCCCTTTCAGGTACTTGATTGGTCCTTAAATGGTACTGCCCAGCTTTGCAAATATGTCTTGCCAAAGACTAACTTTCAAATACCTTGACAGTAATGGTTTGTGCATTGCTCATCCTGGCAGGCCCGGAGACATGCTGTTCCACTGCTTTCCTTGATTCTTTTACAGTAATCAGAATAAGAGAGTAGGAAGTGACAATTACTCCACAAGGGAGAATAAAACAAAAAACAAAGAGGACTATGATGTATGACATGGACATGGCATGTATGTTGGTGGCATGCCAGTCAATGCAGCAGGCTGTTCCATAGGGTTCCGCTCCATATTCTCCCCAGTGAACTAGAGGAGAACAGGCAAAAACTGCTGCATAAGTCCAACCACAGACTATCAAGATTTTCCCATGTTCTCCCTTGAACCTGTTCCCTGGAAGACACAAAACAATCAGTGAAGATCAATATAGATAACATGTCGGAATGGAGTTATCATATGCAGGCAGCTGATAAGGGTAAGTAAGAAGCAAAATTTTAATAGGTGTTCAAAATATTATAGCATATCAAAAGTTTGTAAGAATTCAGTATGGTTCACAAAAAATTGCCAAAACTTAGGTAGTTGAATTCTCTGATATTTGTAGGATACTGAGCACAACATAAATCTGTATGAATGTAGTAACAGACTCTGAAAAGATTAGTTTATTCAGGCTAGCCTTGCTTTCAGATCAGAAGCCCTATTCCATGTTTCCATATTATCACCCTCCCTTAAAAATCTTATAAGTAATCAATTGCAGACACCTAGCCCTGTAGTTAATTATCAGTATTCACAGAAATAAGACTCGTTTGACTGGATGTAAAAGGTCTTTTCTACAAAAATATTCTTAGGATATGCACAAAAATAGTGGTGTGCATTCATATGAAACATTGAGTAACCTAACACACAAACAATTGCTTACCATAAGATGGAAAACAAATTTTGAGGCAGCACACAGTGCTCAGCAATGTCAGTGTTGAGAGACTGCAGATCCCAAACAGCACACCACAAAATGCATAGAACAAGCAGATTTGTTTCCCATACAGCCACCTGGCAAATAACCAAGAAAGTTAATTCTTAAAATCTATCCTTTTTTCTTGAATGCAAAACTAAATGGTAGAAATATAGTTATAGTTGTAGCCTTAAAAATTTAATATAACTCATGGTTAAATTATTTGTTCCAAGATCAACAGCAAAAGATATTCTAATTTGAAAACTTTCAACCAGAAAAGTAATCATGTTCTGCTTTATTTTTATGGTTCACATCTAAGACATTTTTATAAAACAAAGCAGTATCATTCTGAAAAGAGAAATGAAAGTTTGTTAGTAGTAGGCCTAGGTCACAAATTAATACTGCTTATTATTACTTCTGCTATCCTTATGCATATTTTTAAAACTAGCTTTCATAAAAATCAACATTTTCACTTGTGAAGGTTCTCCAGATGAAGAAAAATCTGGTCTGAATTTCTGTATCTCCAGCCTTTCAAATTCTGACATCTGCGCGCATGGCAGTAGCAGTTATCAAAAGCTCCATGCTACATTTTGAAGACATCATCTCTATTAGTCAATATATTTTCAGTATTTCAGTACAGAAGCTAATGTGGTAAAAACTGACAATTACTGGATTTTTTTCTCTTATTTCTTATATTGATGCCCAAATTAATAAAAACTGGATGGGAGAAGAATGGCAAACAACACACAATTATTTTCCAATTTGATTAACTGAAAAAAAAAGATACCCAAAGGTTATTTTGAGTGAGGTATTCTCCATCTCTTTTGTTACATATATTCTTAGGAAATACGTTACTACACAAGGATTACAACAGGGTTTGGATCTCTGCATTATACACCACTATGTGACTCACTGACTCATGATGCTACCCTAAACAAATGTTTAGCTGAACATGTAGATATTCCTTAACTGTTCCACATGTAACTCCACCTTTTAAGTCTGTACTGATACACATGTATCAAATCCAGTAGTTTTAACTAGTAGGTACAGTTGTTTCTACTATATTAAGGAATGCATGGAGAAATTAAACCTATAAGGAGTATAAATATGTCTAGTATTAAGTTCTAACTAAAACAAATCTCAGGTTTGGCAATACACAAGTTAGAACAGCTTGTTCTCCCATTTCCCTCTATCTCCCAGTCTTGGGGCTTTGAGGAGACAGTGCAGCTCAGAAAGGCTCTAGCATTTCCCACTCTCAGGAGCACCCAGCAGGAGCTGAGCTACAGCAATTTAGGTCTGTGCTGAGCCGCTGACAGTGTGTCAGTGCTGGGCTAAAACATGCTAAATCTGCTAAAGTTTCAGACTACTTCCACATGCTAGACTGGAATCTGTGGAGCTTCAGTTGATGCTACAGAACTAGCTGGTACAGCATCAGGAGCTGGACCACACACCTCTTAGAAGGACGGCAGGAACTAGGTGGATGTTACCATCATATCATCACCAACACAATCTTGCCATAGCAGTTCTTCAAGATTTCTCTTTTTTTCATTATGCCACACATGAACTACTTAATGATTCTGATGCCACTGCCTTTTTCAACACATTCTCTCAAAAGAAAACATTAAAACTAAGTTGTTTTTTTTTTTTTTTTAAATTTATGCAAATCTTTATGGAAAACCTTGATGATGTCTCCATTTAGTTAACAATCCTTTACTTTCTCACAATCTCTAGCATTTTACAGTCTTTCACAGTTTTCTCAGTAATGTATTTTGGGAAGCCAAATAAGCACTGCATAATCACATAGAATCATAAAATCACAGAATAATTTCGGTTGAAAAAGACCTTTAAGAACATCAAGTCTAACTGCAAACCTAACACTCCTAAGTCTATCGCTAAGCACCATATCTACATGTCTTTTAAATTCCCCCAGGGATGCTCAGTCACTTCCCTGGGCAGCCTCTTCCGATGCTTGGTTCAAAATGCCCAATCTAAACCTCCTCTGGTGCAACTTGAGGCTGTTTCCTTGTGGGACATTCTGCAATCCACTGGAATAGACCAAAAGATTACAAATGTCATCCTATACCAAACCCTGCAGAACAACTCCTGAAAACCAGCGCTGATCTTCCTTCACCTTTTATGTCTAGTTCCCTTTACTCAAACACTTTCATACTGCCTGGGTTGCACAAATGCTGTCTGAGGTCTAGTAATGAGCCTTCTCCAAACTTTAAAATAAAATCACAAAAAATAGATCTTGAAAGACAGCATGAGGTAGAATTCACATGGAGAAAGAAGAGGGAAGCAGAGAAACAAGGAAGATGTTCCACATTCAGAGTGTTTGCCTACAAATTAATCTACATGACTACATTTCTGTGCATTATCACTACCACTACTTTTGGAGATCATAAGTAAATTCAGGGTTTTCTTTTTGTGACATAAGATTTCACTGTCCCATTCAAAGAAAATTAAGCATTTTGCCATCACTTGAGTAATACTGCCTAGAAAGGATAAATACAGTAGAAAGTGAATGTTTTGAACAAAATGTTCTCAACCCTACAGAAATCTAAATGACAGTAACTTCAAATAGTTGTGAACACTATTAACACCAGCAGTCCATAAAGCTGCTTTTACAGAGCATGCTTCTCTCATTCCCTCTAATTCCGACTTTTATGACAAGCAAAGTGGCAGAGTAATTCAATCTTCATCACTGACACAGACCTCCAGAGCCTGTGGAGGATATTAAATATCACGTGCATAGTGAACAAACCTGTGTGAAAGGCTGGAGGTTACAGCTAGAGGATACAGTGTCAGTGTCATACCAAGGTCACTGACAGCAAGATTAATAATGAAGTATTCGGCTGGTTTCAACAAGTTCTTTTTCTTGTATGAGATGTATAAGAGAATACTGTTCCCACACAAGGAACATATTCCTGCAGAGAAACACAGAACGAGAAGAAAAAGGTACTTTCAGCGATCCAGCATTTTCTCAGAGGTGTCTGTTAAAGTTCCTAGTATTAATAGACAACACAGCAAGAATGTTTAATTATGCATGAAAGAGAAAAATGTAGTTAAGTAATGTCTTGGGTAATGTAGGATACAAGCAATTTTATCTCTCCCTTTAAAAAGGATCAAAACCTATGATGGATACACAAAGTTAGATACGAATCAAGCGACCATCAGTTTAGAAGGTCAGACAACAGTCAAAAAATTGAGTTTGAGGCAGCCTTTTATACACACACAAGAAAAATACTTTAAAAATATAAATCTTCAGAGGGCCATGAACACAAAAGTACCTAATAAATGAGAAGGTTCCTTGACAAATGTCATGTGAAATCAAGCTGTTGTTCTATGGTTTGCAATGATGTCTGGAAAAGATGCTTTCTTGTTTAAATTTAGCAATGATTACATGGATGATACAGCACCCCAAAAACTGGTGTTCTTGTCCCACTTTATATTCCTAACACTGAATAAAGTTATTGTACCTAATATAAATCACAGGTTAAAAAGCTTCATCTATTTTTCAAAAACACACTTTACTTTTACAGTCAATTCTCCTTACCATATCAAATACAGCCAAAGCCCTATACCATGAAATCATACTTACCAAATACCATATAACATATTCCAACAACAATATCAGCTGATTCTGTTATTTTGGACTGGAATGTTGAGTTACTGAAAGATGGGCCCATCTGAAAAACAAAACAGAACATGCTCTTAGAAATTCAGTATCCAAGCAGGCACTCTCTGCAAGGCTGTTAACTGTTTTGAGGGGAAAGGACATGGAGAATATAATATAATTTTATTTTATTTTCTGAATTAACAATTAAGGAAGGAGAATCCAAAGAAGACAGAGTCAGACTTTTTTCTGTAGTATCCACTGACAGGACAAGAGGCACGGGGCACAAACTGAAATACAGGTTTCCACTGAACATCAGGAAACTTGTTCATTGTGAGGGTGACCAAGCACTGGCATAGGCTGACCAGCAATGTTGTGGAGTCTCCTTCCTCAGAGATATTAAAAACACATCTTGACACAGTCCTGGGCAACTATCTCTAGGTGGCCCTTCTTGGAGGAGGTGGGTTTGACCAGAGGACCTCCAGAGGTCCCTTGTAATATCAACCGTTCTACGATTCCATGTAATTTACAAAAGAAAGCACAGCCTAGAACTGAGGTAACCCAATTTCTATTAACCTGAGGTACTCATTCAAGTATGAGAATATCACAACATTACAAATACAATTGGTGAGCAAGGTTGCATTGCATTTTGGAAACTTGACTTGGCTCAGTGAGGTTTGTTCCAATACTCATCACCTTTTCACCACAACCAGAGGAAGTAAGGTAGGAAATCTTAACAATAAGGCATACAGAAGTACAAATAATAATAAACAAACAAAATCAAAAAAGAAAAGATACAAGAAAGTATGAGATATGTGTATGTATGCACTTAATTCTAAAATTTATTTTCACTATTTAAATCATAACTTTACATAGGGGTGGGCCAAATAAATTCTCTCTTTCTTTCTGCCTTCCACAAGCGTTCCACTTTTCTACATCCCATCCCTGCCCTCCACCTTTCTGAATCTGTCTCATTGAGTGTATTTGTAAACCTGTCTAGAGAAATTTGTGCTTCCCCAGCCCAGAAATTAGCAAAAAATATTCAGAGAGTAAAGAGCTGAAGGTAATTCAACAGTCCTTCCTTTAAGGTACAGCTCCTGCCAATTCCCGTAATCTACAACAGATTAGACTCCCTCAAATTTCAGGAAGTAGGTAATTAGATTTAAGAAACTCTGTATTTCTGGTATCCTATATATAACTACAGGTGTTAATATGAAGTCTTCAGGAAGGAGACATACTTACTGTGACAACTCAAGTCAATGGGATATTGCTTAGATTTTCCTAGCAAAATCCTTTGTGAAGAGAGATACAGTAATGAAAAAGAGCTTTTGTCTTCCTGTTGATCACAGATACATACTGACATAGCTCAGGAAAATGCTGGAGTTACTACTCACTGTCCTCTGCCATTCTTATATTCAAGAAGCCTACCATGGGGTCAGCTCTGTGATGCAGTTCAGACTGTCTTACCCATGTGGATGAGTTCAGGATTAAAGCGAGGACAGTGATGTTTCGTACAACTGCAATACACCTGCTACAGCCGCAACCTGATATGTAGATGCTCTCAGAGACAGGATTTGACACATCATAGAAGTTAAGGGCAAAGACCTCAAGTGGAGTTGTGTTCAAAAAGTTGCATCAGAAAAACAAGAAGTCTAATAAAGGTTAATCTGATTGGTTGGTTTCCCCACTCACAGATGCTGTTGTTGTATTTTGTTAACCAGTGTTAAAGAGATTATTTGGAGCTGTTCTTGGCAAAGTGAAGTTACCAAAAAATATGATGACAAAAGCTCAGCAAGACCATCCCAGATATATTCACAGGCCTTTGTCTCAGATAACGGTAAATACATTTCCACTACTGGTCATTTCTCACTTTCCCTTTGCTTCCATTAAGTTTCTTGTTGTAAAGGGAAAGTTCTTGTTTCCTGCTTTATCATTGTGGATAGCAACAGGCTCTGGCTCCATCCCCAGGACAACAGCAGCTCACAGCGAAGCAGATACACAGCTTTACACCTTTGGCTTGAGGGCAACACGGGAAATGTCAAAGAAAATGCACCTGGAGAAATAAAGCCATCTTAGCATACAGATAAAGCTCCTAGTTCTCATAGCACTTAAACCCACTGTGTTTTAGCTAACTGGTGTTATCCTCATTAAATATTGGTCTTGTAGCTGCATTTATTTCTTTCAGTGTGATAAGGCAGAGTATCTAAATACAGCTCATCTATCTTCCCTGCAGCTTCATATAACCTGTTTATTCTCCCAGTGGTTCTTCACTTGTTTCCACACAAACCCACCTTTCCTCATTTGCTATAATCACAGAATCGTTTAGGAAAAAGGGCTACAGCTTTGCTCATCAGGTGTTCACTCAGGAGGAATTTTAAGCCTCGTTCATAACATTAATAATATTTACTTTTTACTCCTTTTACCAACATTTGTTCTATTCATTAAGCAGAAACAATAACAGCAAGATTTCACATCCACATCCAAAGCCTCAGCTCTAACATTCTCCTGGTGGCCAGTGCTGCAGCATGTGACTGCCCTCAAGAGACAGTAACAAAAATAGTGAACAGGACATGCATCTGCTTTTCCCTGAGGCAATTTATTCACAAGGAAAGACTGAGCTAATTTCAGATGTTAGTGATCTGTTTTCAATGCTCTCTCTCCTATTAAGAGCAAATTTCATATTCACTAAAAGGAACGGCATTTTGAAAATGCAGTTTTTCAGCTGGTAACAAGCTCTGGAACTCTACTTGAACTCCTGGGTTTCCAAAGCAGTCTACACACTTTTCAGAGGTAGAATTTCTTGTTTTTTATCCATGTTGTCTTTAGAATGAGTTTTGGAAAATGAAATTCCATGCTGAGAAAAGGGGATTTTATTCCAAGTGCCCAGTGCTGGCTGGACTCAGGCAGAGGAGCATTTGAGCCACAATTTCCATACTTTAAAAGAGTTATTCAGACATGAAAAAACTACCTGATATCCACAGTATATGCAGTGTTGCTCATGCAGAAAGCATCCACCCCTACTCCTAATTTAAGAGTGGTCCGCCCTTTCCTGAGTAGATAAAACATCTCTCATTCAGAAATCCAAGAAGATAGGGGAATTGCCACTGACCACGTGGCTCTTCCTTGTCTCATTTACTTTACCCCTGGTCCAGTAATACCACAGTTTTCACCTGTCACTGTAAATAAAATCACTTCAAGGTTGTCATAGTTTTTGTTTCTATCATCTGATGAAGGGAGGATTTAACGAATCAATAATGGAAAACTTAGAAATTCATAACACTCCACTGATCTCTATGACATACACTGCACTTGTGACCAGGGATAGGTTTGTGAAAGATACAAGAGGCTACAAATGGTGCAGATATACAATAAAACAATGACAATTCAGTGAGATGTTACACAGTAACTTGCTATCTTTGTCTCTCAAGAGGTCATAAAGAAGGCTATTTGCTGTACTGCCAAGTCTACCAAGCTGAAACATCTTTCCAGAGCTATAAAAATAAATTCTCAGTATATACAGGAGGAATGTTACTGCTTACTAGAAAGAGAACTGACTAATAACAAAGAATTGAAGGAGTGAAGTACTATTGATTCAGGTTCATGGAAAAATAAGTCTCGTTAATCCTGATTAGGTCACAGTTATCTAGGGAACAATTGGGTCCAAGAAAATTTATTTCATCCATACCTAGTGAAATGTTTTTTCTAAGTCACACAAATATACACTACTACAGTTATTGTTCATGTTTTGACCTAGCAAACTAGGCTACATTGGGAAAGAAACAAGAAGCAGAAGCTGATGAGAAAAGAGACCTCATTACAATGGGTACAAAATCCTATCCTTAAATCCATTAGCTACAGCTATGTGAAATGTTTTTTATAAAATCTGATTAAATGTCCTAGTTGACCTCCAGGTTAATAAATCAAAAAATCCCCAGGATAATACTTCAATAAAATATGTTTGAGTTAATAGCATTTAATACACTGTTTCGGGATTTACTTCAGTTTTGTTAAGATTTGAAAGCTGAATGCTTTATGTTATTGAAATTATTGAACAACCCAACAGTTTTCGGCTGTATTATTTTTTCTAGCACAGGAAAATTAACTGAAAAACTTCTTGTTAGCAAAGTTCTTAGCTCAGTGTCTGTGATTCACACGAGTTACCTATTATAATCCATATGGGTTTATATTACATATTTGCAATTTGATTACTTAAAAAGCCTCTTCATTCCCTCTCTGCAAGGAGGGCTTGCAGTAGCAGTGGATTGCTGTTCATTACTGTCAGTGCTCTAGAATAGATAGAACAGTTGCCAATGTGTTTTGTGCAAGTCATCCAGAATTTGCTTTCCTACCAGTCTGTCAGCATCTCAACTGATTAGCTGTTTAGCACATTTTGGAGTTTTAGAGATGCATTTTGATTGCTCTCTTTTTCCTTCAGGCATTTATAGACTAGACAGGTTAAACAAGATAAGCTGCAGCTCATTCCACCTAAACAGCTAACATGATCAATTATTTATAATAGCAACAAAAATTAAATTATTATACGGACAATTCCATAATGTTGTACAGTCATCAGCATTATACTTGAATATTTTGCAGTCTCCTCAAAAGAAGGAGGAAAAAAAGTTTTCCTTTCTAATTATTTTCATTTTGCTCTATCACAAAACACTAAAAATTTAAGTTGAAAAAATATAACAACTATTCGGTTGTTACTTCATTGATATGGCATCAAACTATAACTTTACTTCTTCATCTGAGCATTTTAATTGATGACAGAAACACTTTGTTTGATATAGAAGCCTAAAAACATTTGATTTCTTCTGTTCATTTTCAGAGAAAAGATGAATTATAGTCAAAATGTTAAATAAATAACATAAAATCTTATTCAGTGAGAAGAACAATTCTTAAAAACACTTTCTGGCCTAGTCAGCAAGAAGTGGTTCATTAATGGAAGAATATTTAGTAGCATTTACAGAAGATCATCAACCTTTAGAAAGACACATAGGCATGATCACTAGAGGAAATCTGTCTAAGGAAGAGTATTTTCACGTTTTACATACACAGCACAATCCCTCTGGTCATTCTCATCATACAAGAGACGTATGATGAGAATGTATAAAGATTTGTGAATCTGCAAGAATGAGAAAGCAACAGGCCCTTTAACAAAAGCATTTCATCAGAGGTCTGATGATGCTGGAAGAAGAAAGAGCATGTTTTGACTAGAATAATAGTATATATAAAAGCTGAAATTGAAGTCATCTGTCATTTCTGGAACTGAAATGAAACCAGGAAAGCAAATAAAAGCTCAAGATTGTCTGGGAGTTGGTTCATTGCTGTGGCAGAGACATCTGATGACTGACACCACATTTAAGCAGCAGATAAAGGAAAAATATTAATGACTATATTAATGTAATATAAAACATCAGGAAAAAAACCCAGACTTTTATAATTAATTTTGCAATTCATCAGTATTGCAGTAGTATTCTAGAGGATGCTAAATACAGCTATGTTTCCAGCTCTTGTATAAGTACACACACAGTTTATACAAATTGATGGTTAAGTGTCTGCTTGTAAAATGATGCACAGAAATAGTAGAAACTCCTGTCAGACAGTCAGTCAGGAAGGCTTCCCTAGGGAGCAACTGCACACATAGGTATGTCTGTCTGACAGTTTATGTATAAATGAAAGGAATAGAAAGGTGAAGACAACTGGAAAGGAGTCAGGAGTTGCATCATCTCTTGCACAGAGTGCATATTTAAAAGGCAGGCTTGGACTTTGAAAAGAGAAGGTCTACCCTACCAGCTGTGCACAGTGTTCTGCATGCACACTTTGCAAATATTTCAGGTTACACACACAACATACTCCCAGCCCTTGCCTCCCCTTCCTCCCTCCCAGTGGAAACAATCTGGCCAGATGTCCATATCCAGAAAACTTTGCAGCCTGAAAACAAAAAAATGTTGGAGGTTAGGAGACAAGAATGCTGTATCGCAGGACATTGCTGTGAGGGAGCACAAGTCAGCTCCACAGTGCTCTGCAATGCCTGCCCTGGCTCGGGACCCCATCCACCAAAAAGTTACAGGTACTGCATAGACACATCCCTGAAACTTGGCTCAAATTCTCTGCTGAAACCTGTTCATTATTACAATGTGTGTCCTGTTTGATCTCTGTGGAGATCAAACCTTTTCCCACATAGCAGGCAGGCAGGCAGAGGGTTTATGAGGAACAAAACACAATCCCCTCCTGCTTCTCTGAAGGATAAAAATCATCTTCTTTTCTCACAGTAGGGGTCTGCATACCTATTAGGAAAGTGTCCAGCCCTGACTATATTGCAATATGTTTGCCTCATTCTAAGCCAAAATGTTTTCCTGTAACCATCCACCCATGCCTTCAATATACACAGAGGACATGCTCTTACAACTGTTTTTGTGTTTCAGTTTGTAATTAGAATACTAGCTTATGTTGCAGCAAAGAAAAGAACCGGAACAAATAACAGCCTACTCCTGGACAAGGTATGAGTCAGGAGAATAAAACCAACAAGATAAGGTTTGCAGTGGAAGCCCTTGGTACACAAATACTTATTCCAGAACTAATGAATACTAATGTAATTATAAAGCAGTCATTAGATTAAGTAAACCCTCTTAACAAGCACAGTTCAAAATATAATAATTAAACCTGCTATGAACAATGCTATTGCAGAATAATAGAATTAAGCTAATGGGATGCTTGCACATAGTTCTCTATTTTTCAGTTTGCTTATGAATTTTTAAGAATGAAATAATTTCTGTCTTAAAAATAGACTGCTCAGTGAATGGAGATACCTATAGTAGTAACAGTTGAATGAAATCATAGGACCATAGACCCATAGAATCATAGGATGGAAGTTTGGTTTGGAAGGAAACTTTAAAGGTCATCTAGTGAAACCTCCCTGCAGAAAGCAGACACATCTTCAACTAGATCAGGTTGCTCAGAAGACTGGGGAATTTACAACCCCTCTGGGCAAACAGTTCCAGTGTTTTACTGCCCTAATCATAAAAAAAATCTACCTTCTTTTAGTTTAAAGCCATTAACACTTCTCCCACCACAAGAAGACCAGTTAAAAAGTTTGTCCACATCATTCTTTTAGGCCCCCTTGAAGTACTGAAAGGCCACAATAAGGTGTCCCTGGAGTCTTCTCTTCTCTAGGCTGAACAATCCCAACTCTCCCAGCCTTTCTTCATAGGAAAGGTATTCAATCCCTCTGATCATTTTCATGGCCTTCATCTGGACCCCCTCCATCAGGTCCATGGCTTTTTTGTATAGGGGGGTTCAGAGCTGGACACAGTACTCCAGGTGAGGTTTCACCAGAGCAGAACAGATGGGCAGAATCATCTCCCTTGGCCTGCTGGTCATGCTGCTGGGGATACAGCAGAGAATACAGTTAGCTTTGCAAGCTGTTAAGTGCACAGTGTTGGCTCATGTCCAGCTTTCCATACACCAGTACCCTCAAGTTCTTCTCAGCAGGGATGCTTTCAATCCCGTCATCCTCCAGCCTGTACTGATACTGGGGGGTTGACCCAACCCAGCTGCAGGACCTTGGAGTTGTCCTTGTTGAAACATCACGAGGTTCACATGGGCCCACTTCTCAAGCTTGTTCAAGTCCCTCTGGATGGTATTCCATCCCTCAGGCATGTCAACTGCACCACTCAGCTTGGTGTGGTCTGCAAACTTACTGAGGGTGAACTTGATCCTGCTGTCTATGTCAATGATGAAGATATTAAACAGTGCTTGCTCCAAATCAAAATGAACTAAGAGGAAAGAGAGGTTTAGACCTGAGATGATCAAGGCACTAAAGAAATTGGCTTACAACAATGTGTTCTATGAAAGAAATATTGTCAGAACATAATGTCACAGAATCTATTAACAGGTCAACAAGGAAAACATTTTCAGGGCATCCTCTACTTATCTTTATCTTTGTAAAAGTATTGAGTCCATACTGTCTCAATGAACATCAAATACTCCAATACCACGGTAGAAAGTGTTTATTTTCTGAGAAACACATTAAGTATCAAAAACTAAATGAAATGCTTAATTAAATTAAATGAAGAGGGGAACCACTCCTGAAAACTATGACCAGGGCACTCACTACAAACAGAAGAGTTGGTTCCTGAACTGTTTATACATCACACATTACATTACCTTTGTTTACAATGGCAATCTGCTCTGTGAGACTAAAAACAAGCAAAAATGCAAGAACAGAGACAAGTGTGGGCCCAACAGTACAGAACAGAGCATGGCAGAACATGATAGCTCTCAGAAGAGCTGAAGTTCTCATGTCTTGGCTGGTTATAACTGCTGTTCTTATTCAATGGCTTCATACTGCAGTTTTGCCCAAGAATAGAGGGATAAGGAGGCTTCAAGGAAATGAGAGGGCATTTCATCATACAGTTCTGGTTTCATCAGTTAATTGACCATTCCTGCCATGGCTTACGAGTTATCTAGTGTAATTACTAGAGTATTCGTATTTTTGTTCTACTTGTTTCAATAAGTGAAACAGTAACAAGACTGTTTATTGCATATAAATCTCCAAATGTTCTCTATTTCTCCTCTCATTTGTAAGGAGGAAAAAGGCAGTAGGATTTTCTGTTCTCCATTTACTTATTTGCTACAATGCCTTTGGGAAGTAGCTATTTTCCTCATTTTGGCTTAAATAAAACCTTTATTTGGTTTGGAGAATCTTTGCCAAACAAAACCCAATAATGACTTGCCTGAAACACAATTTACTTCCAGAATGTAAATTCAATGGAGCCCTGCATCAAAATAGGAATAAGGTTTGTGCCCTGTATCAGAAGCTGAGAGAAAACAGCTTTCCCGTTCAACAAGAACTAGAAACAGAGTCTGTTTTCAATCTCAGGTGCTGCTACAAGAACCTCCTTGAGGCCATGAAGTTCAGTGAGAGGAACTTAGTTCTGAAAAAAGGATTAAATGCCTGAGATGAAATAGGTGGAAATAAGGTGCCTTGTTACCTTTGTGGGAATTCACTGCTTTGTTTTTCTTTCTTATTGTAGGTAGGGTAGATTAAAAATTTCTCATCCCCTTGCCATGTTGCTGGCCCTTCTGAAGATATTCTGGTACTGTCAAAGCATCCTCTAAGAAACACGCCTGTCAGTCTATTACTAATTACATCCAGTATAATTACTAATTACATACAGTCTATTACATCCTCAGCCAGGTTTTCCATAAACACACAGTTGATATTAGATACTAATTGCCAAATTAAAAAAGATAACTGGTTTAAAAATGTCCTACAGGCAACTAGCTAATAACACAAATAACTGCTTTTTTTATGAAAATGTTACATATCTTGTACTACACACCTTATAATACCCAGTTACACCTCACTGACAGGCACATGACCACATACATCTTCACAGAATGTGACAAACCATTTCTTAGGAATTACGAGCTTAAACACATGAGAAATTTTCTTCTCTGACTTCATGCTGCTGGCCCCTCCCTCATGAGAAGAAAGTTGTGCCTCTTCAAACCTACATCCTAGGCTGACAAAGCAAGACAGAAAGTCAGTGATTGAGTCCACCAGACCAGCTACTTAGCTAGCAAAAGCAGGGGCTGACTGCTGAAAGGGAAAAAACACACTGCCAAACATCAAAGGTGATATTGGAATGACAGGCTCCAGAATGGGCCACATCTGACAGCTCTGAGCAAAAAAGCCCCTATCTCTGACACTGCAATGTGAGTGTCTGCTCTGATACTGCCACCACAAATCACACCACCTCACGTTAGCCATCTCTTTGAAGATTGATGCTACAGGATGTTCCATTTGTCCAAGTAGAGGTGATAAGGTGTAGATTAAGGTATAGATTACCCCGATTAAACTACCCTCCCTCTCTCCAATACTGAGGATATTTAGGTTATTACTTCAGACTAGATGCTGAAGCATTAGTTAACTAAACCAAAGTAATATGAATTCATTCCTAACCAAGCAATCTACTGCTAAGACATTAAGTTTTACCCAAGCCTATCCACATGATATTTATGGTCTATAATCTTACCAGCTGTGTCATGTTTATAAATCACAGTTCCTGAGCAGTTATTCTGTAGTATTCTGCTGCAGGATATGTAGCTGCTCAACCAGTTAGTTCAGTTATGACACAGCCTTTCTCAGACTGCAAACCTGTAAATATCAACTTGTAAAGTAAGACAGAGTGAGAAAAGCAATCAATCAAGTAAGTACACCATGAGAAGGATGCACATTACTCAGCAATATTTCTACTTAAAGCAAAGAGAAGATAGCACTTAAAGCCAAGAGAAGGTAGTAGCACTGCTAAACATTTTTATAGCAGGAGTCAGCCAGAGTTATGTACAAGTATATTTTTCTCTGAACCTTAAGAGAGAAAGTAGTTGCTTGAAATGCCACTGACTTAAAAGAAGAGGATCTTTTAAAACTGGAGCAATGAAGGAAAGGTCTGGGAATTATTCCCAGAGAACATGCGTTGATTTCTTATAGCAGTAGTCCTCCGTAGAGAGACTTCACAGCAGTATCAGAATGCCTAAGTTTTTAGTGTTAAAAATGCCCTTCCTTATCAGATTTTTCTTTAATGCAACAAAACCAGCAACAACAAAATCCCAAGAAGAAAAGCATTATGCAAACATAGCAAGAAATTCGTAGACTTCCTCCAATATAATCCCTGTGGCTGCTGTTATCTGGCCCTTTCAGAACAGTGATTTAAGGAGTCACAGCCAGGATCTGAAGCGATAGAGAGGGATCCTTGAACAGCATGAGGCTGAGCAGGCTGAGAGGACAGAGAGCATAGGCCTGGCTGTGAATTTTACCTTCTCTCTAGGCTTTGGTGCCTGTCTTAAGGTTGTACTTTGCCTACGCAGCACTCAGACCCCAGATGTCTGTCCTGGGTAGACACTGCATCTGAACTGGCTCCACATACAAGACTCCATGGGAAGGGGGTGAGGCTACTGAAAATCCCTGCCTTCTGCACCCCTGCCACATGGCTACAGGCATGGTGACTACACAGTGCGCAGCTTAGAACCTGGGGACTTCTTGTCTTAACAGGGGTCAGGTCAACATCTCCCATGTCTGAAGTGAGCACCAAAACCACTGGGTTAGAGTATGGTGGAAAGGTTACCTGGCTGAAGTAAAACCACAAGAAGGAAAGGAGAAGTTATGACCCGTGGAGATGTAAGGAGCTTAGCTCTGTAAATCAGTGGTTGGGGCATTTGCCTGAAAGAGATTAGGATGTAAGTTCAACTTTTTTCCCATTTAATTCTTCTTCCAGTGCCCTGATATCCATGCTATCTTCTTTATTTTTATCTATCAAATTTATACATTTCTAATTAACTCTAGAGCCACTCTGGGTTTTGTATAGCTGAGATATATTGTATCAGATGGCCCTGACCATGATAACACTCTAAATAAACATGACTACCAGAATGGATACAGCAAACACCACTACCATATACAGAAAGGTATCACTAGAAATCCGGTATCATTATTGGCAGTAATGTTAACAGAAAGAGGTATTTTTGCTTTTAAAAATCCACTTCTCCTCCACTTACTGAGACAAAGTTGTAAAGGGCCCTGAGATACCACAGAGGAGGAAAATAGAGAAAGGGCTTGTGACACACAGGTGCTTGTCTCCTTGCAAACCCTGATCTTGTGAAAAAGGGCCAGTGGGCACGTTCTCCATTATTGAACAAGTCTTCCTCACCAACATGATGTTTTACTAATTCCATTACAAGAAACCACTGACAATGTTTCTGATTTTGACCCAAAGCTTGAATGATGTCTGCAGTAAGCACTGTGGCAACTCAAAATATGGACCATACTCCTGCGCTAATGGGCTAGAAAATGTGCTAAGCCACATAACTTTCAAGGCCAGTGTTCTCCAGTGATGAATAGCTGTAAAAATGCCTATGGAGAACAAATATTTCAAATGAGAAACCACAGCCAAGACATCCTCAGGCTTCCAGAGATAGAAGGAGGGACTGATTTAGTTCATTTTCTTTGATGAATCTTGGAACGGATAAAACCCAGAGGAGTTGGATCTCTATAGAAACTAAGAAATTTGAAGTAGAAATATAATCTACTCAGACACATCCACATACCCTCAAAGGGCTTCAAGATACTCTATTTTACACAGTACAGCCTTTGGACAGATGAACTTTCCATGGACAAATGGAACGAATTTAGTCCTTTAAAATTAGAATTAGCTGAGAATAGAAGCCAAGTATTTCTTCAGAAGTGCTGTATATCTCCCTCATGATTCCACCTTCCAGCAATAAATAGACAATGGAAAATGAATGGGAAATAACTCATTTCAATCTCTTCCCAGAAAAGTGAAAGTAGGCAGAGGCAGCCTTGAGGATGCTGGTTTTCTGAGATGGCAGGGGTAAGATTTACGCATCTACGAACACTATTATTTTATGTTAGAAATAATGGGGGGAATTTTTCTAGCAGCTAGGAAAAGTTGCATATTTGCCAGACTAGGACCCTGACTCTGGGTCAAAGGAAGAATTTAAAGTCATTGTTTAAGTACAGCCTTCAAGAAATATTCTTGTACCCAACTAAACTGCTAGTCAAGCATGAAGGAATAGGGGAAGCTTTCCTGGAATAAGAATCAGCAAAAATACTCTTGAAAGGATTATTATTTCAGCACATGAAGAGGAAGTGTATAGAAATCAAGACTTGAAAAGCTATTTGCTAGGACTAGACAAGATATTCATGCCAAAGGGATTCTAAAAATATTTTAATGCCACTGTCCCGTACAAAAATTTTGCAAACCTATTGTGTTTTGCCAGACATCAAATGTCAAAAGCTAAAATATTTTCTAGGAATTTTTATGGCTCCATATTCTTACTACTATTTGGAATGACTCCTTGGGCGAAAGAAAGCAAACAGAAAAGGGGAAGAAATTAACCAAAAATGGAGAACACCCAGTAATGAGCAGAGGGGGACCTTTGAGTGAAATTGAATCCTCTACAGGTGATACTAAGCAGATTTCTTCTGTTCTCAACAGTTCAAATGGAATAGGATGAGCAGGAAAAAATCCTGTGCTCCTCCACACCATTTAGACAAAATAGAGGCAGACCAGACTGTGTGATATCTGTTCCCCACCTCCACAACACCACCCTTCCCGAGACCCTAGGTCAAGGAATAAGAAAGCAAAGACCCACAGAATCAAAGGCAGACATTAATTAGTCATTACTAATTATATTTCATGTATATGCTTCCATGGGTGAGCCACCTGTGTTGCTCACTGTTGATTGTGCAGGTTCTCTGACTTCAGTGCCAGAAGGCTTCTTCGACTGGCTGTGCTGTTTCACACTGCATGGTGGCCTGTTTGACGATACACACTAGTTCCTGCTGTTGCCAAATAGTTTGCTTAAGTAAAACTGCAAAAATACTAGTAGCTTCTTGTCAAGGGCCAAGTCATAAGTGAAAAAATATCGTCTTCATGCCCAGAAAGAGCAGCATTTGAGCTGCATGTCAGGCCTTGCTGTTATAGTATCTTACATATTTCTATCTACTTTGTTCATAATTAGTAATTATTTATTCCTTTTTTTAACATTTACACTTTGAATAGATTTCCTTCATAAGATTTCATCCAATAACACCTTTTACTCTACTAGCAGTTCTTTCCAGTTGCATATACATCTTTGCTTAACAGTACTGCTCTTTCAAAACCTCAGGAAATCCATCACACTACAGTTAACCTGGAAGTCTAGTCTTAGCTGGGTCATATTTAACATGGATATGAGAAAGCAATTTATTTTCCACCAAATATGTCTTTGCAAAAAAAGAGATAACAATTCAAAAAAAACACAGAGGAAATGAAGTGGAGTGAGGGGTGGTAGTTCATCTTTCACTTGGAGCATAGGGAAAGTTAAGTTAGAGTGCATATGTTCTTTGGAAAAAAAAAAAAGCTGCTGCTTTACAGCACTGGTTTTGTGCTGCCACTATAAAAGGGATTCAGAAGACCTGATCAGCTCTTCTGAAAGTCTTGTTGGTTCCAGAAGAACAAACAGCCTGGTGGTTAGCACACACCTGAGCTCATCCTGCCATATTCAAATCAAGCAGCTGACCAGTGCCATTTTGCCAGTGATGAGGGATTCTTATAAAGGATTTTTGAAGGGTTTTTAAAGCTTTAAAAACTGTTACGATCCCTTCCTGAGCATTTCCTTTGATTTCAGTCTTTTCTTCTCATTTAAGGTTTCTGAGCACTGACTGCATACACCTTAAGCCACTTTGATGTTAATGTTCATTGTCTTTACTTCATCAGGTGTCTTCCTCAGAAGCCTGGTATCTGTTGTCTAATATTTCCAAGCAAAACAGGGGAAGACTGCACTGCAATTCCAGTGAAAAACAGGTAGGCTGGAAATAAACCTTTGATACTTTTACTACCGGTTGAATGTTAGTTAACACTAAAAGAGAAATAGAAGTGTTGCTTATTCATTTTAAAGAAAAATCAGTTTCCATAGCTACAATCATGATGTTTCACACAGCATAAGCAGCTTCATCAGAACATTGCAAAGCAAAGAATGTAATACAAAGAGATTACAGAACAGTGTAATCGATTAAATTTTTATCACTTTTTTGAGTTCCTGGGACTGTATTTTTCTGTATCCTTAAAGAAAAGATTGGAGTATCCCCTTTGTATTCGGACTAATCCTCCTTCTTATGTGTTACTAGGAAAGATGGTGATAAATTTAACAGCAAAATGTGTCCCTAGCACAAAGTATGGCTTCCTGTGAAGTTCTTGCCGCTAAGTTCAGCTCTATTCTCAGAGTTAACATTCCCAGCACAGAACCAGAAAACTCAAACTTGTTTTTCCATTTCTTTTCTTCATTTATTTCTAAAGTGTTCTAAAATAAATCTAAAATAAATCTATTAATTCACAAGAGACAATACAGCTTGATCATATATACACACATATAAATATCCTATATATATATATATATTCCCCAATCATGATAATTTCACCTGATAGGCTTTTTTAAGCACCCATTCTGCTCTTCCCTCACTGTGTAAGACAGTCTTTCAAAAGCACCAGAAAGGCTCTGATCACATACTCCAAGATTACTCCTTGAAGCATTGGAACTGATCAAAAACAAAGGAAAGGAATCTAACGTTACAGAGAACTGATAAACAGAAAAGTATGATATGAGACCAACATTTGCTCAGCCAACTAAGTTCTCTCCCACACACTCAGCTAAAACCTATGTGCAATGCAGTGGTCACTTATTCTAGTTGGACAATCACCACTCTTCATTCCACACAAAAAAACCTTATGGTTTGGGCTTGTCTTGGTTTTCTATAGTAGAAATATTTCTAACTTCTGTTTGTTCAGCGTGGATCTCATCCACGGGATCACCAAGCATAATCAGCTCTAGTTTCACCCTTCCTGTTAGATTCTTTTGTGGCCCATTTTCAGACATTTTTGGTAAGGGAGAATTCATGGTTTCTCATGGCAGCACTGGTGTTCTACAAGGATCATAAATATGTGAGGAAATTATTCCTAGTATCTTCCTGACTTGCCCAAGATGGCTCTCCAAAATGATTTATCCCTTTTCTCTTTGCAACAGCCTTGAAATAATAGATAAAATACTGTTTTATCCCTCTCCCACTTCAACCTCTGATCTAAGCAATTCCTATTTCAATATTTTTAATTCCTTCCTTTTAGGTAGCATTTTCTCTAGGCCTCATCCCTTAATTTTTCTGCATCCTGGACTTTGCCCTTCAGCCAGTTATCTCAAAGTTGTGGCCATGACCTATGCAGTCCACAGGCACAGATCCATGTATCTCCCTCTCTGGCCATCCAACTGGACCCCCCACATGTCCAGGGCAGCATACAGGCTCTTGGCCTCAACAGGGTGCTCTCTGGAGCACAGACTTCTAATATCAATCATCTATGGTCTCACCACAATATATAGAATGTATTTTCTATCAGTCTTTAGTATTTCTCTCACTCACCTGTAATTTTGTGGGAAGCCTCAGCTGCTGTGATGGATCAGAATGGGAGCTTAACATTGGCCTTCAACAGATACCCATGTATCCTTGATGAAGCTGGAAAGTGCCAAGAAGTGTTGGGTAAACAAGATTAAGAAGCTGCCAGGCCGCAGGTGGAATAATCCAATTATGAAGTTACAACAGAGAAAGAATCATCCAATTATGAACTTTGTCTAAACCAATCATATATGAACACTCAGTACCAGAAATGATACAAAAAGTTTTGTAAAACCAATAAAGAGGTCCTTTTGCACACAACCTCTATGTGTCATTTGCTGCCCCAACCGCAACATAATTTCAGTGTGGCTACTTGGAGACTCTCATTTATTGCTAGATTTATTGCACATCTATCACGCACCAAAATCATTTGAGCTTTCGAGGCATGTACACAAATCTCTCTCCTACTAACAGGATATAATCCACCTTTGTGCCATTATGATATTGCACAGAGAAGTAATGTGCTAGACTTCAGGTCATTCTTTCTGAAACACTCTCCCCAAAAGATATTCTTTCACTAGAATTTTCACATTATATTTAAGTTTGCTCCTACATCTGCTTGACATAGCTATGAATTTTCCCAATTCAAGAAGCAGATGCCCCATCCCTGGAGGTGGTCAGTGTCAGGTTGGATGAGGCTTTAAGCAACCTGATCCAGTGGAAGGTGACCCTTCACTTTTGGCTGATTTAAGATGTAGATTAATTCCCAAAAAGAGAGGTTCCAACTGCCATCCATGCATTTCCATCACCAGGTGTAAGAGACTGTTCTTGAACTGTTTGTCTCAACATCGCTGGCAACCACAGACATCCTGTTGCTGCTCCACAGGAGACCAACTGTCCCCAGTGAAAACCATGACATCCATTCGAAGCCGTGCCTGCCAAGCTGCACCTGCGCTGGAGCCGGGTAGAGAGGACCACCATGAACACCTGGGCATGCGCACATGGAGGACAATGTCCTCCTGGAAATGGGCAGACTGTTCGGGGAAATCGTGGGGACTGGGACTATAAATTGGGGGCCTCCTGCTTCTCGGTTGCTTCAGCCTTGTGTTTGTTGCTGCGTGTGTCCCCCCACCCCACCCTGGTCTTACTGGAGCTTGGAGCATCATCTTCGCTCGGTGGGCTCGGGGTGCTCAGTTGCTTCATTGCTCGGTGGACTCGATCTGGTGTGTGTGTTGCTGCGTGTGCCCCCCCCCATGTCTTCCTGGAACTTGGAGCATCACCACCAGCACCGAGATGGATCCAAAGGGACATTGCTGGATTCATGGTGGTGGTAATTAGCAGCATCTCTACCATATTCTTGCTTAGGGATTATAACTTTTCCTTTCTTTTCCTCTCTGTCCTATCGCTGTTATCAGTTGTTTCAGAAAATAAAGCTCACAAGATTGTACAGCATCTGACCTTGTTTGAGTCTTAATCTTGGCCTCTTGGGATCATTTAAGAACCTTCCCCGATATTGGATCAGGACACCAGGCTGACAGCAATACCTGATATAGCAATTTTTCTTCTTTGGCATTAAACTGCAGGCCAGTTTTAGATGGTTAAAATTTACTAGGGCTGCTGTCTTTAATGGCAGGTCTCTCTAAATCAGACCTGAAAACTTACAACTCTCATTAGTTCAACCTCAGCAAAATGCCACTTTTAAAGCCATCCTTTCCTGTCCTGCTAAGTATTTTTTCACCAGAAAACATTTGTTTCATCTTTGTGATTTTTCCTCACTAATGGAGCTTATAACTGTTTTCTTTGAAAAGATGCTCTTCACTGACCTGGAAATATTCTTCCCTGCCTGTAGCTGAGTCACAACTGTTCCCACACAAAATCCATTAGCCCTTCAAAAGACTTTGCTTTACACCAAGGCTTAAAGCATTCAGTTTTCTCCCTCAAATCCTTTACTTAAATAATCAAGGATTTCTATTGCTTCATCTACCTTGTCCAGCTTCTTATAAGGAAAGGTGCAATCCTGTCACCTAACTGCACCATTTTTGTATCTACCATTGCCCTCAGCCATTTCTCTTAGCTGTTCCTTCTTCTATCTTCTTGTCCACCTGACATACACGATGTATTTTTTTCCAACTGGCATTCTTTTCGTACTTTAAGGTTAAGGGTGAATATTACACATCTCTTCATTCTGTCTTACACTTCTCTGTTAGAACTTTTTATCGGCTGTAGTATCTTGACATTATAGGAATTGCACCAAGTCACAGGAGAAAACTATAAAGAACTATCCTCCTATGACCTTCCTCCAGGGTAGCTATGACAGAGCTCCCAGATCTTCATGGCATCAGCTTTAGAGGTATTTGCTGCCTGAAGACTCCTTACTATATGGATTCTAATTCTCTGTATCTTAAAGGGGCATTTCTTAAGTCTCATATGATATTTTTGTTAGCCCTGAGGTGCTGCAGGATGCTTGGAAAGCTGCTCCAAGGTTTTTCTCGTGACACTTTCTGAGACTCTAAAAGGTTCTTGAGAACTTCAGTGATTCCAGTCACAGTTCCATAGGGGAACACTACAAGGTATTAAAGTGAACCTGCCACAGATTTACATTAAACAACGTAATACATTTTCAGCAAAACTTATCATATATTTCCTCCCAGGTATTCCCATATCTTTTCTTGAAGAATTACTCAGTTTGGGGGGAAGAAAAGGGTGGTAAAGCAAAGGAGAGAATACCTTAACACTGTGGTTTGTCTCCTCAACAGATGTCTTTAGCCACCTCAGCTAATTCTCCTTTACATAAAGGTTTCATTCCTTCCTTTGTCTTACAAGGTTGTTTCTTTGCCAGAGGGAATCATTTGCAACCTAAAGGGAAAAACTGCTTACAGAATGTTCTTGTTGCATCCTGAACCTGGCTGATGCCCAGCACACCCTACAAAGTCTTCAATACCCAACACCTGGTAGTTACACACTTTGAACTGATCCCCTGCCCCTAAAGCTTTTTAGGTCTGAGAAAGTGCCCAAATGTGCAAGTAATTTTGCACACCTGTCACATTCACATTTCTCACTATCAACCAACAGATCTTGCTTCTCTGTGTAGAAAAAGGTTAGTTATGCCTTCACCTTATGATAACAAAGGCCGGAGCAGATGCTATTGCAGATTTTGCTGGTCTTTGTCTTTATCAGATAGCTTCAAAATATATGCATTTTTAGCCCCCTAAAGATCTTGCCTTGCTTCAGGGATGTAAACACCATGATGACACCAAACTCAGTCAAGTAAATATTGTTGGATTTGCCATATTTCCTCAGCATCTAATAACATCTGGAAAATACAGGAATCAAACTATCTCAGAATCACTTAGCAGTATCATTGTTAAACAATCCTGGTGTGCAGTGTGTGTCCAAATCCTTCTGGTTGTTTACAGGGCAGCAACCACTTGTTCCAAAACAAAGATAACAGAAGTAGTTCCACTAACAAGTACAAAGGCTGTACCACAGTGTTTGCATGAAAAAATAAACAGCCTTCCTGACTGCCAGTGAAAAACTGAAGGAGGATTGCAGACAAATATCAAAATTATTTGCCTCTTACCATAGGAGAATAAAACCATACTTTCTGGTATTTAACTTTTCTTCCATCAGCACTCATCTAAACTGAATTTAGATTTCACAAAAAGCAACTTAGAAACTTACAGCTGAGATGTTTAATAGCTAAGAAACACTTTATGTCTCAGGTCAACCTGTAACTAGTTTATGAGGTGCTGAAGAAATGAGGAACAAATGCATCTCCTGTTGCTTTACTAATCAAATCTCTACTTCTCTAACAAATAATTGAAGACTCAGAGAACCAGTTTTCTAAGCTATCACACGCAGAAAAACATTAAATGTATATGTATTCAAAGCCACTGCAAAAAAAATAAATTAAAATGGTCCTTCTAGCAATGTCCAAAATACTTAACTCATGTAGTTCACTTCCCGGAATCATTTAAATTTTTATAGATCATGGGATTCTAAGAGAGTAATTTCCGGATGATCATTCTTTGGCAAATGTTTTGAGAGACTAAGAAACTATGCATTCAAGCTTTTGGCATTAGCTCAATGGATAGTAGCCTACCTAAATTCAATCTACATCTTTCCTGGAATTCCCTGAATCCCAGAACTGACATTCTGATTGCAGCAATGCGGCAACACAGAACAAACAGTTGATGAACAGAGAACATACATAAGATGAATATCTGTTTTAAAGCTCCATAGCTTCCATATCTACATCACAGATATAATGCACCTGATGATGCAGGGGTGAACGTCCCCTGACACCTCTACATCAGGAGCACCTGTAGAGCTGCCACCAGGCAGGTGACAATGAACACAGAGCCAGGGCAATACGTAAGAGCGCTCCAGAACAGTGTCACCCCAGCAATTCTCTCCTCTGTTTTGGTTACGATCATACACTTGATAAGTGCTGCAACAGGCAGATCCCCAATCTGAAGTATTTAGCATTTAAACATCCCATCCTCCCAAAAAGCCAATTAACGGACTTTCTTTTTGAGCTGAACTGGCATTCATCTGCAGGTTTGCGAGGTGTTAACAGGAAAGAAGAAGGAGAGAGAGAAATACTCATGGAGAGCCGGTCCCTGCAGGACATCCCCCCTCCAAAGCACCAATATGAATTTCCCTGCCACTCCCAACACCCAATACAAATTTCCCTCCAGCTCCCCTGCTCTCCAGGGTAGGGAGCTGGGCAGCCCCACCAAGAGGCAGCTGTCCCAGGATCTGCATCCCTGAGCAGCTCCCCATAACCCTTCTGCTCCCCCCACACCTCCTCCAACCTCAGCAAGTCAGAGCCCAGATGCAATGCTACCTCCAAGTGAAGCGACACACAGAGTCTTCCAAAACACTGTGGGAGAGCGAGAAAGACCAGCATCCAGCGGCAGCCCTGGCGAGAGATGAAGAGCTGCAGGCACTTGAGGTCCCAGCTCATCCCAAACTGGGGGATGTTTTGCCCCTACAGCCACACGATGTGGCACACATAGCATAGAGCTGTGGCTGTTCCAGCCTCAATGGGAAAAAAAATCTTCACTCTGGACTCCATGGAATTAGGGTAAAAACAAGACAAAACAAAACAAACCCCTTCAGCAGCAGCATAAAGACTGCTGCGTTCTCAGTACTTCTTAAAAGCCCATCCCTCAAAATACTCTTCTGCATACAGAGATGTAAAGAGGCAGTCTGTCTGATTACAACACCCAGATCTAAAGCACACTAGATTTAAACTTTGACTCTCCCTGTTGTCACAACAGGCTCTGGGGCTACCCACAACTCAAGACCCTTAAAATGGAAGTAGGGCTGTTCCACAGCCTCTGCTGGGAACCAGGTCCCTACAAGGCACCAGAGCTGAAGAACCCCAGAGTCTGCTGGACCCAACCTCTTCTAGACTTCCCAGGGTCCATGAGAGGCAAATACAACAAAGCTATAAAAGCAACACGCACACACATTGACACCTACATCTGACACCAAGTGCAGCTGGATTTGTCACACTTTCAGCAGAAGATAAATGCAAACTGTTTCTGCACACAGAAACTGCCCCTCAAAACAGCAACGTATGGCACTGAGGCAAAGACTTGCAGAGGGCTGCAAATTAGCAATGCCTCCAACCACACAGAATCATTTCTGAGAACACTCCAAGATGCAATTCACAGGCACTGAGCTGAAATGCTCACTCCTGATTAGCCAAAGAAAACCATTCTTATGCAGATTTTTATACAAAAAAATGCAACTATTTTCTTCAGAGTTCACTCTTTTGCCATCAAAATATGACCATGAAACAGAAGAGAATGGAAATCAAAGTCTTCTCTCCATTCTTTATTTCCCCCCCACTGATATATGTGTTTATATTAATTTATTCCTGTTCCTGCAAGCAAGAAGTCATATAGACTGTTGATGTTACAAGCAAAATTATAGGATACTGCACAATTCCCAAATACAAGCTCACCCCACAGAAATCTTAATTATTTTTTTTCCAGAATGAATACACTCCTGGAAACTGTCCTGACTTGACCAGCTCTATCAACTGGCCTCCAAAACATCACCACAATCTGAACTTCACCTTGCAGATACACAAGTGCTCATTAACCACTGTTCATAAAAAACATGCTAAATATTTCATTTCTATATCTCCACACTGATGGTTACCAGAATCTTTCCAGATCTCAAAGACTATTTCTCCTTAGCTTAGTAACCCTTAGTGCTTGATCCTGATGTAGAGAACCATGTAGTTTTCTCCTCAACTTCTGCAGCTCCTGCAGTCACTACTTACCTGTCCATACTAAACTGCAGCAGGCAAAAGGTAAAGTTTGGCTGCTCAAGTTGTATTTTAATCGCTGTTCCTCATCCCTTCATGGAATGAAAAAGGACCAGATGGGAATATCTGTATGGAAATAGTCCATCCTTTTTATCCATAAGGGTTGCTGAACACTGATCTATGCAGCATTAAAAGAAGAGAATGAAGACCTTCGTCCTGTGGATGTTTTTTCTCAGAATTCCATTCCACATCAGCTCTGCAGCTGGTGCAAAGCAGTGCAGCTGCAACGCTGCCTTATTTCTTGGGGAAATGACATGATTCAGAGAATGCTAGCCATTGAAAAACCCTGTAAGAACATTGAGATCATACCCTTGAAAGAGCTCACTGAGAACAGGACCACAGCAACATTGACTTGTGCTTGGGCCACTGTGCAACCCCATCCTTTATCATGAACCTATTTCAGGTGTTCTCTGCTTATTGCACACCAGAAAAAGGCAGAGTCCTTTTAAGCTTGTTTAATTAATGATGTGATTTATCCCATGGATCCCAAACTATCGTATTGAACAACTAGAAAAAGAAGCTGAAAACAGTAGCTTATAGGTGGTTTATACCAGCTTTGCCAGCATTTAAGGCATTTGTGCAGTAACAGCCAGAGCAGGCGTCTGACACACAATAAGTGCCTCCTCCTTTCAAATTCCTCCAAAAGTCACACAGAGTGCTCTCAAAGTGGACCCTTAGCAGTTCACCTCAATTTTGCTCTTTCAGGCATGGAAATATGCTGTTTCACAAACACAGAATGATGCTGTACCCATTTAAACATGATCTACCATCGACTTCATTAAATGCAGAGTAATAAGGTTACTGCTCTGGCGTCTATCAGGAATGATTCAATTGAAGTCAGTGCTATTTCTTGTGAATAAAACAGATGTGAGACTCAAAGCAAGCACTCAACACTCAGACATTTTTTGCTATTTATTAATCATATTTGCACAATTTTACTTGTTGAAATGCAATTTGCAGGACCGTGCAAATGTTTTAAGTCGTTTCCTAGAAAGTAAAATATCTGAAATTAGGCACTGTGAAACCAAGTCTTTTTACAGCACTGTTGCTATAGATAACACTCTGAACTGCTGGGACAACAATTTAGAGAAAAAGGAGTTAGATAATGATTTTTAAAGCCCTTTGGGAGGTGAAGGAGAACACAACTGCTTAGAAAGTTTTAAACAGTTAACAGACCATTGCTATTTAAATATAAAATATATAATAAAGTCCTTCACATTGGTTGAAGAACGCAAAACGTATATACTACTTATAGACTCTATAAGAGAAAATAATCATATTTCTCATTTGTAGATCATGAATTTATCACAGACCCAGCGTTGTTAACGATCCAGAAGCTGTATGTCTGGAAGTTTCATTAAATCGAGTGTAACTTTAGCCTCAAACTTATCAGTCCAGATATATTTATTAATTTGTCTTTGACCCTTTTAATAAAGATTTGCTAGTTTTTTCTGTGGGACAATATCCATGCACAAAGCTTCTCTCTCATGGGTGCTTTTAAAATCTATGAGACTGAATATCCTTTCATTCACTGGTATTGTAAATCACATTCAAGTTATCACAACAAAATTTTTAGGCATTTTACAATCAAATTATATTATTTTTTAGTCTATTTATATTTATTAAATAGAAATGACACTCTGCTGTTCTTCAAATGTGGGAAGTGAACGACATGCAGTTTCTCTAGCCTCAAGATGTCTAAATCATTAATCACAGAATCGCAGAATCACAGAATAACCAGGTTGGAAGAGACCCACCGGATCGTCGAGTCCAACTATTCCCACCAATCTCTAAATCATGCCCCTAAGTACCTCATCCACCCTCACCTTAAACACCTCCAGGGACGGTGACTCAACCACCTCCCTGGGCAGACTGTTCCAATGTCTAACCACCCTCTCCGTGAAGAATTTTTTCCTAATCTCAAGCCTAAATCTCCCCTGGTGGAGCTTGAGGCCATTCCCTCTCATCCTGTCCCCTGTCACTTGGGAGAAGAGGCCAGCTCCCTCCTCTCTACAACCTCCTTTCAGGTAGTTATAGAGAGCAATGAGGTCTCCCCTCAGCCTCCTCTTCTCCAGGCTAAACAACCCCAGCTCTCTCAGTCGCTCCTCGTAAGGCCTGTTCTCCAGCCCCTTCACCAGCTTTGTTGCTCTTCTCTGGACTCGCTCCAGAGCCTCAGCATCCTTCTTGTGGTGAGGGGCCCAGAACTGTACACAGCACTCGAGGTGCGGTCTCACCAGTGCCGAGTACAGAGGGAGAATAACCTCCCTGGACCTGCTGGTCACAGATGTGAAGTGTGCTAGTAGCATTCCCCTCAGTGTTGGTTTTCTTCATGGAGTAGTTTCCCTGTCTGTTGTTATGACAATACAGTACTGTCAGAACTATTGATTCTGGGTAGTTTATGTGCTTTCAAATCTTTAGAGTATTTAACATAGCACCTGCCTCTGGTAAAATGAGACTTAAAACCAGATGCCATCGTAGCACTTAATCCATGCATTCTCTCATTTTCTTCAAGGCAGCTGCTTTCACTAGCTCTAGTTCTTCCTCTAAGGAACAAAACCCACCCCTAAACTGTAGCTCTGTAACTATGGTCCGTATATAGCAATTGGCACAGATCCTGTTTGAAGCGCTAAGCAATCCTTCCAGCACATACATGCAGCCAGGACAGCACCAGGTGCTGCAGCTGCTGCCATTGACAGCAGCAGACAAGCAAATTAGAGCCAGGGGAAGCCTGCTCTGCACCTGGTCCAAGCACAGAAGTATCTGCAAGAACAGTCAGCTAAGAATAAAGTTTTCTGTAGTGTAGTTCTAACTTGGAGACCAGTTCTTTCTATGGTTGTAATTACTTAATCTGTTGCCTCCTTTCCTCAATCCACAATACAGGGGCACTAGAACTCATAATGCATTAAAAAATTTCAGTAGAATGTACATCATGACTCAGGTCTAGCGTGCCAAGGCTGGCTTGCCAGTGTCCTGCATGTCCTCAGAGTCATCAGTCAGTTGTGTTTTTCTTAGATTTTCCATTTGGGGTAAGTATTTGTAACGCCTGAAATAAGTTGCCTGGAGTCTTTGTGTGATCTGCCAAGTCATTTAATCGTCATTGCACAGTAACAAGCACTAGGCAATGTTGACTGTTGTACTATATTCAGATCCTCACATTAAATCTCCTCTGGACCTTAAATAATTTCGGAAGTTAGATGGAAAATCTGTACATATGTAGAACTATTTTCTGCATAAGAGAAAACAGAAAAAAATTGTGATGTGCTTCAAAGAATCGGGCCATGAGCTCACACTAGGTCCCTCAGAGTAGTCTGTAGCACAGGACAACTACATCACATCCTGATGGACAGGGACTGGTTTCGTTTGATGGATGGAAGAACAAGGTTATATTTATTGCTGGTTCTTAAGTAATGGGGGATCAAAAATGCTGCAGGCAGATCTGTCAGGAGTTGATGCAAAGGACTAACCCTGTTTTCCAGTTAGCCATGGACAACCTTAGTTCTTTGCAAAATAAATGGTAATTTGTCCCATGTTTGTAGATAATTACTTATGCCATTGGGAAGGTCAATTATGTATCTGGGGGCTCCATTTTCTTCACTCATGCAGTGCTAATAGGATCTCTTACCTGTGCATTCTGCAGTGTACAAGAATAAAATGGTATATGTCATGGAAGATTTCTAGAGTCTTGTGTGATCCCTCTCATTCAACATATTTACATTTTTTATATATAGAATTGAGCTTTTTTTTTAAAAAAAAAAAAAAAAACACAAAAGCAGAAAACATGAGATATCATAGAATCATAGAATGGTTTGGGTTGGAATAAACATTCAAGATCATCTAGCTCCAATGCCACTGACATGGGCAGGGACACCTCCCGATAGACCAGGCTGCCCAAGGCCCCATCCAGCCAAGCCTTGAACACTTCCAGGGATGGACAATCCACAATTTCCCTGGGCAACCTCTTCCAGTGCCTCACCATCCTCTTTGTAAGAATTTCCTCCTTATATCTAGTCCAAATCTGCCCCTCTCCAATTTATAGCCATTCCCCCTTGTCCCATCAGTACAAGTCCTTGTAAAAAGTCCCTCCCCAGCTTTCTTTTATGCCCCAAATATGTGTGTCTGTATATATATATATATATATATATATATTTAGCAATTGCTTGTGTAAATATTTTGAATTATTTGGATGACCAGTTAAAGGTAGATGAGAAACATCAAAACAAAAACCTGTCTTGTCAGACAAATACACATTCCTTGTGCAGAATAGGTACAGGAAAAGCACTTTTCCATACTAATGGCCAAAACCTGTCCATAAACTTCTGGAATCAAAATAACAGTTGCCAGGCTAATGTGACTGTAAGTATAAGTAATTCTGTTGTAGGTTTTTTTATCTTGGTTGGATAAAATTTAATCACTCTCTTGATCCCTAACATTAAGTTCCGCAGCTTTCTATTTATTTCTTTAGCAAACTCGAATTGCTAAAATAGAAGCCTGAATGTATACATTACCCAGGCCTGAGAATCACAATTTTCTTTCATAAACATGTTCAAAACATAGTTTGAAAGCTCTAATGCCATCCATCTTAAGGTATCACCCCCTCTCAGGATACACTTTTGGGGTTACACAAGTAAATGCAATTACATTATTGCACTGGTGAGAACGTATCTTGAGTATTTAAATATTCAATGTTCTTTATCAATTAAGTCCTTAATGTCATCCTTCAACTAAAGATTTTACTGGATCTGCACATTTGTGAAAGGAGACCTACAGGTTCCTGGAACATCAAAGATTATTTATATCCATATGCATATACACATTCTGCACAAGGACCCAGACAGAAGGTTGGTATCATCATCACAAGTAGTCATTCAAAATGTGCTAATTCAAAGCTCAATATTTGTTCACAAAGATGTTATTGTTTAAAGAATGCAATACAACATTGTTCAAAGTTCAGCTGAAGGACCAATAAATACTTACTCATCCACTCTGAGTAATAATTATTGTTCCAAGTGGAACAAGAAGCTCTTCTTATCACAGAAGAGGGTCATGTATTACTACAGTTTCTACAATGAATCTTTCAACAATGCTCAGGATTTTCTCCTTGACAGCAATAATGTGAAAAGCTGTTGAAACGCCCAGTTGAAAAACTAAAGATTTTTTGGGTATTACACATGAATTCAGAAAGCTAGATTTTCAAAGCATTTCTTAGATATTTAAAGATGAAGAGAGGGGCCTGATAGATTGAAAAAACAAAACAAAGCAAAACAAAACCAAAAACCAAGTGAAAAGATAAAACACCAAATACGCATTGGAAGAAATGGAATATGTGTGCCTACAAATGGGATTTTTTAAAACTGTTTCTCTCTATCAGTATGGACATTTAAGTGAACTTTACAACAACGAGAAGGCAAATTGAGTCTGACTTCCGTTGTTGCTGACTCTCTTCCCACTGCTTTTTTGATTCCAGGAGAAAATACGCTTGCACAGCTTCCTTTTAAGTGCTGAACCATATGATACAGTACAATAGAGACCAGTACTATTATTTGAATTGGGAATTAACACTTTTTTCCATTTTCCAACTCCTGGACACTTTTCTCAGTAAGACCTCTAAGCTTGCGTTACACGTCCAGACTCTTTCTTCCTTCAAAAACCTTTCCTTTACCCTGTGATTATTCGGGCCTTGCCTTACTCCCGAACAAGCAGGTGATATTCCTTTTCTGCTCCTAAAAACAGCTCCTGTTTCTTTAAATACATATAGTTAATATCCCAGGTTCGCCCCTGGTCTGAGGAGGATCTCAGTTTACTTTGCTGGCATTTCCAGTTGGATATTATTGTTTATCATTTTATTGTTCCTTGTACACTGGACATTTTTGCTTCTAGCTCTCATATTGCTTCCAAGTATGTGTATATATACATACCACTCCATAATGACTTCTTGGTCATAGTGACTGTGGTCTGACTTTTTGGGTTGCCTCTGCTTGAATCTACATATCTCTCTTGTATTAATGAATGCTACTGCTTTGAGCCAGTGACTGAACAGCAGAAGCCCTTCATTTGGAAGTGCTTCTCCAATGCCAGATCTGTTGCTGTCAATGGCAGATGTAGTATACTAAGCTTCACCAATGATACTGCCTTTAGCGGGAAATGTCATGTCCATATTTACACGAGGGTATCAAATCTCAGATAAATCATGTTTCTTTTGTGGGTGTTTTGTCATTCGAGTCTCATTCTGCAGCCGTTGTACAAATCAAAACCCAGCATTCAGCCTTTAGCAGTAGTATTCAGGATATTCTTTCTGGCAATAACACTTCATTTCTCAAATAACTTCTTTCTTCTAACAAAACTTGGCTTTCCTTTTCTTACCCTTTTCTCCCATGGACAGCTCTGTTCACACAAGGTAAGCTTTTACTTGTATAGCTGTGCAATTTCCCAGAGATTCAGGATACATTCTTTGTACATGTCTGTTCTTTATATGTACATCTTTGTCTGTTATCATGCTCATCCTTCAAGGCAGGATCTTTGTGATGTAATTTAGTAGGTATGGTGGTATTGGGCTGACTGGATGATCTTGGAGATCTTTTCCAAACTTAACAATTCTATGATTCCATAATTCTATGAATCCCTTCAGCACAAGTGCTGCATTATGCTCCATTTACCCCATGTTCCGACTACTAAGTGAAAGATACTGCAAAATAATATCAATTTATTATTAAAAGAATAATTTACTTTCACCTGCTTGGGATACAAATTAGCATAAGATTCACCAAAATAACAATTCCAGACAAAGTATCAGTGTTTACCTGAAACATCCCCTTCCCTTTCAAAAGTGACACATTCAGAGAGAACTGGGTTTCTTTGGAAATGATGCAACCTTGTTGTCAACTTTTGACCTGAATAATTACTGCTCAGGGAGTTTGGATTGATTTGCACTGATGATTAAAGTGAAGCAACACTTCAATGGAATGGTAGTGGTTTACTAGGAAACAAAATAAAAAAAAATGAAAAATGAGGGAGAACTTACTACTCTGCACACAGAGGCAAAAGAAAAGAGGCAATACCAGGGATCCAGAAAGTCATTACCTCCCCTGGTTCTCAGTCTATCTCTCCACCTTTTGAAGTCCTATTCAGAACCTACCTGCTACAGATTTCTGCCTAGCCCACAACACAAATAATTCTCCTTCAGTAATTTTTAGGTTTGTTTTGCCAGTTCCATTTTGCTTTTATAGAAGACATCTATCATGAGCAGCAATTTTATTTCCAAGAGTTCTGTCATTATGCCTCAGCCATGGCTGGAAGCCTTCTAATCTCCAGTCTTATATTCTTTAAAGAGCATAAAGTACAATACAGATATATTCTCCAAAAGAACTAAAATCACAGGGCTTTCTGTAATAGGACACAAGACAAATGTATACAAAGTGAATTATCTTCTAAAAAACTCTACCAGCATTTCCCTTGGGTTTTGCCAGGTAAGGCTACCAAAGCCCATCAGCCACCACTGTTCTTTCCCGATATTCCTACTGGAATTTGACTGAGAGGGAGCCCAAAGATTTCATGCTCATCTCCTTTTCAAATCCAAACTGAGGAATGATGGTATTAGCTTTGCTTCTTCCATTCTGATAACAAAGTGGGAAAAGATGATTTCCAATAGCAAAACTACACCACTTTTTAGATACCATTCTCCACCTTTTTCTCTTCCTAGAACCCCACATGTGACCTTTGCTCAGAGTTCTCATTTACCCTATCACTTCCTCTCAGATCCAATATCAGGACAGTAATGTTTCTCAAAAAAAAATGCAGAATAAATTTCATTTGGATTAAGTATTTATTTGTGTGTGTCCCTCACTCCCAACACTTTTTTATAGTTGCCTAGTGACAGCTTGCCTTATCTCAAGAATAAACAGACTAAAATGAGTTTGTACTCCTCATGTCCAGAAACAGCATTTTGAAATTAAGATATTGACATTTTAAACTTAACCAAGAGCCATGCTCACTATAGTGACATCAATATAGGATCTATTTCCCATTTCAGTGTCTCTGAAAATGCTGCATTGGTCAATGCATCCATCATACAGCTACTATGTAAGTAAAGTCGTGCAGAAATTGTGTTATCACTCTTAGGTAGCTATACCTGATTAAACAGCCCTGACAAGAATAATTATCTATTTAACAAACTGAAATGTCTGCAGCAGCATGTCAGATTCATTGCTAAGATAGTTGATGTATTTATAATGAGCAGGACCATACATACTCACAGGAGACAATTCTATTTGACAAACTGTTCTAATTAAGACTATGGAGAGCACAGTCCCCTTTTGATTTTCCATGAGACAGCATGGCTCTTGAATAAGCAAGAGTTTCTGTACTGCTGTTCCATCTGTTCCTGATGATGCTAAAGCTGGTCTGTTGGTCCCATAGCTGCCTTTGGGATTGTTTCATGCGATCAGTGAAAGTGTAGATACGTGAGCTGTTGTCCCCATATTTTTCTTCTAGGACTGCTTGGCATTGCAGGGCTTGTGCCAGGCTGGTGTTACCTTGTCACTTAAAATCATAGAATCACAGAATAACCAGGTTGGAAGAGACCCACCGGATCATTGAGTCCAACCATTCCTATCATTCACTAAACCATGCCCCTCAGCACCTCATCCACCCGTGTCTTAAACACCTCCAGGGAAGGTGACTCAACCACCTCCCTGGGCAGCCTGTTCCAGTGCCCAATGACCCTTTCCGTGAAAAATTTTTTCCTAATGTCCAGCCTAAATCTCCCCTGGTGGACCTCGAGGCCATTCCCTCTTGTCCTGTCCCCTGTCACTTGGAAGAAGAGGCCAGCACCCTCCTCTCTACAACCTCCTTTCAAGTAGCTGTAGAGAGCAATAAGGTCTACTCTCAGCCTCCTCTTTTCCAGGCTAAACCATCCCAGCTCTCTCAGCCGCTCCTCATAGGGCCTGTTCTCCAGATACAGAGCATTGACAGCTCAGGCAGAGCATCAACTCACAGAAAGGCTGTAAGTTACAAATTTATACACTTTCCATTTACAGGTTTTCATTGTAAAGATTTTGTTCAAGAATGAAGATGCTCCCTGACAACTGCACCTCATTCCTACCAATACCTCCCAGCCAAAGTGAGGGAGGTGGCAGCAGAGTGAAGAAGGTTCCCATTACTTGCCCTTACACTGCCATTCTATGCGTACTTTCTCATTTGTCTGGTATAACAGGAGTATAGTACTGTGCAAAGCCCTTCACTTAAAGGAGTTTAAGCACTCCACTTTTAATGGGAAGTTCTCAATGCTAGAAGCATGAATGTATTTTCATGGCAATCTTCAGCAATGTCAAGTTTGGCACCTTCAGAAAGGATATTGTAAAATGCTAAAAATACCTACCAAGTCTTCAGAAAAATTCTAGCCAGCAGCCAGTTCATAACATACTGAAAAAAACATAGCATTGCTTTGGAGAGAAGAAAACTTTTCTGAGGATTGTGTTCAGCACTCACTCATGGTCTCTGAACTCCTGCTTGCAAAAAGCCACTATTACCTGTAGAAAAGAATGTGGTGACAAGCAAAATATAATTTTCCTCATCTCCTTGTAAACTTTTAAGGCTCTGTTATTGAAAAAGTTCCATGCACTCTAAAAATACATATATTTCTAAATGACATTTTAATCAGTTAAAGAAATATTCTGCTCTAATTTGCATCTATAAAAGAATAATTAAATTTAATAGTGTTTTTAGGGTAGCTGAGGATACAATTCATCCAGAATGCTTAGGGCTCATTTGACCTGCAGATGAAGAGAGTGGATTTGAAAAGCAGCCAGAAGCAGAATACGAACCTCTAAGGCAGTGACATCTCCCTTCTGTGGTCTGGAGAATAAAAACTATGATCCTTAAGGACAGATGTTAAGACAAAAAATGTTTTTACCTGTGATTCCTGAGTCTTGTCCCATAAATTCAGCTGATGCATTCAATCAGTTCCACCACAGCAGGAAAACTTTCCTGGGGTAGTCTTCCCTCCTAGGCCTCCTACTGTTTATCCAGAGGAGAGCCAAAAGTGCTCTGAGATGCCATTGCCTTTTCCTTTCTCCAGCAGCTTCCTTCAGTTGCCCATGGCATTGCAATAGGGAGGAGGGATTATTTTTTACACTTCGTCTTTTTTTAAAACTTGTCTTATGGTTGCAGATCTTTTGGTACACTCAGATCATATTTTCAAGTGTTCCCCTGACATCAAGAGAGCTTGCAGTACATATTACAAAAAGCTGAGGTCTCAAAGCGTCATCTGGATCCAAGAGATCAGGCTTTATTTGCAGCAAAAAATGTAATTAATATCATTGTGAGTGTCAACAACTGCAAGAAGTGGAGTCCATGTCCCATGTGCATTCTTGTCTCTTCCTCTGGCGTATCCCTGACAGTAGTGTCTGCGGGGAGATGGGGTAAAGCTGAGCATATTGCCTCAGGGTTTCTTCACAAGGATAGGGAGAAAAAGGTTTTGCCTGTGAATTTCAAGAAGTATTTATTTTCTTGTTCAGAAGTGGCTGTTACTTTCTCTGCAACTTTCTCAACATAAAGAAACACCTCCTTCATCCTAGGGCTTCAAAATATCTAGAGGTCACAAGGCATCTGTTTCAAGACTACCACTAAGTTATTTTCTTCTCTAAGCAAAAGCATGCAGTTAGTCTTTTCTTTTGAGCAGAATTTCCATCATCCTGGAGGAGAAAGGGTAAGGAACTATGTCACAATTATCAGGAAGAGAACTCCACATCTATTCTAACTAAGTTAGGATAACCCAAGGGAATGACATTTGCAAGCATCAGCTGAAATAGGAAAACCCAAGAGAATAACATTTGCAAGCATCAGCGGAATTCATTTATACACTGCTGTAGTCCATAAGCAACATTTTTTAAACCATGTTAATTTTTCACTTTTTCAGCTACCACTAAAGCAATTAGCAGAACTCATTAGCCAAGTGACATTTTACAAATTAATGATTTACTCCTGTAAACTCATAGAAATGCTTAGTAAATAAATCTTGATTTAAATGGGATCAGAAACTCACTCAGTCCTGGAATATGTTTAATCAGCATTCATGGCTTTAAAAATGGAAGTGTTGAGAAAATTATTATTTCTGTTCCAGTCTAGTTTTTACTCTATGGAAGTAATTTTGCCTATGAAATTATTCAAAAGTAATTTTGAAAAGAGAGCAAACATTAAGGTTTCAAGTGACTGAAATAATGGCAACGTGCATACAAAGAAAGGCTCAAGTTCCCTCAGTGGATTTCCATTATTGCAGACATCTTTATGTTTTAATGTACTTAGAAATAATTCGTAAACTCTCTGAGTAAGAGTAGAATAAGTGAAAAACATCCAGCACACACTACTGCATCCGTTGCAATTCAGCAACCTGACTTTTAATACTGGGGCTAGATGACACTTCAATGTAGACAGCTCTGTATCACGGTAGAAACTGAATCAGAAGATGAGCTTTGAAATTAAGACTTTTGAGGAAAGTTGGAAGCCTGGCTTTATATTTCACAACCATCCTTGGGGAAAAAATGTTGAAGAGAAATTCTGTTCTCATTAATCTGAGTTTAGCCATGATTATGCCACATATGATTACATTCTTCTCCAAGTGCTCTTACCAGCAGGGTGACCCTAAGCAAGTCAGTTGTGTACTTGAATTTTACAGCTGAAGAATAATAGAAATGCTGGTTTTGTGGTCTGTTCAGTGGAAGGAAAGCTTACTTTAGATCAGTGAGAAAGCTTTGCATATCACTGGGCTTCCTCACATTATGTAGCTGTTAAGACCTCAGGTTTAAATCACAAAAGCCATATATATTTTTTTTTCATTTTCATCATACTATTTATACACTATCCTCCTCCCCAGGGTATTTTCCACTCACCTTAGCATTTTGACAGAGTGTTTCTTACAGATTGATTTTACTTATCTTTTTATCTTATTAAACATGCTATACATATAAAACTTTCATGTTGCACATGGGAAGAGGATCTATTTGAGAATAGCTCAAAATAGAGCCTATGCAGTGGGACCCTACACACAGTCCACAGATATTGAGCATAATTTCTACTAAATAGAAACTCTGTCAACAAATCTAAATAAAAGTGGAAACCCTTCTACTTTTCTTTTGGAACCTTGTTTGTTTCTTCTGGAACAACTTACAAGGTAAGTAACTAGCAAAGAACAGTTACTTTGAAACTCTGTATTCTGTTACTGAACTATCAAATCTCTATTTCAAAACTGAAAGTTTTGAAGTACAGCTGAATATACGTTTCAAGAAACAGTATCACTTCCTAATATTAAGAACCTTTCACAGACATCAATTTGCATTAATACATGTAGTTTAGGGAACATTCTGATGTGTTTTGTCCTGAGGGAAGATCAATAATTCCAAGTGGACTACCAAGCTACTCTCATAAACAAAGCTAGGACTAAAGTCTTCAAAAGCATATTAACCTAGGAACACATACTCATTATGGAAAAGCTGATGTTTGGGGGCAAGTGTCAGGAGAGAATTTGTATCCAAATTAAAACCTAGTCATAGTCAAAACTGAATGTGAAGCAGTGCTCATTTCCTTTGTTAGCTTGAAGGCTTGAATCCTCAGAGTCAGTAATATTTATCTGCGACGTGAAGGATAATTATACTATTTGGCTTTCTGTGTCAGGACTGAATGGGAAAGAAATAGATCTTCAAGACTTCTATTGATAAGCCTCTAATTATAGAGCCAAACTCACTCTGCATTCCCTACCCTGCAGTCTACATGCTGATGCAGACCCTCTCACTCCCAATTACACACAAACACACACAGGCACAGAGGGACTCTATGAATATACCAGCAAGAACCTTTAAACACTTGGCTTACCCAGTATTTGGCCATAGGACCCTTGATCTCCCCCAGCTGCAGGCATCTAGGCAGGTGAACACCTCGTGTCCACAGCTCTACTCCAGTCGCCTGTACAAAACAGCCCTTCTGCACTCCCAGCACACACATGGACATACACACAATGTGGATCCGCCCAGTAAATGGCCTTAAACTGTCAATCCTCTCTAACTGACCTTTAGATCTTCTCCTCTCCAGCTGCTTTGCATACAGAGACAGACAGATGGGTTGCTTGGTCAGCATCCAGATCTCACAGTCTCCACAGTAATAGGTCTGGTTATCCTGGTCCCTCTAGCAGCCAGCTCCTCCAGCTGTCCTGTACACAGATGTTGACTGAGAGACATCGGGCTTCTACAGTCTCTCTTGTAGCTTGTTTGGACCCCCTACCACCTCTAGTCTCTAGTTCAGAGGAAAAAAAAAAAAAAGTGATGTCCACTTAATGAGACAGAGCAGATATTTAGAAACACAGCACTAGATGGCAGCCGTTTAATTCAGATGCAAAAGTAGAGTAGTTGCCTGTGTTCAGCAACACGATTTCTACCTATTTCCCATGGCATCCGAGACAGGAATTCAATACCAGAGACAACACAGATAATTCTCACAAAACTGTTGATAAAATGCTCAGTGAATACAGCAGGCAATAGCGGAATCAAGCAGCCATAAGGCATAAGCATTGCCATAAGGGAAGACATGAGGAGCAGTAATCTGACAAAACGACTAAACGTATTTCTTAGTGTCAGAGAGAAAAATATTACATTACTGAAGAGATATACAGTGCTCCTGTCACTTGTCCCACTTCTATGGGGTTGGGCAATGCTGTTCCTTTCCCCTCACCTGTCGTAGCGCGTCCCTGGTACTGCTGGAGGGAGAAAGGCTCTGCCCTGCCAAGGACTGTCAGTGCCTTCCATGCAGTTAATGGCAATAGCCAGTGATTAATTCAGACAAGGCTCAAGCTTTAGATGGCTGAAGGAGACCTGGTAACACCCTAAGACCCAGTAAAAACATCTGGTTTTGGGCCATTCCCCTCCCACCTCAATAATTAGGATAAAATCATTATCTAGGCATGCAGGTCCCTAACCTGAATCAGTTCCCTTGCACTACCCGAACATTAGTTGTGATCACAAGGCACATCCTGATGATAGACTGGATTATGAGGGACACAACCTGGGTCACCTCATGAGACAGGACGCAGACTCCCAGCACCCACAGTCAGTAGCTGGCCTGCAAGGGGGCAGCTGAGGCTGTTGCTCAAACCTAAGCTTGGATCACGTATTTCCACAGACTTTAGTTTCACGTTAAAAAAATTTTCAACCACCATCCACAAATGAAACTGTATCATACAACCGCTTAATAAAAATATCTTCTCTGCACCCAGGTGAAGGCAGAGGAAGCCCACGAGGAAACATGCCTGCTGAAGAAGACCTATTTGAAGGCAGCTCCTCTTAATTTTAAAATTCCTCCTCTGAACACGTCCCTACCCCAGATCAGCCAGGCGCTGCGGCTGGATCCTGAGCATTACCCAGGGCAGCCACCATTGCTGGCTCTGTCTTTGCCCTCTTTTTAGCAGAAAAGCCTCTTGTACAGCGGGGGAGCAGGCTAACCACCATGTAGCCTCACCAGGGGAAGACACAGTCATGCCTCAAGTGCCACAGCTATCCCTCAGCTCCTGGGGACATGGTGCTCCAGCCCTGACAGGCACTGGTGGCTGAGCCAAGTCTGTAGTTCTGTTTGTGGGGCTGTGGAGCAGTCTGGGTTGCAGACAGGCACAGCTGGTGTAACTCGAAGCATTTCAGTCACAACATGAAGCCAACAAGAGGCATCCGTACGAACTACAATGCCAGCCCAAAGGTCTTGCAGCACCCCTACAAGGTGCACTGCCCCAGCAGGGAGGATCCAGAACTGGCCATGAACCTAGAAAAAGACATTTTCATCAGTTTGCATGCTTTTGAGACAATTTTACATTTTTTTCTTCATCTTTCATTTTAATTTTTTTCACTGACTGTATGCAGTTAGTCCTATCAGTTTCAGCGTAGAGATAATTTAAAAGTCTTTCCAGTGCAAGTGCATGATTTCAGACATCTGGCAGGTTCTCTATTTAGCTTTAGGAAACAGCTTTTAAATTAAGTGGACTTCAGAAGATTTCTTACTAATCAGTATCAATCCAGGCTGTTTGACAAAGACCATTTATCTCCAAACTTCCAAACGTGAAGTCGTAACTAGTTGTAACCAGAAGTTGCTCTCCTGCAGAGAGCAGTGCTTTCCACTCGTGCTGAGTATCAGGAGAACACTACCTGTCTTAATAAACGTACTTGTGAAAGACCAGAATTCTGTAGAATTTCTAATTGTTTGTATGGATGGACTTTTTATGCAATTAATCTGGTAGACATTCTTCCAATGAGACTGATAGTCAACTAAAATGTAACCAATCACAATAGTAAGGAAATTGCCATTTTGTCTACAACTTAGACAACAACGAATATTGCTTTTGCTAAAACTATTTCAGATAACTATTTTACAATCCCATGAATCTGCAGTGTTTATGACTTAAGTATTTATTGCTAGTTAAGGCCTTATTCCATTACACACAACATTTAAACAAGATTAAAATAACATCATTTAAGACAGAGACATTAAAGATGAGTTTCCATCATAAGTAATTTAAACAAATTTAAAGCTGACATTATTGTCATATTTCAATACACGGAAGAGTTTTGTTTAAAAGTTAAGATGAAGCAACAAGTTCAAAAAACTCCATAGCTATATCAGAATAACCAGTGCTCCTAAAAATATTAACATAAAGTACACAGTTTAAAGGGAATGCTGCTTTAGTATGTTTTTTAGCAGGAGTAGATGGGGATTGATGCTTGTTAAGAAAATAGGTGCAAGACCTTTTCGTAACATCACTGTCATCTCCAATAACAGTGAGAGGAAATGAAAGAAATCTCCCTTCAGGTAAATATTATAACTGAAGCACAGAACGGAGTCTCTTTGGGAAGCTTAGATAGGAACTTGTAGGCATTCTGTCTGCTGTACTACCAGCCAGTCTAATTGTATATAAGTTACTAAAACCAGTACTTGTTTGCCAACAAAAAAAATAAAGGTTTAATCTGTTTTAGTAACTACTAACTATAATTACTCCAGAATTTGTGATTAACAGCCTGAACAACAAATTAAACGAAGCCTCAAGATGCATGCAGAATTTAAAACATATTTTGCAAGGAGGCTTGACCTTTTATTGCTCTGCTCAGTTTCTTCCTTTTTGTCTGGTTCCAGACTGTGAGATCCCATTCCTCTCCTTCCCACGACTGCTCTAAACTTGCACCTTCCTTTTCAACCCTCCTGTCAAGCTTCCATGCTTTCAGCGGGTTTGCTCAAATGACAACAATCAACTTTTTAAAAGCCAAATTTTGGCCCTCCTTGTTCAAAAAAGCAGCAGTTGAGTTCACTCCCTTGGTAATCACTCTGCCTACAGGCACCATCTGACCTTCCACCTTATTTTTCATCACAGTGAAAGCCCTGTCCAACCCTGCTCCTTGCTTTCTTTCCCATCCCAGTGGTTGAGATAATTATCACTCTTTCATGAGACCTACTCAGCCTGTTCCCTCTGAGCACTTGCTACAACCATCTCTTTAACTCCTGAAGAAAAGCAGCTTTCTCGGCAACACTATCGTAGTAAAAGCAACTTAAGCTGAATTTTTGTACCACTCAGCCATCTATTCATATCTATTACCTCTATGTGGCATTCTTCACTGGTATTCTTAAGCAGCTTTAAGCACAAGCACTTTGGAGATGTTGACAGTTCATACAAGCAAAATGCCACTAGATACCGCCCCAAGTCACACATACCAGTGAACGTATCCAAATTCTATAAGCAAACTACAAATATAGGGAGAAGTCGTCATCCTATTTCAATGTACACATGAAAACTAAACAAGGGAGACTTTTCAGTTCTATAGGAGAGAGTTAGAAACAGGCTGCCTTAGTTACTACAGAAAACAGAAGAACAGCATGTAAATAAATAATTTAGCTGCCATACTATGAATGTCATTCATTCGTATACACAGTAGGTTCAAGTATTAAAATTCCCTCTCAGACTAAAGGAAGTGATGGAAAGGGTAGAAGTCACCAGCTGCATGGACTGATACTGTGTGCGTTCGCAAACTACGCCTTCATAATACTGCATGCTTTCTAGATCGTATTCACAGCCTTCTGAACACACTGTAAAAACTTATTACTCCACATTTGCATTGCACAAAACAGTAATCCACCAACACATCCTTTCACCCATTTTGGCAAAGAAGCCTAGAACCACTTGAATTCCCATAGCACAGGACGGAGTAATGAATGTCCTTCAACATGAAATTCATGTCAGAATTCCCCTCATTTTAGGAACAAGTTTTTGGTGACAGTCAGGGACCACTCCAACCTGCACAGTCCAAGAGGAAGGGTCATTTGTTATCTACATGTCAACTCAGAGACAGACAAATCTCTAAGGGTAAAATCAAATGCAGTGTTTATTTTGGATGCAGCCAAAATAATAAATCAGATGCTCAGTTGCACTCCAATTAGCAGCTTCCTAAAGCTGCAAGAACAGATCTCAATCTGGTCAGATTACAATCTGATACCTTGAATACAGCCAAGGTCACAAAACACAACTCAGATTTGATCCAACACACACCCCACAATGCCAGGAAAGAGGACACACAGTAAGATAAGTAAGAAAAAGAGGGGGGGTGGAAAAAGTAGGTAGTAGGTGGGCAAAAGCAAAAAAAAAATATAACAAAAAAAAAAAAAAAACAGAGGTGGGGGGTGTCACCACTCCAGGCGACCAGAGGAGTCCTTCAGGAATATGCGGTCAGCAATTCCAGGCTGGTTCTGTTGGGGTGGTGGATGAACACACTACGCCTTCTTGCAAGTTCTATTTACAAAGGCAAGTCCATTCTCCATTAGCATGCAAGGAGTTGTCATGTTGTGCACAGAAGCTCCTTCAGGAAAGTCTGGGGTTTCCTGGGCAGTTGGAGGTATGGAGGGACACACAGACAACACAGAGCAGTGCCTGCTGCTGCACCTCCTCCCCTCTCTGGAGCAGCTCCCAGAGAGCGAGCGCATCCAGAGGTGAAGGAGAAGAGCAGTGCTTACTCCTCCACCTCCCCCTCCCAGTGAACCAGGAGACAAGGCCCTCAGGTGCACACAGCCCTACACTCAGACAATATTTAAGACAAACAAGAGACAAGTAAATGACTGCATTTTTACAGCGATACAGCTCAAAATGTCTTCTTTTGTGTCTCCTAATTTATGGAAATATTTCTGGCTTATGTAATACAAGACTAAATTAATACCAAATTCTCCACCCTGTCCAGAATAATGCTGGACATCCTGCTTTTCACCACATACCTCAGTTCAGCAAGTTTCATGGGTTTATGCTACAGAAGTATTAGAAAATGAAAATTCATTCGATTCCTAAAAAACAACAAAGATCCACTGGATCTAGTAATTTTTGAGGGCTTATTCAAGCTCTGTCAAATTGAGGTACAATGTTTTATCTACTCTGAGCTGTAACATTGTTGTGACAGATATATTAAAATGTTTTTCTGCCTTACAGCAGTTTCACAGCATTCTTCTGAATGACTATCACCCTGCAAGCAGCAAAATGTCATCCTTTGCAGAGGTACTTATTTGCTCAGTAGCATGACCAGAATTTTCATTTCAATTCAACTGATTTTCATCTTCTCTGTGGGTCCACATACAGGTACACAGCTTTCCACATGACAATTCATTAAAGGAGCCAGATTTAGCCCTATCTCCATGACAGCTCCTCACCTAAGCAATCACATAATAAACTCCTATTCTGACATGCCATTGACTAAATTTTTAACAGCTCTACTACTTTTTACATGGCATAATGTGTCTCATCAGCAACACATCATGAAGGAACCAGCATCAGTTTAGAAATAAAGCATTTTAATGGTTACAAATTAGAGTCATTCCTTGGAAACAGCATGACAGCAGTCTTCTGTAACAGTACAACAAGCTCTCCAGAAGTCAGAATCACAAATACTGCTTTTTAGTAAACTCTCTCAGAATATGACAAATTAAAAACTTCAGAATATTTAATCATCACATAAGGAAAGAGAATAAAAGGGATATTTCATTTTTAAGCATGAAGAGGAAACAAATGTTTGGCTTGTTTAAAGTAGAATTTTTTAGCTACATAATACTGTGTCTACAGCAAAACCAAAGTCTGGCTTATCTACAAGTTTGAAAGCCTATCTTGATGAGCTTTACATTGCTAAGAACTCTTTGGGAATACTTGGTATACATACAAACCCATTTGTGTCTAGATACAAAAACATAGAAAAGTTTATCAAAACTGTATTGAAGAAGCTGCTAATTTTACCTATGCTAAATAAAACACTACTGCAGCTCCTTTTGCGTCTTTCCACATCATTAGTTCACCATAAGCCAATAAACATTCTCAGAAACATGAAGAAGGGTCAGTCCAACCACAGTTATTTCCATGAAGCCAAGCTACGTAAAGGGTCTTACCACAGTTTTTTACCCAGATTAGCATTAACAGAAGTGGCAAGTGCTGGTTCACTTAAATCCAAAAGTTAGGATTACCAACAAGCAGTACACCAGTCATGAGGATAGCCCAGCCTGGAAAGTCTCTGTACCTTTAGTCCAGTCTACTCTTTAAATAAAGAGTACAAATTCCAAATCACAGGAGATACCATTAAATGTCTTAGCAGTTTCTTCTGACAGGCTGAAAAAAGAAGTTAAACTTCTGACTCGTATCTCACAAAACTCTTGTGGAAACATCTTCTATCAGAATAATGTGACTTGTGCACATGAGTATTTGAAGAAGTCTTAAAAACACACCAACCATGACTTAGAACATCATGGTCTACAGCTGATAGTTGAATGGCACCAATAAAGACTTCTCTTTCCCCAAGACTGCCAAGATGGAAACAGGACAGATGATATGACAAAACGCCAAGAATCATTTAGCAAGAGTAGTCTTCTCATCTGCCTAAGAGCAGGAAAAAAACCCTCACTTCCAGGAACAATATATTTAGTTAGATAAGAACTCTGTTCCACAGTCAAATTCAGTATGACTACTAAAGGTCATGTGGTGGGAAAGAGTTCAAAGACTTCTCAGAAGTTTTAAGACCTGGAGGCAGTCATACAGTTGTACAGCATACAAGTACCATTGGAAACCTTATCTACAAAGAAAAATATGCATCTGAAAGGCAGATGTACTGTTTCATAAGGCAGTGTTGTCCTATGAAGAAATTACCTTCAGTCACAAGATTCAGCAGACTGACATAAGTCTTAGGCTTCTTTAGATGCCCAGTTCTCCTGCTCTCAGCTAACTCATCATAAACCATAACTCCTAACTTCTTATTTTGTTGCACTTGATAGCTTCACATAACCTTCCCTGTGTTGAGCAGCTATTACTTAAACTTAAAATCCCTAGCATTTAGCAAGTAATTGAGATGTCCCAAACAGATGCCCTCTGGGGGCTGTACTTGAGAACATCAGGCAAATACGGCAGCACCTACACATTTCAGTGTGAACCAACACTACATGTGGCAACAGGATCAGGACTTCATCAGAGCAATGAGAGCCAGAATAAAGACAGCACAGAATATCAATATTGGCACCTGTAGATCACTACAGCTGTATGAAAAGGAAGAAAAAAGGGCCACAAGTCCATACAGTGAATATGGTGTATGTTTTATTCTATTTACAGTACATTTGTTATAAATATAATACACTTCTTGAAAATCTCGAGTAGATTTTTTTAAACAGATCAATCATTATAGTTACATAATAAAGCAAGTGACATTTTAAATGACAATTTCATGGTTGTGAAATAGTGCATTCTGTGTTGAGATGAATGAGAAAATACTCAAACTGGTTAAAAGAATTATTTTTGAAACACCCTAAGTGGGACTTGTATGTAAACCTTGAAAGGTAATCAGTTTCCAGAAACGTGAAAAATCATTAAAAAAATTTAAATTAAAGAACTGAGAAACAGAAGAGGATTTGAGACACCTTATTGAACTTCACAGTAAGGTTGGGATATATCATGACTAATGGCTTCAGACAGGGAAAAGCCAATGAGGATTTCTTCCTGAACCATATGCAAAAATGGCCACAAATATTAAACACACCATGCTGGAAGTTGTAACAGCAGTCAAGCTGCATTTTTGACAGGGCATAGAATGTACAAGTATGTTCAGATTTGGAGTTAAGAGTATTTCATGTTATGAATATTGTAATTGCCAGAGAAGTTAGACATTAAAAAAGGATAAACGCATTTTCAGTCCAACATGCGTTGCATTGAGAAACAAATTGACAAGTAGTCTGAGTATTTTGCTATTTTCTTTCCTACACAATCTTTAGTAACAAGTTAGATATTTGAGGTGCTATATCCAAAAACTGCAGCAAAATCTCAACCAGCAATATAAGAAAAGAATCCCATTTATTTTGTCTTTTAGTGTGGTTTATTCAGGAAGTGGTCAGATATTATTGATAATAATTAGTGCAGGCATGGAGTTCTGCTGACTTGTTTCAAACAAAGTAACTTGGTCCGCAAGCTTGGCAAATACTCTGGGGGTTCCAAGATTATAGACACCTGTATGAACAAAGCAAGCTTTCAGCTGCAAGCTGTAGACCTCCTGGCTTTTAAGTTGAATCTTGTAATGTGTTTGCCCAAGCCACGTAAAAGATCCATGGATTCCTAATGCTTCTGAGCTGAAAAAAAAGGTAAACAAAGTTATGTGTGCTTCAATACAGAGAAATACCTGTTTATGTGATTCATTCAACCTCAAGTTTCCCCAAGACTTCAGAATGCACTGTCTCTCCACTAGTGGCCCCTTATTGAGATGCTTGTTTACGCTTTCCAAAAAACTTCCTTTCAAAAGCCAGGAACTGGAAATTTCAGTTATTCTGGCAGCCAATTGGATGTGCCCACCCCATCAGTCACCTTTGATGACTTGGAAATTGCTGAGTCTTTTTTACTTCCTGCCTGCAATAAATAATTTCCCTTAAGTCACTGCCTTCCCCAAATGCATCTTGCTTGGTTTCGCACATCACCCACCACCTCCCTATCCCCTTACCACCACCTCATTCCCACTACCTAATCTTTAATGGATTAAGGTTTCTCTAGCAAGATGAAGCTAGACTTGGAAAGGATAACAGTTGCAATCCTAGGTATTGACAGAATTGTACTTAATATTTTAACAAGTTGGTAAATGCAGCTTCAAAAAATCCATCATGTCTACATGTCATCTTTCCTACTACATCCACAAACACACACACTCATCCCCACAAATACACACACAATGAAACACAGTACTTAAGGTAACCTTGGGGATGTTTATGGATCCCTATATCTACTCATCAGATCAGTGTATGTCCAAGTCCTTTCAGCTGATAAACACAGAGGAAGTCTTAAAAATACCTAACGTTCTATAAGGTTTTATACTAAGCCAAACTGCAAGAGGAAGTACTCGTTTAAACATCAAAAGTTGTTTTCTACAAGTTATCAGATATTTTTAAGATGAAAACCCAACAGCATGTTTAATAAAGTAAGATTGCTGAAGCTCATATTTCACTAGATGAAAAGCTTTTCCATTTTCTTAAGAAAGATCTGCAGAGTTTAACAATTCAAAGAGCCCAAATTCAAGGTCCTGCCTTAGCAACAGTCAGAAGTAAAATAAAATTGAGCACTGATTAAAGACTCCCATTTGACTGTATGAAGCGTTATGACCCTTTATTTTTTCAGAGAAGCCACTGTTGAAAAAAATCCTATTCTAGATATTCAGTACGTATAAAACATGACAGACTCCAAATCAAGCAAACATTCTCGGAAAATACTGTTTAACATTCACACATTACCTTGTTGCTTTGTGTCGCAAATCAACCATCACATCTACAACAGCCTGGGAGCAATTGGAAAGTAGGAGAGTGACAGGTACCAAACAGAGGCTGCAAACAGAAATAGTTTCATAGCAAAGGCAAAGTATTATTCTGAATAGTCTTACTTATACTCTTAAATAGTTAAAACACATTTCAAATAAGAGAAGAGTAATAGGTAGTTGTCTTATGTAACACACTGACGGCATACACATCAACATAATCATGCTGACTGAAGTTACTTATAATTAAAGCTATTCATTGAGCTAAACATAATGGGCTCAAGAGACAAATGAAGTTACTACCTTCCTTTATCCAGTTGAGAAAGACTAGCACAAAAATATCTTATACAGGAAATCTACTGTTGTGACAAGAGACAGTTCAGAATGAGATAGCATGGTCTAGTATGGTACACTCTGAACTGCTGTTCAGCACATTTTTTCCCAATGCTTTTCCTGTCTACTGTAGAGGATTTGCTGATATTGGACCTGAAGTTTAGCCACAACAGTGTCCAAAAAGGATATACAGCACAAGTATATTTTTTGTTAATATAAGCCTTTAGTCTGAATGAGGGTAATACAATTAATGTCCTGCTTGTTCACAATTAGTATCATTGTTTTATAAATAACACTGCAACAAGAGAGACCAAGATATTCACAGGCAGGGACCCCAACTACTGCAGTTCTAACAGCTTTATGTATGCAGCAAGTGATTTGTGTCACTGGAATTCTGTGCCACTGCTTAACAGCTTAAACATCCTAAACTTGACTAGGAAGAAAAGAACAATCAGCAACTACAACAAATAAGACATGAGCTTGTTACAGGAATAATGGATGCTTTAACTGTCATTAAAATATGCCACCTTATAAAAGTTTAAATATTAGATTTTATACAGAAAGAAATCCCTTTCTTTTGACAACTTGCATTCACTGAAAACTTAGAAAAAAGGTATAACACAGTAGACCTCTCAGATAAAACAACTGAAACCTAAATGTGTACCTTTACATTTCAAGCACAATACATTTCATACCTGGAAATGAACCTTGGGGGCTTTGTTCAGATCAATTTATTTTTTAAATACTCGTGGATTTTACAGGCTCCAGGTAATTCATTCTAGCAGCCTGGTTTTCAACAGAGTTTAATTCTGATATTCTTCCAGGAGACAAACTCCACTTTCCCTCTGTCAAGTTTGAATCATGTGAACCTGACCTTCCTAAGTCAGATGCTGTAGACTTAACAGTTCTTTTAACTTAAAAAGTACCCCTTACATTCTATCCAGCTTCTCAACCTAAGTCACACTGTTTACTCTGACACCAAAAATAAACACAAAGGCAGCAGTGTTTATTTTTCTTTTAGTAAGTTCGATATTAGTAAAAATTAACACTATTGTGTTTTACAGCCTGTTTCTGTACATGAAGGTTTCATTTTACCTATACAACTCTGAAGCAGCAAGTTTAAGAATTGAGCAAGACTTCACTCTTGCATATCACATTTTTACCTTCCAAATTATAAACCACAGTCTCAACAGGATTTATGTCAAATTAGTAATACTTTGCAACTTCATAAAGAAAATATTTCACTAACCTTTTTTCATGAAAAGAATGATTGAAAGACTCTGGATAATGAAGACTTATTTTGATAAGATTAGAAAGCTGCTCTGGTGTTGGTCTTGCAGGTACTGGTGCGTTTTCTGATCGAAAAAACTTCAAAAGAACCATTTCTGGCAATTCCTGAAACACAAATTCAGAATGATGTCTAAAATAGCAATATATGGTACTATGCAATGCAACACAAGAAATACAGTCACAGAAGCTACAATTTTCCCTTACAAACTACAACTCCAGGGAAGTAAGTCTACAGCATCATGAAGCTCACAATCTTTTACTGTGTGTTTTGTTTTAAGCATGCTAGATGAGGAACTGGAATGATTTATCTATTACCTTCTTTTGAGTCAGAGAATTTCAAGATGCTTGTGAAAACACTAATCGTGCAAGTTTCATAAAAGCATGCTATTGTTGCAGTAGTTTGTTAGAGCTTGGTTTTGGTTTGTTTCTAACAAAGAGGAACAGCATTTACAGTTTCCTATCCAGCAGTTGTACCAAAAGAAAAAGAAATAATCCATCATCTGCCCTGGGAAGTTAACAACAGGAAAGCCAATAGCCAAGTTTCCCAAAACAGATCCACAGTAAAGCAAGCATAAATTTACAGGAATATACCAAGAATGACAGAATTGTTTAATAATACGGAGTATCTTAAAAACTACATCAAAAGTTCTTGAAGACAGGAAAGGTTCCTTTGCCCGCAGCTGAAAGCCCAAGCCAAGCACTGACACGCTACTTGGGATTCAACCTTGTGGACAGAATCAGTCTCTGAAGCAGAAGAAACTAGAAGATACAGAAAGACGCAACACCAAATGACATAAGGCTACATTTGGTCCAGCATCACAGTGCTACTGTAACTCTAAGATCATCTAATCTGATCTGTAAGTAGATTTAGTCAGGAAGGGGCTGCCTTTCATTATTCTCTTATGAATCTAATCGACAAAAAGTCCACCTTTAGAAAAAAAAAGAATTTGCAGTAATAAATGTCATTGACTACTGAAAGCATAAGAAAGATTTTTAAAAGCCACAAATAAGTCAGTACAGTGTAATAAAGTAATGTTTTTTCACTTAAGGACAATGGATTGTACTTTCTAAGTTGAAAAGAAACACTACAGGCAACAAAACACAACTCAACAGATGCACTGGGCATTCTGTGACATGTATGAATGACTGTCACCATTTGCCTCTGCTGGTAATAGCATGAAGACATCAAATGTTTCAGCAGGTTTGCAATTCATCCCTCTCAAAAAAGTAACAATTAAACATATTTTAAGCTTTCAATGTATTTGGTATTTCCACACTACCCTATGGGTATCTAACTCTATGAAACAGATACTGAAAACACTAGCCTCCACAAACAAGATGATAAGTTTTCATTCAAATTTCTTTCCCCTCAAATTACAGTCCAAATAATTCCCTTTTCAACCACATATCAACATCCTATACACTGTAGTTTGCCCTGGAGTCAATTACCTGTTCCAAGTCCTCCCAATCAGAATTCCCGAGTATTTTTTTAAAACCCTACAAAAGACAAATACGAAGATTTATCTCTACAAATAGAAAAGAACATCATGAAATGCAGCAGGAACATTTACTGGTGAGAGTTCAGAGTGCCATTAATATTTCAAACCTTTAGTCCTAACATTAGGCATCTGTAAATGGACTGGAAAGTAGCAGGATTAACCATTTACCATCACACATCTAAACCTTAACTCCAGCCAGCCCCTGGGCATCAGACTGAGAAGAGACGTCTGTCTCTCTAAGTTCACCTGCTCAAATCTATGAGGTTTTTTGTAATTGTACAGCTAGAACAAAGGCTAAGACGTGATATTTTAGTACGCGATTCTTCTTCTCAAAGCATTAGATGAGAATTAAGCTCTTCTGAATGGGAACCAAGAAAATATACACACAGATCAGGGAGCCACCTAGAGACAGCTAATAAGAAATGTCAAGTTCAAGGATGCATTAAAATCCTGCCCCACTACGAAGCTTGGAAAATTGGATCAAATCTACAGAAGAAGTCAGGCATACCTACTTGGGTACCTATACCATCCCTTCAAAAATATGCACCACGCAAATAACAGCCTTTGGGTTATTTACACTTAGAAACAAAGTAAAACAAAGTCAAGAATTAAGCAGGTAGTATTTCATTGGTAAACTCCTACAATACCTGCCCAAATGGAGTACTGCCTTTTTTAAAGGCAAAACCAAAAGTTATAACAACAAAAGTCTGCTTGTTGACCCATTATGATTCCTTGCAAAGCCTTCAGAAGCGCCATGGGCTTCAGTAGAGAGCAAGCACCACATGTTACATACAACAAAGCCACAATAATGGTTAAAACACTCCCTTTAAAAAATGGTTAAGGTGTTTGTTTGAAGTCCTCATCCATACATACTGGTAGAAGCTTAGATAAGCTTGACTGGAAGAGGCTTCATCAGAAAAGTCTGGAAGAATTTAGGTGGTGGAGATGTTATTTGTTATTGTTTTAAATTTTACAGCTGCATTTTTAAGCTTTTGGGGTCATCATTACAAACATCAACAGGCAGAAGCACCAGAATCAAACTAATCCCACAGTTGTCTTCCAAGAGCTACCAACTGTGCACTCCCTGCTAAGAAAGTTGTTTCTATTTTACATTTTCTGCTGTAAACTATCTACAAAGGCCAGTTTCAAGCAAACTGCCAGAAACTAGATAAAAGCTTACGGTTACAAGCAGAATAAACTCCATCTTCTCTTACTTAGTAGCTACAAAAAAGCCTGGACCTTCAGAGTCTGATGTTTTGCTACTTTGAAATGAATTTATAAATTACCCTATTTACACTTCTGAAATTGTGTATTAGTTATTCACACATTTTAGAAAGCTTCTGCCATTGCACTAAGCTAAAAGTTGGAAAAGTTAAAATTTACACTGTGCAAAGTATCTTTAGAATTATCCGATAGATACAACAGGCACGTCTGCTTTCAATACATTCTTTTAATCTCTTAGAATGCATTTTCAAATTGAAAAGTTTCTTCCTTTCCATAAGATGGACGGAAGCAATGACATCCTCACATGCAGTCATTTTAAAGTACTTTTGTTAAATAATATTACATAACTTAAAAGTCTTTAATTTAAAAAACAACTTTTTCAACTATTGGGCCAATGTGCTCTGAAACACACCAGAAAGAAAAACAAATACCACATCTTTATTTCCAAGTTGTTTGGAAATTCAGCACATTTGCCCCACAAGGGCCAATATGGACAGCACAGGAGAAAACCTAAATACCAAACTCTTGAACAACACTAAGCATAAGTAAAAGCAGAATATATGAAAGTAACCAAGTAACAGGGAGACAAAGAGATCCTAAGTGATGTCTCCCTTTTCCATTCTAAATCAAAGAACTCCCATTTCAAAATCTCAGTTTTAAATTGGTTTCCTTTACAACACAACCCATCCATATTTATAGCTCCTAACCACAGAAATGGACACCAGTAATAACATTTGTGCTTTCAAATGCATTATCATCAGCTCTGCAGGTCCATTCATGGATAAAGCAATAGATATTTTTTTTTCAATATTTGGAAGATTTCATTCATGACAACAAGATAAGCCAGCCCTCCCAAATTGGTACAGTAACTGGTACACTAAACTACACAATCGTGAAAACCATACACTTCAGCATTTCATGCTTACCCTTAAGAATTTTGCTTTCCTCACCACAAAGATGGTTTAATGAACGTCTTAAATCCATTCAAGCAATTAGTGTTTGATTCTAGTATCCCACCCTACGTATTCAGTAAAAAATTTTCAAACTAGCACAAGATGCTCCTTCCAGTAATTCATTGTTAAAAATAGTTATTTAAACCTTACCCTCTCCCACTTTTCAAAAATTCCATACTTGCAACCAAACTATTGCTGCCTCACTGACTTGCATCTACATTAATAAGAGGTGTGACTGCAAGTTTAATGTCTGAAGCGTAACACTGCTAAAAGGCTTGCATCCATACTATACACATATTTAATATTTTACTTTAGGCTAGCACTAGTCTAATCCACAGGACTGAATGAGCAGCACATAAGCACATTACGTGCAGTCCTGGAGGACACTTGGATTAATTCTGCCTGGAAGGTATCCACTATCTGCATTAAAAGACTCCTTCACAATGAATACAGAAGGCTTTTGTGGCAACAATATCTTAACAACAAGAAGAAGTACACCTGATGTAAAACAGACACTTTCTCTCACCTAGCCTTCAGTAAAAACTGAGTTTAGACTCACGTGATGCGTTTCAGAAGTATGGACACATTACTCCCAACATGCCAGTGTGCCCAAGTGAAAAGCCTCAGACAGACTACTTCTCACCTTCCATTAGTGTGAAGTCTTCACCAATCAGAAGTGTGGCAAATGCCCCAGCCCCACACTACTTCCATCCCACCATATTATACCTTGGAGTCTTCTGGATTGAATTCACCAGATGAGAAAAATATGGAAGACAGCATTAAGATTAACAGTCCTAACTATGAATAGTTGCTTTAGGTATTTGAACTCCATTTTAAACAACCCAATTCCTAAAAGCAAGTTTAAGAAGAGAAACAGAACTCATAGCAGTATCATTGTCAAAAAAAAAAAAAAAGAAAGTAGTTATTGTTTACTAATATCTAGCTAATTTTTATTAGTGAAGATTTTACTATTTGGACTCAAACTACTACTGCTAATACATCTATTCAGACCTAACCACTTTACTAACACCTTGAGTAATTTATCCTTCACATAGTAGCTAGAGACTAAAATATATCACTTTATGGCATCTTTTGTGCTTCTTTTTCAAGGAAACAGACTACCTTTATCATTTTTCCCTAACTCCAGCTAAAGGTCATTTTTTTTTTTCAAAAACACAAGTGAAATAAAGAACAGGAATATAATTTTCTATATTATTCAGAGAACTTTCTACATAAAAAATGCTTTAACAGAGTCAATATTCTTTAAGTGTTCCTTCAGCACACTGCATGTTACAATGCCAAACTTCTGTTATATAAAGATATAAGTAGTTTATCATATCACCAGGTAAGACTACTGTGCCATGTAATCTATCGTTAAAAGCAGTGCTGTGGAGTTAAATATAAAAAGCCCTTATAGTGTAAACAAAAAAGAAAATCTGCCTTCAATGACAGAAAACCAGGAAGATCTAAAGTCAGTTATACTTGTCTTGGTTAGCATGAACCAGGATATGCTAATCAAGCATGAAAATATTTAGCATTCTTAATTCTACGCTGAACAGACATGGGAAGAAAAAGTACATGCATTTTAGCATCCAAGTAATATTTTTATAGAATTTCACTGTTATTTTCTTCCTTTTTGTGTGGGTACATGAAGAAATTTAAGCTGCAAAGAACATTTTTAAGCCTCCCCTAAATCCCACTATATTGTGTTTTAAAGAAACCAGAGGTTTTATCTTGATTTGATCAAGTATTATGGCAAGTTATGCTACTACTGCAGTAGAGAAATAATGGCAACCTGCTGTCTGTTGCACGTTCCCACTGCATCCATCACATCTTCCACAATGAACCAAGCATAAAAGTAACCACATGCCCTTGTACCTCAGTCAGTCTATTAGCTTGGACACATAATAAAGAACTTTACGTCAGTGCACCCAGCTACTACTCTACTAGCAACTTCTGGAAGAACTTGAAGAATATATCAAGTACCAAAGAATACAGATCTACTGCTCTTCTACTACAATGCTTTACTGCAGCTTTATTTCCCTGAACAGTTCTAGAAGCTCCTATAATCCTTAAAAGCTGACAAAGAATTAGTCCAAGATATACTATAATATATAAAGCAGCAGAAGCCAACCAGTACACAGAATTTAACCAAAATATAGAGCAAGCTATCTCAATTTACTCAGCATAGTTAATTTGATGAATTCAGCTAGGATCTGAGTGCAGAGAAAAATCTTGTTCGTGTTTTCTCCATGTCTATTACTGTGAGACTGTTCCTGCTTAGGGGTAGCTATATAGCCATACAGACAAAAAAAAAAACCACCTTTCTTGGTTACAAAAGCATGAAATAGAAGCAGCTCAAATCACAAAGACATTCACTGAAGAGGAACAAATGGAAAACAGCAATAAATACAAGGAGCAGACTCTTGCATCCTAGATGACAACCCGCTCAGAAACTGCAACTGTTTTGTTTTTTAAAAAGCGAGCAGCCGTTTATCATTTAGAACTGGTAACCACCATGCATTGGTAAAAAGTACGCATCTGCTGTCTAGGCCACAAAAGACAAATTCTATACTGTTAGCACAAGACATTCAGGAATAGTCTGGACTTTCCAATTCTGTTTTTGACTTGAATAAATACGGATTTACAAAACAACCTCCAAATTGCGAGTGTTAAGTTCGAAGTAATGTTTGGGATTTTCCAACACTGCCCATAAAGATGATCAGAGGGCTGGAACACTTCTGCTATGAGGACAGGCTGAGAGAGTTGGGGTTGTTCAGTCTGGTGAAGAGAAGGCTCTGGGGTTGACCTTATAGTGATCTTCTAGTAGGCAAAGGGGGCCTACAGAGAAAGCTGGGGAGGGACTTTTTACAAGAGTATGTACTGACAGAATGAAGGTAAATGGCTTTAAATTGGGAGGGGGAAGATTTACATTTTACATTAGGAAGAAATTGTTCACAATGAGGGTGGTGAGGCATTAGAACAGGTTGCCCAGGGAAGTTGTGGATGTCCTCTCCCTGGAAGTTTTCAAGGTCATGCTGGATAGGGCCTTGAGCAGCCTGGTCTAGTGGGAGGTGTCCATGCCCATAGCAGGAGAGTTGGAACTAGATAAGCTTCAAAGTCCCTACCAAACCAAATCATTCCATGAATCTATTATGATAACAATAATAATTGTAATAGATGAGAAAGATTATAGACGAGAGTACACTAACATAGTAGCATGCATTCTTCAAACTGAGAGTACATCTGGATCCTCCTTGTTGCTGGTAGAAGCATTCATTTCTCAGTTTGAAACTGAATTTGATGCAGAATTTAAATTTTATTGCAGTCAACAAGAAATGTATATTTATATCTCTAGCATGCTCAGTTGTTTGGTTTTTTTTAGGATGCAGATATGATTCATTCCTACTTCCCACCCATTTGCTAGAACCAGACCTCAATGAAATCAGAAGTACACAGCAATTTCTCTCACAGAATCACAAAATAACCAGGTTGGAAGAGACCCACCGGATCGTTGAGTCCAACCATTCCCACCAATCCCTAAATCATGCCCCTAAGTACCTCATCCACCCTAACCTTAAACACCTCCAGGGACAGTGACTCAACAACCTCCCGGGGCAGACTATTCCAATGCCTAACCACCCTCTCCGTGAGGAATTTTTTCCTAATCTCAAGCCTAAATCTCCCCTGGCGGAGCTTGAGGCCATTCCCTCTCGTCCTGTTCCCTGTCACTTGGGAGAAGAGGCCAGCTCCCTCCTCTCCACAACCTCCCTTCAGGTAGTTGTAGAGAGCAATAAGGTCTCCCCTCAGCCTCCTCTTCTCCAGGCTAAACAACCCCAGCTCTCTCAGTCGCTCCTCATAAGGCCTGTTCTCCAGCCTCTTCACCAGCTTTGTTGCTCTTCTCTGGACTCGCTCCAGAGCCTCAGCATCCTTCTTGTGGTGAGGGGCCCAGAACTGAACACAGTACTCGAGGTGCGGTCTCACCAGTGCCGAGTACAGAGGGAGAATAACCTCCCTGGACCTCTCCTAACAGTAAATGTGTACAATGTGACCTACTGTTCTACATACACCTTAAGACTGGAAAGATAATACCAGAGGTAGTCACTGGACTAATACAGTCTAGCATTGCTCATAATAACTTGATCCCAAATATACAAAGGCCTTTTGGTTGTTTGTTTTGGGAACAGTGGGAGCAGCGTTAAGTGAAAAAAAAAAATCTTCAGGCATTAGAACTTTTTTTCCTATTTTTTCAGTACCAAGGAAACCAGGCAGTTTCACTCAAACCACATGCCCCTTTCAATCTATTTCCACCTATTTCATAGCATAAAGAAGTAAATGGAAAACTCATCTTAATGACGTAAAAATACTTAAAGGCTTACTAGCCAAAGGCAAGTGCACAGCCTCAGTGTAATTCACTCCTTATGTTACTGCATAACTACAGAAACAAACATTTGCCCTACACCATCATGTTGGCAAAAACTCAACTCACTGCAACTTTTGAGCAAGAACTCACTAAAAGCTACATCTGATGCTTGCTATATTGGTAAAAACAATGAGAACGGCATCATAGCTAGAAGAAACAATGATATATTGCTCAGCAGAAGACTAAACAAGTACAAGACCTAGCATAGATGTTTTTACACTATCTCACATTATTTTAAGCTTATCTATAGCTTCCATAGTAGTTACTGATTCATGTACCATGAGACATCCACCAACCATTTACAGATTTATTTATTTATTTTCTTTAAAAGGCTATAAAGCTGTCAAGTAAAAAGTGAAGTAATATGCTGTGGATTGATCAATTCCCATGGAGCTTTCAGTATCTTTGCTGAGGACAACTCCATGGGATTCAACCAGGCTAAGTGCTGGGTCCTGCACTTCCATCACAACCATGCCATGCAACACCACATGCTTCAAAATGAATGGCTGGAGAAGTGCCTGGTAGAGAAGGACCTGAGGATGCTGGTTAATGGCCAGTGGAATGTGAGCCAGCAGCGTGCCCAAGAAGCCCGACAGCATCCTGGCTTGTATCAAAAATGGTGTGGTCAGCAGGACTAGGGAAGCAATCACCCCCATACTCAGCACTGTTGAGGCTGTGCGTCAAATATTGTTCTTCAGTTTTAAGCCCCTCACTACAGCACACTCGAGTACCTCAACATCTGTATCCTGAGAATGGCAACCAAGCTGGTAAAGCATGGTACAAGCCTTATGAGGAGCAGCTGAGGGAACCAGGATTTAGTCCTGAGGAGGCGGCAATTGAGGGGAGACCCTCCTCCCTCTCTGCAACTACCTCAAAGGAGGTTGTAGCAACATGGGTGTCAGTCTGCTCTCCCAAGTAATAAGCAATAGAATGAGAGGAAATGACCTCAAGTTGCACCAGGGGACTTTTACACTGGATATCAGGAAATATTATCTCACCAAAAGCTTTGTCAGGCATTGGAATATGCTGCCCAAGGAAGCGGTAGTCACCATCTCTGGAGGTATTTAAAAGGCATGTAGATGTGGCACTTAAGGACATGGATTAGTGGTGAATTTAGTAGTATTAGCTTTATAGCTGGACTTGATGATCTTAAAGGTCTCTTCCAACCTAAATGATACTGTGATTCTGCCTTTTTAACTGCTCCAATGTGTCTGCTATTCCAACTTTTTATTCAAAAGTTGTGCTTAGCAGTACAATTTATAAAATTAAATCCAAGAAAAATTCCACCACTTTACTATCAACTTTGCTTTGAAATAACCATTAAATAACCATATCGGTATTAAGCTCTTAGTTCTACCCTGAAATGTTAAAGAACAGATTACTCTAACTGCATAGCAGTATACTTACTTGTACATTGCTTTTCTATTCTTTAAACTGAGTCTAGCTATTTCAATATAGATGACTAATCAAAATTTAATTAAGCCTGAATGTTTTTAGCAATAACTTATTAGATACCAAATTCTACAAAAACATCGATAGTGATACCGCTTATTTACAATTCTGTATTGAGAAAAGAAGTGATTGTAAAGGAAAACTTCACATTAGATTACCTGCTTCTGAGGAAATGAAAAAGCCTCCTTCCCAACTGTATTAAGAGCAACATGATGCTGGCCCTCCAAAATAAGCTGCTTATTGTCTTCCACAACATATGCCTACAGAATATAATACAAAGACATTAGCAGACCAGAAACCATCGTAAATTTCATAATATATAACTACTGACTTTCCCTCTGGCTTACGTGAAACATCTACTGTTCAAACCCTAATGGCTATCATGACATACTTGCTTTGTGTGTGCTTTTAATTCTGCAAGCACAGACACCTGCTAAAGTTTAGACTGCCAATTTCCACTATTTAATGTCTGCATCTGGGTAAATGAGCTCTGTTTCAAAGCAGACTAGGTCATTCTTACAGTTCTATGATAAAAACAAGGATTAACATACCTCTTCATTTAAGACTTCAGAATTGCCTCTTAAGAGGAGACTTTAAGAACTAGTTGTATCCAAAATAATGTAAAACTACTTTAAGTAAACTTATTACACTAATAGCTATTAAGACTGTCTTTGCTTCTTGATACCATTGTAGTTCTTTTGTCCATTTGCAGAAAAACATTTCATCCACATATGAATACACTTGAAAGTTCAGGATGCCATAACAAATTATTTTTCAACAGTCATATGTCATGGCCCAGTCACCAAAGCCCACAATCATACATACCTTCCACAGTACAACAATATTCAAATCTACTTCACTGCATTTTTGTATCAATCTGACTGTCTCATCAAATGATTGTTTCACAGCCCTTTGAGATGCATGAGTATGAGATTGCACATGCGTTCTTTTAAATTCAGAGGATAAGCTTTGAAAGAAAAAGTCTGCACAAGGACTGGCTGAGCTTATTATCTGTAAGAGAAAAAAAAAAAAAGCAAGAAAGTGCTCTCAGAACAGGATGCAATCTGACAAGTTAATCTAGCAGAGCACATCACTGTAGTATGCCAGTTCCGTTTTCTTGCTTTGCTTCCCCTTGAAAACCTATAGGATGCCACACGTCATTGTTTCCATGTTTGGCATACTGGAGATTAGCCCTACCTAATGAGGTGTCTAAGGTAATACAGGGAAACAGAGCTACAAATTATTGGGCTAAAAATAGGAACTGGGAAATAAGGACTTTGATTGTTACCACCAGACAGCCTACTGCGATATATGAAGTGTAGTGGACAGAGCTGAAGTGTCCAATTGACTGAAACTAACTCGCATGCAAATCATTATTGCTTATTAACATTTTCCTCAGGTAAGCTCAAATTATATATCTAATTTAGGGACATTCATTTTGCTAGCATTAGCAAAGACAATAGGTTGCACAGGATATTCCTCATACATAAGCAGTCCAGTCAGAAACAATATGTTCTACTTGTCAGATTTGTCATCATTTGTGCTGAACTCTTCCAACACCAAAAGCTTGATAAGCAGGCAGCGGTTTTAAGAGTGAGACCAACGATACTTGGAGATAGCAGGATAACTAAGAAATTTGAGCTTCCTAACCCCTCCCTTTTAAAAAGGTTAGTAGCTCTGCAACAGCATATTCTAGAAAGGTGAAGCGTTATATTAGCATAATACTCGTACACAGCAAGACAATCTGCTTTTGGCCTAATTGTCTAGAAAGGAGAGTCTCTCCCCATCCTCCCCATTAGAGGACAAGTTTGTACAAGAAAGCTGAAGTTCCTGCAGCTCAAACTTTAAAAATGCAGAGAGGACTAAAACTCTGAGGTAGATCCCTAACTTCCATTTATATACCAATAAAATGAAGTGGCAGTGAGCAGTTCTTCTGCCTCTAAAAGTTGGATGCATATATGGAAAATACATAATAAGCAAGCTGACATCCAGCTAACTAAATCCACCGTGGTAATGTAGACTTCCAATAATGCTAGAGGCTTATTTTCCTTAGGTTTTGGAAAAGCATTCGCTATGCCAAGATCATTTGCTGAAAGGATTATTCTTCAGACAATATCTATATGCTTAAAATATTAAAAGGGCATGGTAGTCTGCAAGTATTAAACTTGAAGAAAAACCATAGAAACAGACTCCTTGAACTGACTGCAACCTACATTAGTAGTTGTGAAATTCAGGTACCTGAGTTCATTAGATATTTTCAGATTTTGAGGACAAGCCTTAATTAGTTTTTTTTAACTTATTCTAGTAAAAATACAATTAAGAAAATAACAATTGAACAAGAATCTGACACCCACAGATCTCTACTAGAAAACTAGAGGTCTGGGAAATACTTAAAAACTGCTCAGAAGAGCTGGGAAGGAAGGAAAAGTGTCAGCAAGAAGTTAGCATTTTGATGCACTCCCAACGTAGCTCAGCAGTCAATTTGGGAATTTAAAGTTCCAGACTATCCACTAACCTACACTCCATTTCCTCCTCTTTGTAAAAAAAAAAAAAAAAAGAAAAAAAAGAAAAAAAAAAAAAAGAGAGTTGACCTAGAAGAACAATAGTTGACATGCAAAACTTCAACTATGAGAGCACTGTTGCTATTTTTTAATTTTAAAAAAGGCTTTCACTGGGATACTTGCACGTTGACAGGGATACCTTGCACAAGACAAAATATGCAGTTGCACCAGTTCACCTACCTGCTCATTTCCAAAAACAATGTCTGCAAATGTGTAATTTTCTAAGGGATAAAAAGAGAAGGCATTGTTTCAGCATCATAAGAAGTCACAACTTCAGCATACAGTATCTTCTTCAAAATGTTACCACATTCAAGAGAAAACCTACCTTCTGAGTTTTTGCATCTTACTGCTTTAAAGCATAACTTTGCTCTCTCTCTGCTAGCAAGTTTAGTATCTGAAAGAAAAAGGTTGTAAAATTTTTTTTCCCCTCTGCATAATCACAGACTCTCCTCATTAGCACAAGTCAGCCATTACACCTCACAAATATAAAAACCACTGACGATACTCAAGAAACATAACCAATCAAGCAGAGCTACTGCATGATAGTAAAGATGATGAATTTTCTGTGACTGCATGGTAGTAAAGACACATCCTTCCATCGACTTCTATAGCAGGAAGTGAGCCATAATACAGAAAGGAGATAGAAAGAAGGAAGGAATAGAAGATAATATTCAGTTTGACTCGTTCACCCTCAATACAAGAAGAACAGGTGTCTAGACTAGCTTTTAAGTATACAAAATGTCAGCTATAAGTAAAGATAACACTTTCTAGATGCAATAAGAGAATCCTCTTTTTGCCTGGGACAGTTAGCCTCCTCTAATATTAGCAGCTTGTATTCCACCTTAGCTGCAAATACCAGAACTACTAATGGAGTATATTTTTAATAACTGAATAGAGCACTTGTTAAATACTCTATTGATTAGTTAAACCTATCACTAATATAAGTGACTAAAGGAACATGGAATCATATTTCTTTTGAGGCAAGTTATCAGCCAAGCCATACAGATTTCTTTATCTCACATAAAGAATTTGCCTATAAGTTAAGCGCATTTATAAAATTAACGAAGTCTTAAAAGTTCTGTCGACATACTTTTCTTGAAACACTGGCAAAAGAAGAGCTGTAGTATGTCTGAAAGGGATAAAGTTTTAAGAAATTTATTATTCTGATAGTCAAATTCAGCTTCTTGTGAGATTCTAAGTGTTCTTGTCAGGCAGATGCTAGACTTGCCATAATTTCGATGATAAATATACACACCTTTGTCTCCAGAGATATTAACCGATTTTTGAAGCTTCCAGTGCTTGCTATTACTTGAAACTTGCACTATATGAAATTCTTTAACACCAGTCTCACTCTAAGGAAGAAACAAAAATTAACTCAAATAAGACCCATCATAACTGTGATGTTCTACATTGCATAGTAAGCATTTATTGCAAGAAAACACTGTCAGAATTTTAGCTTAACTCATGATTCACACCATCCATAACACGGAACTAAAGAGAGACAAAATAGGAATTAAGACCCACTGTAAGAAACAGTCCCAGGTCACAGCAACTTCTAATTCCAGTAAGCAAAGTCACACAAAGAGGAAACAAAATCCCCCAGAAAAATACTCACAAGCTACTAGTTTGGATTAAGACAACTATAATAAAACCTGGGCTTTTAACTCCAGTTCAGAACACTGTCTGCAAGGACACTTAATCTAAGATTACTTTAGGAATATTGCTAGGTCAAAAATCTCAGAAATTCAAGGTATTTTTTTTTTTTTTACATATATACTCGATGAAAATTAGCTTTGAGAGTTTTCCTGGAAAGGATGAGGTGGCAGTGGAAAATTACATCTCATGCAATGTTATTTGATAACTTAGTAAGTACTTTTAAAACATTCCTTCCTCCTCATAGGAGTGGACAATATTCACTTTAGTAGCTGAAGAAAAAACAGTGTATACATCTTTAAAACAAAATGATAAATCAGCTCAGTGATTCCACTACCAGTTAAGTGTCTAGGAATTGTATAAACGGAGGATTCGATTACCTTGCTTTGTGGTTGAAAACATGGAAGCAGCTTTACCAAAAAAAATGAATAAACTTAAAATCAGTGTGGAATGAAAAATTGAAATATTTTCATCTGCTTTGCTGAGTCAACAGATCACAACAGGCATATCTGTATTTGGATTATATTTGCAAAGTATCTTTGAGTTTGGTAATAAATGTAAATACAGATGCTTCCTTCAAGCTGAAGCTTAAACATTGACTTCAGTTTACCACTAATTCTACCAGTGTTTTCACTGAAAAGTTGCAGGGCGAACAGGTTATCTCATTCAGAGCTATCCATCTTCAAAGTTGCGATCATCAAGAGTGTTCATGAATTTGGAACAAGTGTTCCCAAAATAAAAAAAAAAATTTAAAAAAGGCTCCTAACTACAGTACTGGAATTTGCTTAGGATAGAGATAGTCATAGCAGACTTCCAGAGAGTGAAATATAGCTTAATGTTAGCACTCTTTCCAGTGGTAACTGGAAAGATTCAACATGCAAGGTTTATTCAGTGTTTGCAAAGTAGTTGTGGGAAAATCTTTTGCACAAGTCTCGGCTCTACTGGTGACACATCTGTGGAACTTTAGAACAGTATTATTATAGAAGATAAGAACTTACAGTATTGATATTTTCTACATCCACAAACACCAACATTGTGTCCCCTCTGCCTTCTTCATCAAGTGCATTACTTCTGCAGACAGTAGCTCGAATATGCAGAGACCGGCTGGTACAAATAACTGCAGTGTGCCTTAATACTCTATGACTAGGAAGGAGGGGAAGAAAACAAAAAAAGAAGAAAAAGACATTCTGAACAACCACACTGCTGTCCAGAATCTGTCACCACAAAGTAATTATTGCCATCAATACTAAGGCCATTAGATAATTTATCCCTTTCAACCACCAGATACAGACTTTTTAGCTTCCATCAAATCCATATTACTTTTAAATATAGTGTGTGAGTAGGTGGCTCTTTAAACAGTCTCTTAGCCAGTTTGAAATACTGGAAAAAAGGTTCATGTTACCATGACAAAAGACAGCAGAAATATTTCTGATGTAAGACAATCAGCACAGTGAAAGCAAACAGGCATGTATTGGCACAGGGATGACACTAATGCTACCATATGCTTTGGAAAAACAGAAGATTCAAGTAAATACACCATGAAAGGCTACTAGTTAGTCACATCTCTTACATAAACATTTACTAAAAAGCATTTAGAAAGAGCATATTACTGCATTCAACAGATTTCCCTAAACTGAGATCCTGAAAGTTTACTTCTAGAACCACCTAAGTACCCTGCTATCTTCCCATTTCTCTAATGCTAAGCAAACTTCAGTTCTTGGACATCATCAAAACACATGAGCTTTTCCCACATAAAATCTCTGTGTTACCATAAATTCTACTTGGAGATATTAGAGACCTGTTAAAATTTGATGTGCATTACCTACTAAATATGCTGAAACATCATGCAACACTTGTCCTGGGAGGGGAAATCAGTCATTTCCTGACCTCTACATCACCACATCACAAACTACGGAATAACTTCAACAGTTCTGCAGTTGTTCTTCAGAAAAAATATACAGATGTCTGTATAGGTCTCCCGTGTCACAAATTAATTTTTTTATTTTAATTTAAAAGCTATGTTCTGTCTACAAAGAGTACTGTTAAACAAGATCACATCTCTTAATGGCCCCTGGAAACATCAATACAGTAGGGAATAAAAAACTTCCCCAAACAACCACCTTCCATCTGTGGAACACAAGACTTGCCGAATACTTTTAACTCAGAAGAAAAAAGTTCTGTACTTAAAAAGGAATACAAAAATAACTACATTGTAGGGGGATAAATTCACTATTCTTGCAGTCTAGCTTAAAGTCAACTGTAGAGTTAAATCTGGCATATCACAAGCTATAGAAAGATCTAAACAAAGGGTACTCGTCCACAACTTAAGTTTGATTTCAAGAATACGCTGCTGGATCCACTCTATTGACTATCTTCAACTTACTCAGCTTTAGTTTACATCACAGCAGTCTCTAGTACATGAACTTGGTTTCTTTCCCAGAATTAGCCTGGAAAAGAAGCTCTAGCCACAAACAGACATTCAGTCCACGTGACTAGAGCTCAGCTGAAGTAGCCCTCCCCACCATTATCTTGAATATGTATAATGTAAGGACCTGGTGCGCTGGTTTTGGCTGGGATAGAGTTAATTTTCTTCAGAGTAGCTGGTATGGGGCTAGGTTTTGGATTTGTGCTGCGAAGAGATGGTTCAGTTACTGCCAAGCAGTACAGTGCTTACACAGAGTCAAGGCCTTTTCTGCTTCTCACCCCGCCCCACCAGCAAAAGCAGGCTGCAGGTGCACAAGCTGACTGAGGACTGAGCTGGGACAGGTGACCCCAAGTGACCAAAGGTATACTGTATGGAGCCACACTCAGCATAGAAAGCTGGGAGGGGAGGATGTTTGGAGTGATGGCGTTCACCTTCTCAAGTAGCCATTACACATGGTGGAGTACTGCTCTCCTGGAGACAGCTGAACACCTGCCTGCTGATGGGAAGTGGTGAATGAATAGCTTGCTTCACTTTGCTTGTGCAAGCAGTTTTTGCTTTACCTATTAAACTCCCTTAACCCACAAGTTTTCTCATTCACAAGGGAAAGTCAGTGAGGGGTTAGTTGCAAGCTGGAGTTAAACCACAACACCAGCTCCCCAGTCTCATTACAGATCTACTCCTCGCCAGCACTGCTTCTTAAGGTAGACAGATATTCCCCAGACAAACAAGTCTAGCACACAGTTCCATAATAAATTTCTCTCCCAGAAAATTAAATAGTAAGATTTAAGTCAGCAGCCAGTATTTTTAGTGGGCTAAAATTAAATCTAAAAGCCAGTTGCAACTTCTTCTCAGCTCTGACAGCTATTAGGTAGCAGCAACGTAAGAGCACATGCAGAAGAGTGAAAAAGAAGGGTATAAAGAGACAGTCTGTTTCTGAATTGGGCTAGACTGCTACACTAAGGCTTCCTGAAGGCTGATCTCTTCACTGTCTCAACAAAGGCTCATTCATCTCGGAATCTAAGAACAGGTTTCTCCAAAAAGGGGCCTTCTTAGCCTACAATATGGGTGGGACTTGGGAATAATTGACATAAACAGTCAAGTTGCTAACTTTCAAGTTCAAAGAAAGCACTATTAATTAGCTTTTGCTGTCAAACTTGACTGCCCACTGTCTCAAGGCAGTCTAAAAAAGAACTACACAACAGTATGTAAGTCAAATTTGGTATTTAACCTCTCCAAGGAGAATGTCTTTCGTAATACTATTACTGTCATGTTTTAACTACGAACAAACCCTTTTATTCCAAGTAGACAAGTTTGTTTTAAGGTGCAGAAACAAATTAAGTTATGTTTTTTTCTCCCCTGTGCCTCAGAAAGATGTGGTTCCAGAGAAACTAAATACGAACAGGGTTTTTATTACCAGCATTCCATTAAAATAATTTAATGGAGAGAGAATTAATAATTGCCACTTTGATGAAAGCAGTGTAGGCTATACAATTACATATGGAAATCAGATCATATAGTGGAGAAAAAAATCTTTTCTTAGAATAGCAGATAACAGGCCACTTTGACACCACAGCAGTCGAGAGAAATTCAGTAAGATATACATTACACAAATATTAAGCATAAATGTGTCTCATAACTATGACAAAAAAAGTAGATAAAAACTTACCACATTCTTGAGTGTCTTTTAATACTCTCATAGTAAAACAAAAAGTTAATTTCATGAACACCTTCTTCATCTGGTCCCCGTAACCACATTGGCAGCTGCACTGAAGCCCCAGGAAGAAGAATGGCATCAGGAAGGGGGACATGTATTACTTCTGGCTGACCACCTGCATCAACCCCAAAGTCTACAGAAGAAGCTGAAGATAGTAGTGCTGTACGCACAGAGGTAGGATCTGTCACAACAGTCTTGTAAGCACTACAGTTTTCAGAAGCTGAAGGACTTAGTGGCGTTAGAACAGCAGTATTTCCACCGAAAGTAAAAAATTCTGGATGTTTGGACACAACCTTCAGTGCAGTAAGAGGACATTTGCTTACGTTCACAAATTCCACATATGCTTTTCTGATTTCTCCACAAAGAAGCCCTGTAGGAAAATTTATGAAGAACACCTGTATGGCAGAACAAGACAAAAGAAAATGCTGAACACTGAGCCAAGTTATGAATAGGTATGAAAACAACCACATACTTTAACTATATTGCTCTCTGCAGCTTCCCAGCGAGGGGCAGTTGGGAGGGAGGTATCAAGTGATAGAACACGTGGGAATGATTCAACACTGTTCCAGGGCAGATTCAGACTGGACATCAGGAAGTATTTCCTTACCAAGAGTGTGATTGCACAGTGGAAGAGGCTTCCTAGAGAGATGGTCAATGCCCTAAGCCCATCAGTGTTTAAGAGGCATTTGGACAATGCTCTTAGCATGCTTTAACACTGTCAGCCCTGAACTGGCCAGGCAGCTGGACTGGATAATTGTCTTAAGTCCCTTCCAACTGAAATAGTCTACTCTATTCTATAGAGTATTGTCATTAACAAGCTAGTAAAAAAATTTTAGTAACCCTAGTAAGGAAAACCACTGTCTTTTAATTAAGCAACTTGAACTACTCCAAATGTATGGCAAGCAAACAGAAAAACTTTGCCCATTTTACCTCACCTTGAAATCTGGCTACAAAGCTGTTGCCAACTAAAATCCTAAAGGGAATATAACAATTTTAAAAGGATATTTGGAGACTTCAAGATTCATTTGAAAAAAAAAAAAAAGAAAGCCACAGAATTGTGCAACGAACATCATAAACTAACTAGAAAGCTTTAGGTGTTAACAAAGTCTAAGACCTGATGGTCCGAATTACATTTATAAGCTCTAGATTCAGCTGTTTGCTTAAAGCTGCAAAGAAAGTTGCTGCATACCTCCAACAAAGGCATTTCCTCTGTAATAATGGGATCTAAACGTCGATCAGGTCCATATTTAATAGATGTTTTTTCCTCTTTTGTGTTATTAAGTCGAGGCCCTTGGATTTCTAAATCTTGTCGTCCTCGTACCGATAACCCATTGGAGACAAACTTTCCTAGAACAATTTTTTTAAAAAAAGAAAAACCCCAAAACTTTAAAAAGTAATTCTTAGCTTTTTTTCTGAGAAGACATCCAAAGCTCACTATCCTGTCTTAAAAATCATCGATTTTTCTGTTATTGAGCACCTACAGTCTTCATTGCTTAAGCAGCATCACTGAGAAAGAACTATTTAAAGCTGTTACACGTAACATATTACTACTGCAAGTTCAGACATCTAGTTATCCCCCATAGCTGTGGAATTCCTCTGTCTTTCAATAGTTAGACTACAACTGCGGGGGTGGGGGGAGAGCATGAAAGTGATGTATTTTATTTCCTTCGCCAATTTCTGCCAAGCTGAAAGACAAAGTCACCCAAAATATTTTTATTTCCTTCAAAAGACCCATCACCACTCTTCAAATGTTTTTTACTAAGGTTCTCAGTCTGTAGATAGCTAACCAAGCTTCATTATTTCTTTTAGACATCTTCAAATATGTACTTCAATCCCCATTTCCTTCAACAACTAAATTTTTCCTGTGAAAGAGTATCAGATGAATGACTTAACAGAACAGATCAAGTAATATGCGATAAGCCATTTATATGTTGTTAATATGAGGGAAGGAGAACCAAAATAAATATAAAAAAATTCTACCAGACAAATTTAAATTTGGGAATCTATGCAAAGAACCTCAGTGCAACATTTAGACAAAAGCTGAAAGCTAACAAAGCAAAAAGATCCAGAAGAAAAATGAAAGTCAAGAGTCAATGGAAGTAGTTATGAATTCAGCATGGAATAGATAGAATATTTAATTTTTTAATTGTTTCATAATTTCTACATATGTAAAATGAACATAAGTAAGGGTTTGACAAAGGTTACTTCCTTTCCTACTGGATTTCTACAGGTGCCAATTCATTCTTTTCTTGGTCCAGTTTCCTTTGTTTCTACATCCTCACCTGACAGCCTTGCATCATGACAGTCACACATTAAACAAGAATTTAGTTCTGCTTTGCAGAAGCCATGTCTCCCCCTTCAAGACAATTTAAGGGAATACACTTACCTGTCTGTAACGCAATAGAAGGATCTATCCCATCTAACGTCACAGCACCCTGAACAGTGCCAAGATTATAAACGACTCCCAGAATATGTAGCTCCCCTGTTTGATGGGGAAAGAGCTTTAGTCTTGCCTGTGGAGATATGTTAAATTTTTGTTGTTGTTGCTACTAGAAAAAAGTATTATTACATTTAAATGTCCAGTTGCTTAAGACACTCACAGTTACATTTACTTTACAATCAGGTCAGATGTAACCACATACAATAACTATAGATCATTTACTGGATTCAAGATTTCATATACACAGAATTTACTAAACCAGTTCATAATGGAGAGATGCCCATTATATCAGGAAAGAATCCTGAATTTTAACAAAAATGAAATCGAACAGATGCATAATCACAGAAAGGTTGAAGCTGGAGGACCTCTGAAGGTCATCTTGTTCAACTCACCTGCTCAAGCACAGCCACCTAGAGCCAGCTACCCAGGATCATGTCCAAATGGCTTTCAATATCTCCAAGGATGGAGACTACAGTCTCTCTGGGCAGTCTGTGCCCACTACTCAGTCACCAACTCAGTTAAAAAAAGGCTTTCCTGATGTTTATGATGTTAATCTCATAGTCCCAGGATGCTTATAATTTAGAAATACAAAACTCTGAATGCAGAATAATATCTGTCTCACTTGAATGTTGCCTTTGTCAGCTATCCAGCATCTCAGAGAACCAGGCCTGAAGCAGCTGTGGGATTTAAGAGTTCTCACATCCTTCTATGTGTTTGAATGTTTCCTCCTCTTACCCATTTTGGTTTTGTTTTTTTTTTTTTTCCACATCTTCCTTAGTTCTAATGACCCTCTCATTTCACAGAGAGGCCAAGTGATTTTGTCAGATTCTTGTCTTTCCCTGCAATAAGCTGTGTGCTTTCCCCTAAAGGTATTTAAAAGATACGTAGATATGGTGCTTACGGACATGGTTTAGTGGTGGAGTAGGCAGTGTTAGGTTTACAGTTGGACTTGATGATCTTAAGGATCTTTTCCAACCTAAATGATTCTATGATTCTATAATTCTAAGTTCAGATCACAGCAAGCCTGAACTCCAGTGTTCAGCAATGGAAAGACTATTTTTGAAATATAGTACTTACCACTTTTGTCTCCTCGCTGTTAATTAAAAAATCTGCTATTGCTTCAGTCCCTATCATATGTTCATCATCTGTTCCCTGAAAACAAGAAACAGCTTTTCAGATACTATTACACCTAGGTTTTAGAAGTGCCATAAATATTGCTTCCCATACTCCTAAATTATTCAAGTAAAAAAACCAAACAAATTTCAAACAGTAGAATTTGGAGCAGCAGGTGCTGTACGCCCAGCTTCTCATGCTTTCTGAATTGAAGTTAAGACAGCTCAGTAAAGATGCACCTAAGAGAGAAATTGAAGGTTTACCACTATAAATTGGAACCATTCCAAATCAATTTTATTGATACTCACAGAAGTATTTATCATACCATTAAAGTAGCAGCTCAGACCAGAACAAGAAGGAAAGCGTACAAAATTCCCGAGACTTATCTATACATGCAACCATGTTTATAACTCCAAAAAACATTTTCCTTTTAGAGGTAACTATGTTCTAAATGTTTTTGGCCAGGAAAAATAAATTTATGGAATTTACTGTAATATTCAGTATAGGGACATATTAATATCTTAAAAATATAAATGTGAGAACAGTCCTTCGGTGTAAAGTTTTGGAAACATTAGTTGAAGTGTTAAATTAAACAGTAGATAGTAGATCATCTAAAGAATTCAGAACATGAATTTTTAAGCCAATAAATTTTAATTTTTCTTCTAATCGAGACAGCAATATCTTCCCATGTCCTACCAGCAGTTTGTTAGAACGCACATTTCGCTACATACCAGAGCTGAAGCGAGAAAAAAGTATTTGATAACATACTTTCTGACATGGCAAATCATTTCTGCTGGTCAAGGCTAGTGTAACCCAAAATAGATGTACTACACATACAATGGAATGTTGGAAGTACTTTGCATTAAGCTTTAAAATACTTGCTACAGTATGTTTCTTAACTTTGCTGCTTTGTACCCTATGGATTTAGGAAAATAAAAAACGCACAAAGAAATGCAGTAGCTCCTGGTTTTTTTTTTTTCCTTTTTCCACTTAAGTCTTCAAAATTGCATAGAATGAAAGCAGCGGGTTTAAGTTTATATACTCCATAGCTCTTGCTGGTTTGTTTCAGCTGAAAAAGGATGAAGCTTTCCTTACCAGTTCTTTAGTTTCTCCATCATGCTTTGCACTGAAGTCCTTAGGTTGAAACTTCCACAGCAATGAAAGGTCAGTCAAAAGAAGTGGAACTTTCAGTGGGTTTCGGAAGGATACTTCCACAGTTATGGGTTCTATTAAAGTGCAAGAAAGCAATTACAATAGGCTATAACCCCACTGCAAACTGTGAGTTCACCTAACAACGCAAGTTTAAATCCACAATAACACAGGAAATACTGTACAAGTTTGTTTAACTTCATTTCTAACATGTATAAATCTTAACTTTACCTTCTACCACAGCAAGTGGAAATCTGGAGTTATCTGAGTAGCGATTTAAACAAAACTGTGTTGGTTGAAAATTTGAAGGTATCATTCCTTTATTTACTGCAGAAACAACCTGCTCCTCAAGTTCTTTCCACTGTTGTGATGATTCCGAGTCATACTCCTGATCCAGACTTATATGCGTGGCTGCTTGCTTTTCACCTAGTAAAAGTAAAGCGGTCTTAGAAGATGAGAACCACAGCATTCATGCAACAGTAGCAAAGAGGGCTGTAGTGGCAATCTGGTAAGTGTTGTTAAAATATGTTAAATTTTCTGTCACTGTCGTTTTAATATAATGATTTAAGTCAGCAAATTGCAAGACATTTTGAAATACACACATGAAAGACAATACTGAAGATAATTTGAGTATAATTCTATTTGAAAACTGTAGAATTCCAATATTTTAGAATGCTACATGATATACTTAGCTTGCTTTAAGACAGACTACAGTCTTACAATACAGCCCTGGTTTAAATAAGAATTCCCACTCAGCTTACTTAACATTCAGTAATCAGTGTTTCAAACGTTTAATCCAGGAGAAAGTTACTGTAAAGCTCATGTCTAGAACTGGCACTAGCATCTAGCATTTGCTAAAGCTTTAAAACCTTTCATGAGTTCATTATAGACTTGCACTGAAGCTTTCCAACTATGAAAAACAGTGGAAGTCAGCATATCTGCATATGGGAATTTCATATTTTCACAGGAAGTCTAAAAACATCTAGCAAATAAGCATTAAGCTTTTCTTTCGAAACCCAATTTAAAGAAGTTACCTTGTCATATTAGTTTCGCATAATGAGTGATTTTTTTTTTTTTTTTTTAAATGACACCAACTCTTGCATATGTTTTAGTTCCAAAAGTAAGGGACTTCAATCTGTTTACATAAAAATTTCTAACCTTCTGCTGGTCTTCGATCATGCCCAAAGAAAACACGAGTTGCTGAGCTGTTAATATATGGTAAAGGAAGCTGTGGCAAGGGACCATCAGGTGATAGCTGGGTTACATTCTGGAGCAGAAAAGGAAGAGAGTGTCATGCCATTATACAAGCACGATGTCCATGCTGTACACTACAAATGACTGAATGATAAGGAGTTATAAGCACTCAATGTTAGAAGAGGCAGCATTTTTAAGACGGAACGAATTACTTCAATTAACTGTTTTGGTAGTTTTTTCTGCTTTGACAGTCTGAAGTAGTACTTTTTTTTCTTCCGTAAAAGTTCAAAGTTCATGAAATCTTTACTGAAAAAGGAGAATAATTATTTTAATCCAGCATGCGCTCCAATCACCACTGCGGCTGCATGACTGTTACAAACTTTACCTGATGCAAAGCTTGACATTCTAACTCAGAATTCTATAAACTACACTCACTACACCACCACCATTACACTAGACTCTTACAACAGCTGAGCTGTGGACTAGACTCAAACACAAATTCCAAGAAAAGTCTACCATAACTTAGCAAACACCACAGAAATCATGTTTACTTACTGTCTTTTAAAGCTTGTAACTACACAGCTGCAAGTGGAGTGGAAATATCGGCACTAAATACCCCTTAATGCACAACGGTATACTACAATCCAGATTCACTAATGAACTCCAAGCCAACTCAATGAGTTACTTGATCTTCAAAAACTCATATTAAAGGAACAAAGACTGAATCATTTACCTTATAAACATAAAGATATTCTCTTAAAAAAGCTCCTTGTTGAGCTGGAGGTTGCTTGCTATCATTGATCAAAATATGCCTAAATGCAGACACAGCATTGTCAAGCTGACGAAGTGTGAAGGACTGGCGACCAATAGTGAAGTTGATATGGTCTTCTGCAAGAGACCAGCCTTTCCCTTTGTAAACCTGCATGGCTTGACAGTAGCAACGTAAGGCATGTTTTTTCTGCAAGTTAAAAAAAAAACAAGGTTATTTCTCAAATAATCCCATTAACCACTCACTATAATATTAGGAAGATTGAACAGTAAGTCAGAAAGTTACTGAAGTTTTTACCAGCAACCACAATATGCTAAGTGCAATGCAGAACTACACCTCATAGATGTGGTCAACATTGACCTAAGCGCAGAACTGTTGGTTCCTACAGTACAGAGCTTAGTCTGCCAATAAAGCTAATGTTTTCAAAGACTAGTGTAACAGGCAGTAAGTTAAAAAAGCCAGCAACAAGAGGAAACTACTTATAAAATAGTGTTCTGTGTTGCTTTAGGACTGATTGCAAAAATCTCCAGGGCTCTACTACCAAGCTTCGGGTCATAAGCTATATTTTAAACATTTCATTTTGCTTCCTTATTGAACTTTGTGTGACACTTCCAGTCAACTGTTGTTCAGTAGACACACTTGGGACAAAATCTGTGCCAAGCAAACCAACAAAATACAGCCCTGCACTACATACAAGATAAAATTACCAACTGCATCCGCCAATGCGAGATAGATGCTCTAGTCCCAGTCACCTCCACAATTCTTTTCCTCTACGTACATCAGGAACTGGGCATACAATCTCACGTCTAGGTATCAGAACACATGCATAGGTATTCACTGTACAGGCAAGTCTCAGCTTCTAGAAAAAGGGAACGGTTTTCCCTTATTTACAGCAGTAATGGGGAAAATCTAATAGATATTCAAGTTGTTTTGGTGATGATAGAGTAAAACAGTAAATCTTTAACAATCTTAACATACAAATTTTCAAATATGGTATTACAGAATGTGGTTGAGCAGCCTGGTTGACTTGTCTTCAGTAGCATTTCATATTTTGGTGCCCTCTAAGGACAGAGGGCAGAAAACAACCTCCATTTACTGTAACATTGAAAAAGCATTCCTTAGAAATCAAAATCCCTACAAGAACTGAACACAAACAAGAGCTGTTACATGAAGACAGCCAAAGCTTTACAGAACACATCCACTTTTCTAGGCAAAGGAGTGAGACATAAAATAATAAATAAAAAACACTCTAATCAATAGTTCTGACAGTACTGTATTGTCATAACAACAGACAGGGAAACTACTACATGAAGAAAACCAACACTGAGGGGAATGCTACTAGCACACTTCACATCTGTGATTTTAAATACAGAATACAACAATACTTTCTTTGGTCCTTCCTAGAAGGATAAAAACAACATTGGATGAGGTGGGAGAACAACCCCTGCCAATGCCAAAGGGCTATATTCCAAGCCTACAGAACCCTGACACCTGGGTTCTCTTGTATTATTCATTTGCAATAAGTTTATTTATATGAGAAGTTTCCAGCTTATCAGCAAATTGAAATTGACTGTATTCAAGGACAGTCCCAGAACTGAACTCCAGTGGCTAAACTCCAACAGGAATCAGGCACAAGCTATCTTTAGAGACTCCATCCCACAGCTGAGACAAAAAGAAAGTACAGAAGTTACAACCAACAAACTCTGAGTTTACTGACCACAGCTAGAGCTGCCTGCACAGGAATGTGAATGGAAGTAAAAACCAATCTGATTTACATGGGTTTAATTGCTACTGAATTCTGAGCATGGCTTAATTTGCTTTGCAGCAACTGTTCCTACATCTGCACTTCCACTAAAAAGCATGTGGTTAAGGTACCAGGAAAAACAGGTAAATTTTGCTGTTACTCTAAAAAATTAAACTTTTATCAAATACCTAACTCCACCAACTCACTCTCAAAAGTAAAAATAGCCCTTTACCTAAATAAAAAGCCACCTATGTCACTGTGTATAAAACCAAGAGCCAGAAATGAAAGCTTGAATCTTAAGTGATAAATCAGTGATCTTCAGCATTACTTCAAATACAGAAGTAAAAAGACTATGCAGATCAACATAGAGGTCATTTTCAGAAGATCAGAGCTGAATACTTCTGACTGATATAAAAGTGTTAGAAGCCAACCACCTTTTTCAGACTAATGGCATATTTAACATGTTTTTCAGAGTATTGAATACCAGGCATATTTTCCATGGGAAAGATACCACTTACCTGGCCTGCTTTACTAAATCTATGGCCAGACAATATCATATGAAATGCAAACTTTCTAACCATGGGACTTTTCATGTTTATAAAGCAATGGGCTGCCTGCTCCAACAGAAGCGCACTGCGAAGATCTGAATCCTATTTAAAAAAAAAAAACATTAGAATTAGCCTCAAAGTTGAATAAAAACAAAGATAACAGTGGCCTTGTTTAAATGCTGGCAGGGGCAGTAAGCTGTAACAGTATTGTGATACTGAAGACATATATAGAAACATCATAAGTGTATATGTACATATAGAAGAAAATAAGACAAGGTATTCTTCACCTTGTTATATGTCTAGTGCTCCATACCAAACACATGGGGGTTTTCCCCAGCATAGAGATTTATATAATCAACCTGTTTCAGTATCCGTGGTAACTAAATATTTTCCACTTTTTGATTTATTCAGACTATGGTTTCTAACAGCTATCATTAACTCTGGAGCACTCTGCTACTCATAAAAGGATTGTGTAAGAGCCAATAATATTTAAATTCCTTGCTCCAATAACTTACATCGCTCACATGAATTTTGGTAGCAAGTGTAAGTTAAAAGAGCAAGAATGAAGCTACAAAGATACTAGAGAGAAACTTACAGAACTATGCAAATTTGCACATTTGCTGCAGCTGGCCACAAAGCCAGAACTAACTGCCAGTTAGACCTTTTCCTCAAGCTACACAGAATATAGTATATCATTACTGGTATTACATCTGTTTCACTCCTTTTCAAGCAAGACCCTTTCTGGGCTATTAGAAGCTAATTCCATGCTTAATTTCCACTCATTAATATTACAGAAGTGTTCAGACTAGTTTTCACTCATACAAAAAGATTCTAATGATTCATAATAGCTGAGCTAGTTACTTAAGCTATAGAGAACATTATGGCTCCAGCAAGCCACAGTTATACTTTTAACCCATAAGTTCTTAAAGTATGCTATACAAGAGTTAACTAGCTGTCAAAGAAAATTAGTTATACAGCCAAAGATAATGCACATTTATCACGTTTAAAGAAGTCAAGCAAGTCATTTCACTAAACAAAAAAAGAATAACTACTATTTTCTTCACTTGTAAACAAGTTTTCTGCTTTATATTGGCTCATTTGCTACCTCTGGCTACAAAATATCATATGATAAGAATTAGAATAGAACCTAGAAGTCCTTGGGTAAGCAAACACATAAGGGGAGGGAAAGAGTGGAAAAAGCTACTAGGTGTTTTACCTCATTGGTTAAACGGATCAGAAGAGCAGCTGCCTCCGAATACTTGCTTTGGCTTTTTAAGATTTCAGCACTAAGTAGCACACAGCGTTCAGCCAGAACCATGTTCCTAAAGCAAAACCATAAATGTGTTAATAAATACTTACAGAAATCCATGGAAAACATTTCACCTCGTATCTGACAAATTTTCTCCATACTACATCAAACTGATGTTCTGTTTATCCTTCTTAAAATGAAATATATGAAACTTCATCCCCTGTAAAACAGCCACATCCAGACTGACACATCAAGTTTCTTATCCTACTGTAACAGCAGCTTTTCAAAAGTCAAAGCCAGAGAACATTTTTGCAGACAGTATTGTATTTATAAAAATACCAACTAAAGTGATCCAACCAACCCAGTGATCTAATAAACAAGAAGTTCAACAGCCAGAAAGAAGTTGTGCTGGGTTGACCTTGGTGGGTACCAGGTGCCCACCAAGTTGCTCTATCACACCCCCATCAATACATTGAGAGAAAGTTAGATTAGAAAGCTTGTGTGCTGCAATAAGGACTCATCAATTAGTCACAGGCAAAACAGTATTTGTTTGGGGAAGATGAATTTAATTTTTTGCCAATAGTAACAGAATAGGCCAGTGATATAGACAAAACTAAAATGCCTTCCCCCTGAGTCTTCTTTCCCAAGATCAATTTCACACTCAACTCTTATACCCTTCTCCCCTCAAGTGAGGCGGGGTGGACAGGGGAGAAAAAGAGTTTATAAAGTCAGTTCATAAAGTTTAGTCTCTGCCACTCCTCCTCCTTCACGCTCTTCTCCTGCCACAATGTGAGGTCCCTCCCACACACACAGTTCAAGAACTGCTAAAGCATGGGTCCTTTCCACAAGATACAGTTCTTCAGGAACAGACTATTGCAGTGCAAGTTCTCTATGGGCCACAGCTCCTGGTGGGAATCTGCTCTGGCATAGTCTCTCCACAACAAAGTGTATCTTCCCTTCAAGGAAGATCTACATGCCCTGACATTGTCTGTTCGCAAGTCCCATGAAGGACCCAATCTGCTTCACCATGGTCTTCTCCACAGGCTGTGGGGATGCACCATCACCTCCTCCTTCTTCACTGACCTTGGTGTCTGCAGGGCTGTCATTTTCTTACTCCTCTCTCACAGCTGCCACACAGCCATTTTTATCCTTTAAGTATGTTATCACAGGGGCACCATCAGCATTGCTGACAGGCTCAGCTTTGACTGCAGCAGGTCCATTTTGGAGCCGTGCAAAAATTAGCTCTGCTCAACACAGGGGCAGATCCTGCTGTCTTCTCACAGAAGCCATCTCTGCAGCCACTCAACTACCAAAATGTTACCAGGTAAATACAATACAAAAGTTGAATAAACACTCTGTTAAGAACAGCATAGATCCTCTTCCATATCATCCTAGATAAATTAACATATCTTACTATCCAAAAAGGTACCATCATTTGTGATCTTTCAGTCATCTGGCACTATCACTGTGCAGGGGAAAAAAGTTAACCCACCAGGCCCTTCAACTTCCATTGGATCAGTACTAAAGTAAACAACGTACTTGCAGATATCTCGATAAGTCTGAACTGCTGTTTCCATATAATGAGCAGGATAGGGTCTAGGAGCTCCAGGCTGAAGAAAAGCTGATACTGCTGCCATTTCCTACAAGAGAAATTCAGTACCGTCACTGTAGTTTTTCCAACAAACAGTAAACCTCAAAATGCTGAGGAACACGTTTCAACAGCTACTAGTTCAAGATCTTTATCTTGAGCATATACAACTGTACCCAACACACTAACTTATAAAGAGTTTAATATAGTAGCCTATTACTTTGTAATTAACCAGAGAGCAGCAAGAATATACACACTCAATAAGTATTTTCAGCTGATGGGGCCCCCAATACTATGCAGAAGCACAGATTCACTATTGCTTTACAAGTCCAAAACACAATTTCCTATTATCAGGAAGACTGTTCGTGCAAAGTAGCACTACCATCTATTTTAAGATGAGTACTTTTCCCCCACAAGTTTTTCCTAAATTAAGTTATATTCTCAGCTTCCAAGGAAACTGTAGGAAACATGCACTCTGAAATTCAATTTCTTTCCTTATAGGGTGAAAGTAATATAGCAAAGTTTTTTTGCAATAAAGATGAAGACTAATATGTTGCAAAAATCAATAATTAAGACCTCTATAAACCATTCATTAAGAAATTAACATAACTTTTCAGCTCAGTTATGTCTGTGCTGCAAAAACACATGTATTCAGAGGTTAAACATCAAAGTGGGATGATGTACAAGAATGCTTACATAGCTCTACAAAGTAAAGTTCCAAACTTAACCCAGTTAACCAGACTAAACTCTACAAGACCATTTCTAAAAATCATTAAAACAAGCTCCTTATTTTCCCCTGGAGTTCCCATTTATCTTATTGAATGTTATTTTAGTCATATATAAACTTCATTCTCAAGAGAAACTAATGAACAAGTATGTGTTTAGACTGAAGTTCAGCAGTGACATTCAAACCATCTCTCTCAAGAGTTATAACATAAAATGTGTACAATGCCACATTTATAGTAACATAGTCTTGAATTCCTGACAAATAAGTATTTTGCCAAAATCCAAGAGATACTATAAAATTATTTCATACACGGTTGAGTTATAAGACAAGCGTAAAGATCCATATTGCTGGAGGTAACATTCTAGGTAGCCTCCTTTCCATATTTCACATTTTAAGAATTAACTCTTCAATTTTTATTCACACCTTTATTCCCTACATAAAACAGCAGCCTACATATTTGAGAACACTTCAGGACTTGCTAAAGGTATGCAGCAGATTTGACAATACCCTTATAAATTTGGAGGTGGAGGGAAGAGATTGCAGACAAATATTAGACACAATAAGGAAAACTTCACAGAGTGTTTATGTTATATGAAGTACCAACCAGTGCTCCAGCAGCATAAAGCATTGCCTGATCATTTAAGAAGTCTTTCTTTGCTGTATGGTAACAGCTGTATGCAAGTTCATAGTGTTGTACCAAAAAGCACAAGTCTGCCATTTTCCGGATCTGAAGCTCCGGTGCTTCTGGTGGATACCTATAAATACATATATTTAAATGCAAGGTCATGATTTTAATAAACAGAGTGAGACACGCTTTACAAAGTCTTCCCCTCTTACATTCATTTCTATTCACAAAACGGGAACAAAAACTGCATTACTTAAGCCTTACTCAAAAAACAGCTAAGAAAAGTGAAGCTGCTTCCTTTCTGTCACATGTAGCTTGGTTTCACAGTCTCCTTTCCAGTTAACAAGATTCAGTTCCAACAAGTCAAAACAGGCACTCCTCTTAACCATGGAAAATATATGCAGCTATCACTGAAACTGCTCAGTAAGATTAACTGTTAGAACTAAAAAGAGCTGTACAAGAAGGTGGGGGGAATGGAATAAGACTGTTCACCTAGCTGGAGTTATTTTCTCCCCATTTATCTTGAAAGAAAAAAAATCCACTAAAAATCTATGCCTTATGACAAAACACTGGACAAGTTCCTATTGTCTGCAAATATCATAAATATTTAACTAATCGAAAGTTACTGAAACACTTCAGTGAAGATCAAATACATTATCAGACACTTCTTGAAGTGCAAGCAAACCATCTTACAAGTTTAACACAAAGCTGAAATTGAGATTTTGATTATGAATCTGAAGACATACAACATGCAACTTCAAAGCTGTATGTAAGTATATGTGGATATTGACTTTGGCTAGGTAATGTCCAAGAACTATGCAGGCTTCTACAGCTAAGGTAAGACATTTGAATATAGTGCTTTTCATTATACATCTTCACTCATAGAGGAAAACTACAAAGCACACAGAATTAATATTCTGGTAAAATTTAAAACCTGGTTTTAATGTAGAATACAGGTATTAAAAAGTATGACATTTTCATCAACTTAGCTCTCAAACACTTGCAAAAACAATATACTTAATACACAACTACATAAATGCATAAACAAAAACACCTATATATGGAGTATGGCTTAAATAAGAAAAGAAAGTGCTTGTACTAATTAAAAATATCACTTACAGACCATTGCTTCCTTTTATTATGGTTACTCTTAAAAAAGCACATTCTTTATAACTTAGAAAGCTATGCCATAAACATAGCAGGAACATTGCTGCATAAGCATTTCCTTTTATCCCTTTTTTCTTTAAATTCTCCTCCTCCTTTAATGTACAACTTTAGGCATAGTGTTTCATAACTTCTCCAATTAAAGTCTGATTTAGCTCACTATGTAGAACACAAGCCCTCCCTCAAAACCGAAAAGGTACATTTCCAGTTTAGATCTAAAGGTAAGGACCATACTTACAGCAAACCAGAAGTATTCTTCAGTTCATTTATACTTTTCTCTGGAACCTTACTGCCACTAAACCATTTTTTAGTAGCAGAAAACAGCGATCGACTCAAGCCTTTCCTGGATATTAACTGCAAAAAGACATTAAATTAGAACACCACATTGCAAGAGATCCACTAACATAAGTTAAACTTACACAAAAACTCAAGGCTCAATAAGACTTCCTAACGCTGTTTTTTTTATAAACTATAAATAAATAAAACCAATAAAATAACCAAGACTACACTCCTTTAGAATGAATCACTGACACTAAGAGAGAAGTTGCAATTCATATATTTCAGACAGTTGAGGTTCCCTGTTGCTGTGAACTGTAGACATCTCAATCCTAAGAACTGGAACATTTTATATATCTGTTTAAAATCTAATAGAAATACATAATTTCTGGTATTAGTCCAACCCAAAATCCAGACTAATTAAATACTTCAACAGAGAACATTCTCCTCATCACCACCCACAAAGCATCACTACACTGCAAACATCGATTTCAAGTGCCAAAGGTACTAGTCATACCAGCAAGCAAGGTTACACAACTTTATTCTTTTGGATAATTTCTACTATCAAGGAAACTTCCACAGGAAATTACTATTCCCAAGAACCAAGACAAATTACATGCCTCTTTAAAGATAATTCTTAAAATCTTAACTCTTCTTACCACTACTAGGAATGTATGCCTATGTACATGCCTAACACTAAGGCTTGTTCACTGCACTTTGTTTCTTCATAAAACTTTTCAAGTGTAAACATGTTTGCATATACAAAGTCCAAAACTAAATTCAGGAAGAGAGTACTCCTTACCTTATTTATATTTAATATCAAACCCCCTCAAACTTAAAACACCTAAATGGACAACTCTTACCTGAACTCTGTTTTGATAGAGATCAATATTTTGGTCCAAGTCCAAAGCTAAACACAGTAATTTGGTTGCACTAATGTAAGTCAATCCACCTCTACAGCTGTTTAAGACCACATAAAAGTGAAACACAAGACTGGACTTTGCTGTGATGGAAATCACTTAAATGCACATCCTTGACTTAACATGGGCATGATCTTAACTATAACACTTCCAAAAATCCTACTTTAAGAAAAATATTCAGTTGCAAAAACTGCCAAGATGAAAACAGAACTGCATAGTTTAGGTGGTCCATGAATTTTTTCCCCTGTCAAGTAGCAGCATTTGAAGTATACAGCTTTTTTTGCAGACAATTATTGATGAAAATCATTTCTTAACTTTAGTGGTGTATTCTGATGTTGAAATACAAAAAATGCATTCTGTTCTCTGTAGCAGAATTGTCCAGAAGCATAAAATACTAAGATTTTAGGAGCAAGGACAGATATTTCTCATAACAGTTAAGACATGCTTTCACCAAGAAGCCACCTTGCACTGAAGCTCTGTTGATACAAATTGTTTCGTCTTTTAAAAAAAGACAAATTATGTAGAAATTGTAAATAAAGCTATTTCTCTTAAATTTACTTAGTTTTCAATAAGATCACTGAATCGTTAGATGCAGAAGGAAGTAATAATTTCAAAACAATTTTTTGGATAACTGGATTTATATCCCAACTGGTTTTAATTATTACAGCACAAAGTGTTACTAGAAGTAAACTGACCTGATCATTAAGTTGCCGAATTGTCTTCTCAATATGTGGCAAAAGTCCCCTAAATGTGAATTCTTGTATGAACTGTCTGATTCGATCGTGATCTGTGAGTGTTAAACAAGCACCATGAGGCATTCCAGAATTTGACTTCTTTGAGTCCTGCAATGATGCAGTAGCCTTCATGTAATCAGTGCTATCCAAACTGCCACTGGGATGATCTAGTTGAAGCGGGTGAGTCTTAAAGTTATTTGACAGGCCATCTATGGAAAGATTGAAACAAAAACTCTAGGAAGTATAAAGTTACTTAAACATTTTGCATTTTAAATGTCATTTTTATTAATCTACTTAGAAGTCTTCCTTACTCAGAACACTTAAGCAAAGCTATTCACCAATTATTCTGCACTGGAGACCCATGCTAAGCAGATAGCAGCAAACACTACCCAAATATTACATTACTCTTGAAATTCTTGAGAAAGTTCAGGGAATCTCAGGAACTACAAACATGGCTAAGTATGCTTGCTTTTTGCTCTCAACTACAGTGCAAGTATCCCTAGGCATGCTGATCAGTATCAAGAACATTAAAGGAAAACTATCAACACATTAAAATCAAAGTCAAATATTCATGAAAAGCTAGAAATGCAGCAATTACTACAAGAGCTCCATTGGATTCATTCACTCTTTTCTAGTTTAAGGTTTAAAAAAAAAAAAACAAAACACCAAACTCATTTTCCATGCTCATGATGTAAAATGGCCTTCTCCAACGGCCTCCTAGTTCATTCAATGAGGAAGGCTGCTCACCAATACCACATCTAGCTATCCAAACTAGAGGGTAACACCATTTCGCTCCAGGACTTGAAGAATCCTCTTATTTCCTTTCTATATAAGAAAACCAGCTTGCTTTATCTGACCCTTAGCTAGCACTGAGCAAAGTTGAGCTGTGAAAACAACTCCTTAATAGATTTTACTCATTAAATGTAAAGCTGAGCATGCAAAGTTCAAACAGCAGCTTGTGGACTACATAGGTTACTAGGGTTGTAGGTCCCTCAACAGCCACTTTTTTTAGGGAACTGCAGGCTCTCCTAAGTACACCACATCTCCCCATGCCTTTCAAGTCAGGTCTAAAGGATCTGGCTGAGTCAGGCCGGACAGCATGGTGTACATCCACTTCGTTATCTGATGATGCTTCTCAAATGAATGCTACACAGTTGCCTTAAAAAAAAATTAAAAGGGTCACACATCAGATTGATTTACTATCCTCTGCAATCCATGAGCTCAACGGAGAGGCAAATTCTTCCAGTTCACTTACTTTGTAAGTCACTACTCTGTCATTATCAGCTTTAAAAAAAGAAATAAAGACAAAAAACCCCACAACTCAGCTTCCCAAGCTACATCAAAGCACACTAAGTGGAACTTAGTGTGATGAAAACTGCTTAATCCTATATTACTTTATATAAATTGTCAAAGTTCACAGACAATGCGCTTAGCCTTACAAAAGATGAGTCCAACGCATGGACAACCATCTCATTAAAGCTACACCAATCAATTAGCACCAACCTATTAGCAGCACAATAGCTCTTTTCTTTGTTGACACCAGATCACGTATCTTTGAGCATTTAGAAAACTATTACTTTGAATTCCCTAACAAATTACTTAGATGGTTACTGTCCAAGACATGAAACAGCTGTATAAATGCTATCACAATATCTTGATAGAATTCATAAAAATACCTTTAATTTCACCATCTAATCCATCTGATATCAAATGATCGGTGTTCTTGTTTGAAATGACAGTATAAGGGCAATCTTCATAGTAATCCTGCCACAAAAAAAAAAAAAGAGAAAAAAAAGAGAAAAAAAAAGTAGTCAGAATTTTAAGAATACTGGAGCACACACACGTCAGTTAACTTATTAAATTTAACAGCTACTGTTAACTGAATTATTACAAAAGCATGTTTGTTTGTGTATAATCATTTCTTGCATAGTACATGAGCCTTCAAAGAAGAAAATTATATTCACCAGCAATCAAAACAAGTATCTTCTGGTTTGCTCAAATAGCTTCACTGACAACTAAAGCAAGCAACTTTAGTTCCTACACGGCAGTGAAAATACAGCCCCTAAATCAATTCCTGAATAAGCTCATACAAAACCAAAAAAGTCACCTACATTGGACAGTTGACATGAGACAGAAGAAAAAGATCGAATTAGTTTAGGGAGTAACATGAATTACTGATCCTCTCAGCTTCTACAATATGAGATAGTTCGACTTTCCAGTGACAGTTAGATCTAGTCAAGTATGGTTCCACAAACCTTTTAATCAGATGCAGTTAAAACTGGAGGTCAGTCAAAAAGTCATGGAGTAGTATTTTGGGTCCCAAAGCCAAAAACAGGTGTTTATGGCAAACTGAACTCAAGCCTCTGAGTTAACACACACTATCACTTGCCATCTTAGCAGATGACAAGCCAGACTGGACTGCAAAACATTACCAGAAAAACCACACATACCCCCACAAAAAACACCCACACCATTTAGTGAAGTGCAGAAGACCTGCAAAAACACACAGATTTTGAGAGGGAAGAAAATTAAACAAAATTAGGGTAGAAAGTTACTATGAGCAGGATACTTCTGAGGTTACTTGCTCTTGCCAGTGCACAAAGCATGCCTTATTACAGTTTCTTCTGTCAGTCTATTTCAGACAGTCTAATTTTACAGTACTTCTGTCAACTAAAGTAGTATAAACAACAGTTCTTTGAGGAAAGAACTGATTGTGTGCCCTCATGAAAAGTCACAGGTATGCTAGAACTACCTTAGCTGCCTATTGTCCATTCTGTTGAAACACATACATGATATTCAGGCAAAATTTAACACAGCTAAACTAGACTTTTATATGCAACTTATAAACTGTTTTTAGAATAGTGTAATACCTGGTTCTGGATAGTGTTTTTCTGAAGATATTGACTCCAAGGATCTGGTATCTGTTCATCTGTTCCTCTGTTAGACACGCGAGAATTTATTTTCAGCAAATAACAACCCTGAGTTCCATACCTCTGCTTCATCTCTTCATAAATGGAGTCAGCTCTGAAAAAAACAGAACATTTACCCTGTCTTGATATCAAACCATTTCTATTTTAAGTTTGTACTGCAACGAACTATTTTAGACTATTATCCATAGTGATTAAAAAGAAAATTTTCCTATTTTTAAAGCAGACCTTTATGCAGGAGTGGAACTGAAAATGTTTGAGAATTAGTTTAGTGAGCTAGCAAAGAAAGCATCCACTTCAAGAAGCTTAAACTGATTCTTCTTGTTTCATGAGTACCAAACGTAGATCCAAAAATAATATTTAAGGAAATCTGCCTTGATAATAGTTAACATACTAGTTAATTAATCCTTTTGTACATCTAATATCAACAGAATTTATAACTGCAAATATTTCTCAATCAAAGAATTAACCTGTAAGTTCACTGAAGGCAGAAGACCCACCTCTGTTCTTCTCCTGTGCTTACATCATGCAGTAACACATAGTATTTGAGCGTGTTTGGTATAAACCACTTGGGATATAAGTATTCACTACTATGCTGAATTCTATGTTGTTCCTGAGACAGCTTCAGGAATTGCTCCACAGGGTCCAATTCACTAGAAGAAACTACAAGCATACCTATATTTACGTTAAGGACATTTACAAAAACAACCATTGATCGTTTAACAAAATAGGAAGTGTATAAAATAAAATAGATGAGTACAATATTTAAGCCTGTAAAACACGACTACAAGTGTATGTGAAATCAGAATTTGGCCTTAGTCTCAAAAGAAAAACACTATTTTAATGGTCAGTTAGCCAACATCTCTAACATGAGATGCAACAGGACTTTACTCCAATTCTGATGTTGAAATTTAACCCAATACATATAATCCATCTAAGATTTTAGATACAGACCAAGTGTTCATATACGAAACTGAAATTCACACCCAGCATACTTAATTTTTCAAATTCCAAGGAGAGTTGGAACTTTAGGCTATCATCTGACTAACAAGAGCAGCTGGTATTCATAAACACAGCATCATCTGAATACAGCAGAAACATTCAGATTACTACCTCAATGCAAGTAAACATCCATTGGTAAGGAGCACCCCGCTTTGCTACATCTATTCACAAAGACATTAATTCACAGAATCCAGAGAGTAAGTTATATTTAAAATTCTACCAAAATTTGTAAGTCAAAGACAAGAATCAATATTTTGCCAACTTAATTCTGAACAAATGGTTCTTCTGTAATGGCCACTAACATACCTGTTCCATCACACCGAAATTAAGTACAAAGTAGGTGTTATGAAATCAGCAGCACAATTATTGTAAAGGTGAACACCAGCTAAATCATGAAATAGCATATATTTTTATTTTCCCTGTAGAAAAGCAAATCAAGCCTGAGTTTTGGTTAAAAAAAAAAAAGTTGAAGCATTTAGGCAACTTTCCAAACTTATTTGTCCAAAATTGCTCAAAATTCACTATTTTTGGAAAGCACTCTCCCCAACCTTCCGTTCCATCTGCTAGAAAAAACTATAAAAAGCAGCAAATGTATCCCAAACACACAAGTCTGTTGTACATAAGGGACAGTCAAAAGATACCTAGAGAACTGCAGCAAAACCCATTTTTGAATGAGGAAGTTTAGCTTACAAGCATTAGCTTAGAGTTCAACTTGACAAAAAGCATGAGTTTAGAAAAAACAAACCACAAGGAAAACCCTGACTCCCTTATGAAATTTGTCTGTATAGTCAGATGTATTGAGAAAAGATACATTTCATATCATAATGGTTAAAAGAGTTATTGCAAAATTTTGAAGTTTTGTAATATTACATTTCTGCACCTGGCCATAACAGCTTCACTAGAGAGGTCTTCAACACTCAAAGGATACATGCAACATAGTGGTTTAAGAATTCATGATCTGATGCAGGCATGGACTGAAGAAAGCATTCCCTGTAAGACTCAAACCAAGGAGTAGTAGCTGGAACACATAATAAGACAGCAAAAATTAGACTATTCAGTGAAACTTCTGTTTACTCATTTATGAAAAGAAATTAAGACTAGAACTAAAAGTGAAGCTTGCAAACTCTGACAAGGTTTGCATGGCAGCAGAAGAAAGGAGGTACAGTTTAAGGAGGAGGAATCTAAAAAGGCACACAAGGGGGAGAAACAGTAACACTTTTAATTAAATCCTGAGAAACTGAATTGTAAATTCAGCACCAGATTCCTCAATGTTGTAGGCTTGCACATATTCATTCCTTGTTAGAGTAACTACTCCATACCACCACCACCCCTTACACACACAAATGCACACTCTCAGGAAAGAAAAAGCAAATTAAAATTCATCTGTCATGGAACTCGCTTCTGTTAGGGGTGTAAGAATTGGCCAAGAAACAAAATCAATTTATGCAGAGGAACTACAGATTTATCATGCCAGTTTATCTAAAGCTTTTTCCAAGTGCTGTGACTTGGTTTATCATTACTCTCCTTCCTCTGCACTGCTAAAATAAACAGTTCAGCTGTCAAAGCAGAAATCAAAAAAGCTAAAAGCTCAGATCAAAGTTGTGCCATTAATGACTTATAATGTTAACCTGCCAAGTTCAAATGCCCTTTTTGCAATAGGGATTTCATTTTTCCAAGAGTACCAAATCAAGGGAAACCAAGTATGTCAGGGGCATTAAAAAATGTGAACTTAATCTTGGCCATTTCTTTCCATTCCAACTATCAGTCTAGCAACAGAGTGTCATTTCTTCTTTCAAGCCTGTTTTATGCCATCTCAGTTCTGCAACTCCTTCCCCTCCTTCTGGGAAAATGGGCCCCAGAGCAAGTTCAGTCTGCTTCAAATAAGCTGATTTTGCACTGAAATAACCTGGAACTCAGTGTCAACTCACCTGCAAACTAGAAATCAATAATTAGTACAGAAAAATGCATTAATAAGAAACCCTTAAGATATTTATAGTTTATGTATGGCCCCAAGAAAACATGTGATTTAACTTCCTTAGTATTTCTACTGTTTTGTAAACCTCCCCAAAGCCAACAAAACACAACACCTTGATTTCTTAGCTGAAATTTAATTTCGTTGCTATGTTGGAATTATCTTCTACTGTATTAAGCTAATGCACTTTGTTTAATCTCCCATTGTGAGGCCATCTTGCATCTTAACACTTTCATCAACATGAGTCAGATATAGTCATACTTAACTGAATTCAGTCAGCATATCTCACAAAAAAAGATAAATGGGAAGCAAACCTCTAGCTCTTTATTATAGCCTTTCTAGCAACTGTTCTCTGGGCATTCATCTAGGCTATAAAAAGCTCTTGGCTTTACAAAGTCCTACATATAAGTATGCCAAATATTTAAATAAAGGAAAACATAGCCTCCTATCAAAAACAAACCATAAGAAAGTGACTCATGCATTTTTTTTCCCACAAGTATAACAAAACTTTGCAGTAAAATCAGGTACAAACCAAACAATCTTAAACTAAAGGTCGAAATTTCAACTGCATTTTAGTTTCAAGTTCTGGCTGTGGTTTTCCATTTCTGCTTTACAGTTGAACAACAGGAAAAAAAAAAAAGAAAAGTTGTGAGTTTGTTTTTTGGTTTGTTTTTTTCAAAATCTGACAGAGCTAAACAGGAAAGTACTACTTTGCTTTTTGTGGTGGTATGGGGCTTTTCACCCCCTCCACTTTCTCATTCAGCCTATTAAGAACCACAAAGTGGTGACAAAGGCAACTTGATTCCCTCTATAGAGCCACAACATATGTTAACAGTATTCACTCAAGAGCGCTTACAGGACTGTAATCATTTGTAGTAGATACTTAAAATAAACATGCACCACATGTAAAACAAAAATAATATTTAAAAAAGAAACAACCACAGAAGTAACATTTCATAACACCTTACAGCAGTGCATAGCAACATTGTGTCATTTAGGTAGGTAGACCAGTATGTCTCTCATTTTACTAGCAATATATTTCCAGTACACTAAACAAACAGAACTGAAGTGTAGGTAAACCTGTTAACATGTTCAGAAATCTAAGAATAAAAGTGGTAAGTAACATTCACACATAACATCTTAAGAACAAAAGTCTGCTTAATAAAGTTTTGTACTTTTTAGCTACTTGACTGATCAAGATTAATTTCACAGTTACTGGTACTCCAACACACTCAGAAAAGAATGAATTTAGCAGCACCTGAACAGACGCTATTTAAAAATAGCTGTTACTTACTGAAAGCATTAACTTTTAAGTATTAACAAACTGAAAATAATCAAGAACTGGCTGTTACAGGCCACAAGAGAGTTTCACTGTAAGCTGAGAGGTCATTAACCAATACATTTTGGTAGCTCCAATTTGAAAAGTGCTACTATTGCTTGAGAAGAAAGTTCTAGTGAAGCAGAAAGTATTCACATTTGAAATACAGAACAGTGACAGTATACAGCTCCATAGGATCAAACAAGACAGTGCTTTTATAGCATCGTGTCACTTCACCACCACCACTCTTCGCTTACTGACTCTATGGAAAGACCAAATTATTTAGATTAACAGGAGTAGATATACAACTAAAAAAGATTAAGCAACCACCACCAACAATTTTTCATTTAGGGGGAGGAAGAAATGGAGGAACACATATCTACACTAAGAAAAGTGCTAAACAGTAGTAGCAGATGATAAGGAAAGGTGGATGGGGCACATGGAAAAGGAATCAAGGGCAATTTGGCGAATTGGCACCAACCACAAAAAATACCTGAATAAAACGTGGATGTGTTCAGTTCCATCAGTGTCTCTTTCCAATTACTGTACCAAGGAACACTAGCTTTAATTGAGCGATCTGATAGAAAAAACACGGTATTATTACACCAAAAAGGGTCAGGTGCAAACACACTACTGGCTTTTATGCTCTGGTAGCATAAAGCAGAAAACCTATACCATGCAGGTCCATCAGGGACAGAAGACTTGTGATTTCAGCTAACCTAAATCAAATATTTCAGGCTCCTCCAAATTTCACAGTGTATATCACTCGAATTCAATATTAATTCCTGGATCAGCCCAAGTAACAGGCTTGAATAAAAAAAGAAATCCACAAACTGGTAAATAATTAAGAGTTATGTTTAGATATTTTTTTTTTTGTAGTTGGAAGATGCCATAAACCTAAGATAGTTACTGTGATTTCTTAGTCTGTAGTACTACGATTAAAGTACCTGAGGGTGTCAACTACTAAAAGCAGCTGCCCCAATACTCTCCCTTACCTCCATCATATTCCCACATTGCTGCATGCCAGCATTAACATTATGCAGCCCTGAACAAACATAGCCAGGGATGTGATCCATCAGAGAACTTACTTGGGATAAGAAAAAAATGTAAGTCTTTAATAGGATTGTGTTTCCTCATTCTCCACATGCACCAGTACATGGGAGAACCAAGCATGGCTGAACATAAGTACCCCCTCAGCAATCACCCAGACCTCAAGATTACAGACCATTAAACAAGCGTAGCAAAGAATTACAAACAATTAAAGCAATTCAATATAGTAGTTCCAAAACTTTTATAGACAAGAGAGCAGGATAATGATTCCAGTGCTGGAAACACTCATATGAGCTTCTTAATGTCTCTGTCTTCCTTCAAAATATACCCCACTTGATCATTGTTAAAGATTAAGAAATTGTTTTAATATTGCTATCCAGGAAAACTAATTCACCAAAAGAAATGAAGAAACTAAAGACAAGTTAGAATATTTCACATTTCCATACCAAAAGATTACGTTTTGTTGCCAGGAGTGAATGTTTCCATGAGTTTACAATAAAATAACTTGAAAATAAATAGAATAGGAACTTTAAACAAGCTAGGGACTTCCTTGCATTCTCCTACAATGTAAAAAGATCCAAGTTTGATCAAGAACACTATCAGTACTTTGTGCTAAAGCCTTAAAAAGGGGTACCACAAAACTGCAAAGTTCTTGCACGAGTTTGTCCTTCTGTATGATCTCAAACAGAAGATACACCTCTCTTCTCAAATAAGAATACAGCCATTCTGAATAGAAAAGCCTAATGACTGAGGAGAGAAGATATTCAAGTATGATAACTTGGACACCTGAGGCTCCAACAACAAATGGGGGGAAAAAAAAAATTTAGTTATTCGCTTTTTACACATACAAAGCATGGCTTGATAAAGTCACTCTTTTCTTCCCATCTTACAAAACTTCATTTATAAACTGAAGTCCTTAAAAATACTATGGAAAAGTCTCTTCACTGAAAACATTCTGCTTTCTTAGAGTCTTCTAATCCCTGGAATTTAAGCAGACTTTCCCTTCAAAAAGATTTCACAATAAAAATGGCAATTCACCAGTTTCACAGATAAAAGGAGGGAATAGAAACTGACAAAGGCTGCAAGTTTCCAGCAGCTATCAAAAGCTAAAATTTCTAAGCTCAAGCCTTTTTCCTTACAATCAATACTTCATATCAAGTTGAGGACATGACTTGTAAAATTAGCATTATACAATTTCTCACTGCCAGCATAAACATTCAAAATACTTTGACAACATCAGATACTAATCCTCAAGAGTGTCAGCCTTTTGCTACAGCAAAGCCAAAGTTCAACATGCAGTGAGGAATTTAAGTACAATATATTACTTGTGCTTAAATAGGGCAATGCATACATGCTCTGAATTAAGTACATAGTCAAAGGCTTTAATGGATTAGGGTCTTAATTGGGAAGAGTTTAATCTTCTCAGCTCTCAAGATCAGGTCCCATTTGTATAATTCACAATACCTTATCCCTTGGAGATCAAGAAAACACCCATTTTTAGAATATTCTAGCCATTCTGACAGTGAAAAGACAAAAACAAGCCTGGAGGACTAACTTTAATGTAGAGCTTTTTAAATATGTTTGGATATTTACTCAGTCAATTTTAACTAGTGTGTCAGTTTTGTAACAAAAAAAAATTTCCTAATTGCTTGATCTATTAACACAACAGAGGTAGGAGTATTTTCTACATTGAAATAATGAGATGATTTAACACAAGTTGAGAAGAAGTACAACATTAGGAAACATGAAAATAATTATTAATTTAGTTCAGCTACTCTTAGTATGATATAAAACCAAAACCATTTGATAGATCTGAACCAGTTACAACAATGACACAAAACTGATCAACTCTCAGAGTAACTTTAATGTATGCCACAAACTTGAAATTAAGGTTAGGAATGTTACAGTAAATGGCAGTTTAAGTTACAGAAAAAAACAATATCATTACATACCACTAATGTTCAGGTCATAATCTCCAGCTGTGATCACATTAGCGACAAGTCCTTCAGCAGGCTGACTAACAGACACAACATCATTCAAAAGCCTTCGAATGGCACCAGGCTGAGGTGGATAAGTAATAATGTTGTTGACAGCAATCTTCAAATTTTTAATTATGTGAAGCTGATTATTAGGATCTCTCATGTGAGCTAAAAAAGAAAATAATAGGCTTTGTTAAGGAATATAACAGAGAGTTAAAATAGTTACCATAAATTAGCATTTCTCCAACAGATTTTTATTTTTCTTTAAAGATTAGTTTCTTCACTAAACATCTCCATCACCAATTTCAGATCGCACAACCTCATCATTAATTTTAGATCAAAGATCCATAATACTTGAAGAAGAAGAAGTTATTTCGTGTTCAACATTAGGCTGATCTAGGCAGACTCATGAAAGCCTAGTACAGGGTCTTTGCTCACCAGACTGTCCACTCAGAGTAAAGAAGCACTCAGAATGTATGCCCTACACTGCTGCACTCCCTCTCCTGACACAATCAACTCGAACAGAAAGTCTGTATGTGTATGCATGTCACACAGCATTTATTCCTAAAGGGTCCCATGCATTCAAAAACCTTTACAGGGATAGGATAACATTAGTTCATTTTTAAAATTAGTGTGGTTATCTTAAGTTAGTTTTCTTGTCTGAGATGTATGTTTGTTTTAAGAAATGGTTCTAGAACTTCACAGGATTTATTTTATAACAATGTTACTGAAGTCACATTTCTTGAGGGACAAACTTCTGGTAAAAATTAACCAATTAAAAATAAAGTCGATGCACTCTTGATTCACCTTTAAATGCTTGTTCAAAAAACAAGCAGTCTTATGAGTATTAAATACCAATTTCAGAATTATGCATAAGTTTTGCCTGAAACAGATTACTGCACACAGCCTCAGAAAATAAAAAAAAAATCCCAACAGTGCACCTGAAGTGTACACAGACCTAGTGTTTATGACAGAAGTAAACACCTGACAAGCATCTAAGTTGTTGGTGTGGGGAGTTTATTTAGAAAAAGTGAAGTACACTTTTACCAGTGAACAATATTCTAAAAAAGAAAAAAATTCATTATTAAAATGAGCTCTTAAAAGAGGCGATGATATTAGCCTTATGTTATTAGCACAAAGTAACTTATCCTGTGTTGATTTTGTGTTACTTATCCAAAATATACTTTCCTTACATTAAAGCCAACTTCTCCAAGAAAGCCACTGGATGGAAAATGCTGATAAAGAACGAATCCCAAGCCCATGTAAAGCAGTCAATAACAGTCTAAGGGATGAGGGAGCAAAGCCCACCAAGATGATTAATGGACAACTGTATTTATATGGGGTTTTCACTTTAAGTAGAGTGCTTTTGTTTTCCATATATTTAAACAAATATCAAAGGCAAATCTGACTTTTTTCCTTAAGGATAAGTATGTGATTTCTTTCATTCCTTAAGTGCCTGGTTTGTGGGCTTTTTTAGTGGTGGTTTTGTTTTTTTTAAAAAAGCCCAAAAAGCAAAGAAATTATTATTCACAAGAAAACCAAGCGTTTTCTTTACATTTCTGTGTAGTGGCCTACCTTTCCACTTAAAGTCTAGTGCTGTGATCTTTTCACTAAACTTTGACTGGGTTGCAATTGCTTTTCTACCTTGCAGACAAAGCTATGTTTTACCATAAGCAATAATTTGAGCTTCACATGACTTGTAAATGCAGAGCTCCCTTTGGAGAATCTTTGTGAGACTTGTTCCCTCGAGCCATCTGTTTTTAAAAAATTATTCACGACATTTTAAACAGACATTATAATTCTGTATCTGCTCCGATTTCTCTGATTTCTCATGTCATTTTCCCTACTTCAAACTACAACCACCACCAAGCAAGCCAGATTAAGTGCAGGGAGGACACAGTGAGTATGCCTACATAAGACCCCTGTTGCCCACCCCCTCACCCCCATCACAGAGGTAAATTATCAACACTAGTGCCACATGACTGATCAAATATAAAAGAAGTGGGAGGGACAAACAGCTAAGAAACCAATTTGCCTTTACCAGTCAGCTATAGCACTAAAACTCATCCTCGGTGTCTCTCAAAAATATAACAGCTGTATTAGTGAAGAGCAAATATTTTCATACAAGACATGACATTTCCAGCATATGTGAAATGCTAAAGAGTGACATAAAGGACACACTTAATAAAAAATTTCTCATGGTACATATTTCCTTCAAGGGTTCACAAGATCATATCGGAAAGTATTTTGGCAAAAGCTGGAGCAGTAACATACTAGAACAAGATCTTTCTCATCAGCAGTTGAACTTATTCAGATGTTGACCAAAATACTCATGAATAAATATTTCTTAACACCAAACCAAGCTCACCAAATAAACACCACATTCCCACTATACATCCTTAGGTCCAGCACACATTTAAGGCTTGGAATCAGATACAGTTACCAGAAGCTCCCTCTTTTCAAGGCATAAAACCACTCCAACTTCAGAGTAACCAAGGCTGTATTTAAGTCACACTTGCTGGTTGAACTTGTACACTGTAATTCTCTCTTCCATCAAGACAGTATTAGTTCAGATAGTATTTTAAAATATTCTCAAAAACAGGATACTATTTTAAAGAAACCTGTACAATACATATATTTGTTAGGTTAAGTTAAGCATCAGTTGCTAGAGATAAACGTAACAGTTAAGAAAGATTGCCACTTCAAGAATAAATGTGAAGGTGTGAAATCCAAAATATACTTTTGGTTTCCTTTATCAAACAAATACAGAACTCTGGGAAGCATTTTGTTTTTCGTTTCATCTAAGGTAAAGACTCACCAGGACAGCAAAGTCATTCCCTCACTTTTTAACCATTCTGCCTTCAGTAACAAAATCTACAACTACTTAGTAAACTCAAGAAGCTAAAAAATACACTAAGGAGCACTTTGAGCCTGCACTCAGGATTTCCTACCACCACAGCTTGCTATGCCAAAGGGTATTTTTGGCTACACCAACATTAGCAAGTCACTGATAAACAAAAGGTGATTAATAGATTAATACTGACTAGCATAGAGCCTGCCTCCCCCATCACATTATGTATGTTTGTGGAGTTCTACTTGAAATAAGGTATTATCTGGTCTCCTTGGACTGAGGAACCACTAGAAGTATGTGGTTTAACACTACTTGAAGAATCAAGCAGTGGTCTGGGTCCCCACATCTCTGTTAGCTGTGAAGGACAACTGATCCATACACTGCAGAAAGCTCAGTTTCTGTGTATCAAAACCACTTCACACAAATTAGAAGACTTGTTTCGTAACTACACTGCTTCTCTAAGTGAGAATGTTAACGAACATTTAGCCTTCAGAAGGCTCATAAGCTATGTAAATCCTGAACAGCAGAGAAAAGTCTGTATTGTAACAGGATTCAAAACCAGTGGCCAAGCTCTTCAAATCTCCGAAGTGTTCAGGAAGTAACACATGTACTTTAAAGTTTGGCAAAAGTACAAGGGACAGTTTATTTCTAAAGCGACTAAATACTAATCAACCCAATTTTACATTACAAATTCAGAGGAATAGCCACTAGATAATGACAGGAATATTAATAAAAAAAGCACAGCACTTCATACTTAAGAAAATCTATGTTTAGAAGTGAAGATATCAAACCAATCATAAGCTGTGAAACAAACAGTTATGGGGACATATGCACATAGACACATCCTGGTGTACCATGATCAGATCATTAATAATGAATCTCTTCTTCTTAACTGGACATGAAAAGCACCATGGAGATACTTTAATAGCTTTGACCAGACTTAGCAGCAAGGTACAGAAATTTAAAAAATTGTCCTATGTTTCCAGTTTCTGTGCATGAGATACAATTAAGAGTGCCACTATGCCACAGTGTTTGTGGATATTGCAAGAAGTATGTTCACTGGTCAGAGATCCACAGATTCTAGAGCTAGAGAAGTTGCTTGCTGTCACACAAACACAAGACACTTGACTACACTGAACTACCCATCTGCCTGAAGAAAATGCCTAGTATGGCTTTCCCTACCCTCACACATGCTGCCTTTCACCGCAAGAAGTTACATACAGCATGCACTAATGTATTTTCCCACAAAGCTAGAAGAGGAAGTCACACTTGGAATGAAGAACTGGAATCAAGCTTGCAGCCTGTTGAATAAGAATACACAGAGTACTGCAGCAACAAAACTCAATACCAAGATTCACCTTCTCATTCTCTGACTCTCGGGTCAGGTTTTGAACAGAAGGGTTCAGATCCCTGCAGTCAGGCAGCCTACACATAAGAGCAAGGATGCTCCCTCTCAAAGATTCAGCACAACAGCCACAGATGCAAAATCAGGAAATCAAAACTGTGTAAGAGGGATTTAGATGTATTCCACGAGGGTGTACACTATTACACATAGCTTAAAGAAGAACAACTACAAAAACATCAAAAAACTACTACAACATTATGAAAATCAAACAGTGGAGCTTCCCTACATAAGTTTTTAGAAGAATGCAAAAATCGAGTCAGTTATCACTATCAAGTAATAAAAGCTCAAAGTCTTACACTGTATCAAGGGAGGGAGTCTTAATCTTTAGCTATAACTAGCTCCTTCAATATAAGAGGGTGAAGACTAGTTTGGTTTATAAGCATCAGCATACTATCGAGTTCTGCATTTACATGGGAAGCCTGGGGATGATTCAGGTTTGCAAGTCCCTTTACTGTTACAATAGGTGAAACAAAACGTTACAACTAAGCCACAAAAGAAATAAGTACTCTTCATAGACAATGTTTCATTTTGAATAGTCTGCCTGATTTGGTTTGCTAGATGCACTTTAAAAGCCTTTCACAACAGAACCTAAAAGAGATTTTTCAGTAACTTCAGAACTCTGAGGCATGCCAGTGTTCAGCTACCTCCAGGAAAGCAGGGTTCCATCACATTGAATAGTTACTTGGGAAGGTAAATGTCTTAACTCAGAACATGCTTCCCCTTCCTCCTTCTCCCACCAGCTTTATATGCTGAGCATGACTCCATATGGTGTGGAATATATCTTTGCTCAGTTTAGGTCAGCCTCAGCTATATGTAAGCACTGCTCAGCAGTAACTAATATATTCCCGTACTAGTAACACTGTTCACAGCACAAATACAAAACACAGCCACATACTAGGTTACTCCAAAAAAGAAATAACAGCCAAAACATATAAGCTTAGTTAAAATTCAATAATTAAATAGTAGCTTAGAGCATTACAGTAAAAGAATCCCATTGTTTCCCTTCAGTGGTCAATTTCCAGTTTTGTTTCCACCACTTCACCTAAGCCACATAAGCAACTCAATTCCCCCCTTCTCCATAAAACTACAGGTAAGAGAAAGCAAATGACTTGCAGCTGAGGTTACAGTTAACTTTTTGGGAAGGCTGACCATACTTTCAACGACCAGGTGCTTCAATAAACAGCCTTACCACAAGCGTGCAACACAAGAGGGTCTACAGCAAGAGTCAAGTAAAAGTATTAACCAGACGAAAGTCCAAAGAAAAACGTCGGTTTGGAAGAACTAGATTCACAGACACCTGTCTCTTCAGCCGTGTGCTCCGATGCCTCCTGGAGAAGCTTCGCTTCCCAGGTTCCACAGGGAAGAACAGACCGAATAAAATCAGGCAGACCTCAAAGCCACCGGGTGCAGCCCCAGCAAAGGCGCGTCTCCGCAGAAGCCGTCCCGGCTGCACGGGACACCGACCTCCGGCTGCATCCCCTCCTCGCCCCCGACAGCCCGAAGAACGAGTCCCACCTCCCCCACGGCGGGGGAGAAGACGACCCTCACGGCGGACAGAGTGGGAGAAGATGAATAAAGGAGACCCCGGGGTGGGGGCTAAGAAGAAAACTAAAGGGGACGGGGGAGGGGGAGGGGGGGGGGGGTGCGGCAGGGGGTTGAATAAGAGGAAAACTAATAGGGACCCCGGGGAGGGATAGGAAGAAAAATAAAGGGGACCCCAGGTGGGGGAGGGGAGGAGGGCAGATGATTAACGGGACCCTGGGAGGGTAGAAGAAGAAGAAGGGGACCCCCACCGGGTAGGGGAAAAGAAGAAGGGAGTGGAGAAGTAGAAGAAGAAGGGGACCCCCCCCGCCCCGTTCCCCAGGAAGGACGCAGCGCCGCCTCCCCACCCCGCGTCAACGATCCCCTCTCCGCTCCTGGCACCGACCTTCCGAGGTGAGTCGGCAGAAGGGCTTGACCAGCTCGGCGAAGCTCAGGTTGTTCTTGCGGGTGACCCTCTCCGCCTCCTCGCTGCACAGCGCGGCCACCAAGGGCACGAACGAGTCCTGGATGAACTCCTGCACCGACTGCACGCACTGGGCCATCGCCGCCGCGGCTCGCGGGCCCCAGACGGCCCCGCCACCTCCCTCCTCCTCTTCCCTCCTCCGCTTGGCCCCTCCGGCTCTCGCTTCGCTTCCCGCAGGCAGACGGCCGCCTTGCCCCCCGCTGACCCCGCGGCTGCTCAGCACCCACTCAGCACCGCCATGTTGCGCCCCGGCCGAGCCCCTCGGGGAGCGCCTGCTCCCGGCGGCCCCCGCGCTCGCTCATGTGATTGGCCGAAAGGGGCGGGGCTGGGGCGGGACGCGCACGGGCGGGGTGGGGGGTGCTCCGTGCCCCCCCCATCCGCAGGCTGTTGGTACGTTCCGAGCGGTGCGGGGGGGCGGGGGGGGAGCTGCTGTTACAGAAAGTGGAATAGCTTCGATAAATAGCAGAGATAAATATCATCTAAGTAACTGTGGTTTTTTGAAACTTAGGTAGAATGCCCCACTGATAGCATGTTTTCTTTCAGACAGCGTTTTTCCAGGCACTGCTCATTCCATGGAGATCACAGAACCACTAGGTTGGGAAAGACCCACAGGGTCATCGAGTCCAACCACTCCTATCAAACACTAAACCATGCCGCTCACCACCTCGTCCACACGTCTTTTAAACATCTCCAGGGATGGTGATTCAACCACCTCCCTGGGCAGACTGTTCCAGTGCCCGATGACCCTTTCTGTGAAAAACTTTTTCCTGATGTCAAGCCTGAACCTCCCCTGGTGGAGCTTGAGGCCATTCCCTCTTGTCCTGTCCCTTGTCACCTGGGAGAAGAGGCCAGCTCCCTCCTCTCCACAACCTCCTCTCAGGTAGTTATAGAGAGCAATGAGGTCTCCCCTCAGCCTCCTCTTCTCCAGGCTGAACAACCCCAGCTCTCCCAGTTGCTCCTCATAAGATTTGTTCTGCAGCCCCTTCACCAGCTTCGTTGCTCTTCTCTGGACTCGCTCCAGAGCCACAACATCCTTCTTGTGGTGAGGGGCCCAGAAATGAACACAGGATTCAAGAAGCGGTCTCACCAGTGCTGAGTACAGAGGGAGAATAACCTCCCTGGACCTGCTGGTCACACCGTTTCTGATACAAGCCAAGATGCCATTGGTCTTCTTGGCCACCTGGGCACACTGCTGGCTCATGTTCAGTCGGCTGCCAACCAAAACCCCCAGGTCCTTCTCCTCCTGGCAGATTTCTAGACAGACTTCTCCTAGTCTGTAACACTGCACAGGGTTGTTGTGCCCCAAGTGCAGGACCCAGCATCTGGCCTTGTTGAACCTCATGCCATTGGACTCAGCCCAGCGGTCCAGCTTGTTTAGATCCCTTTGCAGAGCCTCCCTGCCCTCCAGCAGATCCACACTTCCACTCAGCTTAGTGTCATCTACAAACTTACTAAGGGAGCACTCGATGCCTTCATCCAGGTTATTGATAAAGACATTGAACAGGGCTGGATCCAGCACTGAGCCCTGGGGAACCCCACTTGTAACTGGCCTCCAGTTGGATTTAACACCATTAAGCACCACTCTCTGGGCCCGGCCAGCCAACCAGTTTTCAATCTAGGAGAGCTTGCACCTGTCCAGAGGCAGAATGCTGTGAGAAACTGTGTCAAAGGCTTTACAGAAGTCTAAGAAGACTATATCCACAGCTTTTCCCTCATTCAGTAGGCGTGATGATGATAACGTGTTCAGTTATTATATGTACAAAACAGATGTGTTTTCTGTAGCCACCTCTGACTGCAGACTCTCCCTCTCTCTAACGCAAGGTCTGGCAGAGACATGGCTCTGAAGCTCCAAATTAGCAAGAGTTTTGACAGTTGCAAAGTTCATAATAAAATTAAAATTCATCCTTAAACAGAATGGAATATACATAACATTTCTGGGGAAAATTATACGTATGCATATAAATAGGAAATATATTCTCTTGCCTCATTGCACAAGATTGATAGGCATTGCTCCCTCACGTTGCCCAGGCCTGATTAAAGGGTGATTGCTTTGTAAAACTCCAAAAGGAGTCTTAGAGAGTTTGTTTGCTGGCATTTTCAGCATCTAATGACCCTTCTCTACAGAAAGACAGTTTAGGGTTTCTCCAGCAGACCTGTCACTGTTCAATTGTATGTATGAAATGGAAATCATGCAAAAAAGCTTCATATTTGAGTTTCAACTATTAACACATGATATTATACAGAGTGCTGCTTTTACATTTGTAACCTGAGTAACAAAGTGACAAGGAAGGAAGACAACAGTGATGATCAGTGACAGTTAAGAATGAGTAAATTTGAATGTCTTCTTCACCAAGATCACTGGGAGTTTAACATGCTGTCAGTGAGTGTCCTTAGGACAGAGCTTGTAAACATCACACAAAAAAACCCCCAACTTATGTCTTTGGAAATCAAGGCTATAATAAAGCATAATTTCAACAGTAAGTTTTGGAAATCATTAGCCAGTTTCTAAGTACTTGATGGGTTTGTCAGAAGCAGGAGGCTTTTACGAATCACTGAAGTGAGCCTGGTGAGTAGAAGAAAGGGATTACTTTGAGGGAAGACTTAAAGCATGATATTGTTCCTTCCTAAATGCAAATGTCAGAGGCAGAGATCTTATTATCACTTAGATTCAACAGTAGATCACACATTATTTTTCAGACGCATGATTTAAAAAAGCATAAGAAGACAAGCCTCATTATTTCTCCCACTGCCAGAAGTATTCCTAATGTGCAACTAATTTCCACTGTAAATCTTCATATACAAGAACCTTTAAAAAATAGAAAAAGGAAGATGAGGTTATTTTCCTAGTTGATATTACAGAATTAATATATCCTAATTAAAAACCAAATAAAAGTCAGAAAAATAATATCTAATTGTCTTCCCTAACAAATCTAGTAATTTGGAAATCAGTGTTAAACATTCATCTCCATCAACTGGGTCAGCAACTTCCTCTGTGAATGAAAAATTAGTTATTAATTCAGTGAAGGCAGTAAGAACAGAACTAAGAGGCCATACAACTCACTGTTTTTCAGGACTGAGTCTTGGGAATGTTATCCAAAAGCTACTAAATATTGCAGAAAAAAAATGTTTTGGCTTTGATAGATTTTTAGAACAAGGTGAAAGCCAACCATACTTAGGGTTTATTCATAACTGGAAATTTCCAAACTAACGTTTTCACAGATACTGTAAAGTATGACCTCCACATGGGCACTTCGGAAGAACAGTGCTTATCTCGCATTCCTTTTAATCCATTACTTCAGAACAGTAAACTAATTGCATCTGGTAGATTGAAGTGGATTAGAAGTCCCAATCCCATTCACATATGATTTGACCTTAAAAATTATTGTAAAATTCTGACCATCATTATGTCTTTCTGGCAGAGTTTCAGATTTTGTATGGCTAGTAGCAAGAGAGTAAGAAATAATTCATTCTCATTTTAAATGTGTTGGGATTTTTTCTCATTGTAAACCTAGATTTGTGTGCTCAAAATTTATTCTCTGTGTATGAAAGCATGTTGTACATGTTTTCTTTTTACCCAACACTAGGAATTTGCTCCTTAGAGTTTCTCTCTCTCCTGACATTCTCTCCCAATATGACACTGTTTGAACCACTGGTGCTGTCACGCTAGTTTCATGCAGCTCTGCTGCCTCGTGAGCTGGGCTGTCCTAAGGTTAAGTAGTGTTTTCCTGTGACTGAGAACCTTTGATACAGCCTCTGAATTGCTTGCCCTACTAAGGAGGGGTAAACGACCCCATTTCTTATGAACACTTTATGTCAGGGTGGTGTATCCCAGATCTGTTGCTAAAAATGGTGTTGTCAAAGAGGATTCAAATAATATTATATTTATTAACAGCACAGAAGGCACATTAGAAGGTTTAATATAATGTATCATTTCAAATTACTTCTATCATTCCCAAGCCTGGCAATACGTGAAAAAAAAAAAGTCTAACAGCGTACAAATCGATAGAACAGATAGTGGTCAGAAATACAAAGGGATAATATGAAGTCATGAATCCATGCTGTAACCACGTGAATTATTTAACTGAAAATACTGGTTTTTGCAGAGGAAAAGATGGATCAAAGGAAACAGCAGGTGAACAGAAGTGAGGTTATGTAGCATGGGGTAGGATGGGAGGCCTGGTCAGAGGGAACAGAAAAAGAGAACAAATAGGAAGAAAGTGCCTTGAATAAATCAGAACAAAACCATCACTGAGACAAAAAAAATATGTTCATGGTTTCAATTGTAATGAAACAGAACATGGCTGTAAAATTTGGACTTGAAAGTTCTTATAATCTTACCCTCTGCTACTAGAAGAGGAGGCTGAGAGGAGACCTTATAGCCCTCTACAACTACCTGAAAGGAGGTTGTGGAGAGGAGGGAGCTGGCCTCTTCTCCCAAGTGACAGGGGACAGGATGAGAGGGAATGGCCACAAGCTCTACCAGGGGAGATTTAGGCTGGACATCAGGAAAAAATTGTTCACAGAAAGGGTCATTGGGCACTGGAACAGGCTGCCCAGGGAGGTGGTTGATTCACCTTCCCTGGAGGTGTTTAAGAGACAGGTGGATGAGGTGCTGAGGGGCATGGTTCAGTGTTTGATAGGAATAGTTGGATTTGATGATCCAGTGGGTCTCTTCCAACCTGGTTATTCTATGATTCTATACTTCTTTGCTGGTTCCAGGAGTGCTTTTTCAGTCCCTCAAGTTAGAAACTTCCTGAATTTACAAGTTCTATGATTCCTTTGTGCAGAACACTGGGCCAAAGAGCTTTTTGCTACACTGAGCTGCTGTGGAGGATGTTTATTTGAAAGGAGTTTTTTTTGTTGTGTATGCTTAAGACAGAGTAAAAAGTAATATGGAATTGCAAACACTGCAGTCTGAAGTGGAATTGAGTTATTTCATTTGCAGTTATTTGAATGTTGAATATGTCTGTTTCCCTTGTAAATTAATTAGAGCTTAAATTATGTCCCTGAAAGTTTATATTGTGCACTCCTGGCTCTCTATAAACTTCAAGGGCACATTTGAGTTTTTGCTTGTTTCAAGCTTCTGAAGAGTTACAGAAATGATGTTAGCACAGCAACTCACTCCTTCACAACTTGAAGTGAGATTTGAAGATTTAGCTAAAATCATGCAAGAATACAAATTTAGGCCAGGCTGTGATTGCTCAACCTGTTGGTTGTAAATCACACTGATACACAAACAAATCATTGCACTAGGTACTAGTGTAAATTTACAGCCAGTTAGCTGTTACCTGGTAACTCCTCAAGGTTAATCCAGGAACATGATTTCTCAGTATTTGGATTTGCTTATAACCTTCATAAGCCTCCTGGACAACGTGATCCTCTGTGTTAGCTGTTCTGCACCAGCATCACTGCTGTGGAAGATGAATTGCTGCTGGGCTGTGGTCCCTGCTGTCTGCCATACACAAGTAGCCCTCTGAGTATTGCTGCCTTCCGTAGACCAAGAGAAGTTCTTGAAATGCCCTTCTGCAGTTTACAAGATGAACAAAAAATGACATACATGGACAGAAGAAAGAACAACTCATCCTGTTCTTAATCAACACATGTTTTCCCAAAAGACAAGGGAAAAAAGAATTCTGAAGGAGGATTTACAGAGCCAGGCAGCAAAAACAGTGCTGGGGCCTTAGGTGTGTACCAAGCCCATGGTGGCTGCAATTTTGGCTCAGGCAAGCCTCTGAATCATAGACACACCGGGTAAAGCAGAAGGTCAGATCTGCAGCTGCAAGAGTCAAATGGTAAAGTTTGCCGAACTATGCCTAAGGGTGGGTCATAAAGAGGAGTAGATGGCAGTCGTGGTCACCTCCAACGTCTTAATCAACTGGGTGCTCTCCCTGCCGTCTCAAGGATTCCAATGCTTTTTGATGGGCATGGGATAGGAATACATGATCATGCAGTTCTTCTTCCAGGCATGATGATACAGCCTCCTCCAGTGAACAATTCCCAGTATCTATAGAGAGCTAGGAATAGCTAGCAGCTTTTGCTGATTCTGCTCTGAGTGGGAATTCCAAGGTAATGGTTCTACACAACTCTCTTTTTCCTTATAGAAGCAGCCATCTACCACTTCCCTGACTCAGCCCAGGATTTACAGCAATCTTTTGTTCTTTGCCAGTATTACCCTGGTATTTTTCTTAACAGATGTAAGTCTAAAAAGTCTCAATAATGTTTTTCATAATTTAAAGTTTTTCATAGAAATATGAGGCCTGCACATAACAAAAGAGAGAAAGAAGTAGAAGAAAGGAAGAAAAACAAGCAGCTTCAAATTCAGCACTTCGGCACCTTGGCTCCACTCACCACAAAACCTAGGGACAGGTGTAATTCTGCTTATTTTTCTTCTAAGAAAAATGAAGTTTGCTTGCTCAGTCTCACGTACATGCTGTCTCACGCTTTCAAAGAATCATAGAATCACCAGGCTGAAAAAGACCTCTTGGATCATTGAGCACAACCAATCCTATCTGCCACTAAACCATGTCCCAGTTTTCCAAACTACCCGTTTTTGAAACACCTCCAGGGATGGTGACTCAATCACCTCCCTGGGCAGCCTGTTCCAGTGCCCAATGACCCTTTCTGTGAAAAATTTCTCTCCAATATGTAGTTTGAACCTCCCCTGGTGGAGCTTGTGGCCATTTCCCCTTGTCCTGTCCCCTGTCACCTGGGAGAAGAGGCCAGCACCCTCCTCTCTACAACCTCCTTTCAGGTAGTTGTAGAGAGCAATAAGGTGACCCCTTAGCCTCTCATAATTATCTTGGAGACTTCTACCTTAAATCTTGCTATACATTCAACTGTATTTGGATAATCTTCCAGATTCTAGGGGCCTTTTGTCAAAGGAATTTCTGGGGATGTAGCTCCAACTCATGACACTGAGTTGCTAAATTAACAAAAGACAAACACACTGATTCTTAATGCTTAGGCACCATGTTAACTAATTTCCCTGAAATCAGATTAATTTTTGTACTTTTGAGAGTGCCTGTGGCTTTTAGTTACATGCAAAAGCCCTACATGTAATATGGCTCCACATCAACATGTTAAATACATATTGGATTATATGGATATTATGCAGCTTAGACTTGTAGATGTTGAAACGCAGGTAGGTACCTGCCATGTGGATGTGAGGCAAGGTATGGTTATATTATACATGCACAGGAGTGCGGACAAATAAGTGAAAGCATGCACTAAAACTAGTTTAATTCCAGATATTCTACTCTTATTTCTCTGAGCTTAGCTGCCAGAGTGATGTTAAATATAAGCAATCTAAAGAAAAAAAAAACACTAGGGCAATAAATAGAAAACTTAAATGTGGAGACACATGGGGATGTGAAAATGCATTTTCAAGCAGACTTGTGGTTCTAGAACTGAATTCACATGACAATTTTCTAAATTAAAGAAAAATAAGAAGCTTTTCCTAGCTATGCTATGGAAATAAACAGTGTTTTTTGTCTAACATGAAGTTATATTTTTTACACCATGCTATAAAATATAGCAAAGCGGTAAATAAATCCTGACCCAAAGCTACCCTTTCAGTTTAATTAGCAAAAACTTTACAGTCAATTAGACTGTATCATGCCCTGTATGATAACCCACCTTCCTGTAAGTCATTGCAAGATGATTTGCAAGCACACTTATTCACCAGCAGGATACTGGGGCAGGTGGGTATCCTGTGAAAGCTGCTGCTGTCAGCCAGTGGTGCTGTTGCCTGCTGGCATGGACAGTAGCAGAGTGAAACTGAGAAGTTAACCTATCCTCAGGTTACTTTTAATGTAGTCAGGCTGTATTGTGGTTTAGGATCAAATACAGTATTTCTAGCGTATAGATTTTTGTTACTGATGTCCACAGAGAAGCTACACATTTTCATGTCACCTGTGCCACCTCTGTTGTTAAAAGACCTGGTACTGACTTTACAAATTTTTGCTGTTCAATTACATTTTTGCAATGTGCTTAATGCGCAGGAACTTGCAAAGACATCTCAATGCTAAACTTTTCTCATCTTTTTTTCTAGAAGAGGATAGTGGTACATTATTGTTGTAGTCAACTGGATTTTCTCTTCTGCTTTTCAACATATTTAAGTAATTACTCTTGGAGACAGAAGGAGAAGATGAAAATGAGCCAAACTGTTGATCAATATTTTCCTGGCTCACAAAGAGTATTTTTCCTAAGCTTTTGGTAACATAAATAAAGTCCTGGGTAGCACACAGTCATACAATAATAATACAATGCCTTCGGATGATAACATCAAAGTTTTCCATTGTTCCATAGATATTACTCCAGGAGATAAAATCAATGTGAGATTTCCTGTCTTTTGTATGATTAGAATTGCTTGTCTTTCTTTCCACAAACAGATTTCTTTTACCCCATTGAAGAGATCAAACTAAGCAAAAAAGACTAAATAAACTTTTCCTCATCATTTAAAGAAACCCAGTCTTTGGATAAACAGTGCAGATTTTCACTGCAAAAGGTGTTTCAATACATTGTAAACAACTGAGTAGCATTAGAAAGGCTGTCTCCAGCTTGCTGAAATGTAACTTTGTCAACAGTCAGGTAGATGCAATTTATCTATCATACCAAAGGGTGAATGAATAGAAAGAAATTTTTTAAACTGCTTCTATTGTATACAAAAAGGTGTGAGAAATAGTATTTCCAAGCCAACATTTTGTTAGTTGTTTTCTAATGAACAGATTTCACAGTATTCCTAGAAAGTACCCTGTTTAGACTCTCCGTGACTGTGAATTATCACAGTTGGCCAAAAAACTGAAGATAGGAGAAAAGCAAAAAATAAACGGTAGTCAAGAGATATATTCTTTTACTAGTCATACTTAACAATTCTCTTGGAAAAGGTTTCTTCAGATTACATGATCCTTTCATTCTGTGTGTCTGGAGAGCTTGGAAAAGATAAAATAGTCCAAGTAGCATGCAAAATCTATGAGTTTTATAAATCTTTCAACCTTTGTTCTCACTGAATAAAATCAGCCACAAAAATAACTACTGTGTGTTTCTGTTTATCTTAGGAGTTAACATGTGTATGTCTACTTACTGAATAGTTTCACAAATAACCGAATCCAACTTAAGCCTCAGTTACTGACAAAAAACACCACAAAACCAAAACTTCTGTAGGTCTTTCTCAAGTGGACATGTATTCAGCTGGAGCAATAAACTAACACACCTGAAAACTAACCCTATTTTTAAGAAGTGCTCTAGCTTACCACTTCATCAGAGCTGCACAAACGGGAGAAAGGGGTCATGGCTCCAGACAGCAGATGGGACCAGCCCTTTCAAAGGAAGCCTCGGGGGTGAGTGTCCTCAGCCATCCGCAAAACCGCCCTGGAGCTGATAAAATGTTCCTTATATAGTGTGAGCTGCACCTGGAGAGGCAATACACAGTATAGCTTTGGCACAGTTTTGGTTTGAATGAGAAGTGTGCTTGCTCACTACACTTTGGTTTCATATGAAGAAATGGATTTAGATGTAACCTAGAAAACGCTTTCCATGGGTGCAGCTACTGCACTTTAGCTGCTAATGCATGTCTAATCCACAAGCCAAATACATCAGCTGTTCTAGTCTACAAAATCCACTCCTCTTAGGACGCACTACTTGCTAATGTAGACATAGCAACGTATCATCTCTCAGCTGCATTTTGGGGGTAACATCAGTCATCTCCTGCTGTCTGCACTGGAAGCACCACAGCTGCCTACTCGGTATGGTGAGTCAAGGGCTGACAAGTGTGAAACATAGAACATGAAATTTGTTAATTGAGATGTATTATTTCTGCTTTTAGTCTTCTTGTTGAATGTAAGAAACACTACTTATATTCCTCAACATTGTTCAACTTCTCTGTTTCTGCATTATCTGAAGGATAAAGGAATTAGTACTGATCTGAATTATACCAGGAGTCACTGAATTTAGTGTGCAAGATGTGATTTTCCTCTACTATTTGTAGGGATGTAGTCCTCAGCTTGGGAAGTGATGGGAGGCAAAGAGGAGACAGAGTCAGAGCACTCCCTTTCATTAGCATGCAGACAGCACAATACAAACAGAAGAAAGAACCATCCTCCCTGCCAGGAACTAATTCAAATGGATAATTACATCTTTACTGTTTGGGAAAGAAGGGAAACAGAGGAAAGAAAAGGAGTCTGTTGGACTGAATCTGCCAGTGCTGGCTCCCAAATTGGAAAGCCATGACTATCACATTACAAAATAAATTACACAATGAAAGCGGTGCCAATTCAGACCAGAAGCTTTTTTAAAATTAAATATTCCAGCTGACCTCAGACAAAGTTTTTCTCTTCCCCCCAGGTCCCAAATGCCAGTTGGTAGGAGATTTTAAAATTACAACTTCTGTTCCAGTCTGAGGTGAAAAGAATTAAGTCATTTCTTGAGGAACAGAAATTGCTTGTTAGAGCTACACCTACTTCATAAAAGTCATCATATACTCTTGAGCTGAGACTAGCAAAGAGGGGCAGTGCCTCTAATCTGAGTGTGGTTTGTGTGTTTACACCCTTTTACAATAACATTTTAAAATAAATTACAGCTTTGCAACAGATTGCTCCTGCTCATGCTACCCATGCGGCCTCTTTTCACTCCAGTTTACTTTCCAAAAGCCCAGCCTGGTGGAGCAAGCTGTCTAGATCCCTACGTTAGCCAGTGAATCAGGATTGCCAGTCCCTTTTGGGGGAAGTTTCATCAGAGGAAAATGCAGTGTAGGTACACAGAAAGTTGAATGTTCACTCAAGAACATATTGTCACATGTGGAAAAGAAAAAAAAAGGAAAACTGATTGACTTGTTACAAGTAATATCTTCTGCAAGTTGATCAGGAAAGCAATGAGTACTACTGTTTAGGAAGCTAAGCCAGCAGACATGGGCTACTAACTTGTAAAGAAACACTGAGGGGAAAAAACCACACCAATGTACAAAGCTGTACATGGAAGGGCAGTACTGCAATGACAAAGCATTGAACCCAAATCTCAGATGAAGAGGATAGAGCGATAGTGTGAGGGGGAAGCAAAGGTCAAGCAGCAGGGCCCTTGTGGCTGTGGTGGGAAGGTCAGTGAATCCATGTGGAAGCCACAGCTTTGTACAAGTAGGGTCAGAGCTGGAGGCAAATATGAGGAACAGGGAAATTGAAATGCCAAGGGAAGTTTTAAAAGTTACTTGGAGTTAAAATAGATTATTTTCCTATGTGTTGATGACAAGCAGAATCAAGACTCTATAACTTATAAAGTTATAAAGTTATAAAGTAGGTATGTTTATTCAGCACTGAGATGCATGGGAGAATTATTTCTCCAAAACAATATGCTACCCATCGTGGCAACTTGTCTTGGCTTTATACAGTAAACTGTTACATATTCCCAAAAACATCTATACATATTCATAACCTTTCCCCACTTCTTATTATAATGAGTTTGAGAAGAGTCTTCTTCCTGTTTTGTGCCTGTGCAGGGTTTTCTCAGAGATGGAGTCAGTTGTCTTAACTTCCTTTAGCTTCAATCTGTGTCCATGTTCTGCGGATCCTTGCCGTCTTTATCAGTGTTGTTTTCACTCTTATCCCAGGTCCAGATGACTTGTCCTGCTTATCAGAAGTCTTCTAGCAACAGACCCCCTTCCTACATAAAGGCTTATAGAAATATGTTGCTTTAGCTAAGCAACTGTCATCCTGTGTATTCTTTAAGTGTGAGCAGCTTCTATTCCACTATTCTTTAAGTGTCAGTTGCTTTGGCTAAATTATTACTATTCTGTTTACCCTTAAGTGTTAGTCCTTTCTTTGTGTTTATCTCGAGCTGCTAAACAATGGTTATCCTGTTCCATCAATGGTTAATTCACCTAGCCCTGCATCATTGATAACAAAAAATACATCTCAGACACTTTTTTCCTCATTGACGCTTCTCGTGAAAGAAGCATGGAAGCTAAGTAATTTCATAAATTAACAAAAATATTTAAAACCTTCTCTTAAAAATGCTAACAATTAAAAACATCTGTGCTTATAGACCGTACATTTTTAGCTGAATTCACAAGGGTTTTTCCTGAGGGAACTCAATAGTTCCTCAAGGTACAAGCAGAAGTCAGAAATTACGCCATGATTTTATAAAACCAGCTTCATGGCAACACACACTCTCACTAGGCAGCATGTGCCTACTTCAAATGACCATACCCAATTACTGACAAATTATATGACTCATTCTAACAAAAGTTAAGACATTAATCCTTTAGGAAGCTACTCTGAATAACATCGTTGGCAGAGATTAGTTTCTCCTATAGCAGTTTCAGTAAAATCAGGTAAATAGATGAAGGGTCATTTTGTAAGGAAGCTCACTGAAATTGAAATTCACATTTCCAGGCGACAGCACTGCTGCCTGACATATGTGCGTGCTCTTGTGTCTCCCTTTGGGGAGCAGGAAATACTTGCCTCTTTTTGACTTGCATCAATGACAGGAAACTCGCACAAGGAAATCCTCTACAATCACAGCATTTTTAATTAGGACAAGGGAACAAGAAGGAAAGCAGCTTAGTGTGCTCTTTTTAGGCCAGTCAACAAACATGCACTGTGGTGCTTCAGCATGCATTTTCAATCGTAAGACCATAGTTTACGTGTGGGTGACAAAATGCTCTGTGGTTCAGCAGCAGCGCTCACTATATGCATGCTCAGGTTACATCAGGGAAAATGTATCCCATAGTCTCTGGTTAGGAACTGTCTCCGCGTCTCATCTCCATCAACTATCTCCATCACCTTAATGCAATTTTGTGCAGATTATCTGTGGGCATGGGTTATCTAAGTATGCCATACCTTGATTGAAGGGACAGTGACGCCACATTAAGGGCCCAAGAGGAAAAACTGTTTCATGTTTCATCACATTATGATGTTCCCAGATTTTCTCTATCAAGGTTATGCTTGTATCCCTGCAACAGAGATTGTGTTCTGTAAATGTCATGGCTTTGGTGTCCATGCTGTTTTCAGTGAAACCAGTAAAAATAGCTAGCCGGCTGAGCTCAGCCTCTTCAAGCAACCGCCTGCTAGAGCCTTCTCCGATGATATGTCTCTCCCTTTCTCTCTCTCTCTCTATGCCTGATTCAAGAACTAGCCTTAAGTTACCCTCCCCACCGGGAGGACTGGGAGAGAACATCTGGTCCCTGAGCCTCTACGGTTGTGCTGGCAGAGGGTGCTGGGGAGGCTCTCCAATGATGTTTGGAGCAGCTACAACAGCTCAGTGTTCACAGACGGGGCTGGGACCATTTATGAATGAGGTACAGGAGAAGGGTCAAGTCTTGACACAGCAGCTCTGTGATCAGGTGGAGACTCTAGCAAGCCAGACAGATTTATACACGCACAGAGAAGATTATATTGTTTAACCTCTTTGGGGAATCAGTCTAAAAAACCATGACTGAGCATCACTGTCGCTCCAGAGCTGACAAGCCCCATAAATTCTTCTGACTTCCAAAAATCCTTAGTTTAAAACCCTCAAAAAAAGAAAATAAATAAATAACGGGTATTGAAATTTAATGTCTGAGTACCAAAACCTGTCTGTTATGAGTCAATAAATGCTTAGCTTTGCCTTACTTGAACACTGGTGTGCTGCAGCTATTTATTTCAAAGTGGTATCCAAAGTGCACAGGCTAAATTGTGACAACAATGCTCAAAAAAACCCTCCAATTAATCTGTAGGATTTAATTCTATCTCTCAATTAAGAAAAAAAATTTTGGAGTGAGTCACACTAAGCAGAGATTCCTTCACTTGTTCTGCACATAGTGCAGTGAATCTGATACAATAATTAACCCAATTTTTGTCTTTTACTGTCCATTATTCCCATCGGAAGTCATCTGCGCTGATAACAGTGCTACCAGGGAAGCATGCACTGCTGTTCCATCCTGCTTCTCAGTTGTGTTTAGCCATTAATTACTCTTCTAGAAGTGTAGTACCATTTTTGTCCCCCTAGATACAGGACATTGCACTTGACTTGATAGGATTCACTTTCTTTGAAAGTGTTCAATTTATCCCAGAATCCAGATTGTACTGTGCAATGTCCATTCCCTTCATGATTCATCGCTTCATCTGTGCTGTTGGCATCTGCAAATACGGTCACTCAGTGGTTTTATATTTGTTTCCAGGTCATTCATAAAAATATTACCTAAGGTCAGATATGCATATTATAGTTTTGATGTACTTGGTAAGATCTGTCATATAGCATTTCTTATTTCATGTGCATTTTATTCATATTAAATAATGTTAATCTATTTAAGTTTGAAGGCCATGGAGGCCTAAGTTAAATAACCTGTAGAAGTGTATTACATCAGCACAGTTACCAATTATATTTGTAAATTCATCAAAGTACAACCTCATTTCAGTTTGCCAAGTCCTATTTCTAAAACCATGTCAGCCAGCATCAATATATTTTTGTTGACTGAACTTCATCTTTCACATTTTTTACCGATGAAGTCAGTCATATCTTTAGAGTCCAGCATAGGAAGGCTTCCATTTTATGTTCAGAATTATTGACAATAATAAACAGCAAGACAGAATACTCCTTAGCCAGCTCTTCTAGGATTATTGGGTAAAAGTCCTTTCTGCCTTACTTTTAGAATATTTATTCCTAATCTGTGTGGTTTAACACTTACATTGTCGTTATGGGTTGGCAAATTATCCAATAGCCTGATCAGATACAAATACAACCTTTTGCTTCTTACCAAAAATGGTAGCTAAATGTTGCTTCCATTAGCATTCTCCTATCAATCTAGTACTGACTTAGCTGCTGTTTTACCTTCTTTTGTTTATATTTTAGATTTCTTTCTGTTGTCCTTACTTTTACTAGATTTTCATTTTCTTTGGCTTCATTTGGTAATTTTTGTTGACATATTCATAATTGCTATCTCCTTCTAAGTATTGTCTTTCCTTCCTTTTCCAGAAAGGGGTTTTAATGAAATTGTTAATTTTAACATTTAAAGTATTTTGGAACACTTTCTATCCAATAAAGTCCTCTGATACACACTGATTTTCATTAACATTGTTAAGTTTCGTCCTCAATACCTTCTCAGATTTTTTTGTTTGTCATCTTTTTTTTTTTGTTTGTTTGTTTTTTTCCGGGAAACTAATCGGGCTGACGTGGACAATTTATCTGTATCTATGTATCTAAGTAAATACATACACATCTGTAAATGCCTACTCAGCCATAAACACATGCAATTGCCTGTACTCTATCTGTACTTATTTGATGAAATTCATTGTGAGCACTGATCTTGATATTGTGACGAGCTTTCAGCCTTGAGATCATTCCAGCCCTTCCCATCACAGCCTGGTCTCTGTGTGCACCAGCTACACAGTACTGGTAAACTAGTAATTCCTAAAATCTCTAATGCAGTTTTACTGCTGTCTTCTTGAGATTTCTCTTCTCCACATCTAAACATCTACAATGCTAGGTTTTTTTTCACACATTATTGACAGGCACTTAAGGGGTTATTCGAAGGTTTTTTACACTTTAAAAAAAAAGCATTTTACTGTTTTTCTTCATGATTTAATGTTTCCCATACATTACTCATACTTACATTAAGTCAGATTTTAAATGGATGTGTGATTTACCAGAAAAAAACCTACAGTTTTAGTCCCTGATTGATTTTCTTTTATAACCTTTGCGCTTAATTATCTTGCAGTGGCTAATGACATTTTATCAGAATGTATTATTAATGCAATGATATGCAAAGAAATTAAATTTCTGTGTAACTGAGATCTAAATCTTAACTAAGTGATACCAAATGTAATGCAGTGATAGACACGAGTTTAGCCAGTGGCATGGCATTACCATTTTCTTCATGCTTTATTTGATACTAAAGAAAAACAGTACCCGACAGAGGAAATACATTGACTTGATTCTAACTGACAAGATTTCACATATGCTAGAACACTTTTTATTGCAATTTCTATAACAAAGCCTGTCCTGATTTTTGTGGATTTTACCTAGGATGAGATATAATTCTTCTTAGATCTGCTTTTATTATTCATCAGTAGGGTAGCATTTGAGTAAACAGTAAACACAGGAAATATTGCTATCCTTCTGTTGATATGATGTGTTTCACTTGGCAAGTTAATAACATGATTGTAAAAGGTGTTTAAATCATCACTGCAGAGTTTGGGCCTAGAAAATGGTGGTATCTTCTTCTAAAACCAAATCTCTGATAGAAATTTCTACAAAAATCACTTTGATTATTGATTTATGCAAATGGAAAGATACCAAGCTTGCTGATGCTTTCATCTTGGAGTTGCCAAATCTACTGCATTTCCCTTTTTATTTCCTACTCAAAAGTGGGTCATTCTTAACTCTGCTTCTGTAAAAATATTAAGCCACAGAAAATATATTGGAAAATATATATACATACATTGAGACATGCATAGATATTAGTTTGTCTGTTTCTATATTCAGATTTCCTCAATATTATATAAAAAAAATCTGTTATAATAAAAAACACAGTGCCCAAAAGATAATGAAACCTATTCCACCTTTACCTAATAGAACAGATATGAATTTTAGCTGAGTGAAAGAAACACAGATCCCAATTCACTTATGTGCATTACTAAATATAACACAAAGTTTCCAGTACTTGTAGAAATAAGTATTACCTTTTTTCTCCTCTCACATATTTGGGGATACCTAGAAGGAATTTGCTTTTATTTTTAGTCATCACAAGCAGAAATATCCAAACAAGCTGGTTTGGTAAGTTGCTTTGGCAGCTGCACTAAGACCACTACAAAATGTTTGCACATAGAATCATAAAACAGTTTGAGTTGGAAGGGACCTTAAAGATCATCTAGTCCAAAAAACACCTGCCATGGGCAGGGACACCTCCCACCAGCCCAGGCTGCCCAAGGCCCTATCCACCCTGGCCTTGAACACTTCCAGGGATGGGGCAGCCACAGCTTCCCTGGGCAACCTGCCAGTGCCTCACCACTCTCATCGTGAAGAAATTCCTCCCTATGACTATTTTAAATCTCCCTCTGGCCTATTTATAGCTATTGCCCCAGTCCTATCACTACAAGCCTTTATAAACAGTCCTTCCCTAGCTTTCTTGTAGCCCTTTTCAGATACTGGAAGGTTGCTATAAGGTCTCCTCAGAGCCTTCTCTTCTCCAGGCTGAACAACCCCAACTCTCTCAGCCTGTTCTCATGTTAACTCCTTTTAGAATTTTCCCTTGGCTCTTTCACATTCCTCCAGCAGTCATTTCCCCCATGGGCAGAGAAGCTCCATATATGGGAACGGATGATGTCAAGAAAAATCACAGCTTTGTTTGCAAAGCTCCACAGTCCTTGTGCACCTTAACTTCCACTAAAATTAACCTACATTTGTGTCCATTGCCAACACCAGGTCATGCCTTGTGTCTTCCATTGCACATGGGGTAATCCACCTAATGTGTCCAACTATTGAGACTGTTGACATGACTTTTATACCAGTTAAATATACATATTTTTATAGATTCTGAGAAATACTGGTTAACCAAGCTAAACTGCTGTTACAATCACATTCTTTCTAACTGCAAGCTCACCAAGATTTGATTATTCTTATTCTTATTATTGCTTAAGGTAAATCATTCCCTTAACATAATGATTTATTCCACCCTTCAGTTGGATAACCTAAAAAAATAAACATTCTTTGAGGACTTAACACGGTTCTTTGTCTAAAACTAGTATATATACTCACTGCTTTTGTAAGATGGTATGCCTTTTTTAGAAGGACATCCAATTCAGTGCTAGATTGTAAAATAAAACTATTATTGTCTTTGCTTCAAAAACTTTGTCCTTTTCAATATTTTACCAGTGAATAACTTTCTCACAAAGTGAATGGTTTTGATAGTTGTCTTCATCACAAATTTAGTGTGAACTGTAAGTGGAGTAATGCCCTTAATCTGAATCTTGTCCAGGACCAAACATAAAGATTCCATCTAGAAGCAGTTCAGAACAATATATATAGGTGTAAGATGCAAGAACAAATGTGAACAATCTGCCAGTGACCCCCATTAGAATCATGGCACCTGGCACAGGCATCCTTTTAATGATAACTGCTGTCAGATGAATGGCTGAAGTTGATGTTTAGGAATAATTTGGAGAGGAGGGGAGGGAGGCTGAAAATAAAGGATAGAAGGCTTCCTAGCAGATTCCTGAGCCACTTCATTTATGGGACCATTTGTTGCCATCAGAAACTATAGGAAACTGCAGAGTGCCTTTCCAACAGAGATCTCCTTAAGCAGCTGCACCTTTTCTGCTGTTCACCTGGCGAGGGTAGTTTTTATTATTTATTCCAGGTCACAGAAAATTATGAGAACCTGAGCTGGCATTTACACATATATGTATGTCTAAAAAGGCAACTCTTTATAGCACCCTCAATATCTTCAAGAACTTTTGCATTAGCTTTTGTTGGATTTGAGAAGTGTTATGCAGCCTCTGACTGGAGACTTCGAGCAATTGTCTGGAGGGTAAAAGGAAGCGAGGGGAAAGTAGGTTTTTAGCAATGTTCAGGGTCAACATCCTGAGATGGTTAGGTTTTATTTCATCAACCCGAACTACTTTTGTTGTTTATTTGTTTTACCTTTTTATATATGAACTAAGCAAATATAGCAGAGTAATAGATTGGGTGGAGCGGTTTTTGTTCTTGAACCTGAAATTCTTCCAGTTTGTTTTTAGAGTCAACAGAACAAATCACTAACTAATAACAAAAAAATATTGGCATATAATGCAAGAGCGGAAGTGTGCTTTGCCAGTCCTTGTATCATTCACATTATCTTTATTTCCTCTGCTACTCACAGTTTTAGAGGGAAGGTGAACAAACTGTCAAAGCATAATCTGATTTTATATTTTGTGACATTAAAAGGGGAAAGATTTCTGACAACACGTGTAAACCTTGTACAGCGTTATTTATGGAGGACTCTTCTCTTTCCTCAGGGAAACAAAAGAAACCTTTTCAACCCTGTCTAAAGTACAGGGATAATCGAAGCTAAAACCTGCCCCAGGGCAACCTGTGTGTAACAATTCAGAGTTTATCCTTGGACAGCGAGCGTGTTGGGTCTTGGCTGTACTCTCTTTGTACTTCATGTAATCATTTATACTTCTGTGAAGTAACTGCGAAGTACCACCTTCTGTCTGGCTTAGGCTTTGATTGCATTTTACATGGCTCTGCCTAGTTATATGAAGAAGTCTTCTCAAGAAGAGATTACATCTGAAATCCTCCTATAGATCAATTACAGGCTGTTAAGTATGTTAGAAATGGCTGTTGCAGAGTGCACTGGCAAGCTTGATGAGTTGTTTTACAGTGGTTTAAGAAGGTTTTGCCTCAGCTTCCAACATCATTCCTCTGCTGGAGTTGCTATCTACATAGCAGAGCTGGTGGGGGTAATGTGGTCTCCTGACTTAGCAGCTTTGGTGCAAAGGTTAGCATTTTAGCAGCTGGGAAAGTGGGTGGATTTGGACTAGAATGCTAGACTGAGTAGAACTATCTGAGAGATAGGCATGTGATACCTTCTGCTGGGCTGGAAGGTTCAGAGAAGAGACAGAAGGAATGGTGGGTAACCTTCGGTTTATGGTTGATCTCGATGATCTTAAAGGTCTTTTCCAACCTGAATGATTCTATGATTCAACAGAGAGGCAGCATAGGAGGGTGCAAGTGGCAACATCCTAAATTGGCACCACATCACCACCAGTGCTAGCTCAGCACTAGCTGATTTGAGTCATCTGCCGATCACAGCCACTGTGATTTATGTACCTCTGTTCTGGAAGCTACTGTACTTAAATCTCCAAAGCAGAATTTACAAAGTGGAAGATGCTTCTGCTCTTTACTTTCTTCAGTGCAAAGTCAGTAGTTTGCTTAAGTGAAATTTTGCATTCAGGCAGCTGAGGTCACAGACACAAGTTTGCCCCTGCTCCTTCTGCTGCAGGGCTGTGGTACTCAACAGGAGGGCACAAGTGAAAATCTATCTTAGGGGTGCAAGGACTTTTTGCCACCTCTTCACCATTATGCGCTGCTGTAGCAATTAAGGCACAGACCCCGTTAATGAGGCAACAAGCGAGATCATCTTTATTGGGAGCAAACCTTACAGAGTGTTTCTGTATCCAGTCAGCAGCTACCCCAGTGAATTTCCACCTGTGAGAAACCCTCAGTTACAGCAATAGAGTGCAACCCACTATTTACCATAGATGTGGCCCCTGTCTTCATGTTTTCCATCTAATGCATTCTTTTCTTATTAACTCATGGGTCTTAGTAAAGATTCCAAGGCCTCAACAACCTAGCAAGCATGAGAACACCAGTCATTTGCTCTGTGCTTGCTGCTAATATCACGGGTACGCCAAGGCATCAGCCACTTGTCCCAGCATACACGCCACAGTGAAATCTTTCATGTCCACATGCTCCCTGTGAGTTGCAGTCTGGCACAACAGCGCTTTCTTGCTCCTCCAAAGCCAGAAGGGCTGTCAGTCATTCAGTGTTCATCCTTTCTTTTGTCCTTGATTGCAGCCCCAGGCTGTCAGTCTGCCCTTCAGATCACTTATCTTGACATGCTGGGGAGCCATAATGTAAGGCTGTCTGCTGTCCCATTAGTGGAGCTTTGCAATAGTGCTTAGATTGTAAAGGGTGGTAATATCTTAAATCTCTCCAGGAAGATTCACCAAAGCTTGTCTGTTATATCTGTAACTGGCAAAAAGCTTTCAAAAGAAGCTGCAATGACCACTAATCCAACCAGCTTTTATTGTTAAATAGGCAGAGAGGTGTCTTGGACACTTTCAGAGGAAGGAATGCCTTATCCAGTCCAAACCCTGAGACGCTAGGTCAGCAAAACCATTTACAACATAATAACCTCACACTTCCCCTGGGACTGCTGCCTAAAACCTAATTCTCCAAGTCCTGATTTCATCACCTATTGAGAAATTCCCTCAACTTAATAACCTGGATTCTTGTCTATCGTAGGAGCAGCTTGGAATATTCTTCTGTTTATAGGCTCAGGAAGATTTATGGTAAGCCATCAGTATCTATATTTGTGACATTGTCCAGCAGCAACACTACAAAAATGAAATAATCTTTGATGTGGTGGCAGGTTTTGAAGATAAGAACTGAAGGTTATGCCTGGTTCACAGGGCATGGACCTCTTGTTTTGCCCTGGAATGAGTCCTCATAGTCCAATACATTTCAGTGCTATCCAGAAGCTCAATTTATCTCTTTCCAGTGCTCCCCTTAATGCAAGTAGAGGTGCAGGAACGATACTCACAAAACATACCCTGCAATGTTACACCAGGGTTGCATTTGGTGCAAAATTTTAGGTTTTTTTTTTAATGCACTCAGCCTTATTTGAAGCATGTTTTGGAGGGATTATCACATTTGGTTTAATTTCTTTCTGTGTATAGTTTTTGTCATTCCAGTATTCCTGAAAGTTTAAAGAATAATGCATGGACACACCCTTAATGCCATGCTTATCTCTCTTCTGAAAGAATTCCACCCACTGATATTGCCAAGAAGATGAAGAGCATACACTGAAGTTGAACTGAACGCAAAACACACATTCACAGCCTTGAACACTATCTACTATATAGTTCCATAGTTGTATCCATGCACAAGAACTAACATACAATTTCATTCAAAAATATAAGGAGCAAATGAAATCAGCACAAACCAATATTTTTTCACTCTATTTCATTTTATTCTCATAAGATGAATGTTGTTATTACAAGATGTGTTAGAGTAATATTGAACCAGGAACACCATGCTTGTGAGACTGAGCCAGTAGTTGGAGGTGCGTATCATTCCTTAGGCGTAGCTGCAATGTTGTAATAAGGCTTTGAACTAGAAAACATTCAGTGATGTATTAATGTGATTGTGTCATCATATAAAACACAACAAGCTGCTTCTTCTCATTGCTTAGGTAAGTCTGAGTGAAAGAGAGCGCATTTGAGAACTTGTGAAAAATATATAGAAAAATATGGACCACTACAGGAGCTCTGAGATGCTGTAACAAGATAGACTTTATTGGTGATGACATTGCAAAAGCACTTTGGAGTCCAACACAGTAAATTCAACACAGTAAATTCAAAGTGGTAGAAGAATTCTCAGATACCTTTTTTTGCTTTTTAACTGGAACTTGTTTGTTTCATAGAATTGAATGTGAACCCTTAGTCCATTAACTAATATTTTAAAATCATAATACTCAAACAGTACTTAATATGGACACTTGGTTTTTCTTGTATGACTACAATATAATGCATTTTACTTGCTCTTAGTATGATTTTGATAGATTTTATCTCTATGTTTTGTAGAAATGACAATATTTTGACAAGTCAGCCTTTTTATTTTATTGGGGAAGAACTACGTTCACTTTCAGCAAAAACTCCTTGAAAATGTTGCTTACTTGCAAAATGAATAAGATTAATACTGATCTATGTTTAATTGGCCCTCATTTAATATTTTTTCTTAAGAAATAGTTTTGAATTAATGTGACTGATATATTTTCTTGTTTATATATTATAGTAAATAGAAAAGATATATACATAGTTAAGGAATATATGTGTGTCATATGTCAAAATTTCAAATTCTTTGTTCCTTTCATTCTATTTTAGGGTAGGACCTGTTAGAGGAATCTATTTGGTGTGTAGCAATTCTAGAATGACTGAAGTCTTGAGGTTCAATGGTCTTTAGTTTTGTCCATTAATGAATAGAAACAATTTTGATATTATTATTAAAACTATTTTTTATATATATTGTTTAATATCCCTGTACTTTTTGTTACTTGAATCCCTAAATGATGTGTTAATCAGGTTGCTTGCTCAGAAGCCTTATCTCCTACTCAGTTATTGTTCTTTTCATGCTCAGAAAATATCTATTCACACACATTTGAAAACTGCACTAACTTGAAAATAGTGTTTCCACTGTGCAACAAGACCATACTCTGTACTGAAAACTAAGTAGAAATCATCTGTGAGAAAAGTGTCAGCACTTAATTAGGGCTTCTGAGAATTGGCAGTTTGGTCACACATTCTCCAGCTGTATCACAACAATTAAACGACGCTTTTATCGAATGTATGTAGTTGTAGTGTTCAGTATTTCCATTAATTTTTCTTTAAGCTCAAGCTTATGTTAAGAATGCTTTTCTAGATCAACACCCTGACATTCTGGCACAGTTCTGTGCAGTATCTACAGTGTCCAGTAGCAAGGCTGACATTTTGCCAGCATAGCATACATCACACCCAGGTACACGTCATACATCTGTGTCACACTTTAGCTATGGCCAAAGAAATCTAAGCACTTCTTCTATCGTTTATACTACTTAGAATGTAACAGTTCTACCTGCAGCTACTAACAACATACTATCTCTTATTCTCAGATATTCCTGTCCTTATCGTCAGTGCACAGCAGAGGAGGATGACCTATTGGACCATTGTCTCACCACAGATAGAAAGGAGAGCAGTAGTAATGAACATAAGTATATATTTTACTGAATTCACATATGAAACTAACTAATCCTAGCAAGCATTACTGATAGAAGAAAACAGACATAAAATATATTAATTAGTTTTGATAGTGTAGGAAAAATGCACCTATATTCATTGCCCTTCTCTTACAGACAAGCGCACAGGCACATAATATTAAAATATTAGCACTCCTGGCATTGTGAGTGCTGATAGGAGCATTGAAAACACTGTAGTAAGTCTACAAAAAACAGCCAAGGCAACAAGCACTATTAAATTCAGTGGCTTGCCTGCTTTTGAATCTCACATGTGTTACTACAAGTGCTATTTCTACTACCCTAACACAGATTTATGTGCAGCATTTGCTGTGTATTCTCAACTGGGTTATGAGGTTATAATCTGAGAAAAGCTTACGTGGCCTTATATAGGAGTCTGTCATTGTAAGGTTTGAGTTCTGTTTTTTTTAAGTTAAGATAAATTCACATAAATGGCTGCATTCTGAAGGTCCATGGAGGTTGCAAGGTCTTACTGTGACCCCGTTTATAGGACTGAGGTCCATATGGTGTAGACTCAGATCTCAACAGTCATAATTTACTTCCCCGATTGTTATTTGTTGAGGCATTTTAGACTCCAATTCTCACATATCACATAAAATATGTTTTAGAGAGGTTGCAGACTGAATGACTTGTTGACAAACCAACCAAAACTCCCATTTCCCACAGCAAGGAGGTTAGGGGAAACCCACTCCACTCCCTTTTACATTGCAGGTTAGTTCTCACCACTTTAACCATGATCATACTAGTAGGTTATTGTGAATCAAGAGCTCCAAGTAAATTTAAGGAAGCATTCACTCAGAGTGTATACTGTGTTCACTTTATCTAAGTTAATCCTTTAATGTAGAACATTTTGCAAAATTTTGTGGTTTTCAGATTAGAATCTGTATTTTCTTCGTTGAACTGAAATAATTGTCAATAATTTTTATCACACCTTTCAGTCTATAAGCTTTTACATTTTCACTCAGGGCAAATCAATGAATAGCTGTATAGTGCAGCTGTAGGGCAGAATTAAGCCTTAGAAAATTACTGAATCCTTTGCTTAATTCAGAGTTGCATTCACAAGCTGACAGAGAGAGTAATATCTTTTATACAGCCTCTGTTGCACATTTCTTTGAAACCTAATGTAAAAAACAATATTCAGAGCTATGATTCCCTCCAAATAATGTAAAGATTATAAGCATGGAAATGAAAATGTGATCTTTGAAGTCATACTGGTTTCATAACTGCTTTAGTTGGTTTATAAACTGTAAACACCATATTGTTAATACAAAGCAAAGAGAGGGAATATGCCAGAAGATGCACTTTGTTGTTTATTACTGATACATTGACCCTTCTTTTTAATTCTGAAATCATAGAACCACAGAATAGTTTGTGTTGTAAGGGACCTCTGAAGGTCACCTAGTCCAATAGCCTTGCAATAAGCATAGACATCTACTGGCCCAAATATGGGCTTGTGAGGGACAGCACATGGAATTGTCTACCAGTACTCTGTGGATGTGACTATCCAACCAATCCCTCATCCTATCGAATCTGTATCTCTCCAATTTAAGGAGAAAGATGCTGTGGAGGACCATATCAAAGGCCTTACAAATTCCAGACTGATGATATCTATTACTCTTCCATGTTCGCTCATGTAGTCACTCCATCATAGAAGGCCACTAGGTTGGTTAGGCAGGACTTGCCCTTGGTGAAGCCATGCTGCTCTGTTTCAAATCACCTCCCTGTCTTCTGTGGGTCTTATTGTAGCTTCTAGGAGGATCTGTTCCATGATCTTCCTGAGCACAGAAGTGAGGCTGACAGGTCGGTAGTTCCTAGGATCCTCCTTTCTGTCCTTTTTAAAAATGGGGGCAATGTTTCCCTTTTCCAGTCACAAGGGACTTCACCTGACTGCCATGACTTTTCAAATATCATAGAGGGAGGCTTGGTAACTACATCAGCTAGTTCCCTCATGACTCTAAGATACATCTAGTCAGGTCTCAAATACTTAGGTTCATCAGGTAGTCACAAATCTGATCTTCTCTTACAGCAGGAGGGATTTTGCTCTCCAGTTCCTGTCTTGCAGTCAATCTGCTTGAGAGGTATGGGAGGAGAGATGGTCAGTGAAGACGGAGACAAAAATGTTGTTGAATATATCAGCCTTCTGGCCACCAGTTTGCCAGTCTTGCTCGTCAGGGCACATACGCTTCCTTTGACTTTCCTTTTCTGGCTGACATAGCTGCAGAAACCTTTCTTAATATTCTTTTCATCTGTTGCCAAGTTCAGCTCTAGCTGCTTCTTGGCCTTCCTGACCCCATTCCTATACAACTGGGCAGCATCCCTGTACTCTTCCTAGGATACCTGTCCCTTCTTCCACCGCCTGTGCATTTCCTTCTTGCCTTTTAGTTTGACCAGCAGGTCTTGGCTCAGGCATGCTGAAGGCTTGCCTTCCTTTCCTTATATATTACAGCTAGGTACTGAGAGCTCTTGTACTCTATGGAAAGCATCCTTGAAGATCTGCCAGCTCGGTTCTGCTCCCTTTTCCCAGAGGGCAGTTAGTCCCAGGGGAACTAACTCCTTGAAGCACTGGAAGTTTGCTTTCCTAATACATTTGGAGTAACTATTTCAGGAAGACCTGAAAAAGTGATTTGGCACAGCTGTTTCCATCTTTTTATTTCAAACTCAGAATAAACACATTGGACTTTAAGTTCTAAGAAAAGCATAGGATTTTTTTGTGTATTGTATCATAATGTTCATTACCATAATACGCCATAAAGCTGGCTTTAGTCTACACATAGTATATTCATATATAGTGTATTCCATGTTAATCATCTTCTTAGCTTACACAGAGTGTTCTCATGATATAGCTTGAAGAAATAAATGTTACTTTAATTCAACTTTTATACTACCAAAAACCCACAGGAAGTAATTCAGCTTTTCTTCTGATGAAGGGTTTTAGGCACATCTGTTGTAAGAATACAAATGAATTAATTTGAGGACCAGAGAAACCTTGTACGTTACGTTTCTTTTATCACTTTATCATCCAAACAGTGTCTTGGATGATAACCAAACTGATTATTTGTTATTAGTTTATTGTTTAAATGATAAATAAATGGATATGTGAACAAACGGGTTTTTCTATTGGATAAACATATGCTTAGCATGAGTGTTCTCTTGTAGTTAGTCAGAGGGAATCCATTAGCCCTCAGATCTACGCAGGCTGGCAGTCCTGGGGATGTCTGCAGACACGAATAACACAGCAGGGATTAGAATAATTGACAGTAGATCTGAAATTGCACTGTGCCTAGCAGTATTTGCATTGCTCAGAGAATGCCATTTGCCCATAACAGATCTACTTATTTCACACTTCTGTCTTTTTAAACACTGATAATATTTCTTCTGTAAGACCTCCAGGATGAAAATTGAATACTTTCCTTCCATCTATTTATAGTGTTGTCCAGTTTGTTGTTTAACACTTGAGAGAGATCCAAGCTAGTTCATCAGAAATTTTATACAGCATCTTCAACTAAGACATATTCTTAAGACTACATAGTAATGATATTTGCAAATTACTGGCTTTAATTTCTTTGTCTGTCTTCTTCCACATCTTTTACAATCAAGAAGACACAAAAAAAACCGAGCAGATAGCTGCACCACAGTGTGGCAGATGTGTACAGAAAGGGCGTAGGCCGGTACTCAGAGGTGCCAACTTATGGATTCTGCCTTCGTACCTGTTGCTGTCTAACGGTGGGCCATGGAAAAGTACTCCGTTACCTCATTTCTTAAGAGGTATTATTATAAATGACTTGAGACATCCTCAAGTGAAAGCCTACGTACTTTAAATGAAAATTGTTTCCACGACCCATTTTTATTCTGTAAGAGCCTAAGATGACACAGTTGTACTTCTGAAAGGTGCTGCAGCTGTCTGCTGTCTGAGTGGGCTGAAAAACAGAAAATGCAGCACAAGCATTAAGATGTTGTTAGGCTTTCTCAAGAATATAGGTTAGCACTTTCTCAAGAATATAGGTTAGTCTTAGGAAGAGATAGAAAACATTTTTTTTCAAATGGAACAATAACACTAAAGGAAAGTATGTCCAAAAGGAGGGCAGGGGTGAAGAACCATCTTAATAATTTAAACATGTAATTCATGCACATGGTGGAAACAGTCTTACATATGATAACATTTTAATGATCACACATATATATCTTCGAAAACTATGGCTAAGATTCGAGTATTTATTTCTACACACTAAATTGGACTCACTAATAAATAGCATGACCATTGTTGGGTTTTGTGTAATCACTGACTTAATTTGCTTCTTCATTTGACATTCTCATTTATTTCAAGTTTCATAATTACTTCTCATGTTTAGTGTTGCAATGTTTACCACTAAGAAGACAGTTATGCAGGAAGCTTTAAACACTGATGTAAAACTTACTGAAACCAGTATTTTGTTAACTGGTAACCCAAGCAGTCAAAATTAACACATTTAGTGACTATCAAGGCAGTAATTAAATACTTTTTTTTTTTCCTTTTTTCAGGACATACAAACTATTGGATAAGTTCTTGTTGAAAGAGTTCTGGATGGGTCGATCTTACAATATGTGCATGTGAGTCATCCAAACAGTGTGTTAGGACTACTGCAAAAGAGTGGAAGAACATGTTCTGTACGTAAACACTGTCATTAAAATTTAGCCTTTTGCAAGTAATGGAGTATTAGTGACCTGCATGGAACTAAAAATATTGTAGTTTTTTCCCTTAAGCATTGTCTTGGTTTCAAATTATTTTTAAAAAAATAAATTTCAGATTAATTCAAAAAATGTGGGGGTTTTTGTAGGGATAAAAGAAAATACTGTTGGTTTCTCTACCTAAAACATAATTGTCCTGAACTCACTGCTACTCCAGGATACAGAAACACTGGCTTTGACAGCAACTTCTCCTATTTGTTTGCAGCTCCATTCCAGAAGCAGGCCAGTCTTTTATACAACAATGATGACAATGCAGTGCTAGAGGTAGATGACAAACAAAACAGCTTTTCAGATGCTACAGGACCAAACAAATTGGAACGAACACCCCTCAAAAAAGTATCAGGCGTACTACCTACTGCCAAGGATTGTATTACTGAACCCACAAGCCTACACTTAACATTTACAGTGCAGGATGAGACTCAAACTTAGTGAAGTTGGTAAGCGAAAGCCATCTTGAAAGGATAGCAAGAAGCGAATATTATGATTATAATGAAAAAATAGAAACCCATTCAAGAGATTGACAGTCTTTTAACTAACCCATATTCTTGCTATGTAAGTTTAAAAAAAAAGTGTATAGTTTTTTTACATGTACAGTTTAACATAGTATCTTCCAAAGAAAGTTTTAATAGCGTGGTGAAGCTTTAATTACGTGGTAACATGTAAACAAGAAAATTCCCAATAGACTTCAGATCTGTTGTTGTCTATTGTCTACTAGTTTTTCTTAGAATCAGAAAGTTGCTTCTTTTTGTGAAAATTCAGTGTTTCATGTGCCTGGGAAAGTTGCTTTCTGTTTGAGAACTGTCCTTGGGAATTAAAACTCAGAAGGATGGACAGTGCTACTCTGAAGGGCTTAATTTGTGGGAACATTCGAGTCATTTTAAAAAAAAGAAAAAAAAAATCTGGTCTGCCAGAGGAAATTAGCTAAAAATAAATGACAAAATTTACTGAATTTATCACTTTCTACACATTTACAAAATGTATAGAGAACCTTTTATATGTATGAAATAAGCTACCAAAAAAGGAGTGTTGTCCTTAGTTTTGTTTGTGGCTGCAAGTGTACTTTGTTAATAGCAATACAGATACACCTGGCAAGAATAAAAAATGTCCTTCCCCATGCATGCGACACCTTCTGATCTCCCTGCAGTTACACAGCTTTCTCTTTCTGCTCACATCCATCTTTGACTGCTCTCATGGAACAAATCCCTGCCCTTTTCAGACTGGCAAGCAGATGTGCTGCTGTTGCAGTGGCAGCATTGTCAAGAAAGCAACTAAAATAATAGTTGTACAATAGTTGTGCAAAGGGGATCTAAAATGTTCCTCTTCAGTGGCAGTTTTCCCCTGCAAACAGCAAAATTTTATGAACAGTTCTACAAGTTTTCACTGTTGAGACTTCATTTCACAAATAGATTTTATTAGGAAGAATAAAAAGTTCGTAGGGCCATTGATTTCATTTCATCTAAAAGGTCTGATTTAAAGTGCTTTCCTTCAAATAAATGTGTTTCATACACCTCAGCTGCCTGATTTCTCTCTACATGTTGTCTATGTCAATGGCAAAAACTACATAGGATTTACAAGGCTGGCACCATGCTATATATTGCTCCGTGGTGTACTAGTTGTCAACTGCAAGGTCACAGCTTTATTAAAGGATCAAGATTTACAATTACGTTAGCAAGAACATGAATGTTTTCACACACACCTTCCTGTGGTTTACTTCCCTGAGGTCATCTGTGCAATTTCTCCCCCTGCCAAAAGCTACTAATCAATAAATACCGTAGTTTCCCGAACAAAGTTCAAATGGACCCATAATGTTCCTTCAGTAATAAATCTAACACCTGCCTTCAAAGGACATAACCCTCTTTACCTGCAGTAATTGATTTAACTTCAGAGCAGCCTTATTTAGCGATTAAAAACTGCTCCCCTTTTATGGATTGAGAAATTGAGGCATAAGGACATGTTTTGCTGGAATCATACAGGAAGACTGCAAAGACTTGGAAGCTCATTTCTGACAGCCTCTCACCCACTGGGGCTGAAGGCCATGCTGCCTCTCTCCCAGTGAGAAACACAAGGTGGTTGTGTAGCATCCGAACTGAGGCTTCTGTAATTATTCCTTTTAATGTACTCTCATGGCATGGATAGAGCACATCTGAAGCTCGCTATACAGCTGTGGTATAGTCCTGACTGACACAAAAACCAACAAGAAGTCTTCTCCAGGCTGTTTACCACTTAAGGTGATAGCTTTGTGTCTTGTTCTGGCTGTACTTGCACTTCTGAAGAGGTTACCGTCACCAACTGCCACTTGTGACCCGTTGTACCTACTCAGATCTACCAGCCTGGCTTCATCCTTCATTTCAGGAAAGAAGATAATCAGTTTATCACTTTAAGTAGCAGGGAGTTTTGCCAGCTCATGAACAGCTCAACTAACCCTTGGCAGCCTCTAACAGAGCAGTGATGAGTACAGAGGATCAGTAACCTCCTGGGCAAGTACAGCCACAGTTACAAGAGGACATCTTATCGCAATGCCTCAAATCTCAGGTCTGTCCTCCCATGGGAGATCCCCGCCCAGGGAGTTCTGCCTTTTCCATCCGATTTTCTTCCACTCTGAAGCATGGGCAGTAAATACACCAGCCCAGGCAACTTAATTCTTACATTGGCACCATAGCTTCAGATGTGCTTCCCTTCCGTGTTTCAGATCTCCCAGTACTTAGAGGCACTCAAATTTTGCCTCCATGTGGTCTAAAAAAGAAGGTATTTGGGGCAGTCATTGGCTCTTGCTCTGCTGTCTCTGCTTTTGCTTAGGAGCATAATTTAGTCACTTTAGCCATTTTAAGCTAATACTAATAGCAACAACTCCTGAATAAGAAAATAAAGATGGCATCCTTCACAGAATGACAGGACAGTTCATATTTCATCCTCAGCTGAAGAGGGATCTCAGTTTCAGCTTCATTTCCTGCAGTTCCCTCTCCTCCTTCCAAGGCAGGAGCATAGATAGTAGTGACTCTTCCTATTGCGTCTTCCTGTCAATCACTGGCAGATACAAAAAGCAGCTTTGAGGGACATCTGAAGCCTACAAAGGCGTAGGTGGACCATAGTTCTTAGAGATCTTCGCACCCAATAATCTCTTCTGAACACTCAGCTGTGGTATGGAAGCTGCAGTCCCAAGGAAACAGGGAAAATGTAGGTGAAGGAATCTTGTTCAACCTAGAGAGAGAAGGCTTCAGGGAGACCTTATAGCAGCCTTCTAGTACCTAACGGGGGCCTACATGAAAGTTGGGGGGGAGCCCTTTATCAGGGTGTATAGTGAAGGGATGAGGGATAATGTTTTTAAGCTGAATTGAGGGGAGATTTAGATTAGATATCAGGAAGAAAGTTTCCTGTGAGGGTGCTGAGGCACTGGCACAGGTTACCCAGGGAAGTTGAGGAAGCCCCATCCGTGGAAGTTTTCAAGGCCAGGCTGGATGGGGTCTTGAGCAGTGTGGTCTAGTGGAGGTGTCCTGGCCCATGGCAGGGGTTTGGAATAGATGATCTTCAAGGTCCATTCCAACCCAAACCATCCTGTGATTTCTTCTCAGCACTTGTCCCACATCTTTGATATGGGGAGACAGACCAGGCCCAGCCTGAAACTTATTTTTATTATGAACAAACAGAACATTCCTGGGCAACCTGTTCCAGTGACTCATCACCCTTGTCCTGAAGAATTTCTTCCTAATATCTAGTCTAATCTTTCCCCCTCCAATTTAAGGCCATTTCCCCTCATCTTATTACTACATACCCTTGTTAAAAAAAAACCCTTCCCCAACTTTCTTGTATGCCTCTGTAAGGTACTGGAAGCTTGAAGCCTTCTCTTCTCCACACTGAAAAACTGCAACTCTCTCAGCCTGTCCTCATACCGGAGGTGCTCCATTCCTCTGATTGTCTTCATAGCCCTCCAAGGACCAGTTCCAACAGTACCATATCATTCTTACACTGGGGATTCCAGAACTGGACACAGTACTCCAGGTGGAGTCTCACAAAAGTGGAGAGCCAGAATTGCCTCCCTTGACCTGTTGGCCATGCTTCTTTTGATGCAGCCTAGGATACAGTTGGCCTTCTGGGCTGCAAGCGTGCTTTGCTGGCTCATGTCGAGCTTCTCATCACTCAGCATCCCCAAGTCCTTCTCCACAGGTCTACTCTCAATCACATTGTCCCCCATCCTGTACTGAAAATGTGGATTGCCCTGATCCTGGTGTAGGACCTTGCTCTTGGCTAGTTGAACATCATGAGGTTCTCACAGGTCCACTTATCCAGCTGGTCCAGATCCCTCTGGATGACATCCTGTCCTTCTGGTGTGACAATTGCACCACTCATTTTGGTGTCATCTGCAAACTTGCTGAGGGTGCACTTGAATCCACTGTCTGTATCATCAATGAAAATATTAAACAGCAACAGTCTCTGTATGGACCCCTGAGAGACACCACTTGTCATGGATCTCCATGTAGACATCGAGATGTTGACCACTGTTCTCTGAATGCAACCATCCAATCAATTCCCTATCCACTGAACAGTCCACCCATCAAATCCCTATCTCTTCAATTTAGAGAGAAGGATGTTCTGAGGGATCGTGTCTAAGGATTTACAGAAGTCCAGACAGATCACATCTATAACTCTTTCCATGTCCACTGATGTAGTCAATCCATCACAGACAAACAGTAGGTTTGTCTGGCAGGACTTGCTCTTGGTGAAGCCAGGCTGGCTGTCTTGAATCACCCCCTTGTCCTCTATGGGCCTTATTGTAGCTTCTAGGAGGATCTATTCCATGATCTTTCCAGATACAGAAGTGGGGCTGAGAGGTCAGTAGTTCCCAGGGTCATCTTTTCTTCCCTTTTCAAAAATGAGAACAATGTTATCCTTCTTTCATTCAACAGGGACTTCACCTGACCGCCATGACTTTTAAAATATCATAGAGAGTGTCTTGGCCACCACATTAGCCAATTCCCTCATGACTCTAGGATGCATTTCATCAGGTCCCATAGACTTATGTATGTTCATCTTCCTCAGATGGCCAAAGTACTCTGGTGGTCTCTGGTACTCTGATGATCTCTAAGGTCTTTTCCAACTAAACAATTCTATGAAATATGTGAAAACCAGAGCAGAAATGGGTGTGAGGGGCCATCCATTTCCTCTTGCCCAGTCACTCGTTACTTGGGAGAAGAGACCAACACCCACCTCTCTACAACCTCCTTTCATGTAGTTGTGGAGAAACATAAGGTCTCCCCTCAGCCTCGCTTTCTCCAGACTAAACAATCCCAGTTCACCAACTTCATTGCCCTCCTCTGGATACACTCCAGTGCCTCAATGTCCTCCTTGAAGTGAGGGACTCAAAGCAGAACAACGTCCTCATGGCAGCGGACCCAAAGCAGAATAATGCTCTTCTGGCAGTGAGGGACCCAAAGCTGAGGAATGTCCCCTGGCAGGGAAAATCCCAAAGCAGAGCAATGTCCCCCGGCAGTGAGGGACGCCAGGCGGAGCTCAGGGCGCGAGGCGGGCTGCGGGGCGGGGGCGGTGCCTCCCCGGGGCGGAAGGAGAGAGGGGAGGGGGAACTGGGCGGACGATCGCCATGGAAACGGTGCACCGCCCCTGCGCGGCCCCGGCGGGGCGGAGGGCGCTGGGGCGGAGCGAGGCGCAGCCGGACCCGCGTCCCTGGCGTCGCCGCGGCCGCTGACGCCGCTGACGCTCCCCCCCCCCCCCCTCTCGCCGTCCCTTCCATCCCCGCCCCGTGGCCGGGGCCCGGCGGTGCCGCGCGGGACCGGTTCCTCGCTCCGCAGGGAGAGGCCCCGGGGCGTTGCCATGGCCGAGGGAGCCGAGGCGCCGCCGCGCTTCAGCGAGGACGATTTCTACTGCCCGGTGTGCCAGGAGGTGTTCAAGACGCCCGTGAGGACCGCGAATTGCCAGCACGTGTGGGTATCGCGCCCTCCCCGAGCCGCGCGCCCTCCTCCCGCTCCCGCCTCGGCCCGGCGCGCCGGCTGCCCCCGGGGGCTTGGGGGGGCGGGATCGCGCCCGGCTGCGAGGCGGCGGAGCGGAGCGGGGAGAGCCGGGGCTGCTCGGCCCCAGGGAGAGAAGGCTCTGGGGAGACCTTGGAGCCGCTTCCAGCGCTGAAAGCCGTGCCCCGGCCTTCCCTCGCCTCTCGCTTTGGCAGTGGGGGAGGGCCGGCCCGGTTAGGAACAGCCGGTCCCGAGGGAAGCCCCGCTGGCCGGTCGGTGGTCGCCGGGCTTCTCGGCCGCCGGAAACATCCGAGGAGTCCGACCTCACCTGCGGCTTTGGCTCGGTGGTTTCCTGTTTACAAACGAGGACCTTAGCTTAGTTGTTCTCTCTTTTCAGCTCGTCTGTGCTGCGTGCGTTGAAGCGAGATTTAATTGCAAAATACTACTTTGTAGGAAAACAAGGTAGCTTTGGCAGTTGGTACCCGAGGAGGAGGAAGTGAGAGGAGAACTGCAAAAGCTGGTGAACAGACGTTTAGAAACGCGTGCTGAATTAAGCTTTGCAATATTTTTGGCTCCACTTAAGGGCAGTAAACGGGGGTTCCTCTGATAAGGTTTTCCGATACCACGTGCCTGCTACGCCATTCAATATATTAATGATCAATCCACTGTGCAGCTCTGGAATACTAGTCAGTAAATAGTAAGATATTTACTAAGTGTGTTCCTGAGTACCGCTACTTTCCATATACTTCCTTGTAAGCAGCGTTATTTCATTGTGCTCTGTATATTTATAAAGATTTGTATTCAGTAGACTATTAATCTGATACATGACTTTTTTTCCTAATAATCACCCAGCTCTTTTCCAGGACAAAGTATCTAACTCTTCTCACTTTGCTAACCTGTGTTTGTGGTAACTCTTCAATTTAGGTTTTGCAGGAAGTGCTTCTTGACAGCTATCAGAGAAAGTGGAACACACTGTCCTCTCTGCCGCGGAAGTGTGACTAAAAAAGAAAGAACATATCCCAAAAGGGCTCTAGATGTTGAAAACAATATGAAGAAAGCTTCTGGGGGCTGTAGATGCTGTGAGAAGCAGGTAGAGTAAAATTTTATAAAAAGTTGGATAATTTTTTCTTGCTTTTGAGCAGACACACTTTTACTGTGTGTCATTCTTGTCTTGGGGCTAAAGAGCCTGTAGCTGTTTGAACGTAGCTTTGTATGGCCTGTGTGTGTACTGGGCAAACAGTGCCTGCTAGGTATGCCTAGCAGGTGTAAACTGAAAGAGGATCTTATATTGTCTGTAAGTACTTTTTAAGTGGAGTGCTACGTTTTACCCAAAACAATGTGAAAACTGGAAATTGCTACAAAACTGGAAAAAGAAAAGCTAGACAACTGAAAATGAAATTTGCAGATAATATAGAAAACCTCAGAAACTTTCACTATGGAAATAAAAGTTCTTAAAGCTACTGTAAAATGTAATTTAAGCAAAAAAAAGTACAGGTTGGTTATTCTCGGTGTACATACCGTCATATGTAATTTCCCCTAGCTCCATCAATCTGTTTACATCCATGTTAATCATAATTTTCAGATCATTGGGTGAAATCTTGACCTGCACTGAAATAAAGAGTAATCTCTTTTCTGGTATAACTGGATGCAGGATTTCAGCCACAGAATTTGTTCACATCAAATCTAGGTAGTCTTCATGTTTATTTTGTATCGTTTGGGACTTTTGCCATTGTGAAGCTTAGCACTAATGGAAAGCTGAGCAGCTCTCTCTGTTCCTCACGATTCAGTAGGATGAAAAGCTGGGAAAAAGAAGTAATAGTGAGTTGGCAAAGTGGAAGGAAGAACCAAATGAATCCACAGAATAACTAATGGAATTTAGGCCCAGACGTGCGAGATATGATCTTGTTTGGCCTCTAAACCTGTGAGCACTTTCTGACAGTGCTGTTGAACCTGAAATTCTAATTTAGGGCATATCCCATCACAGCTGTCTTCTGACAAATCTAAGTGACTTGCATTTAAGGTGCATGGGCAGCCTTAAGTTGGTGTTCATTTGCCTCTTTTTTTATTTTCTTCCCTCTCAAAGAGAAAAGTTATGTATTCTTGGAACACACCCCATGCAAAAAGGTTTTGCTTTGCACAAGGTAACAGCAGGCCAGAGAAGACTGAAGGAGCAGTGGTGCTTATCCCATTCTCATGGCCCCTCTCTGTTGTAGCTCATCAGTTATTGATCTTGGATATGGGAGGTGTTGTTCCTGTGACTTTGTTTCAGTTAAATGGAGTTTACTTGCATCTCTCACCCCTGAGAGAGCTCTCAGGTGCCTGGCTGATGGGAATTTGGGGAGTTGGGGATGTTCTCTAGTCTCACAGAGTGACAGAGACTCTATGGAAAAAGGAATCGAAGATCTCATTTTGGGGAAGAAAGTGTTCATGCTGAGAGAGGAGACACGAGTTCTCATTTCTGCTGTATGTGATGTCCATATAATTCCTGCATGCATTGCTTTCTGTTGGCAGAATTATCTTCTTCACCTATCCCTGGATTGTTTAGTGTCATTTCAATAATTTGACATTTCATTTACAGGTTAGATTTTCGTGGATGAGACAGCATTATAAAACGTGTAAGAAGTATCAGGATGAATATGGTGTTTCCTCTGTTATTCCAAACTTACAGATTTCCCAAGATTCAACAGGGAACAGGTAATCAGGGTGTTTTGTTGTATAACAATGCATTTTATTCTCCTTCTGCCCCCAAAGTATGTTTTTTTCCAGGGCATGACTTCTTTTTGCAAGAATCATTGTCGGTATTTTTGTTCTTCAAAAGATGACAGTTTTTCCAGGTGTTTCTCCTTACTCTTAGCATACAGAAGAAAACCTTTCTGTGATGGTTTGGAATGCCTTCTGGGGACTCTCCTAAAAAGCGGCTTACTTTGTAACACATTTCATAATACTTAGACCTAGGGAAGTTCCCTTCTCTTTTTATGCCCCTGTCCTTTCCTAACTCTGTTATAGTGGGTATCACGTTTCAAAACGTTAATGTGCAAGCTTTTGCTTTCTGATTGAACATATTTTGAACTTATCTTTTATGAAACGTATGAGGAACATCAGTATGTTACATACCATGAAATGCAAATGACACCATTTGGTTTCAGGCAGTAAAGATAAAGAACTTCCTTTTCCATACCTTCTCACTGATGTATTTGTATTTGGTTTGATTGTAGATTTTTGCTTATTTTGGAAGACTTCTTTTTACATAGTAAACCATAGGGCTTTATTCTGTATATCCTGCCCTTTGTTTACTTTTAGTTTGACATCTGTTTTCTATTTTTAGCAGTCTGAACTTCTCTGTGTGTGGCTTTCAACCCATCAGTATATTGAAAACAGAAGTTTAAGCTGTTACCAGAACTATCTGCAGCAATGTTTCACCAATGTCTGGATATTGCTATATTGCTGTTTATTGAGTATGCCACAGTAGGATACCTGTGCTTATAATATTACAGAAATATAAGAAGTGTACGGTCACAGTCACCAGTCACCAGATTTGTGACTAACTATTCGTGCTTTTAGGATGATCAGCATGTATGAGGAGTTTCTTCTGGCCTAGCTAGAGGTGCATATGTGGTCAAATTCACTTTCTAAAATGTTCATGTCTGTCGCTCATACTTTAGGAAATAGCTTATTTTGTGCTCAACATGAGAAAGCTTATCGTGCTGTCCTTGAAAGCTGTAAACTATTTGTATACAAACATGGCAGCTAAATGCCTATTTACACAGTCCTAAATCAAAAAACTTAGAAGATGCTACCTGTCTTACGTTCATTCTTACTTAAGTAGTTCATAATGCTTTTTGAGCTACTTGGCTGTAATGTCCATTACCATTCTTGTTGGCTAAATGTTTATTGTATTATATACTGCTTTCCTATGAAGTTGTGTAGTTTTCCACCAAGGGTCACCATGGTAACTAAAAACTGAGTCATACCTTGATCCAAAGGAAAGGTTATGAGAGATAAAATGTGTGCCATTATGTGTTTGGCCTCAAAGTTCATGGAACTTAATGGATTTCTCCCCTCCCTCCACCCCACTACTGTTAAAAAATTGATAGTGGAGTAAAATAATATCAGTTTTTCATTGTTTTTTTTCTCTTGACTTTATTTAAAGTAGCAGGAGTGATACAATGTCTAATGATGGCGGGATGGCTAATAATCAAATACTTCAAGGAGAAACAAGGTAGGCTGCTTATTTTTCTAAAGTTATTAAAATAGGTCTTGACAGTCATAGTGCAAGCTTCTACCAACTTTAAAAAAGGCTTTACACAAGCACCCCCAACAGGTTGTATTTAAAAAGACCTAGTAGCTTCTTCTACATTTCTATCGATGTGCTAGAATTCGGGTGGGTTTTTCTGTACTGTCCTGAAGGATTTGCACTAAAAGATGTTACCAGTAAGGAAGAACAGGGTGCAGCTGCAATTCAAACAAAAGAATTTTCTAAAGTCCCAGGTCTCAATAAATGTGTTTTAAAATTTCAGTTTGGAAGTAGCACTAGAACTCTATTAGACCTGCTACAGTGTCAGTGAGTGTGGGGTTTCTTTCGTTGCAGAAAGGGAAAATAGTGGCAAGTTAACAGATTAAGCTTTCTGTTACACTACTTCTAAAAATCCTTTTTCTGTTTAATACTGTGTATTTCTGTTTACAGTGGACACCCAACCTTCAAATGCCCCCTGTGTCAGGAAGCCAATTTTACCAGACAACGCTTGTTGGATCACTGTAATAACAGACATCTTTATCAGATAGTTCCTGTAGTAAGTAGAGTTGCTCACATGTGCTTCTTAAACTACTTTCATTATAATTATGTGAACAATTGTAAATGTACAGTAGCTAGTCTGTAAAATTGACTGTGTTTTGAGACAATATACTTAACGAAGTGCATTTCACTTGATGTGTGACTTCCATGTGAATGTTCCCTGTCCAGCTTCTTGTTGGTTCTAAGGCATTTCTGACCTAGCTGTCTTGTTATCTTGATGTGAAACACACTCAGTTTTTGAGCCTGATGCTTAACTCTTCTACACTTAGTAATTTGGATCTGTTTTTATATAATCCCATTTATAATGTAACTACTGTTTCATGTGAAACACAGAGTTACTCGAAAAGTAATTAAAGGGAATGAAGGAGAAAAACCTGTTTCACTTTCTATCCTTTTCATATGTATAGGGTGTGTTAATTTTTCTTTCTGCTTATTAGATCATCTCAGTTGTGTGAAAATTCTCCCAAACAATAAGTAGGATGCAGCAATCACTTTCTTTGCTAAATTTAAGTGATAGAAAGAGTGCCAGACAGACATGGTAATCCTCTACTTCTAAGAGAAACACTTAAGAAATTTGGCAAGTTGAAATATAATTTTTGAGTGTTACCTAACTGAGGAAAAGAATACTTAGAACTATGATTAACTGAGAACTATGATGAACTACATGGGCACTGGAACAGGCTGCCCAGGGAGGTGGCTGAGGATGAGGTGCTGAGGAACATGGTTTAGTGATTGATAGGAATGGTTGGACTTGATGATCCTGTAGGTCCTTTCCAACCTAGGGATTCTATGATTCTGTGATTTTATATGAACTTCTGTACTGTATTTTGGTAATGGATCAGTAATAGAGTAGTTATTCCTGTAGAACATGTCTTTAATGTATGCTGTAACACCAGTAACCTTTTGTTTTAATTCTCTTTCCTCTGCCCCTTCAATTTCAGATCTGTCCTATTTGTGTATCTCTTCCTTGGGCAGATACTAACCAGGTTACTAGAAATCTTGTTAGCCATCTAAATCTAAGACACCAGTTTGACTACGGAGAATTTGTGGTAAGCTTTTTCTCCTTTATATGTATGTGAATAAATGTTTTGGGGTTTTTTTTCTATAAATAAAAAAGTACCAAATAAAAAGTTGTACCAAACTTGTGCTCTGGACATGCTATGTTCCCACTCTGTACAGAACTCAGAAGTAGGTCAATCTGTTCTTAAACTTCCCAGTGTCAACTGTAAGTGCTACTAGGGATGGGTGTTATCAACAGTTAAGCTATGCTCCAAACTTATGACTTAAGTCTTTAGCTTAGTCTTCTCAACCTAAACTATTTGTTCCTCCAGAACAGTTTATTACTGCTGCTTCTGGGGGAAATTAAATAGATGTTACTCTGTTTTAGTGACATTTTTGACCTTTTATGGCAGAAATGGCTGAATCATAATTCTCAGGATTCAAAATGCAGCTTGACTAGCTGGTATTGCTGCTACAGCCTTTTTTCTAGTTTGTTGAGAGAGGGGCTGCAATGTCTGAGATGTGTCATTAAATCATTCGGTCTGGTTACCTTCTTCCAGGAGCACTTTGAGTAAATGACCTTGGAGTAGATGCAGAACTAGGTACACATGTAGTCACTGAGTCGATCCTAAGTCAGGTCAACCAGTTAAATTCTGTATGTGGGACCAGAGAGATGGAGAGTTTGTGTTGTAGTTCCTACAGAGTTTGACGGGCTTTGGGGTACATTGTTTGAGCTTCATGTGGGACAGGCGAGGTATTCGAGGCATAGGTATTCTCACCGGTTAAAGATAGAAAAGATGATGCATGTTGTTCTTTGTGTTGAGTGATCTATGTCACAAGTATGAAGAATTAGGAGACCAGTACAGGGGATTGGGTTCTTTGACGTGAGCATATCTTGCATGTTTGAGGGTATAGAACTGTTGATTGGAGTTCGAATTTGGGGAAGCTGCCAGAATTTAACTAGGAAGTGTATAACTTTGGCACTTTAACAACTTAGAAGACAGCTTTTCAAAAATAGCAAGGTTAACCTCCCAGCTTTTGTGATATGTGTTTCCTTTCTCATTTTAAGCAGTATATTCTCAACAATCTGGTTACTGTTGTCTAGGGGTTACATTTTGTTTTTATTAATGGAGGATGTTATGGCTGGTTGGAAGCCCTGTTACAAGAATTGTGTGACAGTCAGCTTTCCTGAGCTGGCTATTCTGTAATGTAATTGAGCCACGGAGAGAGAAGATGGACCCTTCTGCTTAATGAGCCTTGTCCTGCTCATCTAATTCTTCTCCTGCCTCATGTATCTCTTAGTACTTGGTTAAATAACAGATATTGTGTAACGTAAACAATCACCTAGTATGTGTAAAGATGGAGTCTTCGTCTGGGTGCCAATTCCTATGCAAAAATGTGGAAGATTAATTATTAAACTAAGGACTGTGGTATATTTTGAGTATTTGTCCATTGTGATGGTGTTTTCATTTTGTTTAGAATCTTCAACTTGATGAAGAAGCCCAGTACCAAAATGCAGCTCAAGAATCCTGTCATGTGAACTTTTAAAGTATAGCCCCCTCTTCATTTTACTGGTTATCTGAGAGAAAAAATGACATTAATTCTGTGGGTGATCTGGAGTGTATATTAATAAAAATGAGATTCAGTAACCACTGTTCAGGCCTAACTTCTTCCTTGCGCATAAAGACTTCTCATAAATGATTTTGCTGAAACTTAAACTTAACGTTTCTACTGAGATCTGTCCCAGTGGAATTAGGGACCTTTTTGGAACTTTACTGTTGTCTTGTTTTTCTCTTAACTTCTACTACTCCGTTAATTACATGGGTTTTTTTATTCATGTCAGATATTTTAATTCACCAAAATGAACTTTGGAAGTAATATCTGTAGGAAGACATGCAAAGATGCTCTCTTGTGTTGTTGAATTTGTTTAAGTTCAGCTGTCATCTGCTAAGATATCTATGAGAATTCTTTTTTCTCTCTTCCTGCCTGAAGGAAGGACAAATTTTTATTTGACCTTGTGATTTGGTTTTTACTCTTACTATGTGAATGAAAATAACACCAGCTTCAGAAATAAAAATATTTGTTTTCTGTAGATCAAAAATGCAGAACAGGTTTGTTTTTTCTTTTCACCTTTCACTGAGAAAGAATTATGCTGTTGCCTAGGAATAATTGCATCTATTTGTTCCCCTTTCGGAGCATAACTGAAATAGTGTTGGATGAGGAGTTTTCCCTGTACTTCCAGCTACTAAGGAAGATGGTTCCTCTGACACACTTTCTGAGCAATTCAAGATGGCACGTAAAAGGTATACATTTTTGGTATATGACTGTGACCAACTGTTTTTTTCATTTTGTTTGGACCTTTTTTAAGAACTTCGTTTTTGCATTTGGAATTCAAGTTTTTGTCTATTCTGTCTTTCATGGAAGGCTGTGTTAACTAGAGAGCTAATTGGCTTCAGACCCATCAACACTCAGGAATGAAGTTCTTTCATTTGGTAGGACTGTTTAAAACTTGGACATCTCCTGCATCCAAAGCCTTGAAAAAACAGTTGAGAAGAAAAACTTCCTCTAAAATGTTACCAACCTATTTTAAGACTTTCTGTTCTAGATTTACACGTTCCCAGCAAGACCATCATTAAAAGCAGAGAAAACAGAGCAATAATGCAATTCTGAATTTAAGTGGGAAGTCCGTTTGTAAGAGAACTTCAGGGTCTTTTATTCAATAGTAATGGGGAGAAGGAAGGAAAAAGCTGCAGAGCATACATTTTGCAGGTTCATTCAGAGACTGCTGTGAATGTATACGTTCTAGGACTGATTCTTCATCCTGTGTTGCTATCCCCTGTCATCAAACTACTGTTCTTAATGTGTATTGTATACATGGAGGAGAACATCCCCAGTAATTTTCTTCATTTAGTTGGTTATTTATGTGTAATAATATCAGTTATGCAGCCCGAGTACAATTTGCTGCTTGTGCCCTGGCTCCCGTTTGGTCTCCAAATAGAGGGTTTGAATATTCTTTAAACTTGGGGATATTTTGTGTTCCAAACCTGCTAAGGTTGCAGTGCCTCATTCTGCAACGTAATGGGTTTCAGAACTGAATTGTAGTTCTAATATGTTGAACGCTGGAACTAAACCACTATAGACTGTAACTTGACATTTCTGTTTTTTAAGTGTAAAACATTACTTAAAGTATAGCTGGCTAAAATACAGAGAAAATTGGCTATTTCAGAAATGTCAAGTTGATACCCTTGTTATAACAACTTAATATGGCTTGCATTTTGTTACTGGCTTAATAGGGTATTTTGGCAGTAGGCCGTGCTTTGACCTTGTACTTCAACTTCCCAACGTGACCCTCATAGTCTTATCTGTGTATTCTCAGTCTGTCACATCTGGTGCTTGTGTGACCACATACTGATGTGGAGTGGTGCACTGATCCAACTGAAAGCATTTGCATTTCTTTACTTTATCTTTTCCTTTATAAAGCCAACAATAAAATAGTGCCCTTAGACACAGAAAGGAGTTTCAAGGTAGCCTAATGCTAAAGTTTTCGCTTTTTAAAATGAAAATGCATACTGTGGTGATTTTACTACTGTGTATGTTAAGGAATGTAACAGTTACATCTAAATGTAGTTAACATTTTTAGATTGGATAAAATGTTTATATGATCTGGCAATAAATATCTACAGCCAATACAGATTCAGAACACCTCATGGACACTGGAACTGGTTATTTATATTACTTGAACATATCTTGAGAGTTGCAAATGAAATTACAACTATTTTAAAACTCTGGGAAACAAGTTTTTCTATAGCAATAATTAGTTGTCACTTGATGCATAGCTGCTGAGCATTTTAGTCATTTTTAAATGTTGAGACACTCAAATTCACATTTTAAATTGACAAATGCGTATAGAAAAAGTTGCAAAATGTTCGTCATCTTTATTTGCGTATGTTAAAATCTGTATTGGCAGGCACTGCCTTGCTTAAGATTTTATAGTTTTAATATGAAGAAATTGCATCAAATACATTCACTAAGTAAGCATTTAATGAAAATGAAACTATTTAAAATGCTGCTGCTGGTCATGATCTTTGTCACTGAAACTCTGACATGCACAAAAAGTTGTGTATTCATGATGAGTGATGCTTGTACTCGAAACAGAAAACCTTTACTGGAAGACTGCTGCTTAACGATGTTTTCATGTTCACATGACCTTGTGTATGGTTTTAATATGGTATGTTATGTTTTAATTGTACCTTACATTTTTTTCTCCTATTAAAGTGTTTTATTTTCTGATTGTCTTGGTTACATAATAAAGATGATCAGTCCCCTTGATGCTACTTCTTGCTTTTCAGATGCTTTCCAGACTCAGAACATGGTCAGTTGTGTGCCTTCACGCTTTAAATGATTAGAGTGGCATATGTACTGCTGAAATTGATGAGTTGTGCCTCATGATCTTTTCATGAGCTGACAGGTTGCATTGTAGGATCTTTCCATGAGCAGGAAAGATGATGGGCTGGACGAAGCTCATTCATGCTTCTTTTCTGCCTCTTGGGGTCAACAGCAAAACCTGAGGCTTGACTCGGAAGACATAATGTCTTTCTGAGGAAAGAATTGTCAATAAACTGTTTGCAGCATTGGACCAGCAAGGTGACGTCTAGATTATATTTCTGAGCTGAAAAACACTTTGGTGGGTTTTGTGCTTTTACTTTCTGTGGTCAAACAGTTGATAATACAGTTGTGATATTGAGTTAATGTCTTATTTTGAATGTTAGAAATACAGCGAAAATATGTAAATTTACTTTTTATTAATTTATTGTTCATTCCCCTTAGAATGCATTTTTTAAAGCTCTAAAAGGATCCTAAATCTGGTTATAAGCCCTTTGTCTGTTAGAGAGTGCATTTAATTTCTTTTATGATAGTAATGCATATTTCGTTATTTAAAGAGAATGCATTCAATGCATTTAATTCTCATTGTTAGTGTGTTGCTAATAGGATACGTGAGCTCTGCAGAACACCTCTTTGTTCTGCTCCAGTCCTAAGCCAGTGCACATTCCCAGGGAGAGAGAGGATACACCAAAGTCATCTTCTGACAGACAGTCAGGGCTAGTTTATTTTGTACTAGGAGAGTATTCCTGGGTCCGTCCCTTTTCTCAGACGTGTTTTTTTGCGTTCAGTGAGGTCTGAACGCAGGTGTCTGTGAGGCTTCTGCCATAAAAGAGTAGAGCTACTGTATTTTTTTATATATCCTTTGCTTTATTCTGAAACACACATGCTTAATTCACAGATGCTCTTAAAAGATGTGCACTTTGCTATGTCTTGTAAACATAATGCCATTTGTGAAATGTCTGCAGAAACTGGCAGCCAGCAGGCAAGCAGAGCTACAAGAGTATCTGACAAAAGCATCTTCAGGGTTCTTCTAGAGTTAGAGAAACTAGCAAGGAAATGGCATAAACACTATATAGTCTGTTCTCAGAACAGTGTGCATTTGAACTTACTTTAGATACCAAGTTTCTTTTGGGTTGTGGATGTAGGGGCCACAATACAGCGGCTCTACTACAAGGACTCTTTTATTTAATGTTAAAATTGCCTTTTCACAATGAGTTACCACACTCTTACTAGCAGCAAAGAGTAGTCTGGTCCTCCCTCCATGAGTAGGGTAGGTGTGTACAATTCTTACTCTCAAACTGTAGGTCTGCTTTAGGAGGGGATATTTCCCAGCCCCAGTGAGCCTTATTCCATCTGTAGCAATGTCTTTTAATTTCTTGTATTGTTGTCCCACCCTCCCCCAATCTATTTTTGGGGGTGTGATCAGGAAAGATCTAGAAGTACATTTTATGTTTACTGCCCCCCACCCTGGCTGTTAGGGGGAAAAAAAAGTCATCACTGCCAAATGCATTCTGTGGAAAGCTTCTAATTTCATTTTAAATCTTTGCCTTAAATCCTCTGTGGACATTTAGGATGCATTCCTCAACTCCATGAAGCTGCAGGTCATTTCCCAGAGCTTAGTGACAGAATACTGTTTTTATGAACTTGCTTAAGTTTATGAGGATGCTTAGTCACTGAGAAAAGCGCTCTTCACTACTGCCTTACAATCTTTCTCTGCTCTTCTCTTTCTGTCTCCTTGTTTTCTGTATTGCCCTACAGCAATTACAAGTTTATGCCATCTGTTTCCCTCCCACTTCCCTTTCTGTCTTTTAAAGTCATCAGCAATTAAATAGCTAAGATTATATTACTTGGGTACTAAGTATTGTTTCATTTTCTTTATATTTTATAAGCTCCTTTAGCTGTGCCCTCAATATCTGCAGGCTGATGTGGGCCTCAGGGGTAAGTACAGTAACTTAGAAACTTAGCACCAATAATTTGCAGAGTTTGCCTGCTATGTTTACTTATATGGCTGGAGGAGTTTGTTTTTCAGAATGTGTTTGCAGTTTGAAAGATTCTGAAAGTCTTACTACTCAGATTTCATTGCTTTCAAATTCTTTTTGAAGAGTTTACTTTGAGGTTTTCTGTTGGGGGAGGACATCTTTTTGGATTGGAGAGATTAGGAAGATGTTTAAAATAAAAAAAAAATCTCATGCAGACTAAATCTTCAATGGTTGTAGACACTTGTTTTTCCAGAAAGCTTAGCTTTAGGTTCTCTGTTTTTGCAGGTATGGACAGAAGAAAGTAGGAAGATGATGGCTTTTTTCTCCAGGGTAACTGCATTACTGACACTGTAGTGTCACAGAAGGTGTGATTTATGTGCCCCCTCAACAGTGAGACTGTTCAAACTTAAATAGTTTCTTTTATGAATGTATCTTCTTTCATAATTCAAACCACAAGAGGGCACTGAATATTTTTGGATTGTGTCTAAAAAAGAGTAGCGTTTAAGGATGCTAATTCACTAAGTAGTGGTACTCGAAGGCACTTTCAGATATGTTATTTCATAAAATGCAATAAATCTTTTATATGTTTTAGGGGCTAAGCAGCTGGGTTCATTCCAGTCTACTAAAAGATTTTTTATAACTTGCTTTAAAACCTTAAACATATAGGTTTACTTGTGTGCTTTATTGTCTGTGGCGAATAAGCTGTCTTTTCCCAGGACTCCACTCCAGGAAGGACTGAATGCTCCCCACTTCATGAATGAATATAAAATGTAACATGTTCATGCAAACTCCGTTTGCTTGCAAGGCTTTTCTTTCTGTAAGGGGGTTCTTTAGAGGTCATCTTTAAAACCAAAGCATTGTAGTGCGCACAGGAGTCACATGGGGGCATCTGAGGACTGTGATAATAAGCAATGGAATTATGGCTGAGTTTTGATTTCTTGCTTTCTGAAATTGCACACATATCAATGGCCTCTCTAATTCCATCTGCTGCAGTGATAGGGTCCACCAGGTGCCTAGTACAGGTTGGCTTCATTATCCCTTTCTATTACTTGGGTCTCTTAAGTTGTTCTCTGGCTGCACACACAATAGTTAAGGATTGCTACAGGCCTCTGGAGTAAAGAGAGAAATTCTCCCAGCTAAGGACCCATGCTCCATCGCCTCAGAGAGGACTAGGTATCCCTGGAGCATGCTTCTGTAGTGGTGTGATGCCTGGTGGCCAGCTACTGCCACTTTATTAGCCGAATACCAGTCACAGATAGTTTCACACTGTGGTCTGATTTGTGTTTACCATAAAACAGTTTGTGTAAAAACATGCCAGACGTGATTCAGATTCCCATGAAAGGGAGAGAGGTGTGATTCTGTATGAGTAGTTATTTAATATATGAGAGATTGTTTTCTCACGCTAAAGAAAAGATAATGGTTAAAGTACATTTGAAGTCGCAGTGGGCAGGAAGGGGTGCAATGTAATACACCCAAGCTTCTGCTGTTTGCTTTTTAACCTTGTTTTATTTACATGTATCTAAGCAGTAGGAGGAAACTGAAGGTCTCCTTCATTTTCTTGATAACTCTTAATCAAAGTAAACATGTCTTGTTTGCCCTTCTGCAAGAAAATGGAACACTTGTGTTTGATATCCATTGTAATTTTTACTTTATTATATTTTATTCCATGTGCTGCAGCTACATTGCAAACACTGGTGTTTCTGAACTTGAAATGCTTATGTATTCAACTCCAAACATTTTGGATTTGATTGAAAGTCTCTTATCTTGCAGGCTTATCTGACAGCCCTTATCTTCATTGGTGTTTTGCCTCATCAACCAAGGAGATACTATTCCAGTGTTATAACCATTTGGGAGATTAACTGAAAAAGTGGAATTAATTAGTGCAACATAATGTAAGAAGTTTGAGAAAGGACAAGGAACAATCTGCTGAGAATAATACAGCATTTGAATATCCTCTTAATCTTTAACATTTGGTCTATAAGCACTGTTAAGTGAGGTGCGTAGCGCTTTACAAGCCAGCACTGTTCAAGATTATTTAATGAATTCATATTACTTGCAGTTGACATTGAAACTCATGATCAGTCAGGTTCCAAGCAACTGTGAATCACCATTGCCAACCAAGCAGTATACCAATCACATAATCAAAGCATCTGTGCTGATATACAGATCAACAAAACTGTTCATATGGGAAACTAGCTATGAAAATGCTAAAAAATGTCTGTCTGTAAAAAAATGTCTCTCTTCCCACATTATTACCCACCTTTACAAAGAAGACTAAAGTTGGTGGCGATTCCCATCTGCATTGGACAATGGCTCCTTCTACAGCAAAGAAGAGGATAAACACTGCGGTATTATCATTACCTGTGCTGCAGTAGTGCCCCCTGGCAACACTGCTACTGGATAGACAGAACTAGATGGTGCCTATCCAAGGGAACACAAAGTCTGCTCCTTGGTGCTCCCTATCTGTTTGGTGCTAGTGAAGAGAACTCAGCAGGAGATCCAAGCAGTCACTGCAATAGATGTGCAGCAAGCTCCATATCATGTTCTGATACCTCTCCTTTTTGTTGCTTTTAGCAGCATGGGAGCATGTGGGTCTGTGGGGAAAGAAATGCAATTGACTGGCAAAAGCTCAGATTTTGCAGGTGTCTCTTACAATTACTCAGGGCTCATTAGATAGCTTAGCACCCATAAAAGCTGTGAAACATGTTCAATGCAAAGAACTGCAAGAAAGGAAAACGCCATCACCTCATTAAAGAACTGCACCTTCTACTTCACATTCGATGTTTTTTACTTTTCCTCAAACGCAGAGCTTGTAGTCAGGACACTGATGGGCTCTACCTGCAGATCAAACTGCTAATGGACATAACATCCTTGAATTCCCCAGATCCCTAACTGTGTCAAGAAAGGACATGTGTCACTTTTGTCTGTTTTATGCCCTGTTAACTGTAGAATAAAGACATATTCTAAGACCACTATTATTTCTGTAAATGCACACCATCTATTCAAACAAGTTGTACTATCCTTTATTAATTATTCTCCAGTAATACCCTTATATTATTTTGTAGACCTCCATCTTAGAAGTATGATATGGCCTATAGTGCCTTTCATCTTCAAAGAAAAATGCAAGGAGTAATGTAGCAAAACCCTTAAGGAAAATAAGGGGTAGATATATTGTCTGAACATAGATAGTAAGTCAGTGATAAAACAGAATCACAGAATAACCAGGTTGGAAGAGACCCACTGGATCATCGAGTCCAACCATTCCCACCAATCCCTAAATCATGCTCCTAAGCACCTCATCTACCCTCACCTTAAACACCTCCAGGGACGGCGACTCAACCACCTCCCTGGGCAGACTGTTCTAATGCCTAACCACCCTCTCCATGAAGAATTTTTTCCTAATCTCAAGCCTAAATCTCCCCTGGCAGAGCTTGAGGCCATTCCCTCTCGTCCTGTCCCCTGTCACTTGGGAGAAGAGGCCAGCACCCTCCTCTCCACAACCTCCCTTCAGGTAGTTGTAGAGAGTAATAAGGTCTCCCCTCAGCCTCCTCTTCTCCAGGCTGAACAACCCCAGCTCTCCCATGTTGATGTTTGTCATTGTAGATAATGTGGTCACTAAAGTAGATAAGGTCTGTAAAAAAGATCCTCCATGATTAGATAGGGAAAAAGTCTTCCTCAGGACTGCCCATCTATTACTTTCTCCTCAACATATATTAAAACCTCATTTAGCTACTTCACGGGTAGCAATGAAGTTTTCTTTGGGTAACTCACTTTTTAGCCAGTCCTGGGAGCAGCGGTAGTCATTATACAGAGGTTCATAAAGCCATTTGTGACAAGAAAATAATCCTCTTCTGTTGCGAAGAGGTTGGCATGGGTCTCAGTGATGGTTCATGCATCTTAAAAGAGAGGATGTGAGAATAGAGAGTAGATTGTCTTGATAATTTGCATGTAAAAGGTACAGAAGTAGATAAACAGGTTTTTAAGGCTTTCTTCCAACACTAAGTTGGAAGACCAAAAAATGTGTTCTTTCTTTTGAGTTTATTGTATTCCACCATCTCAAGAAAATGCCTGTAATGTACTGTAATCAAGGAATAATGTATGCAGCTGTGCTAGTCTTTTCACTTTGATCACAAGTGAATTTTTTAAGCAAGTATGATCATCATTAACATCATTCCTACTCACCCTGCCACTGACATCCAGTCCTTGGGATCAAATCAGAGTCAGTCTGAAGTAAAACCTCTTGAGATGTGCAGCATAGGTGCTAGGTTCCTAGTACTAAATATTTCAATGTGCAGATCAGTTCCAGTTGGTTCGAAGTACCTGCTAACGTGGACATAGCTGATCTAGCCCAGAGGGCCTCCAACAGAAGAACTAGCAGCACCTCCCAGCAGCTGAAAATGGCAATGTGCAGAATTCAAGGACTGCTGAACTTGCAGATGAAATCTTGACAAGTTTTTCAACTTCTCATTATTGGTGGACAGAGGAGTACAGTACTTACTGTTACTTTTGTAGAGAAAAACTAACATAAGAACAACAATATCTACATCTGTAACCTCCCAATAGATCAGCAATGACATAAATGTGGATCTGAGTGGCTAGAAATTATTCTAGAGTCCTCATTGCTTGTGATCATCCCATTCTTTCTTATCAGCTCTGATACTTGAAATAGTATGAGAAATGTTATTAATTTGTACAAAATCATTTGGGAGTATATATTTACGATACAAAATCTAAATGTCGTTTTTAGTTTTTATGACATTCTAACTGGGTAGTTTGGTCTTGAAAAGTGAAATATTAACAAAGTCTGATCATACAATTACCTTGAGTATTTTCTGTTTAAGCATAAGAAGTAACTGTGGTAATTTCAACACTCTCTGGCAGCTAGTAAGTCGAAGAGATGACTGATGTTGAAAGAAATTGAAACTCCAAAGAGAAATAGACAGCAGTGACAGTACAGCAGTAATAGCGGTTTAAAAATGAATATTTATGGAATTTTTAAATAATCCAGAAGAATACAAATATTTAAATTAGTAACAAGTACAGTGTTTCACATATATCAACAACAGAAATGACATGTTTTCTAAAAGCAAGATACTGAAATTATGTTGCTGACTTTTTTTTTAATGTGCACACATTTCCCATGGTCACTTTCTGAAAAAAAAAATTAATATATTAATGTCATACCTGCCAAGAGTCTTACTAGCTTTCCGTTGTTCAGAAGGTGTTATTGCTAGCTTTATTCTCTGAATCACAGGATGGTTGAGGTGGGAAGACATCTCTGGAGATCACTTAGTCCAGTCTCCGTGTTTTGACTATCTCCAAGGATGGAGACTGCACACCTGCTCTGGGCAAATTGTTCTAGTGCTTAAAACCCCTTAAAATAATAAAAAAGTTTTCTTATATTTAAATGGTCTTTCATATATTTCAATGTGCCCATTTCCTCCATATTTCCACTTTCTTGTGTCCATTTTATCCTGTATTTCAGTTTGCACCCAATACTTTTTCTCACAGCAGTGCTTTATACTAGTTAGAGCATTATATATATTTATAAAGTAATGATGAACTTTGCTTACTAGTCAAGAAGAATATAGGTAAGTTAATAGTTGATGAAAGGACAAAGGTTTTGATTTATGGTGTTTACTGTGTTAAATACCAAGTTGGTCTGAAATTCTGTTTATTCATCTGCTGACTGAATGACAATATGGTCTGGTCTTCTATGCCTGTGACCCTAATTTGGTTTCTTCTTCAGGTGGTCTGGAGTCAGGTAAGAAAACAAAGAATAGATATTGTTTATAAGTTAAGGACACAAGTAAAGACATACGTATGTTGCTATTGCAAAATAAGAATTCTGTTGTCATCTGCATGGAAGAGAGAAAGATTCCTCTTTCCTTGGGGTCTTAGTGCAGCTGTTTTTCATAGGTGCGGTTATACATGGGAAGAGCTTATCTTGCATTCCTCAGCTAAGAAACATGGATACTGGTATTTGAAGTAACGTTAGCAAGTCTGGGGTTAGAATCTAGATAAGTATTAAAATCTATTTTGTTATCTATATTTCAATGGAAATATGATTTTTTTCCTGTATAAGACAATATATTGAAATTGAAACCTTTTTAGCTACTTGTAAATGACTATTCTCTGTTCCCCCAATCCAGCTGAACTATTTAAAGCCAAAAAAGTAATAACTGAGATTTTGTATTTCCTGTCTTAATTAGCATTTTGCTCACTTTGTGATAATTTATTATAGAGGTCAGGAACTTTGGTGATACACAACATTAATTAGTTTGGAGAACAGAAACTAGCAGATTGTTGAAAGTCATTTCAGCTGTTCTTAGCTTCAGGATAATCTATAAAGTAAGGTATTACTTAGTGAAATGACTTACATGGAGTATCATTATCTATTCTGTGCTATCTAACTTACCTGTCTGATTCTTTGAATCTAACTCCAATGCCTTACCATGGCAGCTGTGTCCTCTTCCACTTCACTAACATATGCTCATATATCTCCCTAAATTAACAGCTTAATTCATATCCCCAACTTTCCCATAGTCCTCCTCTATCCTTGCTACCTCATCCTCACTCTTCCCTTGTATTTCTGCTTCTTATCACAACCATCTCTTCCTTTATTCCCAGCCCTTTGGAAACTTGAGTCTCAGTCTTATTTAGGCTCCTCTGCAGGCTTTGATTAAGCCTGTAGTAGGTGAGGCAGACTGCTACTAATATCTACAAGCTATCACACATTGAACTGACTTATAATTACCAGCTCCTGTGTGAGAGGGGGGGCTTCTGATCAGCAGGGCTAATTATTTAATTTCCATGTGTCTTATGACTAGGAAAACCTTGTTTGATATTTCTGGATGCCAGTACCAAAAGTTATGTAGTCTGGAGAAAATGCTGATGAATTAGAGTGTTCCATCTAAACTGGTTGACTACACTGCATCTGAAGTCCATGGTGAGACAGGGAAATTTTCCTTGGGAGATTTGTCACAACGTTGAGTGGGGGTCCAAGCTAGGTGAGGTGGATCATTTTCTGGAGATCAGGGCAGCATCATGGTGCTGTACCTATTACAGTGACGCATGAATTACGTATGCAATTTTGCATATGTATGCAAATATATATGCAAGGTCTTTTCCAACCTGGTGATGCTATGATTCTATAATTACTCATTTGTTTCTCCACTGATTACTGAGTAGTCTAATCACCTAGTTTTTTATTGGGAAGGAAATGGAAAGGAATGTTAAAAGAGATTCCTTTAGTGCAAAACTTTCAGTGACAGTTTTCGGACACTAAGGACCAGCCTAGATTTCACTTAATTGCCATTTTTTTTATTCTCAAGCCATGGACTCACGTTTTAGTTTATCCACCAAAAGTACTGCTGGACTTAGCTATATTGATTTTGGTTTTTGAGCTTTTGCTGCAGATAGACGGTCTTTCTGCAAGCTAGTCAGGTTTGGCAGAGTTATATTTTGTGGTCAGTAGATATGGGAACACTGTAGTTTACAAATACTGAAACTGTAGAAGCATTTTACTCTATATGACTGGTTATAAGGAGACTGAACATACATGGATACAATTCTTCTCCTTCATTAACTGTTTTTAACAAAAATACGATAATGTGATTTTAATTTTTTAATACTGCAAGCTTTACTTGTCTTTTTTTTTTCTTCCACATTAGCTACAAAACTATGTGAGAATGGGAGTTAAAAAGCAGACTAAGCCCTCAGAAAGTGTGTTACTTTGCCTGTATGCTTTCAGCTTCTTTTATAAGCCACAGTTTCATTTCAAAACTTGAAAACATGGACTGGATACTGTCTTAAGCATATCCAGTGACAACAAAATGTAATGAGAGGAGAGATGTGCAATAAAACTTCAGAATGCAAGAGAAGCCCATTGACATTTCAGATTCATGGTTGATTTGTCTGGAAAAGGTATTTTAGTTTATTAAACTATATCTACGTACAGTTATATGCTCATTCTTTTTTTCTGAAGTCTCTGTCCTTATTTCTCATGTACAATGTAAAACTGAATAATATCAATTAACTCAGTAAAATGTGAGATCAAAATCAATCCTTCAGCATTTGCATCTGCCCAACTCTGGATGCAGTTTGTCAATGGGCTTGGTCAATTTTCCACAATGACAGTGGGCTTAGTGGGTTTTTAAAATATCTTAAAATCTCCCAAAGTTTGAAACAACCCAAAACTCTGAAATGCTGAAACAGGGCTGTTTCAAAGGAGATTGGGTCAGGAAACAGATTCTGCTCAATGGCTTCTGCATAATCAACATTTCACCATCAAAATCCTACCTTTAGACTGGGCAAGGATATATGTGGATGATAGTTTTCTTTAAGAAAATTAAGAAGTTGATTAAAAACTTTGCTTGTTTATATAACATTCTTATAGTAAGAATTTGATTATGTCAGCTCATACCAACTAGGCATTATCTCTCTTAAACCTGTAAATTATATTTGCTTAGGCAAAAAATGGTTTTCCTTTCTTAGGCAATCAGAAGAAATTATCAAAATATGACAAATACTGTGAAGAAACAGTTTGAATTAATTTTAGTTCAGTTGAATCGAAATGATAAAATGAGATTTCAGGCTTTTCTATTTACAATAGTTTTTTCTGGCATTTGCTGAAGTTTTCACAAGACAGCCATTTCAGATTGAAAATGAATCTATCATTAAAAAGCCAAAATAGGATATTCTTACAATTTCAGAGCTTTCTTTCTGAACCTTTTTGTAAATAAAGAAATTTCATGGAAGAGTTTTTTTCCTGCATTCAATTAAAGTTTTTATATGAATGTCATCAATTTTAGGGCCCACAGTTCTGTTTGCCCTTAAAATTTTTCCCATCATTATGTGCCAAAGGTCAAGTGTAGAAGACTATGTACATTTGAATCTCTCCTAAATATTCTAGCCATACTATTTTCTTATCCATCATACAGATGGTAGAAATTACCACAATTTATATTCTTGTGGACTGCATGGACTCGATTTTTGGCATTTTTCAATGTTCTGATCTTGTACTGTTCATTGCTTCTAATGGAAATTGCAGATGCTTATCATACCGGAGAGATAAATCCTACAGGCATAACTGCATGTATGAAAGACAACTGTTCATGATTTTGCTCACTGCCTGAGAAATAGTTACGTAGTGTTATGTCCAGTACGCCAAATCTAGTCCAAAATGAAATGTCTAGTCCAATAAAAGAGTATAGATTATATTCTAAAGGCACGTTATGGCAAGGAAATGCATTCTATGTATATCTCATTGTATTTCATTGTGGTCTGTGGGTTTTGCATGTTGTGGAAAGAGTCCTGGAGTTGATGTTGCTTAGCTAAACGGAATCCAGCTAAAGCACTGAACTGGGACTCAAGTGACCTGGACTGTGTATCCATTCCTTCAAAGACTTGCTGTGTGATGCCTGACTGCTCATTGTATTCCCTCATCTTCAGCTTTGTGATGGAAAGATAAGCATAACTTCCATAGGTTCTGTGCTGCTCCTGACTACTAGAAATACTTGACTTCATAGACATAATAGGATATTTTTTTTTCCCCATTTGTGAAGGACCATTCAGCTCTGTGTGAGCTGTGAGAGAAACACAGTTGTGAACACTTCACACCAGCAGTAACGGGTGGGTGACTTGTTGGCCAGCCTGAAATGGGGAGGACACAAAGGTGACACATAACAAATAGCATTTACAGTCAAATGAAGAGACAGTGGGTCCAGACAATCCAATATAAAGCCATGCACTAAGAGCTGTCAGTTGAGCTTAAACTGCATTTCTAATACTGCTGAGAAAGTAATGTGAGCTGCATTTCATTATGTGCCTTTCTAATAATATCTTTTTTTCTTCCCCCTACCCAGCCTGCTCCAGAGACAACTGGTGAGTTCTGTTTAGAGATCTATTTGTATGCACAGGAGGCAGTCAACAAAACCAGCTGCTCATAAACATCGCTAGGACAGACACAGATTTATAATTACTGTTATTGTTATTGCATTAATTTTCACACTTCATAAAGATAACAGCAAGGGCTGATGTCCTACCTCACTTGTCTTTTTTTTTTTCAGAAATAGATGTAGATGGAGGAATTGATCAAGACATCTTTGACATCAATGAAGGTTTTTAAAATTCAGTTTCTTTTAAAATATTTTTAATTACTTTAATAATAGTAGCCAGAGATCATTACAATAACTGAATATTAATCTCCTCTTCCCTGTAGCTTTAGGACTAGACCTTTTTGAGGGAGACATCAAACTTGATGGGGTGAGTTCAAATACAAACTATAAACCCAGAAGTATGTTCTTGACTTATGCAGTGTAAAGTATTGCTGGCATAGAAATGATTGATGCATCCTACCCCTATTAACAATAAATGCTGTTTATGTAACAATAAACTGAAAATGTTTGGGGATAGATTTCTACAAAATGTTGTAGACAATGAAGGAATCAGATGCTTTTGCAGAAACATTATCCAGGATAAAGTTGGTTTAGTTGTCAGACCAATATTATCAGCTTCTTTTTTTTCTTTACTGTGGTTGTTATATTTGTACATTTAAGAGAATCAACAGTACTGATCACACCCAGGCGGATTTATATAAAAGATTCTTAATTTATCTGACTAATATTTATTATAAGCCAATTAAATTTATAGAACAGTGCTACAAAACTTTCATTATGTAAATATATTCACTAAAACCAATGGAAAATTGAATCTGTAATACTACCTTTTAAAGCATCTGTCCAGTAGCTCTATCTAATCAATAACAATATTAAAAAAAAAAATTACTTATCAAATTGCATCTCAAACAGACCCAGTAGAAACTCCAGAAGTGTCTTGTACCCCAAAGGTCAATAGTGTTTTACTCTCCCCTTCTGTGAGTGGCATTAGCCCGAGCATATCAGCGGAAGTAAGAAAAGCATTTTCTAAGGGCACTGGAATATTTTGCAGTATAAAAAATTACAGAATCGTTGATGTCTGCACTTTTCAGGACTTTATATCCTTATGCTTCCCATAGGAAGTGAAGCTTTTCTCACACATGCATTAAAATCTCAGGTAATTTGTAAGGACAAAATGGTGTGGAAGTTGGAGACAATCGTACAAGGGAGTAAAGGGATTTTAAAGTCAAGCCTTAGACTTCTGAATGATCTTCCAAAGCTCTGGATTTCTTTGTTTTCTTATGTGTCTTAAATGGACTTGTAGGAGGCATACTTAGCTTTAGCACCGTTGTAGTCCTTGATCCTAAATCACTTTTAAATGAGAACTGCATGCTTATTTTCTTTCTCAGATGCAGCAACGAAACTCCATCATTGGTGACAACTATCGGTGGCCCCACGTTATTCCCTATGTCCTTGAGGATAGCCTAGGTACAGTATTTACCCTTGACAATGTCTGTATGTCACCTTGATTAAGAAGTTAAATACAAGTTCATAGAGACATGGTGGTGTCCTTTCCTCTTGTAAGTCTTGAACTGGTGATTACCCATAACAGGATTGGCTCTTATCTTGCCATTGCTATTGCCCAGCAGATTGATTCAGTTTTAAAATCATTTCTGAGGCATAAAACTCTCCTAAGCAGAAGGAAAAGCATGACACTGAATTTTTTTTTAAAGCCAGGAAATTTACCTGGGCATTTCCACCATCTGCAGCACTGATGGCAAACTGGCATTCTTATAGACAATGCACTTTACAACGGCACGTTACTGAGTCCCCATTGTGGGATCAGGGACCCATCATAGCTTGTCTCTGTCTCTTTGGATCTTCCCGGCTGTGGCTCTGTACAGCAGAGGCAACCGCTAAGATGGAGTCTGAGTTCTTACTTTATACCATCTGGGAAGTTTGTGCCCTCACTGTAAAACATGGAGTCGGCTTTCTGGTATGTGAGAGGAAAAACTAATCACCCATCCTCGGCTTGGAGTCATAGAATTGTAGAATCATAGAATCACCAGGTTAGAAAAGACCTCTTGGATCATTGAGTCCAACCATTCCTATCTGCCCCTAAACCATGTCCCTGAGCACCTCATATATACATCTTTTAAATACCTCCAGGGATGATGACTCAACCACCTCCCTGGGCAGCTTGTTCCAGAGCCCAATGACCCTTTCTGTGATGTAGCACTGCACAGGGTTGTTGTACCCCTAGTGCAGGACCCGGCATTTGGCGTTGTTAAACCTCATGCCATTTGTCTCAGCCCAGAGGTCCAGCCTGTTCAGATCCCTTTGCAGAGCCTCCCGACCCTCCAGCAGATCCACACTTCCACCTAACTTAGTGTTGTCCACAAACTTGCTAAGGGTGCACTCGATGTCTTCATCCAGGTTATCGATAAAGACATTGAACAGGGCTGGACCCAGCACTGAGCCCAGTGACCAGCCTCCATCTAAAATTAACTCCATTTACCGCAATTTAACTCCATTTGCCACAAAATTTGAAGTGGATTGAGAAAATTTAGACTCTGATCTAAAGCGGATTGAAACCACAAAAGTTGCTTAGAGGAAATAACCCAGACATAACTTTAGCAGCTAAGTCCCAGAGAGGTTCTGTAAAAGTTCTGTAAGCCTGCAGTCTGCATTAGGTGAAATCTAATGTATTCATTCTGTTTCTTTAATATTTGCTCACATAAAGCTCAGCAAAGTAAACTAATAAATTTACAAAATCAAGAACTATGCACTACCATGCCTTATATACTTACCATGACATATTTCACAAGTACCAAAGAAAAATTATGAGGAAACGAAATGAAGATACAAAGTCACAACAGCCAATTTATGTTTTTTATGTCCCTACTCAGGTCTTAATTCAGCAAAAAGCCTCCTTATTTTAATCAAGAATTGTTAGAGCAAAACTCACCCTTAGGACTTGCTCCATACAAATCTATTGGCTTGGTATTGACAAGAACACTGTTTGCTTTGCAGAAATGAATGCTAAGGGACTCATCCACAAGGCATTTGAGCAGTATCGACTAAAAACCTGTATTGACTTCAAACCTTGGGAAGGGGAGAAGAATTACATATCTGTCTTCAAAGGAAGTGGGTAAGAGGAGTAATGTAAAACAACTCTCGCCCTGTTTGTCTACATGCTATTTTCATGGCCACTAGTCAATCTAAAAATCATATATCTGATTATGATTTTGTATTTTTTTTTTGGTCTGTTTTTCCAATCTTTTTTTTTTTTTTAGTAGAAATCGTAGTAGCTTCCAACACAATTATTAGCTTGGTAGTAATGAACAGCTTCTTGCTGGTATTTATTTTTAAATATAAGAGGTAATCAAGTCCTCTAAGAGGAAATATTCAGGGCATGGTAAAAGATATCAGAAACAAGCTGATGTATTCTTGACTGATCTCTGGATTTATGGAGCATCACTTTCAAATGATCACTCTTCATATATCTTAAGTTTTAGAGAAAAAACAAACCCAGAAGAGAGATGGTAGTTCCAATTGTGGGACAATGAATTTGTTTGACTATAAAAAATGGAATTGCATTACAATGTCACACCAGCATTCTGATGTACCAGCAATATTTTTAAATGCTGCACAGCACTGAGACATTTCACAGAGGTTTCAATTTATATACCTCTTTTGATGAATAATTATGCTATTAAACCTTAAGTTTTGCAAAATAAGATGCCACTAAAGAAGTAAAAATTGCCCCATCTGCCTCCCTTTCTAGGAGAGTCTCTGTCAAAACAATGCAACAAAGCCAACTCTATTCTCTGCTCTATACTGAACCATTTATCTGTTAGAAAAGATCAGAGAAAGCCTGATAGCCTGGTGAGGAAATTTGCTTTCAGAAAATAGTTTCCTGATATGAGAATGCTGTTACAAATGGGAAAAGATTTTCTGATAATAAAAATGTTTCCCTTTCCCTTTGGCTTATTCTGAGATATTTGTAGCAGGTAATTGTTTCTAAATTTCTTTAGTCTCTGACTCTTTATATTTTCTACTCTTCATGCTCTGCACGTGACACTGAAACTCAGCCCTAAAAGATGTATAAGTGGAGACTTAGGGAGCAATGCATTTTCTGTGCTAACAACACTTCAGCTTTTTGAGCCAAATGGAAAACTCATGTAGCTAAATTTTTTACTCCTTCTTCACATAAAGTATGCATTGAATTTGCTAATAATTGTACCTGGAAAAGAACCACAATGTTTAGCCTATGGCAAGTAAGAGGCCTCTGCATAATGTTTCATTTATATGTCTATTAAAAATAGATGAGTCCTGGTGACGAAGAAAACAAGTCACTCTAGTGGAATAACAAATCTTGCCCTCACTGCCTGGTGTGTTCCTTCCCCTGAAAGGTTTCTGTCATCTCATCTGGCACATCTGTAAAATAATTAATGCTCAGCAGAACTTTTTAAAAGTTTGGGGCTAAACAAAGCAGTGTCCTGGAAATGGCTGTCCAGTTTCAGTGAGACAGCTTGGAGCCGTACAAAGAAATCACCAGGACTCACCCTGCATTACCTGCCTTTCATTTAACTCCATTCCTCCCTTTTGATGTAATGGGACAAGGTGAAAGGTAGATAAACCAACCCATTCCTGCTCTGCCATCTGTTAGGACTTATTTACTGCAGACTAAAGCCCTCAGTCCAGAGGGTACAGTGCAGACAGGAGCACAAAGTTCCTGGCAACATGAGCCATATTCATAAAGTTTTATCACATGAAGAAAAAGTTGATAAATGATCTTTGCCTTTCCAATCTTAGCTTGCATCTATAAAATAGATAGATAGAGGAATGTGGGGGAACTTTGCATCTAGAGGATTTGTAGTAGGCCATAAAGTCCCCATCTAATTATCCTCTGTGAATTCAGTCAGCCACAAAAGAAGCCAGTTGCCCTTTTCTTGTGTGGACTGCCATGTGTAAAAATATATTTGCAGTCTCTGATGTACATCCACAGTTTCATCAATCACACATGTAAGTTTTTCTAGCAGGTAGCTTTTCATCTTGCCCTCTATTCAGGTCTACGCATCTGCAGTAGAGGTTAGACTGTGAACCTATTGAAAGATCTTTTCTTGACTCCCTCCTGTGTGCTAAGCGAAATAGATGAGGTGCTTGTGAAATCACCATTCTGTAATTTTGTGAAATACAGAAATGCAGGAACATCAAATGTAGCACGTGCCTTCAAATCTCACAGAACAGTCTGGGAACCTGAGATGGATGTGACATTTCTCCTAACTCTTCTCAGGAAGAGCAGGACTCATTCACCAGGATGGCTAGCACAGTGTGTTTGAGTCATAAGCCTGTCTCTAGTATTTCCACATAGGAAATCAGGCTTTTATGGAGCTGTTCTAGGAGGTCAATCTCGGTGCTTTGCCAGTGTGGCACGTGGCAAAGGGAACCCATGCAGAAGTGGACTGATAAAGATCCTTGGCTAACCAGCTTGGTGCTGGTCAGTCAGTGTGCCTTCACATTGGTGATCTGTGATACTATGGAAAGTAATTTACTAGCAGCACACAAGTATAAAAATGTGCCTGTAATACAGGCTGGCTATTAAAGAGTAGGATTTCTAGATGACATCATCGCTACTGATGGTGTGTATCTATTTACAGCATATCTTCCAAGAATAAGGCTGGTGGTGTTAGTCAGAGCAGGCACTTCCCTGCTCCTCTAGTATCTGACAGAGCAATTAGAAATGCAAAAAGCATTGAATTGGAGGAGATATGGCTCTCATACTCTTGGGGAAGCTGGGACTTTACCCCCATTTTCTCCCCTCCTAAAGACACTTGTAACATGGGGTTCCAGGTGCCCATTGCTCACCTGGTTTTATCCTCAGTGCTGGATGACACAGACCAATCATTTACTCCCTTCGTGGCTGCAGAACAGTGGTGTCATAGGCATTTGGCAGACTGAAGGCAACATCTCCCGGCGTTTGGATGCTGATTTTGCTGAGTTTTCTGGATGTGCCTGTAGCCTGCTGTGCCCTCCACAGCATCTGTAAAGCCAGAGGCTGCTGCTTTGGTGTGAGGTGGACCCAGAACTATGGTGGACTTCTTAGATTTCGGCACAACCAGAAAAAGCAGCATAATATACACGAGGCTTTAAGCCTGCGAAATTGTGGGCTCCACATGTGCTTCTTCCTGTTCTATACTGTGGTTTCAATGAGTAATCATTAGCCAAGGCCTGTGCTGCTTTCTGGAAAGAGAAATACTGGGGAATATGTTGCACTAATAAGTTACAAGAGGTAAAAGCACACAGAGGGCCCATGCTTTCAAACTTCTGGGGTGATAAGATTGCAAATCCTGTGGCATATTTTGTGCCCGACTAGTTTTATGAGCTTCATTGTGTAAGCAGTGATTTATTTGCTGCACAAAATATCAATTTATATCTGACTCTCTGTGTTTGCTAATTTGTAGACATGGGGTGCCACTTTATTGGCTTGTGCAGAGAGCTCGCCGAGTTTTTTTTATTCTTTAATAAAAACTTCCAGCACAGCTTCAGTTTTACTCTTCCTCGTGAGTGCATGTCAGCAGCCATTGCTCTAGTGCGGCAGCTGACAAATAACTAGAAAGAAAAGAGCTTGTGGAAAGCACTGTCAGACCCGCCAACTTTCCTCAGGTAAACCTGGTTTACCTTATGATAGGGACAGGCTCAAAGTGCAGTCACAGTCACATATTGTGGTCAAGATAAAAACTGTTAATTTGCAGTAACTTAATTGATCTAAGTCATATGTCCATAGTCTTCAATATTTAAAAGAGTACCAACGAAATCCTCATCAATTTTCTTCTGTCACAAATAGCTCAACTTTTTTTCTGCTAAGGAAAACCCATTAAAAACAACAGCACCAGGGCAGGGGAACTGCTTGTTCATAGAAACAGAGCTAAATGTAAGAGGAAAGGATCCAGTAAGGAGCAAATCAATGAAAAAACCTCTACGTAGCCAAATGTAACTTCTAAGCTCAAGTTCATAGAATCATAGAATAACCTGGTTGGAAGAGACCCATGGGATCATCGAATCCAACCATTCCTATCAAACACTAAACCATGCCCCTCAGCACCTCATCCACCTTCACCTTAAACACCTCCAGGGAAGGTGACTCAACCACCTCCCCGGGCAGCCTGTTCCAGTGCCCAATGACCTGGACATGATTGACCTTTATGTGAAAATTTTTTTCCTAACGTCCAGCCTAAACCTCCCCTGGCGGAGCTTGAGGCCATTTCCTCTTGTCCCATCCCCTCTTACTTGGGAGAAGAGGCCAGCACCCTCCTCTCCACAACCTCCTTTCAGGTAGTTATAGAGAGCAATGAGGTCTCCTTTCAGCCTCCTCTTCTCTAGCTTAAACACCCCCAGCTCTCTCAGCCGCTCCTCATAAGGCCTGTTCTCCAGCCCCTTCACCAGCTTTGTTGCTCTTCTCTGGACTCGCTCCAGAGCCTCAACATCCTTCTTGTGGTGAGGGGCCCAGAACTGAACACAGGATTCAAGGAGCGTTCTCACCAGTGCCGAGTACAGAGGGAGAATAACCTCCCTGGACCTGCTGGTCATGGCGTTTCTGATACAAGCCAAGATGCTTTCTTGGCCATCTGGGCACACTGTACGTTAAAAACATACAGACTGATTCTGGGATTTGCGTGGCATGGGGATGGTATGTATCTCATAGAGCCCTCTCTCTTTTTATTTCAATGCTAGCTGCTGGTCCTCAGTGGGAAACCTCCAAGCAGGGTTGCAGGAACTCTCCATCGGAACCAACTGTGACAGGATTGGAACAATCCAGCATGAGTTCCTGCATGCCCTGGGATTCTGGCATGAGCAGTCACGGTCCGACAGGGATGACTATGTGTCCATTGTCTGGGACAGGATTCAGTCGGGTCAGTCACTCCTTGGCTTTTACTTTCAGTCTCTTATGTTAAAGGGTTTAGCTGTGGCACTTCCCTTCCACCCATCCCTCAATGGTCACACTTCTGTCTTCCCTGGACTTGCTTTTCAAAGCCAGTATATCAATAAATTAAGCATCAAGTAACATCTATTTGCGACAGAGAGACTTGTGTGTTGTTGCTGTGATTATTCCTTGTGCCACGGCAGTTCCCAGAGCCCTAACTAGAGATTGCAGTTCTTTTATGCTGCATGTTGTACAGCAGAGCAACACAAGAGGAAAATTTAGTTTGTTTGAATGAATACTCTAAAAGTACTGTTACTCTGGGAGTCCTTAACAAAATAAAAGTAATTGAAAAAAAATTCCAGTCTGAAAAACCTTGTGCAGCCAGTAGAAAATCTCCAGTGAAAACACTGGTCAGCCTCTTTCTACCTGGCTGCTACACTTGGTGCGGGCAGCAGAGCTAAGACTGCAGAGAGGGTGTGCAAGAGAGAGACACCTGTTTCAGGGTCTGTGTCACATAGGTGGTTATGTCAACAATGCAGCTTGTGAATCTATGTGTTATACTTGGCACTAGCCTGATAGCTGGCGTGGGGTTCCTTGGGACTCTTCAGATTGCCAGCATCTCCTGTGTCTTCAGACAGTTCAAGAACAAAGTTATATACACAGAGTTTATGCTTTCCTAACATAGGTACACACAGAAGACTGAAAAAAATAGATAATGATTAAATCAAATGCATTCTTATTTACCTGTGATCAATAGTCAGGTGCATATGCAAGCAAGTACTTTTTACCGAAAATTACTTAGACTCCATTATTTGGTTTCCATTATATTTTGCTGACTGTTTAATGACAAGTTGAGCTATTGTGAGCTGCTTGAAACTGCTGCAGCTTTTTTTTTACACTGATCAGAATATAATTACTGTATTTTGACTAATATTAACAATTTAAAACTTTGCCTTCTATTTGGTAGTTAGTAATGGTTTTTTTTTTCTTGAACTCCTGGAATTATCTGTAAGGTTAAATTCTAGAAGCTTATCTAATGGCAACCCTAACTTGTTTATTGTGAGCTATGCTGATCAGTAATTAAGCATCAGAGACTACAGATTAGGAACAGGTAGGCATTACAGTTGCAAATAACATTAATTTGAGTACTCAAGCAGTATCTACACTTTTGGGTACCACAACCTCATCAAAGTTTATGGATAGTTTCACGGGGAAAAGGTTTCTGTTAGCAAAACACTTTCTTTCATCCAGCAGAAGTCATCATGTTAGGTTCCAGTGGCTGAAAGAGGGAAGTAAATATCTCTAGACTAGAAATAAAATAGTTTTACAGAGTAAGTACAAGTAAATGACTACAGAACTACACTTGAGGTTCTGATGGATTCTCTATCACTATAAGTCCATACATCAAAACTTGGTCCTCTTGGGAAACAAATATTTCCTTTTATTTCTCCCATTTAGGTAAAGGCCATAATTTTAACAAATATGATGATAAAACAACAGACTCCTTGAATGTTCCCTATGACTATACTTCTGTGATGCACTATAGCCAAAATGCATTCAGAAATGGAACTGAACCCACCATCATCACTAACATCCCAGACTTCATGGATGTAATAGGACAGCGAATGGATTTCAGTGATTATGATCTCCAGAAACTGAACCGGCTCTACAATTGCTGTAAGTTGCTTTTAAATTTTTTTGCTTCTGACATTTGAAAGAAATGAGGGCGATACATACACACCGGGCTCATCTGGGAACAAGTGAAAGAGATGTTGACATACTTGGAGAAGTGAATTGTGTTAAAGATACCAAAAATAACAGTACAGCTAGAAATAACATAGCCCTCCTGCAGAAACACTGCTGTGTAGCAGAGTTTTCCATGCAATTTTATCTGACTTTTAGTTAAAACATAGCTTCACTCAGCAGCTAATTTTTGCTCATCCCTTGGGTGGCTCTTTAAAATGTGTGCTTCTGCATAAAGCTTTTGGGTTCTTTCCCCCCCAGTATTTTCCAGCTGTTGCTCAGATACTGTACAGACATTAGTATCTTTGCTGTGGCTACCATGCCTACTCTGCTCTCATGCAGTCTGTCAGGCACTGTGTGTTCATGCAAATAGGGTACAGATGCTGTTATGAAGAAATCATGAGCTTTTAAATTTTAAACTCGTAGTTTCAAACCTCGTTTCTTACAAAAGCAGTCAAAAGAGTTATTTTCCTCATGTGGGATTTATTTTAGAAAGTTGAGTGAAAGGGACAGAGAAATACAAATTATTCTGTTACTGAAGTGGAATATAATTCTCCAATTGTGACTGCATCAAATATGCCTTGTTACCTCACTGCATAAGTACAGCAAGTAGTGAGTACTGGTTTACAATTAGATTTTAAGCCTCATTCAACAGATACTTTAAATAATTATCAAACTGTTTTATTAAAACAGTGCTTTTTTGAGCATACAATTCTGTTGAAAATATTCTGTTCATGTAGGTCTAAACTGAGCACACTTAGATGCAGCCATAGTTTCTAGCACTTTACACCCAGTCAGTTAGGTCTTAACAGAAGTGCTTACAGTTAAGTTACTTTAACAGTGGTTGGGGTCCTTCCTCTCCATCAATCTTATGTATTTTTCATAGTTCTCATGCATTATATAAATACTTCATGACACTTTATTCTTAACCCATAGGCACATTCCCCAAGTGAAAGGAGCCCCAGTCATGTTGAAATTAGTAACAAAATTTGCACCACACTCTGAGCAATCTCAATCTGCCCTGCTCCCCAGTGTGTCCCTTGGCTTTGTGTAGTGTGCATGATGTTCGCAGAGTCAAGTCTTCTGATCTCCCACCTTTTGCCTAAGTGGCCCCTGTGCCGGGGAGGATGGGCATTTCACTGGTCCCAGCCCTTACCCACTCCTCTGATAGACTGATCTTTTCGGGTTAGGGGGAAGACTGAGTAAGCCAAACATGGTTTTAATGGCAGATATCCTTCCAGAGGAGATCACTTTTGTTGTTGAACATGATTTAAGGAAAATTTGAAGCTGAATATCTGCTAAAGGCCTATGTGGTTAGGAAATTGAATTAAAAATGGGAAACTTGGTTCTTAAATTGAAAACAAACCAACTCTCAGTGTAAGAAATCCTGATGGATACTTCGGTGTGTTCTGTGCTCTTTTTCAGGAATGTCTTTCAGGCCATATGTGAACTGTAGATTTTAGCCTGCTTTCTCCTTCTAGCATATTACTTAACAGATCTGGCCATGAGGTTTCCTTAAGCCCCTGGAAGTTAGGACTTGGCACTCATTCCTCACGTATTCTCTTCCAAACTCATCCTTTCTCTACATATCAAGAAAACATCTGGCTTTCAATGTAGATGGAGTTAAAGATTTGCCTCAGGCAGTGCCCCATTCCCCATTCAGTTTAAGAAATACATTGTAAGCTACTTGCATTTCTCTCTTCCAGTTGTTCAGGTCACCACTCCATGCCAGCCAGGACTTTCTGTTTTCCTGTTTGGGCAAATTAAGTTCATATTTTGTTTTGTGTTTTGATTTCAAAGAGTTCTTTCATATAATAATTCCCCATTTTTGCTTACCTTCTTGCTGACTGATTTGTATGGCTTGTTTGTTTGTTTGTTCGTTTGTTTTTTCCAGTACATAACTTCTACTGTGAAAATCTTTTCTTGGTTTTTGATGACATCATACCATTATACTATCTTAAAAGGTGTCAGTCATACAACACTCCTGATAGTCTTGCAACCACTAGAGTTTTGTTAGCTTTGTATGAGAACAATACATAATTTCTCAGCAGTACAACTGATTTAGCAGCAGTCCATATGTAAGTGCTTCTCTGAGCTACAGACTAAGTGAACAATTTGATGTCCCACTGAAGTTGATTTTTGCGATACTCAAGGCCCTTCTTTGTGGTGCAATGAAATTTCTAACTTTCTACAATATATTAAACATGATTTAAAAGTATTAGCTAGGAAGTATTTTATTTAGTTAGTTGTTTTAAACTATTGCTGGTGTTACACAGTATTTGACATGGTACAATGAGATGTAAATCTAAGAATAGGGGTAAATCTGGACCGCCCTTCCCTCACCCATCAACAGTTAACTTTAAACAGAGAGAACATTTCATACAGTGTTTTTCCTTTCCTGTTCAATTGCACAGCCTCCTTTAATTTAATTTTTAATTTGTCATATGCAAGACATCTGAAATATTTGTATGAGATGAGATATCGTCTGGTCCCAAATGTACCTTTGCCAAATGTTTTTTTTTAGTTCAAAATTTTGAAAATCAAGGTTTTCCCATTACAGTGAATTAACTTCAACTCTACTATATTTCAGAATAAGCACTCCAGCTGATAAATTAGTGAACCTTTATCAAAACCGGTGGCCATATGTTGACTGGCTGAGAGAAAGCAGAGGACTGAATGGGAAGTCCTTGTTCCTTTTGGATGTGTGTTGGGTCAGGGGTAGTGTTAGTATTCCTTGGATTTTATAATAAAAGATGTGATGTGATAATTACATCAGGCACCCTCCTGTTCTTGCTAAGTGCCCAGAGTGGTCCTGATGACATCTTTCAGTATTAATCATAAAATGCTTTGAGTTCCTGAATCTTGATGTTGTTTGCAGCAACTGATTATTTTATGTTTGCATTTCTTACTCTTTCTCTGCTCTTGTCTTTGGACAGTGAGAATTGAAATGTATGTTGTGTAAGAGACATTCACAACTTTTTTTTTTCCTTTCTAATGTCATAGCCTCCTCCTTAACTTTCATGGACACATGCAGTTTTGAACTTGAAAATATATGTGGCATGATTCAAAGTTCAGATGATAACAGTGATTGGCAGCGCTTGTCTCAGGTTCCTGCTGGGCCGAATACTGATTACACTAATATGGGAGAATGTGAAGGTATGAGAAAAGACTTTTCTTATCTTTCTGGGAATTATGTTTTGCAGAGGCACGTGAGTTGACTTTGGTCTTGGCCTTGTTCTCTGTTTATTTGTTGACAAATTACAGCTTATTTTTTAACTAAGCAACAGAAATCTACATACTTTGGGACATCATGTGATGCATTTGATTTTCTGCTTGTTTGAGAAGATTGAATGTTCTTATCTTTTTTGATCTGTATACTAGTCTTATTGTCACATCTTGACACAAGAACTATAGAAAATATTCTAACCTATGGTACAGGTACACCAGAATATTTTCTAAGTCTTTGGAAAGCATTGAGATTTAGAAATTATGTATGTATTGGGACTCAGGTAAACAATTAATTGAGCATATAGCCAATTGTTTCTGAACCTGTCAGAGAAAACTTCTTGAGCACAGGAGCTTAACCCAGTCCTCTAGAGAAAGAGTCCACTGTGAATTATTGGCAGTGGGAAAAGAGTAAACGCCCATGCTTTCAATTCCAAATTGCTAGAGACAGATCAATGAGGAAAAAAGTTGCAAGGAGAACAGTTCTACCTCTGGAGAATGTAAAAGTCTGAAGACTTTTACAGGATCTACCTTACCCTGACTTGACCATGTCCTCTAATTGTTATTACAATTCAGTGCTAAGAATACACCAGGAAAACTTTGTTTTCTTTCTCCTCTGTCATTAATTTCTCATTGACTTTTGACAGATTCTGGCTACTTCATGCATTTCAGCACCAGCACTGGAGTAGAGGGAAGCACAGCTATTCTGGAGAGCCGAATTCTGTATCCCAAAAGGGACTTTCAGTGCTTACAATTCTATTTCTATAACAGCGGTCATGAAAGTGACCGACTGTATGTCGGGGTCAAGGAGTATACTTCAGAACAACCAAATGGTACTTTGAGACTCATCGAAGAGGTAAAAGGTATGGAATGAAGTTGCATTTTGGTTTAATCTATAATCCATATTCTTTTCAAATTACTGCGGGAAAATAATGGAGCAAAGTGACTCATGTCCTAGTTTTATTCCTTATTTTTTTTCTCTGACTATGTACTTTATTCTCTGCTGGTGAAATTATACTTGATGGATTTTCAGTCAGCCGTTTCCCTGTACTATAATCAATTACCACAAATTACAAACTTTTTTGTTATCAAGATGGTTTTCTCACCAAAATAGCTAATATTCCATGAGCAGCCATTTTAACTGTTCTAGAGTTGCTGGTATCAATAGCAACAGATGAAGCTGCTTATTAGACTAAATAACAATGAATAAGAAAGTAATACTAAAGAAATGGAAAACACGAGTGCCCTGGAATGCCTAACATATCAGTTTAAAAATGATAAATAAAATTTAACCTATTTTTAAAAAAGGTTTGAAATTAATTAACTGAAATATATGGGCAGCAGATCACAATTTGAGTTGTACTTTAAAGAAAATTAAGTTCTTGTAGTTTTAGGAGCCTTTGGTCTACAGAATGAGCAACTGAGATTAGTTAATGGGCAAGAGCTCTTTAAACTCGAATTGCCAAATTAAATTCCATTCTCAAATACTTAGCTATTACTTGGTCTTCATTACAGCTACAACTAGTTCATTTTTCTGAACTACGTAAGGGACTGAGAAAATTCTTTTACAAAATAGGTATCAAGTCCATTTCTTCTGCCTCTTTTTGTCCCTTTAGGCTCAGCTACTAGTCATGCCTGGTTTTCTTTTCTGTTTTCCACTCTTTTTCATCACCTTGATTCTTTCATCATCCCTGTATGCCATCAGGAATCATTTAAGTGAATATAAGTGTCAGGACTGCTAAGGCAGATGTAAATTTCTGATTAGACTGAGCTTTCCAAACTCTTTTGAACTGTACTTTGAAGCCAAGATTAATTTCTCTACACTTCACCCTTCTTCACAAATACTCTTTCATGTCTGTTAGGTCTCACCTCCCATACCTTCTTTCCCACGTCCATAATTTTCTTTCAAGTCTCTGATCTCTATTTGTGTTCAAATGGCCACCCTGCTTTGACAAACTCCAGTGAGACTTCCAGGAATGGTTTAAGATGACACCTCTCCCAAGCTGTCTCACTTCTCCCATATGGGAAGTTACCCTCACCAACACAGAGTCAACATATTGGAAGAAGCAACAACAGCTTCACAGCCACGTTTGCATGTCCTGGCTGAGTTGCTCATGGGTTTGCCCTGAACCACTACACTCAAGAGGCTGAGGGACAAGCCCTGAACCCTTTCTGCTGATCTGAGGCTGCTGTGGCTGCCTTCAGCCAGGAACAGGGGAGGCTGTTGGGGTGGGACACAGTAGCTGGTCTACTTATTGAACATGACTAATAAACCCTAGTCTTGCATATAAACTGTGCAGTTAAAAAAAAATCCGTAGTTAATGTAGAAGGCAATGAAACGTAAAATAGTGAAGTGCTTTTGTTCTTGTTTATGGGTGGTTTTATTTTCCTAATTGTAACTCTAATGAAAAATGGCAAGAAATCAAGATTCATATCTGAGATCCATTGCATTGTGTTTAGAATTGTTAGGAAAGTGAAGTTCAAGTTCTGTACCTGGGATTGGCACTGCCTGTTCCATAAATACATCGGAATGTATGAATTTCCATGCAGGTGAACATAAACTAGGCAGCGAAAGGAACTGTTTTGCTGTACATGCTAGTAACAAAGGATGTCCTACTTTCACTCGCCTTACAAGGCCCACGTGCAGAGGTCTTATCTTTTGTGTATACTGTTTTTGGAGTCAGGTGAAATTTGCTAGTGCAGACACTTCTGGACGCACCATCAGACCCATAGTGAGGTTCTATTACATTAAGTAGGTTTTGCAATTGACTGGCTTTCATTTGAACCTAGTACCATTAATCATTTGATGGGTGAATCATGCTTCTGCATAGACAAACTTCCAACAAGCCGGTTAAATATTAAAAAAACAATTCCATGAGCAAGTCTTATAGTTCTAGGCTCCTAGAGTTCTCTGCAGCACTTCATGTTGAGACATATCGTTATTCAGTTATTTAAATATACTTTGCTCTAAATATTTTTTTTGCAATAATAATACAGGTGACAGCCATATTTGTGCATTTAATGATCACATTTATACTAATTTACTGTGATGTTCTTTAAAAATATAAAGGAAAAGGCAATCTTAAAAAACAATAGCACTGTTTTCACTCAGTTTAAAGAGCTACTATGCATATTAAATCTGTTGGGAAAATGAATTGAGAAAATGTCATCCTGAACTGAAAATGTAACACCTACAGAATAAATATCCCATCATGTCAGTGCTACTGGAACGTGGAAATTCTTACATAGCATTGCTATAGGGTGTGTTTGACTGTAGTGTTTACTCAGAAATCCCTACCCTGTTTTTTTCAGGTTCACCTGTGACTTACTGGCAGCTCCATCATGTTTCTTTGAATGTCACAAGTAAATTCCGGGTTGTGTTTCAAGGCGTGAAAGGAAGTGGTTTATCGAATGGAGGCCTTTCTATTGATGACATCAATTTGTCAGAAACTCAGTGTCCCCACCATGTCTGGCATATCAGAAATTTCACACATCTCCTCAACACAAGTCCAGCAGGAACAGCAGGAAGAATGTTCAGTCCACCTTTTTACTCTAGTAAAGGATATGCTTTTCAGATTGGCTTGTATATAAATGGTACCAATGATAATGCATTTAATTTAGGAATTTACTTGCACTTGATTTCTGGAGCAAATGATGATCAGTTGCAATGGCCTTGTCCGTGGCAACAAGGTACCATGGTTCTGCTTGACCAGCATCCTGATGTTCGTCAACGGATGTCAAACCAAAGAAGTGTAACAACCGACCCTCTGAAATTATCAGGTTAGTTAAAATCTAAATATACTGTTACCCAGTACAATTAAAATACCCAGTACTCAGCACATTTAAAATACAGTCAAAAGCTAAGGAGTCAAGTTTTCTCTTTGTGTAAATTAATGCGTTTTTTTAGCTTCTGAAATGTCTAATTTGTTTGCAGCAGCAATGTAATTGATACACACACACACAAAATTGAACATGCAAGTAGTTTAAGCTGGGATCATAGATTTCAAAGCTGATCTGCACATGACGTATGTTGATGATCCACTCCTAAAATTTCTTTCATATGCTCTGTGAGGATGCATTTATATCTGCTTTAATGAGAATGGAAGTTTTCCAGAAGGCTTGAAAAGAAAAATACTGAATGAACAATGTGCACAGTTCATACTAGATGAAAGTACAGCTATTAAATCCCCTCCCTCCTTGTAAAACATAGAGTGGTGTCAGCGTAAATCTCCAGATGGACAAAGTACCGATTCATATCGTATAATCTGTACTTGTTCAAGGTATGAAGATAAGGAGCAATTGTCCACAATAACTTGTAAAGGGGGCAGTTAAGGTAAAGATGAGAAATGGTATGAATCTCTATAAAGAGAGATACAAAAGAAAGCTCCTATATTAATCACTGGATAAAGACTGGATTTAAACCAAAATTATTTCTGCATTGATATAGGAATTTTGCTGAAAGAAACCACTTCTACCACTGATTTAGTACCCTGAGCTTTCAGGCTGTAATATTAGTCAAGGACAGAAAGCAAAAAATGTCTAGTTCAGAGTATTATTTTAAAAATATTATTATTTACATTGATTTTTCTATGACAGTTTGTCTACATGAAAACAATGCAGGTAATTTAGAAAGATTAAATGTCCTTCCCTGTAAATGAAAGGTCCTCCAGGTCCTCCATAGACAGTTGACATTTTCCTCTCTGCTGTTACAGCCACAGTACTCAGCCCTTTTCCTTCTCTGACACCATGAACATGCAATCGGTTTGCACTCTGCTCCTTCTTTCTTGTTTGTGTGTATATTGCTAATAGCCCCAGATTCCCAAGAGACTCCTTGTAACTCCTATCCTTTCTCTAAGCAGTAGAGGTGTTGGAGCAGGCAATTTCTTCTCCCTCTGTCAAACAGAAAATTAGGCTCAACTTTGAGATTTAGAACAAGGTTTGATGGAGGGGACATCAGTGGCCTGTAACTATTCAAATACCCTCTGTCCTTCATCTACATGAAGAGATGCTCTTTTTTGACAAGTGCTTAATTCATTTTACAGATAATCCATGTGTTACTCATCCTCTTGCCCACTACACTTTAAAAGAACTAAAATGAAAATGCAAGAGGTTTTCAACTAGCTCTCTCATGACCTCATCTCCAGCACGCTGTTTTCTCAGTACCTCAGATTAAACCATGCCATTGACAATCTCCATTGTCTTGTGCATCTTATCAGTGTGGAAACATAGTCAAAAACGCCTACAAATATTGTAGGAAATTCAGCATTGCACCTACTCCTTGGATTTCAGGTAATTTACTGCCTCCTTCATATTCATGATATCCAGGAGCAACTAAGCAGAAGCAGGCAAAGTAGGACACTGTCTTAGTTGCTGAGAGAGGCCTCAGTACAACTTTGCAGCAGAGGTTATGTAGGAAGGACATGACCCTATTGAGAAAGGAATCCAGAGTGGTCCCACACTTATATTCAGGTTGGTTTTTTTTCAGATTCTTCTTCAACTTATTTTTGGGATAGGCCAGATAAGGTGGGATCCATAGCATCTTTTCCCAATGGAACTACATTTATGAGAGGTCCAGGATTTGGAACCAGTGCATTCTTAACTCATCAGAGACTTAGAAGCCGCAACTTTATTAAAGATGACAGCGTTTATATTCTTTTAACTATGGAAGGTATGTAAACATAGCTGATATTCTTCACAATACAGTAAACACAGTGTGTCACATACTAAATTACTAGTTTACTGAGTTACTAGTGCTGTAGATAACAATGCACATGATATACTTTACCAATTAGCAATTTTGGAACAACTTGTGTATCTAAAGTCAAATGATAAGTTTGGATAAATCTGTGGATAGGTGCATGCATTTTGTAATTCCTTTACCTCATGTGAAGGTGTATAAAACTATGCTAATCCTGTGCAAATTATTTTGAATACAGTACTTTCTGTAAAAAAAAAATATTTTGAATAGATTACTTTCTGTAAAAATTTTTTTTTTATTTTGAATAGAGTCTCTTTCTGTAAAAATATAGAGGGCAATTCCAAAATACATTTTACTCTTGAAATGTAAAAAAGGCCATTTATTAATTATGCCAGTGGACAGGCTCTTCGTTATTAGAAGTTATCATTAGAATAAGAGGAAAAATATAACAGAATCACAGAACAACCAGGTTGGAAGAGACCCACCGGATCGTCGAGTCCAACCATTCCCACCAATCCCTAAATCATGCTCCTAAGCACCTCATCTACCCTCACCTTAAACCTATCCTGAAGGCCTTACTTCTCGTGGTTTTATCATGCAGATATATCATATCTACTATCAACTCAACCAAATGTTTCACCCACCTTCGTGGCCACAGCCACCACCAAGCCCACCACGAAGCCCACCACGAAGCCTACTGCCACCACAACACCCATCACAACAACCCCTGTCTCCTTGACTGAAAAGCCAGAGACAGAGGTTCCAGATTTCTGCATAGACAACCCTTGTGAAAATGATGGTATCTGCATTATTGTAGAGAGAGCACCAGTGTGCAGGTAACTGCCTTTTTTAGCTCTTGAGTGCAATTTTTGGATGAGTAGTGAGTTTCTAGTAGAATAAATCTTTATTCTTAATGAAATGAAAGACAGACTGTAACTGATTAAGGCAAATATTTCCAGCTGCTACTGCAAAACTAAGCTTATGATCAGTTTGGGTAACAAAGCTCATAACCTCAGCATTTGACCATTTTGATTACTCTGCTTGACTTCCCTGTGAATTATATTTTAAATGTATTTATCGTTTCCTGTACTGTATTAGTCCAATATTGTAAAATGGACTGTGAGTTTCCTTACAAGTCCTTATAGCAAAATTTATGAGTTAAATATAAATTCCGTTGAAACAAAACAGCATTTATATAAGTAGAAAAGGTGTTTAATAGTTTGCAGACAGGAAGCAGCATAGACATTGCTTTAGAATTGGATTAAAAGATATTGTCTAGTGTAAATTATGACAATGAATTGCCAAAGAGTAGTTGCTGTCCTTTGAAACCAAAGGCGAAGTCTGAGGACTACAATGATTGTTTGCCCTACAAGAAAAGTAATGTGAACTTTAATTTAATTCTCTGTGGGTATGTTTATGTAACTCACCTGGCTGACCAGCATTGCTCCAGCTCTCAAACAAGCTCTAGGGCTGAAGATAGTAAACTTATGTAGTGCAGTGCCAGGGTAGGTGAGCTGGGAGAAGGCTGTGAGGCAAACATCTGAAGGCTGAGAGCAACAAGAGTCAGGATAACTCATTAAGTATTATGTCTCCCTGTTTAGAAACCTTTTAAAAAACAATTCTTGTGCAACCCATCAGAAGCAGGTCATAAACATGAGTAAATGCCAAGAAACTGTTTCAAGAAGACAAAAAAAGCTATGGTGAATTCTATGCCTGATTTCAAAACTAGAGAAAGAAAACTTTTATTCTCTGACATCTCTGGACTACTTGAAGCTCTAATGCCTATGGGATGTACTTTCCATCACAGAGAAGTTTGTGACCCACAGTCAATTTCCACTCTAATTTTCTACTGAGAAATGTTGAGGGATGTGATACGTAACTCTGTTTAAGCTGGGTTACATGAAGTCGTAGTATCCTTGCAGCACACTGCAAATAGACTGATTTTCAGAGCTGAAAGTATAGTTCTGTATAAATGTCTTAGACAGGATCTAGAAAAATGATAACATTAGGAACAACCAGGGTTAGAGAGATAGGCATGCACTCAGAGGTACTGCACATAGAGTTTTTTTCAGTGAGATCATTGGAAACCTCATATGCTCACTATGAAACATTTCCAAGCTGATAGTGATGCTGGATAAGGTGAAGGAATCAAGGCCTGGGAGTTATTTTTAGTCCTAAAATCAGATGACTGCTAGGATGTTAATTTCTTTTTTTACTTTCTTCTTGTGGGAGGGCAGGGGCGGTTCTATAAATTTGAAAATAAGCCCCTTCTGGCAATGAGAAGGTTTGATGAGAACATACTGCATCTACTAGGAGACAGGTACTGAACAGGGTAAGTGGGATGTGGTGGGAACATCTTCAGCCAGCTCAGTCCTACAGCTGGAGAATTCCTGCACCTAAGCTTTGATTCAGCTGCTATCTGCTCAGAGATGCCTTGAGCATCTGATCTGTGGTCCTCACCCCATTTAACTCACAAATTCAAATTGCTGCTTATGGTGAGCTTGGAATTAAAAAAGCAAAGACTGTGTGGAAACAAGTGATGAAGTTTTCTGGAGGGTGGTAAATGCGACTTGATTGGATAAAAATAGCAGTGTAAAGCCCCAGGAGTTCATAAAGGTTTTTTTCAAATTGACTGAGTGAAGGTGATAGAAAGGGCTTTATTGTAAAAGCTGGAGCATGACAAAAGGCAGAACTGCATCAGGATGTGAGACTAATTCATAATGGTGGAAGCAAATAATACAGGACAGTGGTCCTAGTGACAGGTATCAGTTTTGGAGGACAAAGTGAGTTTTCTGTCAGCCATGAAGCTAAAGGAAAAGAAAGCAAGTAAGTGATCTGAGTGATCCAAAGGGTATCTCTATTGGTAGCAAGACATGACCATTCTGTAGCAGCAGCTCTATAGATCAGCTGCAGCCAAATGTTAAGCAGTCAAAAGGATCAGGATGGTGCTTGGGTTTTCTGGCAAAGGCTGTCTCTGTAGATATGACTTAATGTAAAGTGTAAAGCTGAAAGAAGCACACCTAGCTGTGTATGTACAGTAAGCCACTCAAGACAATTTTAAAATAGAAGCCCATTTCAGGATAACTTCATTAGGCTTCATGACATAGGAACAGCACATCAGAAATGCCAGATTTTTTTTACATAGCCCTTTTAATACCTTTAATCATTAGATGATATCGCATATTTGTTCTTTTCCTTTCTAGATGTCCAGCAGGTGACAACTGGTGGTACATGGGAGAAAAGTGTGAAAGGAAAGGGTCAACTCATGACAATGTTGTAATAGCTGTTTCTTCAACCATGGCTGTATTTGTTGTAATGCTCTTTGTCACTATCACAACTGCAGTATGCCTTAAAAAGAAATACAGCCAAGGAAAGGAAAATGCTGAGAGTCTGACTCTAGAAGTAAGTGTTTTACATTTTTCAACAATTTTTTATATATATTTTTTTTTTCCTAAAAATAAACAAATCCAGTAAAAGTAACTTGGAGGATGCCACATTATTGCAATCTGAAAACCACAGCTTAGGAATTAAAGAGCTTCATTAAATGCTACTCATTTATCAACCACCAGAAAGCCACTTCATTCAAAACTTAGTCTCCTTCTCCACCCCCTTGATGGCTGTCTATATTGAGTGGGAGAGTGTGAACAAAGGGGCTCATTTTCAGTTTGTAACTAAACCATACCTTCTACTTCATGGAACTGTATTTCATCTATTCTCCATTTTCTACTAAAGGTCTCCCTTTAAAACACCTGAATGTAGTGCTAAAATCCCAACCTGATATGCCAAAACAAAAAGCAAATGTAAAAGTCAGTTTCTATATCTAATGGCCATACCTTACGCAAGGAATGAAATAGCCATGGGAACTGTGACTTAAGGAGAATTTAAAGAAGAGAGTAGGTTAGAACTATCTGAACGGCTAGATTGGAAAAGTAATTTAGTGAGTAGCAGAGACATTTGGGCATGTTTTGACAAGAAATTTCACACAGTCCCAGGTGTATAGACTCTTAGTTTAGACAGAGACTTAGTTTCGGAAATAGTAAGAATGGTATAGCTTAGAGGAACTCACAGGGCACAGGAGAAATTTTATAAGCAAACTGAAGAGGAACGGTCTTTCAGAGAGCAAGACTTCCTTTTTTAATTTTGTCCTAATATTCTTTATATTATATCCTGTTAAGGTACAGTGCCTCTGCCAGATACTTGACACCTTTACTTTATGACATCCTATTAAATTATTTTTGCTTCCTTGTAAGTAACATTATAGATGTATTTACCTTCCTTACGCACATTTAAGATATGGTTTGGTTTTTTGTCTTTTTTCATTTAGACTAAAACATCATTCTAAAGGTGATGCAAGCAAGCATCAAAGGCACAAAATGAACATCACTGGAAAACCACAACTATGTCATCATTCTTTCTGTTACTTTTATCTCAACTATCATGATAAAGGTTTGTAAAGTCTGGAAAATAATTCATCATCTGGATAAAATACTGTGCTAAAGTCAGTAAAGTCTGTGACAGTGTTGTGGATCACCATGCAATACAGAAAGATGGAAAAATGTAGTGTGACATGCCTGGCCTGTCTTTTAAATTTTCCTGAACATGAAGAAAACACATAAAACTGAGTCCTGGCTTTCAATCAGCACAGTGAAGTCTGGGTTTGCTATCTTATCATCATACAGACGTCTTAAATAAGATCTGGACCATGTAATCACTGGGTATCTAGCCATTCCGAATCCTGCAAAGCTCAATCAGTAGTATGAGGGTATGTTGAGTGTGGGAGAGTCTGGTTTGTTAAGTTATGTGGTTGTGATCTACTCACTATAAAAGAAATAACAAGTAGTGAGGGAAGTGACAAATTAACCACACAGACTCACGAACACTAATGAGGAAGTCACAGCAAAGCCAATAATGAGGGCCCACAACACTTCAGCCACTGACTGGAGGGCCATTAATGGAGCTTCCAGGGCAGAGCCTTCAAGAATGTCAACCTGAACGACAATTTTTAACTGACAGGAAAGAGGAAACATGATTAATATGAGTATTAGGGGATACTTGAGTCTACTTGGGATATGGGCTATCAGAAGAGGCTTGTGGGTTTATGTAAGAATGACTGTGAGATGTTTAAGGGACAGGCCAAAGGATCCATAGGAAGGAGGAAGGATTATAGTGGATAAGAGAGGAACCAGTTTGGGTAAATTGTGCCAGCAAGTGGAAAGACTAACCTGCAGCAGAGATCTGTGTGACAATGACCAGAGAGGAAATCACAGGTCTTCGGGTTTAGGTATAAGCACATGAAGGAACTGGCATTGGGCCATTGGACTTGTAGGTCTAAATGCCAGTGACTGGAGGAACTGGGGTGTGTGTGTGTATTGTATGTGTGTTGAAAGATTCAAGTGCTAGAAACAGGAGAAGATGCTATGGGCACCAAAATTGTAGGTCTAGGTGACTGCAGCTGGGATCAGTTTTCATGTGCAAGAGGTCTGAGTGCTGGCAGCTGGAGAGCCCTGAGTGTGTTTAATTTTATTTTGTGAATTCAATCCTCTGTGTGTGTATGTATAATTCCCCAGCAGACTTCAAGGTGGATTAGCTGGTGAGTTGGAAGAAACTTTTCTGTGACTGGAAGACTGGGTCTGAACCAATGACTGGGTACTGGACCCCAAGATCCAGACCTGGATATTGAGCAGACTGAGAGCCCACGCTACTATTCAAGGGATCTGTGATTGTGGGTGTGCTTATGCAGTGAATGTGTCCGTGTGTGCATCTGTTTCACTAGCAAGCATCGCGTTGCTCTGTTTGGCAAGCGGAAGATGACCTGCATACCAGTTAAAGGATCCCAAGTCTAGGCATGGGTACTAAACAGATTTAGAGGCTGTGCTAACATTCAAAGGGGCTGTGAATGTGGGTGTGCTTGTGGATGTGGAGAATGAGGGCACAGGTTTTCACCAGAGAAACGCAGTTCTGAGTTCCCGAGGGGAAGAAGAGAACAGGGCTGTCTGCACTTTACATGAATTTGAGCAGCATTACCGGTGTTTGCTGCTACTGGCACTGCTCTGTGTGTAGCAGTCTGTGCAGCCAGCCGCTTTAGGGACCTGTGTGTGTTTGTGTCTTGGATACACACTCAACTTTGCTACAGGCCAAGTAGGAACAGCAGCAGATGCATCTCTGAGACTGGAGTGAAGAAATCAGCTGGCTGGGTGCATTGGCTGAAGAAGAGGAATCCCAGGTCTGCTGAATTTGTTGGCTCTGTTAACATCCTTGATAAGTAAGGCTACAATTCAGTGGGATTTGGAGAACAGAGTAGGCATGGAAATAGGAGAAGGACTAGAGGAAGTAAAGTGTACTTCCCTCAGGACAGTCTGAAAAGGAAGGTGGCAGTCACCATGGGCACAGTTTATCACATCTGTGATGTTTTGGAGGGGGGCTGCAAGAGACAGTAATGCCCGTAAAGAAACATCAGGTCACACCAGATGGCTGGTAGGCTGGTATGTGAATATGTTCACATTTAAAGGTCAGCAGCTACTTTGATTCCCTAGAATGGAAGTTGATCATAAAATTCATTGTGCAATTTTCCCTAACTCTGGGCAAGAGCAGTTCAAATTGTATGGAAATTTAATGAGAGAACTAGTTTTCCTCTGAATGTTACTGCATGGCACAAAGGAACAAATGTGTATGCTTCTGTACTGACATTACATACGTAGTCCTTCTCTGATTAATATTCTCTGAAATGTAGTTATATTTAAAGCATTCATAGCTGGTTTTATTAGCTTTTGTTAGAATCCAAAAATTCATGAAAAGAGCCAGAGACAAAATTAACAAAGATTTGTTAGAGCTAACAAACATCCTGGATGGGCAGATACCCTACTATAGCTGTCTTAAAATAACTTTCCTATTTTGACAAGTCTTCATCAGCAGTTTTCATGCTAATAATCCTGCAAATGTGCCTTCAGTTAAGATATGCACATAGATTTACATGGAGTTAAGAAGATACAAGTGACACTGTTCATGAATTCAAACCTGGCTAAAATATTTAATTTTATAAATAGTGGGTATTTCACAATTTAAGTGTGAACTACCAGATTTGAGACTGCAGAGATCATTTATAGGTTTTGAAATTCAGATTACATGACATGGCTTAAATACTTACCTGTGCTTTCATCAAAGGAGAGCTTATTACACAGAGCAACATATTATAACACATTCTGCAAGATACACGTTCTGTAGGGTCTATTCTGAAATTATAAACTACTTCTGTGTGAAAAATCCTGTAAGCTTCTGCTTATTCATTTCAAATAGGAATCAGTGAAGAACACATCTTAAAACTGAATGTCCTGGTCAATGAGTATAAATAACTCGCTTCTCGGAAGTGTGCAAATTCCATGGAGCCAAAGAGACTGAGATTTTATTAATGCCGATAACTGACCTAAAAATACTCAAGAAGAAAACACATTTTTTTGAATTTACAATGCAGAAAAATTACTCAGGAAGTCCAGCATCAGATTCAATATTGCACTTTATTGTCTGTCACAGAAGTTATTCTACCAGCTCAAGTTCCTGAACAAATATATCGTTCTTATAAAGCTGTATAGCACAACTAACTTACAGTAATGGTATTTTTCTGTGAAAAAAGGCAATGAGAGATTAAAAGTACACATGTGATTTAGGAAATTAAGCACATTAACTGGAGTTTTGTTTTTTATGAGCAGATGCTTTACTTGGATATGTAATTTAACTAGTTAAAGTTGCAATGCTTTACTAATGGCCACCTCTCCTAAAAACAGCAACAAAGTTTCATCAGCCCAGGTCCTACATCTTTCCTCTAGAACTCACTTCTCTGCTTTATAAAGACGTTCTCTATGTCATTACTAGAACTGCATCTGCTATTTTTAATGAAACCACTTCATTTTGGAGATGGTCATTTGACATATTTACAGAAATTATGGATATTCATCACAGAACAGACACTGTGTTGGTCAGTCAGAGAACCATGCACAGAGGTGCAGTCTGGGAATTTATTTTCCTAAAGCAGATTTTTTCACAGAAAGTTTTACTAAAAATCTTTAATATAAGCTTCCCCGTGTGAAATCACTGAGATGCTAAGAAGATAGTAAAACCCACCAATGTTGAATCTGCACCCTTCTCCTTTTTTCTGTCCTTCCCACACTATGGTGATTCAGTTTAAAATTTTCAACAAAGATTTGCTCCTCCTGCATCCCTGGTCAGGCACATTCCAGTGTCCACAGATCAGGACTAGTGTAAAAAGCCTGTTATTTGGTTCCCATTGACTCATTGGGTCGACTGTCCTGTTCTTGTGCCTCATTCAAGTGCAGGTCTCTGCTGGTACCCAGTGGCTGTCCCCCTAGCAAAGAACCAGGTGTAAGCAAATGCTCCTCCTTTTTTGGGCTCTGGACTAGTTGTATAGCTGGACCCAGCAGAGTATGTGCACATTGTATTTGGAGCTGTGTGCATGACTCATCCCCCACTGCTGAGTCTATCACAAGTCACAGCATGGGCTTAAAGAAAAATATGGAATTAACAAATATTCAAGTCAGTGGCTCCAGTTTGGAGTTTAAAAAAAGGAGAGGCTGTTGTTCTAGCTACATCTTGGTCTTTCTTCAAGAATCTCAGCATTGCAGAAAATCTTTTTGGCATGCCACCTAATATCTATGCTAAACAGCATACACAGCCTCATATTTCCGATATACACAAACTAGACCAATTCCATTTCTATTTGCATCACATGGATCAACTCGCTTAGTGTAGCTTTTGCACAAGTAACAAATGACTGAATCATAATATCTAGTAGTCTGGCTGGCACTGCATTGTCTAAATGGAAAAAAAAAGGGACTGATTCTAGACACCAGCTCTCTTACTTCAGCTAAGAATGCCAGGTGTTTTGTATCACCCATGCCAGGTAGACACAGTTCCAGGGTGCAGGACAGGAGTCATGAGTTGTCATTTTCTTAAGTTGCAGATCAGAACAGAGAAGTACGGTTTCTCCAGGGTTTTTTTTCACAGCTCTCCGTTTTCGCTGTTACTAGAGCTCAGGTTCTTTTGCTAAGACACAGATGCCATGTGTCAGTTAAAGTACCTTTGATTCTCATAAGTGGGATCTTAATTCTCCCATCTACTTGGACTGCAATTTCAAGCTGTCTTCATGTGCTAGTACTACAGAGATTCATGTCTCAAAAGGAGAAAATAACCACCAAATAAACTGCATCTTCTGAACAGTCATGCAGTCAAGTGCTGTTTCTTAAATGTAGAGTTGTGGCTTAGAGATTTTTGAGGTATTTATCCAGTAAGGGCAAAATATCTGTATTTTGCTCAGATTATGCTATGAAATTATTAAGAAATTAAATATACGGTGATCTCATTTCCCCACTTCTTTCATATAGTCTGGTTTATTACAAATGACAGCTCTAAAGCTGATATTTAATTATTCATTTTGTACAAGAATATTAAGAATTTTTGCAGCAGATAGATTCCCCATGGCTCCTTTCACAGAATCACAGAATCACTAGGTGGGAAAAGACCTCCAGGATCACTAAGTTCAACCATTCTTATTAAACACTAAACCGTGTCCCTGAGCACCTCATCCACATGTCTTTTAAACACCTCCAGGGATGGTGATTCAACCACCTTCTTGGGCAGCCTCTGCTAGTGCCCAATGTCCCTTTCCATGAAAAATTTTTTCTGATGTCCAGCCTGAACCTCCCCTGGCAGAGCTTGAGGCCATTCCCTCTCGTCCTGTCCCCTGTCACTAGGGAGAAGAGGCCAGCTCCCTCCTCTCCACAACCTCCTTTCAGGTAGTTATAGAGAGCAATGAGGTCTCCCCTCAGCCTCCTCTTCTCCAGGCTAAACAACCCCAGCTCTCTCAGCCGCTCCTCATAAGATTTGTTCTCCAGCCCCTTCACCAGCTTCGTTGCTCTTCTCTGGACTCGCTCCAGAGCCTCAACATCCTTCTTGTGGTGAGGGGCCCAGAAATGAACACAGGATTCAAGGTGCAGTCTCACCAGTGCTGAGTACGGAGGGAGAAGAACCTCCATGAACCTGCTGGTCACACCGTTTCAGATACAAGCCAAGATGCCATTGGCCTTCTTGGCCACCTGGGCACACTGCTGGCTCATGTTCAGTCAGCTGTCAACCAACACCCCCAGGTCTTTCTCCTCCAGGCAGCTTTCTAGACAGACTTCTCCTAGTCTGTAGCTGCACAGGGTTGTTGTGCCCCAAGTGCAGGACCCGGCATTTGGCCGTGTTAAACCTCATGCCGTTGGTCTCAGCCCAGCGGTCCAGCCTGTTCAGATCCCTTTGCAGAGCCTCCCGACCCTCCAGCAGATCCACACTTCCACCCAGCTTAGTGTCATCTGCAAACTTGCTAAGGGAGCACTCGATCCAGGTCATTGATGAAAACACTGAACAGGGCTGGACCCAGCACTGAGCCCTGGGGAACCCCACTTGTAACTGGCCTCCAGCTGGATTTAACACCATTTCCCACCACTCTCTGGGCCTGGCCAGCCAACCAGTTTTCCACCCAGGAGAGTGTGCGCCTGTCCAGGCCAGAGGCCGACAGTTTCCGTAGCAGAATGCTGTGAGAAACTGTGTCAAAGGCTTTACTGAGGTCCAGGAAGATACATCCACAGCCTTTCCTTCATCCAGTAGTCAAGTCTTTTTATCATGGAAGGCAGTCAGGTTAGTTTGGCAAGACCTGCCTTTTGTAAACCCGTGTTTGCTGGGCCTGATCACCCGGTTCTCTTGCATGAGCTTCATGATAGCGCTCAAGATCACCTGTTCCATGACTTTCTCTGTCCTCTCCCTTTTCTGAGTATCAACAGAGTGAACTAGGGAATAAAAAGACCAGAGTAATTCAGGCTGATCATTCCTCCTACTCCCAAGCTGTTAATTTTCTGATGTACATATGGATTGATCTCCTTTGTATTAAACTTCTGCAAAAACATCATGTTGCTATCTTTTTCTATTTTTTCATGGATTATTTTTCTTTTTTCCTATCCTAATCAGAATACATTACTTGCACCAAGTGCACTATAATTGGTATCATAAAGCTTGCAGACGGATTTCCAATTCAGTTTTTGCCTTGATTTGCTAACAAACTACTAAACTACTTGCACTTAAGATGAAACAGTCCATGCTTGATTTCTGCCTTTGACTTCACATACTGTGGAAACAGGATAGCATCAAAGAAGTTGAACTTGAATATCTGGAACTTAAAAGAACAAAATAAAACTCCATTGTTTCCCAAGGTTACAATGCTTAATCATACAGTACATAAACATGATTGCTCTTCCAGTGCAATACTCATGGGAAAAAAAGATTGTGCGCTTTTTATCAGATTCGAATCTTACCATTAAACAATTTGATGGAACACCTTGATTAACTTCTAAATGATAACTTTTCTGCTTAGCGGTTACTAAAATGTAACTAGAAGCCACCATCTTGTTCTACTAGAGCTCTGTGTCTGTGAATTTGCCATTGATTTTTCTTTTTAACACCATCTGGATCTGTGCAGCCCATGCTACAAAAAGCCAGATCACATCTTGTCAGCAGCATGTCTCCTTCTTCATCTGTGATTGCTTTTTTTTCATACTTCTCATCATGTTGTGAACACTTGGGTTTGGAGACAGCTTCCACTAGAGTAAATGATGTTTCCTCATTCAGAACAAACATAATTTTATGAATTACATAAAATAACATTGCAAGTTCAGCTTACTTTGTTAAATAAGATTTTAGTTTATTAAGTTCGGTAGTTATTAAGCTGTTTAATATACTTTAGTTTATTAACTGTGGTAGGAGTCTCTGTTGCCACTTAAAAGAGTCAGATTTCATTTTGGCTGCTGCTGCCACACCTTCATCACCAGAAAAGATTTGCCAGGGTAAGCTGAAGGTAAGGAGAGCAAAAGAAAATGAAAGTATCAATCATCTCACCTGCTTAAGGAACAACTTATGCAGGCACTCAGGACAACTGCAGGTTTGCCTTGGCCAGAAGAATAACGCTCATGCTTAAGCTTTACTATGATAGAGAGGAATGGAAAATGAAAAGCCACTGGGATAAGAAAATAGGAATTTCCTTAAATAAAGAAAAGCTCTAAGGAAAAAGAAGAAAATTAAATTGAGATAGATAATAAATACCCAGTATGGGACACTGTATGATAGTCTGCAGGCCATGTCTCCCAAGCAGACAGATGCTCCTTTGCAACACAAAGCCTGAACAATTTCTTCTGCTCAGCAGCCCACCTGTTAGCTCTGCCTTTCATAGGTTTCCACCTCACAGCAAGGTCAGTTACCACTGCTCGTGTCCTTTTTAAAACACATTTCCTTTACCTTATGGCACCGTACACATCCCTCATTCACAAATGCTGTGATACCTCTAGCTGCCCCGGCCACAGTGCTGCAGAGCCTCTTAGGTCCCTGTCTCCCTGGGGACATCTGGGAAACTGGCAGCCAGGGCAGTGTGGAGGCTGTGCTGGCACAAGCATCACACAGAGCACACTGTCACCAGAACCTGTAAGACTGAAGAAAAAATTGGAAGTGTAAACCTTTGAATGGCCTCTGCTGGGGACAAAGCCAGTGGTGGTACCCTGTGGTGCTGGCTCTGCTGTTCCCCTGGAGACGTAGTCCCTGCATAGGCTGTTGCTGTGGGCAACAAATAAGAGTTGTTCTTGCCTTGGAGGATTTGCTGGAGGAACTGGTGGAGATCAATGCTTTGTTCCACAGAATCACTGAAGACCAGATATAAATATTTGTCCTCCTTAGGAGGGAAGACTCATCCTGAAACCAATACCCCTTGTCAGCAAAAGCCAGGGCTGTCCTGTCCCAGCTCTTTGCCTTACAATGGCTTTCTCAGCCAAGTCTCCATGTGGTTACATGGTGGGAGTGACTGCGTAGCCATTTGGTTGGCATCAAACATCTCCACTGGCTACACCTCTGTCAGCAAAAAACTTGCAGAACACTGGCTGGCAACTGCCTTCCCCACAAGAGTGAATCTTGAGCACTGGAACACATTTAAATTTCTGAGACATACAAATAGCCACAGACACATTAATTTTGAATGCGGTCTCAGTAACCTCAAAGGTATTTCTCAAATGAAATTTGGGGAAAGGAGGAATAGATGTTTATTTACTCCTTTTCCCTCCAGAGGATTATTTACCTTTTTTTGCCTGGGTTCAAATGAGTGAGCTCCTCTGCCCTTTGCTCAGCGAAGTCATAGAAATGCTTTCATTTACACAATAATCATATCTGGGTGCCTAGATCTGATGCTGCCACTTGCTTTCCTTAGAACAAGTTATCTTGGCTTCCACTTACTTTAGTTTATACTCATATTGCACAAACCACCTCACAGGTATGTCAGGTCACTCTTGATTGGCAGTGGCTGAGTTTATTTGCAGATTTGCTTTCTGTCTTGTTTCTCACAGCACCTTGATGATCTGCTAGAATAGGACTGGGTGGGCTAAATATGATTTTATTAACTATTCTTCGGGTATGTAACACTTTCTCATTTCTTATTAGGCAGCATCAAGACCATTTGGAGGCTTTGTTACCAAAAAAAACCCCATAGGCTAGAGTTCAGGATCTTGGGTATGCGGGCGCTTGCTGATGTGCACACGGGCACGCAGCGTGCAGCCAGGCACATGGGGCCCATTGCACGACAGGAGGGTTTTAAAGCTCAAAAGACAGGAAGTTCGATATCTTTGGAGATGCACGGCTGAGCATCAGTTTCTTAATCAGCAGTTACAGCTGCTGTCTAGTGCCTTCCTGGCAACCCCCTGCTGATGGTGGAAGCCGTTTACAGAATATTTTGCAATACAAAGATCACCTCTTAAAGGGGAAAGCAGAACGCTTTGACATCTTTCGGCTGCAGGGCCAAAGCCTTTTGCACGCTGGTTTTAGAGCAGTGGAAAAAGTTAAATACCCTGATAAGATGTAGAGAAATCCTGACCTTTCATTACTACTGCTTTGTTCAGCCTATATGTAAACAGTTAATTTGAGCTGAATAACTTGTACAGTATCTGTGACTGCATTACTTCCCTTAGTTTTTTTAAACAAGTGTACAGTAAATATCCTCTCTTTCCCTGTCACTTTGGGCTTCTGTCACAAGGGGTGCTGAAAGTATTCAAAATTTAAGTAGCTACTGGTGAAGTCAGAATATATTTGCACATCCCTCCCAAGAGTCACTGTGTAAGAAGAAGCCTTGCACCCCTAAGGGTCTAGATCATCTCAGATGGAGCCACACATTAGCAAGATTACCTTTATTACCATGGACAAAGGTCTTGTCTCAGGTGCAGTGGAGGTTATTTGTCGTTAAACATCAAACTTCAGTTATGTCTGACATGCAAAGAGGCAGGCGTGCAGTGCAAAGCTTTTATAGAAGGGGAAGTTATTACCTTATTACTCTCTACAACTACCTGAAGGGAGGTTGTGGAGAGGAGGGAGCTAGCCTCTTCTCCCAAGTGACAGGGGACAGGACGAGGGGGAATGGCCTCAAGGTCCACCAGGGGAGATTTAGGCTTGAGATAAGGAAAAAATTCTTCACGGAGAGGGTGGTTAGGCATTGGAACAGTCTGCCCAGGGAGGTGGTTGACTCACCGTCCCTGGAGGTGTTCAAGGTGAGGGTGGATGAGGTACTTAGGGGCATGATTTAGGGATTGGTGGGAATGGTTGGACTCAACTATCCGGTGGGTCTCTTCCAACCTGGTTATTCTGTGATTCTGTGAAATGCCGTACAAGCAGGCAGAACTGCCCCCATTCCTCTCTGTGCATGTGCAAAAGAAATGCAAGCAGGGCGGCGGTCACCTCCTTATGATTCAGAGGCTGCAGGATGCAGGTCCAGACCTCTGAGCTGGGATAGTAATTTAATATTTGCTGATGATGTCAGGGACTGCTTGCTCCAGTAAACTTGAATCTTGGTACCTTTCAGGCTCTGGCAGGAATGAACTTGAACGAGATAAATGTTTTTGCACTTAGAAAGTATTTTTACAATTAATTGTCCAAATACTCCTGGGAAATGGGAATCTAGTTTCCTCAATTTATTGGAGAGACAGTTATATCATGACTGTTAGGAGGCTTAAGTAAGAGCACTAAGTAAATTGCTGTCAAATCAGGTTGAAAAAAGACAACCCACCATTGGTCTGATGTTTTACTGCTCTGGTGGCGCCGTTCAGTCCACCAGTCATTGAGTGCACTGTACACCATCCTAGGACCACTGCTAGCACTGCTCCCCCACAGCCACAACCATCACTGAGACACTTCTCCCCCCTCGGCCACCAAAATCCAACACCTATTGGTTTCATTGCTATTGGCAGACAGACTTCAATAGCTAGAGGAAGGTGGTGGAAAGAGAAGAGTCAGGAGTCCTTGCTGATAGAGCAGAGGATGCTAACTCTGGTATTGCTAACTCCAGAGAAGCCTGGGGCTGTGGCCCCTAAAAATACAGTTTACTAGGTAGCTGAATAGCAGTGACAGACAGGTTTTATAAGCTACCAATTTATCTTCATAATAAGGATTTTTTATTCAGTGTTTCTAGCTCCTTCCCTGTAAAAGGAGGAGGATGCCTCTGATGGTGTTGTGAGTGTATTGAGATGGATATTGATAAGCCAGTAGTCTTTCTTCTTTCCAAGTAATGATGAACATCAAAACTTCCAAAGTTTAAAAGATTTACTTAAATCTCGTAAGTACCTTGAGATGTCGTAAGTACATTTTTTTTCCTAAGCTTGCAGCCTTTTATTTGATATGTTATCAAAAAAAACCCTCATGGCTTCCATATAAATGTCATGAGGTTTAATATTTGATTTCGGTTTAACAGGAGAAAACTGGGAGCAAACTAAATCAACACCTTTCATTATTCCAGGTATAGGAGACTGCCATGTTCCACCAGCATCTCCAAAAGCACAGATTCAGGCAACTGAGAGAAGACAAAGCATTACAGAGACACATGCTTGAGCCTTCAAGCTCCCAAAGCTGAAGGGCTCTGATATGAAATCCTCTGTGTTTTAGAATTTTAGTTTGGGTTTTTTCCAGCATTTCTCCTCCAGAGTACTCCTGAGTTTTAGCAAACTTGGAAATCTTGCACCACTGATTAGCTTCTAAATTGCTTTAGATGTAATGTTACACCAGCAGAATTGGTCTGTAAGAAGAACCGCGGTTTCTCATTTCAGCCTCACACTGAAAAGAAGAGAACCTGGCATTTTTAAAGCAAGAGTGTACTTTTTTATAAACAGAAATTTGTATTTTTATGTATAACTATATGTAGAAGAACCACACACCTAAAACCCCTCCAGATATTACAAACATAGGTAGATACTAAAAACATCCTCAGAAATCCTGCTGTTTCAATAAATCAGGTAGAAATGCTCGAACTTTACTGTCTTTTATTAGTGTTCTTGCTTTAGAGTACTCCCAGAATATTTTTTCCTTTTTTTAATAAATTTGAGATCTCATTCCAAATTTCAAAGAAGATGCCTATGTCCAGCCTAGCTTTGCATTTTATTCACGAACTGGCTTTTGGTTTTATTAAAACTTCAATAGACAGTCCTTTGGATTGCAAAGCCCAGCAGATCCATTAGCATGTCATTGACTGCCATTGTACTATTGCTTTGAATTTTCGTGGCTCCACACGTGCTGTATTTGGATACACAGCAAGGTAATTCAGGTGCTGGGCAAGTGCTTTTGACAAAGGCTTCTTAGATAACAGATTCTATCTGTACCGGCATGGTTAAAGTGCCAGCAGTGCAGTGTGGATAAAGCGTTGTTTCAGTTGCCCTCTTCAGAAGAGAAAAGACATGCTCAAATGGAAAGATTTGAAAAGGATTATTTTTTTAGGTTAGTCTGTTTTTAAGGCAAGTTATCAAATATTTGATTGAAGCTCTATGGAAAAATAAAGAACTTGATTTTTGCAAGGAAGCTGACACCTCTGCGAGGAGCTGTTATGTAGCAGGTTAGCATTGTCAGGCTAATGTAACTTAATTATGTGTACTGAAAACAAAGCATTTAGGAAGAGAGTCACAACTGAACAGTCACTGTGCCTACAAGTGACAGAAGTAGAATAGTTCCATCAACTTAAGGGGTAAACTGAAGCCCATTCGTGAAATCAGTGGGTGTCTCACCCGAATGAGCAGTGCAGGATTAGACTGTATTGCGCATCATGCCAGCACTAGTTAGAAACATAGAACAGATGTCAAGTAAATAGGGAAGTGTGGGACAAAACAGAAATAATTATAAAAATGTGCCCAAGGATAAAATAAATTGATCCTAAGACACTAACAAACACTCTTGTATAAGACAAAATGAGTCTTTGTACTGGGTTGGCTTTTATTTTCTTGCTAATATTGCATAACAGAACTACACTGGCATGAGGAGGAGGGGGGATAATAAAATAACTTATCAATGCACAATTAACTCTACATGCTCTTACCTAATAATAAGATATTGATGTCTTCTTTAATGCGTGTCCCATTGTTGAGAACTTTCTCATTACCCTGCAGTAGCATACTTAAAATGGGTTTTTTAATATACTCATGGCCATGAACGTTTGGTGCTAAAGACTTGCTTAAACGGTCAAAGATATCCTGTTTAAGAAACAGCAAACACTTACATTGCACATTACCAACATTACGATGGAATCTCATTATCCATTAGCCAGTATTAGTGCAATTTATAACTTACTTTAGTTTGAGCTTTGCAGAATTTCTTGATCTTTGCCACATCATCGGCTGAGAATGTGGGTGCTATTTCTCTGCTCATCAGTTTGATATTATTAGGCAACATTATTTTCCTGGGTATTTTTCTCCAGATGCAGGGAGGTGTCATGAGACGAGCTATTAAACAGGTGAACTATTAAAGACATGCTGGACCATTGTTTTCATGACACAAAAAGCTGCTTAGAGAAGAGAAAATGCAAGTGGAATTAAATTCAAAGAAATTTGATTTATCCATTTTATTATGGCTTAGTGAGTGAAATCCATACTCGAAGAGGATTCAGTGAAGTTTCAACATCATAACTGAAAAGAACGTTGTATGGCTTTATAGCTCCAGGGATTTAATTTCTTATTTGCCCCACAATAAGACTGTGTGAGGTATCTGTATGGTGTGGAGCAGGAGACATTCTATCAAAGAATGTGCTATGGTACTAGGGCTGCCTTTGAAGGAAAGAGAAAACAACTCAGTTCTTGCTTTGTTTTCAAAACGCTTATAAGACACTTGGACTTCTTCTAAACACTGATCAGACAAGTCTTGCAAATCCCACAACATGATAAAAAAAGCTATCAGTCATCTCAGAAATCTAAATTCTAAAGTAGAAAGCAGGGAAGCACCACCCTAACCTCTCCTTTATGAACCTATCAGTCTTTTGTTAGTTTACCGGCTTTGTAGGCAAGTGCTGGTAAGACACCTGATGCTTCAGAGAGACCAAAGAAAACACATTGGGGAAGGAAGAATGCAATTGAGATTAACGATCTCTGTGTAAACTACATAACCTCCACTCAGGGTACGACAGTTGTGTCTCCCAGGTAAGAGGACTTGAACAGAAAATAAACCAAAACCAAATCCAGTTCCAGCTCAGGCTGTCTTGGCTTTGCTCTGGGGGTTCCTGACAGGCCCCTATATTTTGGGAGCCAGCCTCAGCCCTCGCAAGCAGGTTAGAGCTCCCCCAGCTACCCGGTTTTGTCCTGCCCGGATGGATGCTGAGCTTCAGATCCAGCACAGCTTTGCAGATCCACACCATCCACAGAGAAGGAGGGCGACAGCTCGGGGGGCATCCAGCCGTCTCTGGGGAGGCTCCAGGTGCAGGTTATGGGAGGAAATTTGGCAAAGAGGAGACGGACGTAGGTGGACACGGTTGTTCTCAGCTTCACAAGCAGCATGGCAGACAACCCTTCCAGGCACTGGGAGCAGGTGGCAAGCCCTAAAAAAGGGATCTTTCTAAGTAGACTCTCAGGAAAAGGCCGCTGAGTTTTTTGCAATCAGTGCAGAAGAAAATCACAATAGAATTAATAGAACTTGAAGCCATGCTGCCAAGAACTTTTGAACTGTTCAGTAACTACTGATCCCTCCTATTTGATTCTAGGTTTGTCTGAAGGCAGTCCTGGCAGATGCTCATCCCCCTTTGCTGCCATGTCCAGCTGCAAGGCAGTGACCTAGGGAGCTGGTGTCAGTCAAAGCTACTTTGACTCAAAGAGATTTTTACAAACCCTTATTCCTCTTATGCGCTCTTCAAAGTTAATTAATTTTTCTGTAAATACCTTTTGTGTGCTATTTTTAATACTGTAAGCAGAAATGTTGGCTCTTGGCATATGTGATATTTGGATATTTCCCCACTGAGGAGGAGGATGGATGGCGACTCCAGCAGATACAGCCACACGAAGGTACAGTGAGGAATGGAGCATGAGAGGTCATGTAAGTTGCCTGTCTTACTGTTCCAGTGCCTGCGTCACCCTGAGTTGCACTTAATGGCTTGAAGCAGGAAAGGACACCCAGATCTGAAGAGATGCCCCCCAGAGATGCCTGTTATGTTCCCCAGCAGCCCAGGACCAATCCAGCTCAGCCACCAGGCACTGAGCGGCACCAGCAGAGTGCGGGGCAAATGCTGTATTAACACTTGCCATTAATGCTTACTGATCAAGAAAATCCAACAAGCAGTGCATATTGCCTTTTATACAGCTGAGAGACAAAACACAGACCAAGTTACAACAATGCTTAAATCCAAAATAATTACATTTTGTCACAATTCCTTCCACACAGCCCAAGCTACCAAGGAAGTGAGCTGCCCGTGCCTGGGAGAGACATGATGTGCTCCACAGCTTCCTTCAATCCCAGTGTGCAAATTTCCAAATGCTTGAGACAGGGAGCAACTAAATCTTTTAATGCTGTCTGAAAAGCAATCAGCTCACTGAATGCATCATTCAGCAGCTTCCAATATGAAATAATTAAACCATGAAGAGCTGCTGCAGTAATCTTATTTTAAAATCCTAAATTCCTTTACGTTTTGAGGATCTGATGACATTGACTCCAGTCAGACAGACACAGTCAGGGTAAAGACTTCAGGAGCTTCTCACAGCTCAGCTGAACACACCTCTTCCATTCCTTGAGCAGAGGCAGCTTAACATTATGAAGATTTGTTGTTGCAGCAAAACTATCCAAGAGGCAGAGCTAAATCCAAATTCATTTCAATTTCAGCCAACTTATAATTTGATGCAGGTCACTAGGAGCTAATCTTTCATCTCTGTTTTTCATACATGAAAAGGGAAAAAAAGATTTTCAGATTAAGCAGCATTTATCATACTAAATAGAATTAAATCAAATGGAAAATTGCATAAAGAAACTCAACTAAAACAATCAAATAAAAAAAACTCTTTACCTGTACAAATGTAATCTTTGATTTTCTCAGAGGAGAAGAAAACATTACTATTAAGCAAATTTAAAGGAGAGCCTGGATTACCCTTTTCCTGTTTCCCTGCACTTGAACTGTCAGTCTGCCTTCATGAAACGATTTTGCTTCTTGTTTGTCAGGCAAGTGCACTTGCCTGTTCTCACACACTGGAAAAACTCATGTTTTTGGTATTGTAGAAGCACTTGAGCTCTACAGCAAGCAGCAGGTGAGTCTTTATTCATGTATTTTTTGTTAGTAACATGCATATATACATGGACCGACAGATACACCTGCAGTCAGTGACACAACACACCTTCAGCAAAAAAATGAGCTAACCAGAGGCTAGTCTGCTTTTAACAACCTTTTATTGATTTTCTGACTTATAAAAAGCTTCCATCTGAAATAGCTTATGGTATTAAAAATGAAGAAGTAGCAAAGCCTTCTAGAAGACCTTTATTTAAGATTAACTGAAATATTTCAGCATAATTGAAGGAATTCGAGTTACTTTTTTCTCTAAAAAATTGCAAGTCTTCCATTACATCAATTAAAAATGCATTTATGAATGTGGCTTATGGCAAAATGCAGAATAATAAGCGGTGGCTGTTATAGAAAATGGCTGTCTGGCAAGAATTTTTCTGATATATAACACAGGCGTAAGAGGCTTGATAATGCCTTGGGTCAAATTTTGCTGATGAACATTATCTTAATTTCTTGGCTGGAATCTCCTCTGACTTCTAAAAATCCCATTTCACTTCAGGGCAAATTTCATCTGAGAAATAAATGCAGAAACCCATGCAGTAATGTTGGCTTCACACAGACCTTGAGAAATGCTGAGGTTTGAGGTCCAAGACAACATTTACTTTGTTCCTTGGTATTTGGGCACATTTCTCTCAGATCCCCATGAATGGGTGAAAACTGAATCCCTTGAGAGTTTGGGGGTTTTTTTAGCCAGTCAGAAACAAGCATCCCTGAAGCTTTAACCTGCTCCACATGTTATTGCATGAATCTCAAGCTCTGTGAGTACCAACACAAAGTTTTAACACCTTGGAAAAGCGTGCAAGAACTAAAGTAGCAGAGGCAGAGTAATGTTTGGATTATAAACACAATGAGCTGATACTGTTTAAGTGGTGGCACTGGGTTCTTTAAATGCATCTATTCCTAAAATCTTGATTTTTGCCTAGTGCTTCTGAGTAAAATCCAACAGAAGTTGCAGGTAAAAACTTGCGTGTTGGCAGGAAACTTGGGAACTCATTAGTGCAGTCAGTGACTTTCAAATACAAAATACCACATCTGTTTCTGAAAGCCCCTGAGGTGTAAATCACTGGAGATGGGGAAAGCAATCTCAGCAAATACCCTTGTGTGGCCTGTTCTCATTCCCTCACCGTGCTCTTTGCTTGGGGCTGATGCAAGGGAGGCAACACCAGGCTGCAACTTCACCAGGCTGAGCTGCTGCAGCTCGGCTTACTCTGACTTTTTCTATATGTCGGTCCTTTGTGTTTGGAGATGAAAGGCACAGTGTGACACAGGCCTCTTCTCTCTCCTTTAGAAACTGCCTTCTCATCTCTGGTTTTCCACAGTTCAAATATAAGACTTTGAAAAAGATTTCAAAGCTGCATCTTGTATATGGAAATTCATGGCTCCAGGCAGGCTCATGATCAGCTCTGAGATTTCAAGCTTAAGAACGAGAACCTACAGCCTAAATATAACTCCTTTTACTTGGGTTTTGCCCTTCTCTGTTTAAAGCCATCAGTAAGGATAAGATGACATCAATTTTCATGGATAATCTATGTAGTTTAAATAGATATTTCAATTTTCTTGTAAAACCACTGGGTTAAGGGAATCTGAACACAAGCCTTTTGGATAAGCTACAAAAATCAAATTCCAGCTGCTAGTTATTGAATATACTATTGAACTCCATACAACTAGACAGTAGCTGAAGGTGTCTCAGTAATTCAGAGTGGGGAAGTAACCAAACCACTTTCAGGGCAGTAGAAGTAGAAATATGCTGTATATTTGGCTTGCGGATGGGTTCATTTTACACATGATGACCTAAGGAAGAAGAATGAAAGAAGCTCCATTAACTGAAAGCTTTATGGTCTTCAAAACAGTTCTCACTGCTCAACAACAGTGGGGGTATTTTATAAATGTTAGTTATGTGCTTCTATCAGTGGATATCACCCTACCTGATTCCTTCAGGGTCTGCAGGCATGGTAGAAACCAAACCAAGCTTATCTGCAATGGACGCTCAGAGATTACAACACTCAGAGCAAGGTAAGTCCAGACAACAGAAGAAGGGCAGAAAAAGGATTGGCTGTTTTGTCTGGACATGATGAACATGGATGGCTCTGTGGGACCTTGCCCCCTGCAACTGCCCCATCACCCCTAGCAAGAGGCATGCAGTCTCTGGAGGCCAAAGCTAGCAGAGAGGGGTGACAGAATGAAAGGATATGCTGGGTTTTCCCAGCTGGAACACCTAGATTTGTACTGTTTGTTGCTTTTTTAATTAGTGGGCTTTTTATCCTTGGCCTGCTATACTCTCACTGGAGGTTGACTTTACAAGTCCCAGTTTTTAGCATTGCTCAGAAGCTCAAACTATGAAGCAAAAAATGGACACTGGAGACCCTGTGAAATTACACTTTCTTTTTTAAAAGTAAACCAGCGGCAGCAGAGAAGAATAAAAAGCAGAAACATTACGTGCCCTTTCTTTTTTTAAGTCAGGAAGGAAGGCTTAGTGGAAAGTTTACTAGATAGGTGAGAGGAAAGCATAACTGCCTTTCATTACAGGAAGAAGAAGACAAAAACATTTGAGAAATCGGTTGTAAGGCAAGAGTAACCACACACATATGTGGGATAGATGTAGACAGAGCAGTCTCATCTCTACGGCAGTTTCACTGGCTTGTTTGTAAAAGGAGAAATTTCAGGGTCATGAAAATGCTCAGAGGGATGGAGCATCACCTTATGAAGAAAGGCTGGAGTTGTTCAGCCTGGAGAAGAGAAGGCTCCAGGGAGATCTTATTGCATCCTTTCAATATATAATGGAGTCTTGTACGAAAGATGGAGAGAAACTTTCTCCCAAGGCTTGTAGTGATAGCGCAAGAGGCAATAGTTTTAAACTAAAAAAGCACAGATTTAGTTTGGATATAAAGAAGGTATTTTTTTATGATGAGGGTGGTGGGGCACTGGAACAGATGATTGCCCAGAGAAGTTGTGGATTCCCCATGACTGGAAGCATTCATGGTCAGGTTGGACTGTGCTTTGAGCAACTTGATCTAGTGAAGGATGTCCTTACCCCTTGCAGAGGTGGCGGTGGATTAGATGATCTTTAAAGGTCTTTTCCAACCCAAACCATTCTATAATTCTATGAAATACAGCTCCAGTGTGATTTTCCAGTATATTTGAAGGATGAACCATCCCCCACAGCACTGACTTAAGGAGGAAACTGGAGGGCTGGTTACCAGGAGGGCCTGTGCTTCATTCTCCAAGAGCAAAGGCTATATAGAATTAGCAGTTAGAGTAGTTTCTAGCTATCATATATTTCTCCTACTTGCAGAGTTGCAGTTAAATAAGATATATGTAGTTCTTCAGGGCACTGCCAGACCTTCTGTCAGTTCTTATAGTGTCAACCCATTAGAGCTTCCTCCTGCTTTCTGTTTGCACTAATCCGCTAGAAAACCAGCCCTGGAGACCTGCCTCACTGATCCCCATATTCATTAAGAATAATTGTCAATGCTACATAATAAAATAGCAACAGTGCAATTAAAACAGCTCCTTCTCATGGCAGAGCTTTTATGGCATTGGCAGAAAGTCCTGTGAGATCCCTCTGCTCATGAATCACCCTCTGCAACCCCTACAGTCAGTTCCATCTCCTGCAGCTGTGTGCCAGTCTGACACTGTGTGGCACATACAAGTACTACAGCAGCCACTGCCACCCAGCACACATCTTTCTGCTTCATTGCCAGCCCTTTAGACTTGGCATCTTAAATATGTTCTCTTCTTCTCCATTTTCTTTCCTTTTATTCTTCTTTCTCCTACCCTAGACTCTTTGTGAGGAATGGTTCTCATTTAATCCAAAGCGTGTTTGGCACCAGATTCCTTTTGTCCCACCCAGTAGTCCTTTTGAGCAATAAATAACGATTTGGTTCATATTTCTGTACACGCATTGTGGCAGCCTGGTTACTCATCACGAGCTTTCCACCTTTGGAGTCTGGTAGCAAGAATGGGGAGAAGACACCACCTTCTCAAAAACCACTCTTCATGTCAGCTCTTCATTGTGCTGAGTGAAAATGAATAGCAACACTTTATCCTGAGAATGGAGAAACACTGGATCCAGGCAACTGAATAAAAATATAAAAACTTTCAGCACAAATTGATGTTCACTGAGTGTGACAACCACAGACAAGAGAAGGAAAAAAAAATCTATGTACAGAATACAATTAATCTCAAGTTTTTGCACAACCAGAGCTGCCCTTCCAGCACTGGTCCATAGAGGCAGAGGCAGTGGTTAGCAAGGGGTGTCAAGGGAACCCCTAGAAATCATGCTGCTATGGGAAAAAGGCTGCTGGGGAAATGGTCAGCAGCACTGAGGGCCTGGGAAAAAATCAGCTAGGGCAACTGCCTGAGCAGCTCAGATTTTCCACTTATTCTGCAATGGCAGATCCCATCATCTGGAAACATTCAAAGTCAGGTTGGACGGGGTTCCAAGCAACCTGACCTAGCTGAAAATGTCCCTACTTATTGCAGGGGGGGGGGTTGAATTAGACAACCCTTAAAGGTCCCTTTCCACCCAAACCAATTTCTGTGATTCTATGATCTGCTCATGGCAGAGAATAAAGGAAGATCAGGAGAGCTTTGCCCAGGTTTGCAGGTTTTGGCCACCCTGCACACAGAAGAAAGTGGTTGCCTATGACGTGTGCATCTGGTGAGAAAAAGCATGTTTATACCCGGGCAACAGAGAGCAGTGTAGAGTGCCCCAAGCTAGTGATGACCTGAGCTAGCACAGTCTACTGCAACTAAGGACTTCAGTGATTAGTCACCAGCAACATGAGGCAGAACGTCAGGATCTCAGTATCTCAAATCCCACAGCAACTCAACTCCAGGACAGGAGCCCCTGTGAGAGGAAGAACAAGGTACACACATGCCTAACAAATTTGGGGAGGTCTAACTAGTGAACGTATCACACCAAGAGGAGTGGCATGTTCATAAACATTAAGCGTGGACTTCCCAGAGGGAAGAGATGCATTTTCAGGTCACTCCCCTGCCTGTTCTCCTTCATATTTGTAGGTAGCCATGGTGACCAGAGTCAGACAGATTTATGTCAGGCTGAATGACTACTACAATACAAACAAACAGAAACCACCTGCCTTAGAAGAGCACTTTCCTGATAGGGAGATGGGAGATTTTGATGACTTGGGCTAAAGCCCTTCCTTTCCCCTTCATGCATCGGATGCTTTCCTGCAGACATTTCCATTCAGCCTGGAGCCAAATAGACCAGAGCGTTCAAAAAACCTAAATATTTTCCTTTCTCCTCTTTGAAAAGCTGAGCAGAGTTGTACACTAGACAGCCCTGCTCATGGTGAATGAGATTTTTGTTAACTTGTGAAAGCAATTCTACTTTTCTCTGTTCCCCTCTCAACATGATACACATCCTGCCTCCATACACACTTCTCCCCTCTCCCAGATGTGAGGGTTGGAGGCGAGTAAATCCCATCTGTCTCAAATCCAATGGAAATCACTGTGGCAGATTCTGCCCTGCTTTATTTCTCATAAACATATATTAATAAATCCCTCCATAAAACCCTCTGCAACTACTGTTGTGCTTGAGTAAACCTTCTTTCGGCACAGTATCAGCAAATGAAGCTTCAACCCAAGGGGAATTTGGCACAATACCAACTTATCTGTGTGACATGTGGATAGTCGTGGAGCCAACATTTCCCCCTAATGCCAATACTGAGAAAATGTGAAGAGACAACCTAGAGCACAACATTGGTTCATCTCTAATTTTCTTCCCATCCAATAAATGCTTCAGAGGCTTTTTGCAGAGCAGAAATACTTACGCTTAAAAAAGTATTTCTAAATTATAATTGAATAAATTTCTCTAAAACAAAGATAATAGACTCAGGGCTCAGGAAAATGATGTTTTAGGTGAATGTCTGCTGGAGACAGGAAAGCTGTCTGACAACATATTCTCTGGGGAACACACAGCTTGATACTCTTGCTGTAGGGTATCAACTGAAATTACAACACAGGGAAGAGTAACGTGCCTTCAGAGGTTAAAAGCAAAAGCCTGATTGCTCCTCTCAATTATCCCAATCTTACTTTGTGCATTCAGTATTTGAGAAGTGCTTATTTCTGAGTTATACTGAGATGAGCAAGAGAATAAGTCAGTGGACTTACTAAATGAAACCAAACCATTTTTTATAATATGTACAACCCAATCAATTTAGTACAATGAATTCTGTACATGTTTGAAATATCATGAAAATAGTGTCTTTAATATACAGTTTATGTACTTACAATACACAGTTTAGATTTGTTCATATACATTACAGGAATATTTATTTGCACCAGGTTTAAATAATAATCTGCCTTCAGCCTTTTACACAAAAGCCCAAAACAGCACGTAATTCCACAAAAAACATGCTTTGTTTCAAACCAGAAATTTACTAAGCCAAAGTGTTGGGGCTTTCTCTTATTTTTTCCCCAAGTGTTACTTTTTTGATCTACCCAAAGTGAATCTAAAGAGCTAAGAACTAACAGATATTTTTAATATAATTCAGAAGATTGTCCAAGTCAAGAGAATCATTCTGCAGATCTTCACGCTGAAAATTTGATTTTTACACACAGAAATGGTGAAGTCTGAACAACTCCTGAACTATTAGGAGTTTAAGACGTAACAAATGAAGAGTCATTTATTGCTAGGTCTCTACAAGGAGCCTGCATTTCCCTACTGCCCTGCCACCCCTAATACCACAAATAAAAGGGACGGTCCTTCACTTCAATTAAGATTTCACTCGTACCTTCTAGCCTGTACATGGGAATGCTGCAATTTCAAAGCATCAGAAAAAAGGTGCCCTGAGAACTGGACTAAGCTCTAGCCCTTTCAAACAGGACTGGTGTTTGGCTTTTTAGTAGCGTGGCATATCCCCTGTCTGGCCCACAGGCAGGACTTTGCTGACCTGTGTTGCAGGCAGGCATCCCACTGGGCAGCAAGCAAGTAGCTTGTGCCAGCACACTATTTAGTAGGGAGACGATGAAGGATTTGATTCAAGAAGAAAACAGAGGAGAAAACACTTCAAGTATTTATAGACAGACTGGAAGCACAGTGGGTTTTGAGACAGCACTGCTATTTATGTTGTTTCTCTTGAAGCTGTTGTTGTGGAAAGTTGTAAAGTAAAACTGTTGTATCAGAAAACCCTCCATGAATAATACACAGTTACTTCAAACTCTTCTAACTGCAAAGAACACTTCGAAATACATTTTCTTTTGGATTTTGGATGGATCAAATTTTTCTTCCTCTAAGTTTCTAGCCGCAGGCAATTTTTACAATACAGCAAGAATGCAAATATGCACTTTGAGTTGATTTCAGTACAGCTTTGGTTACCTAACCAGGTAGCAATACAAAGAATCTTAATCCTAGGCACAACAAGTGTTTAAAGGAAACCAGCACTTCCCTTTGATTTTCCTCCCCGTCCCTCCCATGCCAATTCTGTGTCCACTTCTAGAGAAGAACCCATGTCAGGATCCAGTTTTCACCACTGAAGGCAGCATCAGTCCTTGTGCCACCACATGATTGTTGCATAGAAAGGATGTTTCCTGGTGCAGGACAAACAGACAGCTCCATACAGAATGATACACCTTTTTTTTTTTTTTTTTTTTTTTTGCTATTGCAATCCTCAGACAAACAAAAACCCTGAGGAAACATACAGCTTCAGAACATGGATAATTAAATAAGCACCAGAGGCCTTATATTTACTAAATCTGAGGAAAGAAATCCAAAGTTAGAATCAGCTTATTTTAGTAGACTGCCTCCAAAAAGTAAGAGATTTTAGGCCCACTTCAGCACAAGGCATGCTGCCTGAACTCGGTGGCTATATCTCTGTTAAAAATGGGCCAGAACCTGCTCTCAGCCAGCACATCTTGCATCAACGTGGTTTAACCCCATTACTCTCCAAACTTAGGCTGGTTTCACCCATTGCTAACCTTGGAGTTGTGCTTGGGAACTGTTTGGGATCACCCACTGCAAAGGCTGGTTGGGTTGCACAAAACCAGGCAAGAACCCACTTCAAGAGTTTAGCGGCAAGAGAATTCCACAAGAGCATGCCCATGGCTTGGTGGTGTCTGTCCTGCTAGTGTGGTTTGCAAGTCCTATCAAATCCCAAGTGCTCTCTCCTCCAATTCACAACAGCTGGTAAAAAGTCCATAGACAGGGATATTCCCCAGAGTTTTCAGACACTTACTAATCACAGTAGGAAACATTGAAGTAACCCTCCACTCTCAAAGTACCCTAAGCAGCTAAGCAGTGCAGCATTTTGTAAACTTTTTACAGATCGAAGTCTCCAGGTTCTAACAACCCATCCTTCTGAAGAAACTGTGCGGTGTCCTGCTAAGACCTGAGGGACTCCACTGCTCCTGCCCCATTTCAAAGGTGCCACCATCCCCAAGTGGCCAGCCAGGGACTTCCAGTGAGACTAAGATGCTCACACTGGTCTGCCTTGTTCAGACTGCCTTCTACAGTGCCACAGATGGTCCTGACCCCCTAGCACTATGACAGTGAGGCTCAAGAATACACTGGGTCCCACTGACAACAGTGCTGCTCTATCTGGCTACCTACACAGCAGTGGAGAGGCTGAGCCACCACACTCCAGTTGCCCGGTTTGCTCATCACTCTCTTGATTTCACCAGAGCAGAGGCTTCAATCCAACCCGGGCATCACAGCAGGTGGCTCAACATGGCAGTCATATAACTCACACAACACAAAGGTTAAGAACAACTAAGCTGATAAAAAAGGCTTGGAAAATTAAGGCGATAAGCTGCTGAGGGCAAAAGAAAAGGTCAAATGCTAACACATTATGCAAAAACATAAGTAAGTGGTGCACCAAGCCAGAACAAGACAACTGGAAGGACCTAAACAGCAAATTTGTAATTAGAGGTTTTACCTGTACTTTCACATACAGGAATTGTTTCTGAAAACACTGCACGTTCTGTGCCTTTCAACAGGACAGTCGTATATTGGTCTATGCTTATGTGATGTTAACGCAGCACAGTCATGAATGCAAATTCCACTAGGCTGTTTGCAAGAAAAAACATTCCAAGCAAAGATAACAGAATAAGTATCCATACATAGTCAAAACCCACTATTTTCTCAGGGATGTTAATATCCTGGGGGCATTCAAAATATTTAGTGTTAATATTACCAAGACTTCAATCTCTTCTTTTTTCAAATGAGAAAGATATTTTGCTTTTTTAAATGTGGAATTAATAAGCCAAGCCAAGCCAAGCCAAACGAAGACTGGTACTCAATGAGTAAAGGAGTAGGACAAGAGGAAATGGCCTCAAGTTGCACCAGGGGAGTTTTAGATTGGATATTAGGAAAATTTTCTTTACTGACAGAGTGGTGAAGTATTGGAACAGGCTGCCCAGGGAAGTGGTGGAGTCGCTATCCCTGGAGGTGTTAAAAAAACATGCAGATATTGCACTTTAAGACATGATTTCAGTAGGCATGTTGGTATTGCGTTCATAATTTGACTTGATCTTAGAGATTTTTTCCAACCTTAAGAAGTCTATGAGATGTAAAATTCGGCCCCGTCAAACTTGAATGCCAGTTTAGCACAGTAAAAGTTAAAATGTGACTTACTTCAACTTCACGTGCCTAACAACAAGCATAGACATCTGAACAGTATTTGATTTTGATTTATTCTTAGTTGCAGTTAAATATTTGAGGACTCTAATTAAAGCATCTGGAGAAAGCTATTGATCTGTTGCTAAAAGTCAATACCATAAGATAAAAGAGTAGGATTATGAACTCCTGGGGTTGTTCTATTGGGACATTTTTTGGCTCATTGCTTTCCAGTATGCACATCAGTTGGGCTTTGCTCTCTGGTTGGGAACTGGCCGTTTGTATTATTGTAAGACCAATGATGTATCCTGGCTTCAGCATGAAGACATGACATGAAATTTGCCCAGGCTACAGAAAACTCCATTGGCAAATAAAGTCTTTCCAATTTGTCAATCTGGTTGAGAAAACAAGCAAAATCAGCCTCCTTTTTTGCCGCTTCTCTCTGTTTTCTCTTGATGCTCCTGGCTTGACAATAGAGAGAGAATGTTTATAGTTCAAAAAGGTAAAAAAGGCAGGTGATGCTGTCACCCTTGTAAGCGGTCTGCTCAGCAGCAGGTGAAGGTGAAGCTGCTCCAGCCTCCCCAGCTCTGACCACCTGAAGATCCTGGGCACACACAGTTGCTGAGGATGGACACCACAGACACGTTCCTGACGACCACCACAAATTCTTGGATTCAGAACTACAAAAGCAGAGGATCCTGGGGTTATTTAGACGCACTTTGGAGAGCTCTGCTAAGCACAGGAAATCAGCAATGGACTGTCAAAAGTTAATCCTACTTCTGGCCTTCTGAGCAGCTAAATTTAAAAGGACTCCAGGGGAGCCTCATGTCCCCTTCTCATCTCTGTGCTCCCTTTTGACTGCTACTTGTGTGTGACATCTGTCATCTATTGCAGATGGGCAACTGAATCAGCACATCTTACAATGCTACAGTCCCTCCTACTTTGACATGCGCTTCCTCCTAGCCTGTTGCAAACAAGACAGTGAACTTAAACACTACAAGGTTTTCCCACGGCATGGCCCAAACCCTCACTTGGTCCCCTCTTATCAGCATGCCACGTGCTGTTTCTGCTCCCTGCCCAGCTACTTCTTTATTTCAAAAGCATCCTACAGGAGCATTATCACCTTCCCACACAGATCCGACTACAGGAACAGAACAGCACATTGAGTGCATTTTCAGATGATCATAGCAGCAGCAGAGGAAATATAAGAGGTTCCCTTTTGCCAGAGCAAGGCAACAGCAAGAGCAGTAAAAGCAGGCTACTGCAGTAGGCAGCATCTGCTGAGGGAAGAGCCTGTGCACTGAATTGCCTTTCCCATAAGAAAGCTGCACAACCAGAAGTCATGCTCCTTACTCCAGCCATCTGACCACAAAAGTAACTTTTGAAACCTACAGGTCATAAACTTTAAATTGGCCAGGGCAGAGTGGCTCAGTAGGAATATCCCTTTTCTCTCTCCCCTCTGGGCAATGAGTTAAGCAAGACTCTTGTTTTAAAAACATTTAACTCTTTTTGCTCAAAGTAACACGGAAAATATATCCACATTACAGGCAGTCAGGAGGATATCGTTAACAAAACTATGCTGCAAGAATAGTGTATTAGTGGTACTTCACAGCAATTCTTAACATTTTCAGATGTAGTGTCAAAATGATGTTTTTTTTATATCTGAACATGCTTCTTGTTAACAGAAATGGAAGGAAATCACAGCATGTTGCCAAATATTACTTGAATAGAAATAATCCTGTAAGAAATACATTTTTTTGCAGTTAACACAAAACTGTAAACTGGATTGGTGTGTGTCTTTCAGCATCAGATTGTTCAGTAATAAATACAACTAAGTCATAACAGACTACAGAGTAAAAGTTCCCTTAGTGTCCAGTTTTTAGCAGCTGTTGAATGTTCAGGGATGCGCAAGGCACACCTCTGCCACCTTTATTATTGACTTAAAAAAAAAAAAAAAATTCTGTTCACCACTCAAAAACAGTTACCTGCATAGTAAGAATTTTTCTACCACTATGTACAGAAGGACATTTAGTGCAAAAAACAGGAAGTGATGTACTAGCTGAAGTGCACCAAGCACACCTCACACAGTTTCACCAATAACTAGGTGGCATCACATCTTGGGCCGCCAGCCATTAATGAACTGCAGTATTTTCTTAACCTGCAATTTGCTTAGCTTAAAGTCTTCTGACAAGATTTCTTCCGTAAGCTGAACCAGTAAATTGCCATCAATCTTCTCTGTAACAAAAAATGATATGACATCTTCTGATAGGCCAATAAACCTCAGCGATTTAGACACTTCCTCTATTGAAAGTCCAGAAAGGTCCGTGGGTGGCTGCCAGGGAGAGCCATCCCCACAAGACCTTGGTGCTAACTGGAGGTGGAGGGGAGATGAGAAGGGATAAGACACAGAGAACGTATCCTGCATGCCCTTTTTTACGAGATACTGATCTTCCAAGAGGTCTGGAGAATCAGTTTTTAACTCCTCCTCAGCACCATCTATTTTCAGTGGCAAGGGACATATGTCTGTAACTGGTTTCTCTTCACTCGTCTTCGGTGCCCGAGGAGGTAAGGCAGGACACGAATGGCTCTGCTTTGCATTGCTCTCTCCCAGAGCTTTCTCATCAGTGCAGTCTAGAGAGTAGCTTGCTGACTTTGGACAGCTAGAGATAGTGTTCGTGAACTCCGCTGAGGTCAGCGAGGAGTACCCTGCTGGCAGCTCACACCCATCAAAATCAAAAGTCAAAGGTGCTGGACAGTTTCTCTTTGGTGTGCTCGGAGCCTTCTGTCTGGGGTAACTGTAGCTCCTGCTTGGTTCAAGCAGGAAATCACTCCTGTTCAGGTCTTCGGCAGCCCCTGAAAGATGGTTTGGCCAAGATAACCTTGAAGGCAGAGCTTCAGTGGAGGGGCTTCCCAAAGGCATCGTGCTTTCAGGCTCTTTGGATTCGGTTTTCATCATATTACATGGGTAGCAGGAGACAGGTGTGCTCTCATTTGGGTTGGTGTTGTCCCCTTCTGTGACATTGCTTAAGGAACAAAGCAGAAAGGATGTAGTTAGTAAGAAAAAATGTTGCATTTCAATACATTCATAAATCATCTGACAGAGAATGGTCGTCACAAGGAAAGGATCTTCTTTCCTCTGACAGAACTTTTCAGATTTCAATTAACAATAGGTTCAAATATTGTATTGACAGTTCTTTTACTCCTTTTACAAGCCTGACAACATGCTCATATACCCAAAAGCCTCATGAGGAAGACTGACATCTTGGTTTTTCAAGCTCAGTTCAGCGTCACCTCTCAAACACTCAGTTTTTCCACTGTTGAATTCCTGAGGGACATCACAGAAAAGGAACAGTCTCATATATCCAAAATGATGTTTGAATGCTGTATTTTATATTGATGTACCACAGATGCGCTGTGGTATGTTAAACCTCACAACAGAGGCAGGTTACCACTGCACTAGATACAAGCTTGACTAACATAAGAGATGACTAAAAGCCCTTTATGGAGCCAACATTTTAATTTGTTATGGCACTTGCATGTGTACAGGGAACAGGATCCTTTCCTACTGGTCACTGGTGCAAAAGCAGTACAACAACACAAAATAAGTTAATAATTACTGGCAAAGGAAAAGTTTTACCTGGACGGGTAAGCAGACCTAGCTGTATATGTTGAAGTATCAGGCTTAAAGCTTACCCCACAGTAACTTGTTTACGTGTCCATATGCTTAAAAAAAGCTATGATGAGAAATACTTGCTTTTTAAAGACACCTTAAAAATCTATCCTGACCTATTTCCAGGTAGTTAACTAAGCTCAGCTGGTCAAAGGGTACTGATGGCTTATATCCAGGTGTTCACAAGCGACAGAGATGCCAACAAAAGCATGCAATCTGTTATGCAAAGCAAATGTTTGTTGCTTTTATGCCACTTTCCTTTAGAAAGTCTGAAGGATTTGGCTTATCTCTGGTATTTTGACCAATTAAATCAGAACATTGGAAAAGCAATTAGCAGATTTTTAAAATCCTCACCTTACAAAACAGAGGGAAATCTAAAGTTGAAATAACTGTTTTAAATACACACCCTTCTGTTCTGGAAACTAACTACTCAAAAAATAAAACTAGGTAGTTATTCTATGACAAGTCATTGAAAACAGCTTGTAGAGGACAGCAGCTTTCAAAAAAAACCAACACAGTTTTGAATGGATTGACACAAAAAATAGTTCCCTGTGCGCTTACAGTGAGTCAGAGAGGAAGCCAACCTGGATTTGCCCAGCTCAAACACAAAGTACAGATGTGTAAAAGCAGCTCTAATCTACATCACTGGAAAATTAGTTCTAAAACCAGGCCCCAAGAGATGCAGCTTCCCCCCTCTACTCATCCCTCGCTCTTCACTATGTGGCCTCCAAACATTTCTTTTTCCTTTTTTATGTCATAAAAGTCTGCAAGCTGAAGTACTTGGATGTTTACAACAGCAGAGAGTTGAGTTTTTCTCTCCTCAACTAGGATACACTGTCAGCTGGTCATTTCTGGCTGTTTAAAGGCCAACTGCTGTAACATACAGTGCAAAGCATCTTTGACAAACGTAGCCATTGGGGCGTTCAATTCAAAGAAGACAGTCACTAAGGTGTCATAAGAACTAACCATACAGAGGAATTAAACTGATTGATCTTGTTTCTGTTCTCTAATTCAATAACAGAAATGGGAATATTTAATGATTTAGATAATTAGTGGAATTACTGAAAACTGGGAAAGTAACATATTCGAGTGCTCCTTAGTTGTCCTCCACCAAAATCAGCTCACTGGGACTCAGTGCCAAACGATGCAAGAGAAATGTCAAACACAGCAGAAGTCAGGCATCTTTACAGGCATGAGAACAGGTCATATTAGTTTTGTTTGTGTTTAAAATACTGGCTGCGAACCTTCATGATCCAGAAAATAATATCATTGATACAAATGGCAAGACTTGAAAAGTGACTTCACCAGCTATCTGGCTACTCCACACATTGCCAACTTCCTAGCAACTTCCTTTGTGGCACTAGGTCAATTCAACAAAGACTGAAATATCTGATTTTGACCCAGGCTGGAGATTATTTTCATGCAAATGTTGTGAGGTCCAATGCAAATAATATTACCTGCATTCCTGAAAAACTTCACTTCTCACCATTTTCCTGGTTTCTCTGGGGGCAGATATATGCTTAGCAAGAAAGAGAGAAAGCAGCATTTGGTGGGCCTGAAATGCTGGGAGGTCTTGTGCCTCCTGCAGAACAGGCCTTGAAATACCCAACAGGCTTTCATAAAAACAAATGAACAGCCTTGATTCAGAGTGATCATTGCCAGATACACAATAGTAAGCTGCAAATGTGCAGCATGGCTTAGGAAGGCAATTCCAGCAGAAGTTATACCAATTGCGTCTTGGCTGAAATGATTTCAGTGGCATTTCAGACCACTTTGTGACACCTAGACAGGTAGAACCTTGCCATTGAATAGATACCAAAAATAATGGCAATAAGATATTCAAGTCAAAAAGGAGGTGAGACTTGAAAAGTTGTACATACTTTCTGAAGCTAAAGAAAGAACACTGTATTGCTAGGAAAAGGCGTGCAGCTACATAATTCAAAATCTCCTGTTAACTTTCAGCTAGTGTGAGTGGACGTCTCAGTTTGTGGGCTGTTTGTGCTGAAGTGGATTTGATCTAGAAGCTCTCTGGCCCCCTTCTGCTACACCTCACTTTGCACTCAATGATGTCTGCTGTCCTCTCTGGTCTCCATTATACCCACCTCATAGGTTCCCATGTAGCTGGCACAATAAATTTCTGGATTACTACACCCTTTTTGTGCCACCACTTATCACAGCTGGCTGCACTGCATGCATGTAGCACTGAAATCCCACCTGAAAACTAGCTTTGAGTTGTTCTGGTTTGACGATTCAAGCCTTTTGATAATTATACAGTACTGTATGGGATTTTCCATTTAGACAGCCCATGCCACTTTACAGCGAGACTACCTATAGCAACATGTGTGGGTATTTAATACAAATTGCTATGTCCTATCTAGTAAAACACAGTTTCTGCTGGAGCTTCACTTCCTCTTGAATCCTTAAAAATAACTTGACAGGTTAGCCCATTTCACAAAAAGTCAGCAACCCTGACACAGCACCATGCCTTTATAAACAAGTGTCCTCAAATAAAATATCGCTAAATTTAACTTTCTCAAAAAGTCCTAGTACAGGGTTCTCACAGACCAAACACATACATGTTGTGCAGTCCTGATGAGTAGTAAGACAGAGTAGGACTAGGAGAGCGGGTCTGTTGTCGTGCAGGTTTGACTGTGCGAGGAGGGATGGAAGGACTGGTAGAGGACGGCTTTGAACTCCGTGGTGGTACGGGGGGAGCATTCAGGAGCCTGCATTCCTCTTTTACCTGTACAAAAGAAGAACTTGTAAGTAAGCACCGAGAAAATCTGGGCATCAGCACTCTCAGCTAGTTGAAGCACATCTGGTTCTGTGTTATTCTGTGAAAGGAAACAATTAAAAAGGGAGGAGAAGAGAAAAATGATGCTAGGTATATACATTTGCAACAGTACGTGGCTGTCATGAAGTACAAATGAACGCCTTGCTTCCAGTAGAGATACTGGCAATCTTCTTTAGGGTGCTTTTCAGTAGTTTGATATCCATTCATTTAAAAAGTAGCAGCAATGAAACGATGTAAAAGAACCTTCCAGTAACATACAAAATCAGAGAGAATGTCCCATTAACTTCATTAATGTGCTTTATTTAGATGTAACAAGCCCAATTTATGTAATGAAAAGACCTCAACAGACTTTGATGTTTTCTGACTCACTTCACCAGTGATACTCAGCCATCCAGCTCTATGATAATTCCCAGTCTTTCTCCCTCAGGAACAGCACATGTATGTCATATTTACAAGATGCTGGGATTCAAACCTAGAGCTTCAGTCCTTCGGTAGCTGCTGAAGCAGTCCAGGATAACTACAAAACATGCAAGTTGAAAGGTGTGGGCAGAAGAGCCATCAAGTAACGCACTCAGCCAACATATCCACTTTTTGCAGAAAGCCAGTCAACTTTGCAGCTTAAAACACACGAATGTAGCACTGCTTATCTGAAATTCAGTTTGGTCTGCCTAGGTAGGAACAAAATACCAGGATCCATGCCTATAGAAGAAAATGATGGAACTAAGACCTTAATCTCACCAGTAAATATTTGGGAGAGCAACTTTATTTCATAGGGCTAGTACTGAACAAGGCTACTAAGAATTAGGCTCCCAGGCGAGATTTTTAAGGACTTACCACCTCCCGCTGACAGGAGGAGACCTTTATGTACTCTTTATTTGAAAGAGTCTTAGATGCATCAGAAAAGAGAAATCCTTTTTGTGTTTGAGAGTTAAAGTTTATTTTAAAATCTAACTACGTTGCAGAACTAGTTATCTTAGCAGTTCTGCAACACATAATTGGCAATTAAAGTGACTTCATTTATTTTAAAACAAAATAAATGTGGAACTTTCTGCAATCCACTTCAGTGCTTTCAAAACGCAACAACCCATTCAGTACTTTTGTGAAATGGAAAATTGAGGACTGGGACAGTGTAGTATATTTTTTCCCTCATTCAAAACAAGTCAAAATTACAGGAAATGCCCAAAAGCGTAAAACACTGAAATAAATCTTGCTCTAAGGGTTCCTATTTGCTCTTTCAAGAAAAAAAAAAAGAATCAATTTTATTCATGTTTGTTATTGAATTCAGGCATAAAACTCTTCAACCATTTTAGTGCTGTGCCCCAAGGACACCTAAGGACTTCATTTTTTTTCTTCCCAAGTTGGACTGGGCAAAGTTAATGCTGCATGCTATTGAATATATACCCACGGGGTTATAGAGAGCACTCAGGAGAGCTTTTGGGGCATGGCAGGTGGTCAATGGGTTAAAATGATTCTTTCCTGGGAAGACTGCCAGCACTCAAAGGTGCTGGCATAACAAACTGTGCCAACCTTCTTTGCTGATCTAGACTGCAGGTCAGAACGAGGCAATAAATAATACTGGCTTGCGGTCCCAGTTACCCCCTGTCACAAGATCACGATTACAGCTGCCAGACACTGCCCTCAGGAAATCCAGCAGGGGAATAAAAAGGAGAGGTTTTTGCAGACTAAACCAACAAGAGCAAGGGAAAACTTCATCAGAGGCAAGCTACCCACACTAGGTCCAAGCTAACAGCAAAAAAAAAAAAAACCACCACAGGAAAGGAGGGTTAACAGCCATGGTGTAAAATGACAATCAAGATCCTAAACTGCCAGCATGTTCCATCAGGGATGTGCTTTAAATCAATCAGGAAAACAATTTCCAATTTAATGCAAATTAGTGTTTAGGGACTGAAGCATTTCCGAATTTAGAGGTCTTAATTCAGAGGTAATTTCCACCCTCACGCTTCTGCCTTCATGCTACTTTGATTTTCTGAAAGGTATTTACACGTGACCTATCAGAATGCTTCATCCTACCAGGGAAGAGAAAACCTGAACAACTTCTGAAATACCCAAATGTCCTTTTCTCTCATGCAAATAACGCCTGCACACACATTTTAAATTTAGTACATGCAAAAATACAATCATCAGCCAACCTTTATACAGAAACGCTATGGAATATTATTCTAGAGGCAGTGATGACTAAACAACATGTTCATCAGCAGCTCCTGCAATCTACTTATTCTATAAATACCCTACATGAAAACCATACAAACACCTCCTCGGCACCAGTCCACTGATGGATTTGGTAGATTACTGATAATCATTCCAAAGCTGTTCCAGGAAGCCACAAAACAGAGTCTAAATTATCATCATCTACAGAGAGGCGGATTTTAAAATTTTATTTCTTATGAGGTTATACCCCTTGCCTACCTCTAAATGCAAGCTAATATCTTTACCAGAAATTAGTTCTCCTGCACAGCTAGAAAGCAATACTGAAATTGCTGACAGCACTAATATATTACCTCAGTAATGTAAGACACACACAGGACAAAACCACACGCTTTTCACTTTTCAAAGTGACTTTAAAAGGCAACACATATAGGTATCCCAAACACCACCCCTTAAAGGGAGTCACTATGCCATGAGATTTCCCCAGGTGTGAGGGTCCACACTGATTCTACCCAAGTGCTCCGCAGCGCTCTCAGCATCCCATCACCAACATCTCAGGTGCCCAGGGGGCTGGCAGCCCCCCGCCAGGAGGTCTGCCCTCACTCCACTGTGGTGGCAGCCTTCTCTCCCCCCACATTCCTGTCCCCCCTCCCTCCTCGACACTGGCTCTGGTGCTCCTTTGGCCCGGCACTGAGGCAGTTCAGCTTGCAGAAATCAGCAGGAAACTAATCATTTTCCAGATCCAGACCTGGCTGCCTGCCCAGGCACAGGAGTGCCAGAGCCAGCACAAAAGAGGAGACAGGACCATGTGGCTGGGAAAGAAGAAGGAGGCGGATGAGGAGGGTGGGAGCAGCCCCATCAGCATAGGCTGCCAATGAAACTCATCTGGATATGGTGCAGCTGGGCACTTGTTCAAGGGTCTGGACAAAGTGTCAGCGCATACCTGACCTCGTAGGCAAAGAAGTGCTCTTGGGTTCCTGCACTTAGACACGCAAACACTCTTAGCTAAGAGGATTTAACGTCTCAACTTTCCTATCTTTGCTGAGGCTGCCGTGGCTGCTTTTTGAGGAAGTTTTGGTGGGATGGCCAAAAGGCTGTAGTTGTGCACGTCACACTTGCCGTGGTCTCCTCCCTCCTCCTTGCTGCAGCTCCCCAGCAGCTGCACGGCCTGGCCAGAGGATCCCTACAGCAATCCGCTGGAGGGTACCTCAGCACAAGTAAATACAATTTATATTTCAACCAGACTGTGACCTGACTTATAATGGAAAGGCCTCAGCCAACAGCGCTGGCTTGTAAAATGGGAACAGGAAAGGGATGGGATCACCATGGTTTGCTGCAGTTTAGTCTCAGTTTAGTCTCAGCTTACTGTGCAGCCCTGCTCTTGAAAATATCATTGGACTTGCAAATGGAACAATATTTTCTTTATTTAAATTCCAGCAAAACCCTCACAAAACTAATTTGTTAAATTATAATATCTGTCGAGATTAATGGGGCATAGGTATGTATCATCTTAATTTTGCTAAAGATTCCTAGACACACTTTCCTGGGGGAAGTTTTGCTTCTTCCTTTATGTTCCTTTTAAAAATAACATTTAGGACTATGTCAAGAGACCACACAATGGTTGTTTTTTTCACCCAGTCCACATACGTTGGTAAAACATAATTGTATTTTTGTTTCTGAAGTCACCATGACATCTCAGGTTTGGAGAAGTGATTTCTCCCATGAGTTTTCATTAGAAACCCCAGAACAGGAAATATGCTTTATTTAAAACTGAAACCTCTACTAGGCTCATTTATCACCTCTGCAGAGTTCCTATTTAAACACATTTTCTTTCAATAAGCTGTATAGAGTGATTAGTTCAGGTGTAGTTTGGCAGTTTTCTTCAGGTTAATGACACGATATTCGTTAAAATCTGTCACAGACTTGTAACAGAGAAGACAATCTCTCATTAACAAACACTTCAAATCCATAAAAATTCTAGCTGTCGTCATTATCGCGGCCTGTTAATTGAAAACATACTAAGGGGATCTGAAGCAGTTCCAAGTGAGGTCATGCCCCACACACTTTGGCCACAGGAAATATGAAGAAACATGGAGGCCATATAGTTGGATGATGTGGAAAACAAGGGAATGAAGTGACCTAGCAATTCTTAGACCTTGCTTGTGAGAGAATAAAAACCCAATAAATACCACCTGAAAGTATGAGGATTAAGCTACTAGATCAGCTATATTAAATATACTCTGTTGATCTTTTAGGACATGACTTACACATGGGTAGGAAACTAGTAGAAACTGCACATCTCAAGTCTCGCTGGTCCCTTGCCCTCCGTGTGCCCTCCTCCTCCAAGTCTTGCCTAAAAAAAATCCCCAAGCAAACTCTTCACCAGTTAAAACAGAAACAAAACAACATGAATGATCTTGACTTACTGCTTCTGATTTGGGAGGCACTGGAGGTGGAGGTAGGGAAACATCTGAAGACTTTGTGTTTGCTCCAACAGTTGCAGGCATAGAAAGAGATGCAGTACCACACTTTGATCGAAAAGACCCTCTGTAGCTGTCACATTTGTTCTTCTCACTTAGCGAGCGAGTGAGAGGCTGGTCACCAGCCTTTCCAGACCCTTGGTCCAACCACAGCTCTTCATAAGGAAGTTCTGGTTTTGTAGGCAGAAACATCGATTCTTCGCTAACTTCAGGAAAAAGGTAATCACTGCTACTGTCACCAGACTCCTGATACTGAAGAGCATCATGAGAAAATAGGGCCCATTCATTACACAAGTCTCTGCAGCCGTGGAGGTTCACTTCACTATTCCCATGCAAGTTGTTTCCATAGACACACACTGAAAGCCGGTGGAAGGACTGCGTTAACTCATCCCGCGCATAGCTGAGCGAGTTCGGCACGTGGCTGTGCCCGGTGCATCGGCTCTTCTTAGGGCTCTTGCAGTCTTCATTCCAGTCAGTTTTCACATCTCGCACAGCACGGGAATACTCATCTATGTCAAACTGTTCCTGGCATATATTAAACCAGTGCTGGATGAGGGATTCGTGCCATGGCTCCCCCTTCACCAAACTGTCAGGTAGAATAAATTTTGGAAGTGTCAAGTGCAAGGGAAAATGCATGGGAATAATCTTGTTGCCACGAAGCACACAGCAAACCACCACAGTCTTGGTTTGAATGTTGACAAACTTGTACCTGTGCCCTTCACGGATAAAATGCAGGTCATAAGGGTTTCTTGGTGTAGGACTTGGCACAGTCACGTTAACAGGCAGTCTGGTTTTTTCTACTATATTGCGAATTGTGTGCTCACCTTCTTGCATTTGCACCTCCAGCGGGCTGCGAGTGCTAAACTTGCCCTTACACTGGAAGGGAAGACTGATGCTTTCATTAGTCCTGTGGTTCATGCAGATGAGACAGGGCATTTTGCCTCTGCCTAGCTTACTGATTGAATTAAGTTTCCCAATTTTTTTGAAGATGGTGTTGAGTCGCGACTTCTCCTTAGAAGACTTTGCATAAAGGATTTCTGCTTGCCCCATTAAAGTGAGCTCATCCCCAGTACTAAGGGTAATGTTGTAAACCTCAGTATCTTCATTGCATTCACCTGAAGCCACCTGCAAAATAATAATAATAAAAAAATTTTTGCCCCACTGAAGATAGTACTTCAAATTCTATTAAATTTATTGAGACTGGACTTACAATACTATATGTTGGGAAAAACTAAATTAATGTTATTTGAATAGCTAGGTGGTCAGGTGTAAGGTGTTCAACCTGAAGCTCAGCCAAGTTAACCTTTTTTATTGTTCTGTACATTCCTGTATCCTACTTGAGTGGAAATAGGTACCTGAAACTGACAAAGAAGGTATGAGAAGAAACATAACCAATTTTTACAGAAAGGACAAACCCACAATTCCCAGCAATTCAAACAGCCACTTGTGTCAAGCAGCTATTATAGAGTACATCTCAATTCCCTTGAGTATCATTTTCCCCATCCTCTTATTTCTGCTGTTTGCTAGGACTTATTTGCCAGACTCTTGAGGGAAGAAAACATTCTTCTATCACATTCAGCTCCCTAAGGAGCAGCAAAGGTGATCTCATCATTATGGATGAAGCATTTCCCTTTGATATAATCTTTTCTAGGCCAGGGAGAATGACAGATGACATCTATTCCCTGAAGAAGTCGTCAAGAACATCAGTCTACCCCATATGCCTAACTCCTCCCTTCCGCCTTTCTCTCCTAGTCATAGACTTCCTTCCTCACTTTTTGATCATAATTGCAATTTAAGAGATTAAACAACATATGCAAAGCCATGTGTGTGCTTCTCTACTATGGAAATTGTACTGGAAAGAAAAAAACCCAATCAAAACAGATGTCCAAGGCTCATTTCTTCCTAAAGTTATTTCCTTAGGACTGGAATGACTCTTTACAGACAAGATTGCTCTGCTTTGTACGTGGGTGGTTTAATATGAAAATCCCCTTTCAGGAACCTAACAGAACCCACCCAACTTTCCCTCAGTAGCAGCAGAGGGAGGTGCATGACAAAGGAAAGTGCATCAGACAAATACTACTGGTTTGTCATAAGCAGTTTTATTTGGAAATACTGAACATTAAAAAAAATTGCAGATGTAAACATGCTAAAGTGGTATATCCCTTCCTCACCTCTGCAGCTCCTACAGTTTTCACGGAATTGTGTAAAGTTCAAATTCTAAGCTTCAAACTCGAGTATCATCACAGAACAGCCATTGCATGAAATCAAGTCTGTAATTCCAATCAGTTAATAACTGAGAAGTGCTGTGAATAACACTTCCTCTTGCAAGATGTGATCTGCAATTCGCCCGTATTTGTAAATCTGTGATTACCTTCTGTAAGCCTTTCACAGCAAAGGCACAAGCTGCTCAGATGAGGTGTGCCGCCTTAGCACTTCAGTCTTGGGGCTTCCGGAGAGGAAGTCATTCAAGCCCTGAATTATCTAAACAAACACTTACTGGTCTAATCCAGGAAATTACTAGGTTTTTATGGTACGTAATACTCATTCACAGTTCATGCCACTGGCCAGACAACATTTTGAAGCACCCTGACACGAAAGGAAAGCACTTAGGTTTTTGCAGATAACGCTAGCGTGACGCTTATTGCTGGTTTATCCTCAAAACCACCACGGAGCATTGCTACGTGAGCTGTGGCTGGCCATGTAGCTCTGCCTTTGGTGGAGCTGATGAAGGCTGAGGACACACGACGCTCTCTGCATGTAACAGAATCACAGAATCATAGAATCATCAGGTTGGAAAAGACCCATTGGTTCATCAAGTCCAACCATTCCTACCAAATACTAAACCATGCCCCTCAGTGCCTCATCTTCCTGTCCCTTAAACACCTCCAGGGAAGGTGACTCAACCACCTCCCTGGGCAGCTTGTTCCAGTGCCTAATGACCCTTTCCGTGCAGCCTAAACCTCTCTTAGTGGAGCTGAGGCCATTCCCTTTCGTACCCTTGGGTGGATCCCATCCGGCCCCACAGACTTGTGGGTGTCTAGCTGGGCAAGCAAGTCTCTAACCACCTCCTCTTGGATCATGGGAGCCTCATTCTGCTCCTTTAACTCCTGGGTTTGTACACAGAGGGAATAACTTTCTTTACAATTAAAGACTGAGGCAAAGAAGGCATTAAGTACCTCAGCCTTTTCCTCATCCCCTGTCACTGTTGTTCCTTCTGCATCCAATAGGGACTGTATATTCTCCCTCATCCTCCTTTTATTACTAATATATTTATAGAAAGCTTTTTTTATTATATTTCACAGACTTAGGCAATCTGATTTCTAGTTGGGCCTTAGCTCTCCTGATTTTTTCCCTGCACAATCTCACTTCCCTCCAGCAGTCCACCCAAGACGCTTGTCCCTTCTTCCAAAGCTCACAGACATTTCATCATAACAGTTGATCCTTCCCTTCTCTTTCTCAGAGGGTATGTCCTGTAAGAATATCAGTTTCTAGCACTGAAAGTCCCCATAAATGGCTTCTTTGGACAACATAAACCACACTGTCAGAAATTTTAACTTGAGATGGTATGGTTACACCTTTTGCTTGCTTCCTGCAAGACACCGGCCAGAGTGAGGGAGGCATCACAAGTCACAGCTGTGGGAGCTCCTCCTTAGCCAACTTGCAGTTCACTAGTGATTCAAATATCTCCATGGCAGGACTGTACCCTTATGTTTTAATTTTTCATGTGTGCTCCCTGCTCACATCTTATATTTAAACCAGGAATTCTTCAGTGGATGATCCCAGTGCAACAACATGCAGCAGTAACCACCATATCTCCAGCTGGTGTCATTACTTGATAAACACATTGTCTCCTCCAGTTATTAAACAAGTAGTCTTGGGAGCCTTCTCAAGTAACTCCTTCCCTAAGCACATTTATCTTCATAGTTTCTCTTTCTATATTGCACATTATAACAACAATGCTTTATGTCTAATAACAATGACTCCTGCAGTTTTACTTCCCCCTTGTTCCCCTTTTTTCCTTGCCAGCCAATTTTCACTTTATTTTAATAGGTAAGAATAATCAATGCTCCTAGCTCACAGAATCACTAGGTTGGAAAAGACTCACAGGATCCAGTCCAACCATTCCTATCAACCACTAAGCCATGCCCCTCAGCACTTCATCCACCCATTGAGGCAGTGCTTGTCAAAGTACACTGCAAAACCATCTAGAAATCACTAGTAGATATTCAAATTGAATAACTGCTAATGCAGAGGACCCACAGAACTAGAAACTATTCCATGCTGTACTTACCCTATACCTCCCGACTGCCAGATGTTGATCCATTCTAACAGCTCAGTATTGATGCCAGGATGCTGACCAGAAAGGTTGCTGTCTCACAGACATTATAGCAAGCACATTGCAAATTACAAGTGAATTAATTCACTATAATGTTTTAAATTCAAATACTCCCACAATTCAATAACAATTCAGAAGCCAATTACATCTCCTGCAGACGACCGGCATCAGGAAAGTGGTCAATGATCATTTAGGAAACATATTCTTTTGGGAAAACTAAAGTATATTGTTTCTTTTGCTTAAAGAAAGGTTAGCTCAGAAAAACAGGTTTTGATAACACCTGAGTCAATATCCTGTCTTAGACTACAACTGCTCTAATTTGTTATGATTTGAGGCAGAACTCTTTAATCACTTGGACACGTGAACTCTGTATAAAAATGATTTGTGACTTCATATTGCTGGTTATACCTGCTAGATTTTATTAGAGTAATGGAAGCATTGCATTCACTTTTAGGATTCACAGTTAGGATTTTTTTTTATAGTAGAGCTCTTTTTGACTCTGAGGCCTTTGATTCATAGTTACTGCACACTGTTTTTACTATTAAAGCCAAGGGACCAATCATAGCACTATACACATGTATATAAAATACATACTATGTATATTAACTTTTTTTTACAGTTTACAGACAAATGGATAAATGGACAAATATATTAAAAAAAAGTCTTCATAACAGATTTTAGCAGAAAATATATGCACACATTTTCAAGGAATTTGGCTGAACTCAGTGAGAAACTACACCTTTTTTCTTTTACAGATGCCTGTCTCTGAAGACAGAGTTAGCAAGTACAACTCTTCATGTTGTTAGTATACACACACTTCCCTGTCAGCTGAGAGTGACTTTGCCCTGATTTCTATATTAAATGCTGGGTTCAGTGCTGTTAAAAGATGTCTCAAAGAAATCAATGTGTTAAAAAAATGATACAAAATGTGATGGGTAATACCGCAGAGCTCTAACATGAAGCATTTATTTATGTAGGATGCCAGGAAGGCCAGCACAGGAAGCCACTGTGAGGCAATGGCACTCACTATCCAGGCTCCTTTGAGTGCAGAAGACCCCTAGCAGGCACACTGATGGAGGCACAAAGCAGCAGCCACAGCACTGCATTGCCAATGCAAGACACCAAGGTGCCACAGTTTGTGTGACCTATAGACGCCGGAGGAAGTAAAGATGAAAAACTACCTTGCAGAAAAGGCTTTCAGACTCATAAAGCTGGCTCCAAGCCATAAGATGATGAAGGGAATAAAGCACTAATTCTCAAGGTGAAGTACTTTTAATTGCTTGTAAATTCAGAATTAAAACCTACACACTAACTAATTTCAAGAAAGTCACTATCGCAGCCTTTAAAAAGGCAATGTAGGTTACAACCTTCTATAAATGTGCTTTCTGGTAACTCAGGCAGTACAAGTTTATCAAAGCCAACAGAACTGAAATCAAATCACGAGATCAATCTTGCTTTGCTGTACTACCTTAGCATTTGTAATACAAGTATTTTCATAAATTTTTAAGATATATGTATTTCTGCCAAAATGGACACTGCACGGGCCAACACAGTTAAACCACTGCAAAAAGAAGATTATGTTTCAAAAAATAAACAAATCATGCATCAAAAGTTCACACCAGCCAAACAACGTCCTTGACAGGAGAGAAAAGAATCATTATAGGGCTAATGAAGTAAACCACCTCTCCACCCTGGAAAGGCTCTGCAAACAGCTTCACATCCTCTCCAGGGAGGCTGATATCTTCAGGACAAAAATGATACCCTGGAAGGTTTGAAGGGTCCTGCAAATGGGCTGATTTTTAGAGTGTGGATATTCACGGCTTCTCCAGTGTCCAGTTTATCATGACTTTTGGGTTTTTTTTAAGTCTTAATGCAAATAGCTTCCTGGGTATTTGTACAGACTAACATCTGTATGGCATGAGAGCACATGACTGCAGAAACCTATTACTATTGGTAACAGCAAAAGCTAGGGCCCTGGGATAGCTCAACTTTCTTAACATTTTTCTTCCCAGCATAGGGAATAAAAAAAAAATCCTCATTTTTGCAGTGTAATGCTGTTATGTAAGCAAAATTATCTGCATTTCTGCACTGAATATCAGTACAAAAAAGGTCATCACATATCTGGTCCATGAAGAAAATACAGAATGCCTCTAAATTAGGAATAGACTAAATACCTATTGACTGAGTGAAATCAGCTTGTGACCAGAACACTAAATTGCTGTGCCTGTAGGTGCTGCTGGCTACCTGATCCGTAAGGCAACTGACTGGGTTTCCAACCACCATACTGACACATATGTACATCCAAAGAAATTATGAGAAGTAGTTTTAGCCATTACAAAATATTGATTAAATCTAAAATTTTTTGTTTGCTATTCTGTGAAAAGCGAGTCCATCTTCCACTCCCAGCTATGCTTGATGGTATTAAATATCACAGAATCACAGAATAACCAGGTTGGAAGAGACCCACTGGATCGTTGAATCCAATCATTCCCACCAATCCCTAAATCATGCTCCTAAGTACCTCGTCCACCCTAACCTTAAACACCTCCAGGGAAGGTGACTCAACCACCACCCTGGGCAGACCGTTCCAATGCCTAACCACCCTCTCCGTGAATAACTTTTTCCTTATCTCAAGCCTAAATCTCCCCTGGCAGAGCTTGAGGCCATTCCCTCTCATCCTGTCCCCTGTCACTTGGGAGAAGAGGCCAGCTCCCTCCTCTCCACAACCTCCCCTCAGGTAGTTGTAGAGAGCAATAAGGTCTCCCCTCAGCCTCCTCTTCTCCAGGCTGAACAACCCCAGCTCTCTCAGTCGCTCCTCATAAGATTTGTTCTCCAGCCCCTTCACCAGCTTTGTTGCTCTTCTCTGGACTCGCTCCAGAGCCTCAACATCCCTCTTGTGGTGAGGGGCCCAGAACTGAACACAGCACTCGAGGTGCAGTCTCACCGAGTACAGGAGGAGAATAACCTCCCTGGACCTGCTGGTCACGCCGTTTCTGATACAAGCCAAGATGCCATTGGCCTTTTTGGCCACCTGGGCACACTGCTGGCTCATGTTCAGTCGGTTGTCAACCAGCACCCCCAGGTCCTTCTCCTCTATGCTTCAAATATCCAGCAGGTCCCTCACCCTCTGCCTCAGTGCAATGAAAAGGGTCACAGAAAGGGTCATCTGGTACTGGAAAAATCTGCCCAGGGAGGTGGTTGAGTCACAATCCCTAGAGGTGTTTAAATGATGGGTAGATGAGGTGCTCGGGGACATGGTTTAGTGGCATATAGGAATGGTGGGACTTGATGATCCAAGAGGTCTTTTCCAGCTCGGTGATTCTATGATTCTATGAATGCCCATCAGCAAAACCATGGGAAGGGAAGGAAGGGAGAACCATCTCCCCTGCCTCTCCCAGGAGAAGGTGTCTTATGTGATTCTGTGATTTTTCCTTTTAACAACTAATACACAAATTAAAAATAAAGTAACCTCCTTAGAGAAGATACCATGGCCCTTCACACCAAGAAGACACTAGTCTGAAGAGAGCAGCATTAGTTGTTAAGTCCTGCCAGAGCAGCAAAGGATTTACACGGAGGAACATGGTTTGCACAAAGTTAAACTGTAACTGTGGCATATCTCCACATGCAGGCAAACCTCTGCAAACAGACAAAACCATGCAGTGAATGTCTGACGGCACCTTGTAACTCTACAGGCTCTTTCTTAAAACATTATCCGTTAAAGACTCGAGTGTTTGGAACAAGAAAGAACTCACACACTTCAGAGCTCCTCCTCATCTTAAATGCTTCATCAGATATTTTAGGCATTTTTTTTTTTATAATCGGATTAGCTGCCTTCTGATATTTCTTTCTGAATTTAAACAGGCACACTGAATTGGATAGAAATCACCCATACTTAGTGTACCTCCCTTTGCTCTGATCTGTTTGACAAGAACTCTCCTAAATTAAAATTTTAGCATACATAATTCTTGTGCATGTAAAGGGTTATAAAACACTTTAATAAATCCTGTTAAGTTCATTTAATTTTTGGAAGATGATAACCTTGGAATAGGCTTCTATGAAACTGGAAAAATTGCCAAGAGAAATGCTGCCAAGATAACTGTGTAACTAGGTTAAACCTGGATTATTATTACTGTTATTTACACTAAAAAGTATCACTATAATACCTTTTAAAAATGGATTTGATAAGTAACAGTGAGCTATGTTTATTTCTCAGTTTACTAAGTATGACCAAGCTTTAAGAACACAACATTTTGCATTTAAACAATCTTGCAGACAAGTACATTTCTCCCTAAAAATCAAAGCTGCACATTTTACTGTGCCACTCTCTCAGTCATTGATCAAGTGAGAAATAATAGCACAGCACAGGATAAGGCTAACAGACTCAAGGAAAAGACTGATTTTCCTGGACAGAAATTAAATTTTTCCGTCACCTTGATTTGCTTAACTATGTCCCAAACATACAGAAGTGTTCCAGCTTGCTTATGTAGCCTTCACTCACAAAAGGTTTCTGGTTTACAGTTTCAGGTTAATGGAGAGCATAAACGAACGCAATCTACTGTCTTGAGTCTGCGCTGCTAAATGAATTAACTGATGAGCTCTCACACTGACAGCAATCTTCAGCAATGTTTTTTCACATCTATAATAGCTGCAGACTGGGTGGTGTCCCCCAGCTCTTACAGTGCAAGCAAGAGAAAAAAAACCTTAAAAGGTTGTTTCACAAAACCTCACTTTGCTACACATGCAACCAGGAAACTATTTACTGGTTTTGCGTCAGCAGTATCAACCAGATTCCCCTGCAGGGTACATGATGTGGATCTGTGCCGTTGCATCCCAGCTGTAGGATGCTCTTCTATCAGTCTTACATGGCGCATCCATTGAAGCAAATCAAAAAGAGCCTGAAGACCACTCTGCTCTCTTGGCAGAGCTGAACTGCCTTGTGTAGTGTCACACGTATCGACAGAACAAGGAAGAACAAATTCTGTCTTTATTGTTTTCATGACACTACACTCCAGTGTGTTTGGTGATAGCAAGCACTCTTAAGACTTATGGGACTGCTGACCCTTTGATAAGCCAAAGAGGCATGCACATGCAAACAAACACAGAGGCACACAGAGAACAAGTGTCTTTTTTTTCTTTTCTTTTTTTTTTTTCTTGTTTTATTCACAATGCTATTTAGCTGCAATAATTTTGAGACAAGCAACCCCATCATTTCACCCTGCGTGCTCTCTGAGAATAAAGCTTTCTGGACAGGGATTTGAGCAGCTGCTGCTTAACAGAGAATAAAATTCAGACTGCTGGAGGGGGAGGAGAAAGGGGGCAACAAACTACATTTGTTTAAAATCTGGCAGGAGCATCATAATTAGATGAATTATTAGATGGATCATAAGGACTGCTCCCCAAAGTGCCATAGGACAGGAAAGCCCTTAGAGGACATGTTGATTTAAAACTGCAAAAACAATCCTGAAGAGTACCATCACTGAATGCAGAACACAAAGAACCATGTCTGTTCCCAAAATCACACTTCCTACTCAGCACTGTTGCTCACTTGCCACATATATAAAACTTGTAATCATTTAGACAGGGATAAATATTTATTCAGGGACTACCTTAACGTTGAATGTTATGTCCTCCATGACGTAAACTCGTTCAGGAAATGCTTTAGCCACCTCCTCCACACTGTTAAAATACTGCACTGGCTCCTTAATATCTCGGTCTTGTTCCAGCAGCTTAAACTGCCCTGAAAACAGACGATAAACAGAAGAGTTGTAAGATATTTATATTGGACAACTGTCACTGTGGCAACTGCTGGCTCAATGTCTCCACCATTTCACTTGGTCAAATTTTCCAGTTATAGCAGCCAAACAAGACGACAAAAGATTGCAGAAAGTCTCCTGAACCTGCCATGAAAGAAACCCAGTTTCACCAGGTCAGAATGAAAAGAATGTTTGGAAGTTGAAGTTAAATAAAAAAAGATCCTTTTACCACAAGCTCTCTAGAAAGAGCAAAAAACTATGGTGGCATTTGTGTTTGTGTACTTAATTTGGTGTAATACTATCTGTACAGATAGCATTTTTTGGCCCTTAATATTAGAAAATTTACAGAAAGAAAACACACGCATTACTATAAAACCCCAAAACAATAAACATAAGGGTTTTGGTTTAAGCATCATCAAACAGCTATTAAAAAACACTAGGCTAAAACCCTTTTCCCCCAGGCTTCCCTAAGAGTAGAGTAGCCCTTAACTTTCCTTAACCATAAACTAAACCCCTTGAGAATTTCGGCTAACATAAGAGATTAAACCATACGTATTTAAAATCTTTTGAAGGTGGTTACCTTCAGAAGAGCAGTAGAAAGAAATGTTTCTTGCTGACTTTACCTCCTGTCAGCATGGAAATTTTGGCTATTAAATCTTGTAAAAGGCAAGAACTAACATGGAGGCAGCTATCCCAGGCAGACTTGTGTCCTATGTGCTATGTTTAAAATTTTTCTTTTATAACACAGTGGTAACGAAAGCTTAGACAGACACATCTGTTACTTGTATGACAAACTTCAAATCAGAGGAGCAACCTTCCCAAATTTAGAAATGTTAGCTACTACTAAGTTAAAGGCTGGTCTCAGCAAGAAAATAGCACAGCCAAGACTCCATATGAGAAACAGCTCCAGAAAATGAGAAAAAGGTTGAGTAAAATCAATGGCTATTGCACCTCCTGTAAACCATATTTTAAAATTAGCACTGCACGCAGCCACTGGATTGTTTCCAAACAGTACTCAACTTCATTAAAATACATCCAATACATCAGGATGTCAGCCACCTACAGAAATATTTTCCACTCCTTCAGCATTTTTGTGCATAACACCCTGCTGCCCCTATATGTCCCATGAGACTTTAGACTTTTGTGATATGTTCGGAGAATTCACCCACACTAAACTATTTCAAGGTACCTAGCCGCAGAGGAGGAAACAGATGCAAGTTCAGCAAGTCCTGATGCGCCATGAGAAAGACCTGCCCTGCCACCCTGGTGGGTGTGCATATACACACGTACACACCCGTGTACAACAAGAGAGGTGTGAGACCAAGAGGCTCAGTTCCTTCACCCAACACCAGCATTCTGGTGGCAGAGGCACACTCTGTGAGGCACTGGAGAGACTGCTCCTTGAATCCTGTGTTCGGTTCTGGACCCCTCACCACAAGAAGGATGTTGAGGCTCTGGAGCGAGTCCAGAGAAGAGCAACGAAGCTGGTGAAGGGGCTGGAGAACAGGCCTTATGAGGAGTGGCTGAGAGAGCTGGGGTTGTTTAGCCTGGAGAAGAGGAGGCTGAGGGGAGACCTCAATGCTCTCTATAACTACCTGAAAGGAGGTTGTAGAGAGGAGGGAGCTGGCCTCTTCTCCCAAGTGACAGGGGACAGGACGAGAGGGAATGACCTCAAGCTCCACCAGGGGAGATTTAGGCTGTACATTAGGAAAATATTTTTCACGGAAAGGGTCATTGGGCACTGGAACAGGCTGCCCAGGGAGGTGGTTGAGTCACCTTCCCTGGAGGTGTTTAAGGCACGAGTGGACGAGGTGCTAAGGGGCATGGTTTAGTGTTTGATAGGAATGGGTGGACTCAATGATCCGGTGGATCTTTTCCAACCTGGTTATTCTATGACTCTTTACATCAGTATGTTTGAGTGCTGTGGGTATAAGTCTAAATATCAGCTTAGAAGACAGAAGACTTCCATTTATTCCTTTCCATATGTTTTGTCTTTCTAAAGTGATCACAACAACTTTGAAGTATTATCAGCAGGGTAACCAAAGATGCTGGTACTTCTTACCACGGGACTGTATTTTAAAACTGTTTAATAACTTTTACTACCATGCTTCAAAAATCAATTGCTTTGGAGTTTTCCTAAATTTGTGTCTTCAGGACACACTACTACCTCAAGTTCAGCCAAGACAACTCATGCACTTCAAAGACTGACAGTTAGGTCGAAGCAGTAGGACCTCTGGTCTGAGCTGCGGAAGCCACACCTGTAGAATATTACAGCCATGTAGTTGACTACAGGAATGACTTTGCCAGGTCAGACCACAGGTCTGCCTTGTGCAGGATTCTGCCTTACGCAGGAGCAAATGACAGCTTTGTTTAGCAATACCAGCCAGAGTCTCCTCCACACCTCTAGGAGGAATTCATGGCTCAAGAATGACCACAGCAGGGAAGAGATATCTTTGGGCATAGCAGCTTCAGAGGTTTGCTTACCTGTAAACTTATTTAATTGTTTACTGAAGGTATCTAAAACCTTCATTATAGAGATACCCTCTATCTTGAAAAATTCTGGCAACCTTTTCTTCCACAAACTTTATAGTACCTCAGGATTAAGAGCAGAAAAATTAGGAGTGACAAACCCATGCCTAGTAGATGCTACGGGTACCAACAGGAAACCCAACGGTGGACAAGCCTTTGGAAAAACATTTCACATACTCAACAGAAACATGCCAGCATCATAAAGCTGAATTCCTCAGCCTATCTGCTCTGAGTCTGTTTCAGTGCAAAGCAATAGAGGGGTCGGGTGGCTGGCAGCTCTGGGCTCAGGGAATCTGGCAGTAAGGAGGAAAATCCTCAGCTGACCGAAGCCGGGAAGCATGTTGTGACAAATGCCCAAGGCGCAGACAATGGGAGATGAAGAGAGGAGAAATGTACTTTTCAATCTCCAGTCCCCCATACAGACTGTGGAAATCTCCCTGTCAACCATAGCCTAAACTAAAGGAAGATGCACTTGCCAGCTCTACAGGTCCTTCCCTCTGCAGGCACCCTGCATTCCTGCAAAGGAAATTCAGGAGTGGGGAGGGCAGGGGTGTGGGGGGACTGGGTGGAAGCTGAGTGAAGTCAGATCTCCTCCTACATAGAGTCAGGGTGTGCCAGGACATCATGCAACAGCAGGGCCCATGAGTTACACCAGGGAGCACTTAACAGCATGGAAAAACTACTACTCTAGAGCACAGAGCCAATGACTGTATTTCATAGATAGTCACTAAGGACGAGATGTTTTTAAGTTCTGCAAAGTCATCACACATTGTTCATTCTTCATGGGATGACCTGAGACTGTTGCTCTCTCCTGTTTATTTCTGAATTGCTCCTCAGGGAACATTGCTGTCCTTTCTGAATACTTACACAGCCAGCTGGCTGTAAGTCTAACTGATCACCCAATTTGTGCATCAGATCCAGAGGTCTGATTTGTAAGATTCCCAGCTGCGCCTGCTATTTGAGGCAAGCTGTGATTACAGTTTACAATGGCATTTCATACTTTCAGTTCCCCAAAGTAAAAAAAAGAAAGAAAACAAACAAAACCACATTAAGTTTGAGTCACCTCAGACAGATCTGATTCAGATCTAAATACTTACAACACTTCCCCCTTATGTACAGAATGGAGTTGAAAATTATACTGTATGGAATCTACATAGTTATTTTGAAACTATGAGATATTGCTGTGATAAAACTTTGCTAATTCAGAAAGAAACTGATAATTCTTCCTTCAGAGGCAATTTAGCCAGGCACAGTAACAAGGCAAGAATTCACATGAACAAGGAAAGAAAACAACATACTGGATGATAATACATTACATAAACAATACTCAACTAGCACTTTGAATGAGACAGTGGTCTTTAATTCTAGGTTCTCTACTTTGCTTGGCAGCATAATAATATTATCTTACTGTGACTGTTAAATATTTAACAATAGATAGTTTAGCGGCAAGAAAAGACCAGTTATCCATTACAATCCAAACTTTCACAAAAAAAGTCCCGAATTCCATAGCACAGAACAAATGCTTTAGGCTGGGAGCAACTGGGAGCAGGGTCTGCTATCTATTGTAGCCTTACACATGTTTCTGGAAAAAAAAAAAAAAAAAATCAGCTGGAGCTTTGCTTTGGTACAAAGAGATGCTCAGAACCATCTATGCTGCTATCTGTGCCATCCTCCCTTTCCTTCAGCTGAGCCATGCAAACACAAAGCCGTCTGTGCCTCCACTGCTAATAAGCAGCAGTTCATGAGGAGGTTGACTACAGAAGAGTACACACAGATCCCAAAGCATATAATAGAAGGGCAGCATTAATCTCCCCCTGTTACGAAATCAAGAAGTATGCCGTACATGGAAGCTGTCAGGGCTGGATGTTAAAATACCTCCTCTTTGGGAAAGACTGTTTAAACCCCAAGATTTTCTACAGATTTTTAAAATTTATTTCCTCATTGAAAAAGGCAGACTTTTTTTATTGGAAAGAGAGGAGAAAAGGAAGAAAAGGCCTGTGATACACATTTGAGCCAGATGTCAAGTAACTAACTAATGTGGAGGAAGCAGACAATTTCTTATTATGTTTCTCCTTGGTCTCTACTCAAGCTGCCATAAAAAAGACAGCATGGCTGAAATAAAAGATAAATGGACATAAGTCTGGCTTGACTGCAAGTTAAAGTGGAATTTTATTACACTTTGCAAGAGGCAAGATGTCATTGGGAGACTTTACAAAACTGACAGCAAGGTTAAATAAATCACAACGCAGTTTAAGTGTGTGTTAATTAGGAATTTAACAAAAAATTTAAAGCAAATCTGAAGCTCAAAGTACAGTTTAATGGACGTACCTCCAGCTCTCTCTTACTAGCACAAAAAGAATAATGAAATCTTTCTCTAGTAAATCAGTGCAGGTTCAGAAATATCAAAGATTTGTAACACCTACACAGTCCACTGAGCAGGTGTGGTTACTCCTTTTCAGCCAAATGCAAGAGAGTAATGAACAACTGCTTCAAGCTTTATATCTCTTTATCTTTCAGTCTGGCCTCTGGCAGGCACAGTATTGGAACAGTTTCATTCCAGTATATATTATCTCTGCAGATTATAAATTCTTATTTCCCTGTAAAGGTACTTACAGCAAAGACAGTAAATCCACTACTGCTGGAAATGAGTCTGGAAATAGGCAGGGAAAGATCTGAACCAGGGCTTATCCTCCAGTTTATGGGGCATTTATTAAAACCCAGCAGGAGCAGAAAGATCAGTCCATTTTCCTTCCTGCCAGAAATTGGCCCTGCAACATCTGCAAGAAGGGTTATTAATCAGTTCTTACTGTTCCAGTCTTCGGGTTGCTTCTGCCAGTTCTACTGCCTCAGTTCTTGCAGGCTTACATCCATTACTTACTCCAACCCACCTCATTCATGTTATTCTGTAATACAAGATCCTCTGTTTCTTGCAGCAATTTACCCTTCACCTCCAAATAGTCCAGCCATTTCCAACAGTTCAGAATGTTTCCAAAACAGAAGCAGTCATTTTGGACTGTGTCTGTATTGTGCATAGACCAAAGGAGCCCTTATCTATGACAAGGGTTCATAAACTGGATGAACAGTCAATTTTTCATGGATATAAAAGGATGACAGCAAGTATATGCTTACATACCAAAAAGAAAATATGATAAAAGAAATTCTGGGGGAAAAAAAAGAAAAAAGAAAAGTAGCTGTATGTTATTGGTAGGAAACATGGAAGGTCACTAAAACATCTGCTGAATTGTGTTAGCTGTTAAATGTTTTTCCAAGGAGGCAGGAGTTGTATTGTCTTTCAGCAGCTTTGATTATTTAGTTAAGTCTCGTATCTCTCTATGTGAGACTGTAGGCAAAGCCTAGCACTTCTCAAGAACATGCAGACAACACAGCAGGATAGCAAAAGTACTGCAGAGGTTTATGTTTCATATTATTTGTTGACTACTGACTGCGTTTCAGTATTTTAAAGAACAGCAGGGCTGACAGAAAAAGAAAAGGCTCCCTACCTGCCAGAATGCTACCATTTTGAAAAAACACTATCTTTGTCTACATTTTTCAGCATTCCCATGCATCAAGCTGATGGGAAATAATTTTCTTTTCCTCCACAAGAAGATGATCCTTGATATAACTGAGTGGAGTGAAAAAACCCATAAACCTAAAGCATAAACAAGACATAAAAAAGAAGGTCACAGAAAGGTGGCTTGCAAGATAGAAGAAAAAAATGCAGTTAACATGCTTTGGAAAGTACATTTCAGCACGTATGATTCTTAGTTGAACCTGTAACAGTTGTCAGCTGGCAGTGTATGCAACTGTCCTCAACGCCTGATGCAGAATTAAATTTGTCTCTGTGGGGGATGATGGAAGGAAGTCTCAATTTATGTCCCTGCTTGTCACCCCATCAACTAGATCATGCACTGGAGCTCTTTTGTCTTTAGCAAGGCAGCTAGCCAACAGTGAGCATAGTAAACCTAACTGTAAAATAACTTAAGACATAATCCTATCATTTAAGACACTCCAGCCTTCACTTTCATTTCTTTAAATCAGTTTTTTGTTCAACTTGACATTTGCCAAAATGCCTCTGCACAGAACCTACATGTGGCATTTTGTTGTTGCAAGAAGCATTGTCACGGCAGTAACTGTATGTGTCTACACCTGAAAAAAGGGAAAACAAGAAAGAATCCATCATAATTTCTGACACGTCTATTATGTGAATAACTGGAACTAAGATGTAAAGTTAATATTGCGGCTCTTTCAGGGACCTATCACTAATTAAATGTGAAGAGGTTTGGCAGACATGGAGAAGTAATGATGAGTGGGAAACTACATGTCTTGCTTCACTTTGGTCATCTCCTGGCCTGTTGAAGCTTTGCGTTTGTTCAAGTTGCCCAGGACAGAAGAGTGCCTGCATGCTCAGGTTCTCTGGAGTAGCAAAGCTGTCGGGTCCCTGCTGCAGAAGGGACAGTGCAGGGGCAAAACACTCATAACAGAGAGAGACTGCAAGTATAAATGGAATTACAGGACACTTATCAACAATGAGAGCCATGCAGTAGTCTACAGACTAGTGCAGACAGGCTCACAGCCCCTGTTGCCCATGGAGAGGACAGGAAAGCTCATTACCTGCTCTGTCTTCTCAGGTTCCCTACTGAAGGAGCTACTGACTTCATCTCAGGTTGGGACCTGGCAGCAAATTAACATGGATGCAATGCTATGGTGAAGTTCATCTCCTCAGTCAAAGAAAAAGCAAAGACAAGTCAAAGGGACAGGTTCATTCTTATCTGATACACTGACAGGGGAGCTACAAGAGGTGGGGGGCAGAGAAGGAAGTTTTTCCGAGTTATTCATAAGAATTTCTTTGTTTGTTTTCATATTGTAGCCTGCTGAAAGCACACAGGAAACTATGAAAGGGTGGAGAACACAGCAGGAAAATACACAGCAAGAGCCTTAGGTACACATCTTCCAAAGGATAACAAGTGGGCCACAAACTAGAAAAGCTATGACTGATTCTTCATCATAATTGCCATGAAATAGCTATTATACAGACTTTGAAATATTGCTTCTATTTTTAAGAGCTTCCTGTCAGTACTGTTTCTCAAAGGGAGGGAGAGGGGAGAAGAGGGGGACCTCCTGTGTCCCCATCTGTACCCAATCTTCTGAAAATGTTGGGAATGTATTAAAAACCAGATGAAACATGAACTACAGACATATCTAAGTAAACATAATACAATTAGAATTCATCAAGTGTACTGGAGCTAAACTTACAGCACTGCAGTGCAGAGGGCAAGGCACACAATGACACATTCAGTCAGTAGAGATTGTGCAACATTTCATGGGGAAGGAGCCCTTCAGAGTGAATAGCTTTACTTCTCGGAAGCATTATGATGATTTTGAAGCCTTAAATGCCTTTATTCCTCCCTGTGTTACATCTGAGGTACAAGTAACCATTCAATCAAGAGAGAATGAGTCAGCTATCACAACCTGGTGAAGCATGTTGAAGCAAAGCATCAGCATGCTGACGCATTACCTACACGTATGCGCAGACACCATTCAAGAGATCAAGGAACGGAATCCAACCATGTTTCCCACACAGTAATGCAATGCTTGCTAATCAAAATCTCTAATCCTGTGCTGGCAAAGCAAAGGAGATGGTACAGCCTAGTGTTTCCTTTTATCTTATCTTAATTTTATGACTCTTAAGTAGCATAACAAAAAGAAATTTGATTCTATTGGCAGTATAACAAAGAAAAATCAGTTAAAACGGGGACTGATGAGAGCTTCAAGCAGATTTAACTGACGCATATTACATGAGAGAGAATTTTAGGTTGCAGATGATACACAAAGACAGGGAAAACAAGCTTAACCTCTAACCTTTATTTTGTAAGTTATTATCATTCTAAATGCAAGATTACCACAATGAAGTGTTCCATTTTACAGGGTCACATGTTTGAGTGTCTGGACTGTAAGTTAACTAGATTTAACTTATTCAACAAGTTATCACCAATCTAACTTGTAATTAACATCTTTTATTCCTTTCCCATGTGCTACCAAGAGACACTAAGAATATTCTATAGGCAGTGTCTTAGTTCACACACTCAAGTGACCATGCATACTATTGCACTGTCTGACTTTCTTAATTACCATTAACGAAAGCTGTTGCTAGTTTTCTATTAAACAGTGCAAGTGCAAAGACACACACATGAAGATGGCATGCTCTTCTGGTCAATAAAAAAGCTTATCCAGATTGCAGCACAAAAATGTATCAAGAGAAAGACAAAAAAAGCCAAACTGAACCAACCCAGAACCTGCATGAAACTGTTAAAATTATTATGACTGTGCCTAACGACAAGAGCTTTTCTCATCACTGTTACCAATGCTCCCTTGGTACCAGAGTGGAGACCCAGTCAGATCTCAGTTACAAAAACGGTAAGAGTCACTAAAAGCTTGTGGCTCTGACCTTCTACAGTAGCACCCAGGCCCCTTACAAGAATACCTGCTGGAATTGCCTTCCACCATAGAGGAAGATTTGATAAGATGTTAAGGCAAATCTATTCCTCACTTAACAGAAACCTCTGCCAAAACCTGCTGTCCTCTATATGAACAGCTGGGAAAGAAAATTACTTAGAACCAATGGTTAAAATATATATAGTTACAGTTCTTACTGCACCTTGAATCACTTTGTTTTTTAAGCAAATAAACTGCTTTCATTTATATGTGAACACTGATTGAGGGTTAAAAATCTTACCTAGGGAATGCCTTTACACAACAGATTACCTCAACTCATTGATTTCAGTAGAAATTATGAATGTGTGAGAACATCAGATTTTCTCTTTAAAGCAGAAGGAGCAAAATCCCATTTTTTAATTAAAACAAAATCTGATCATTACTGTGGGGAAAACACAGTAATACAAATTTGTTTTATTTGGGCTGATGCCCCCACCAGCAGCATTCACTTGGGGTTCATAATCTGCATGACTTCAGGTACCAAATGAGTACAGAAACCCAACTCCATCCTTACCCAGTTTCAGAAGATGCTTCCTCATGGGAAATCCACATGGGAAGAAACGTTTCTTCTCTTTCACTCTCCCCATTCTGGTTGCTAAAGAGTACACATTAGTTTCTTGCGCAACTGAAATGTCAATGAGTATTTTCTAAGGGTAGCAATATTTCAGGACTTGAGATCAGTGCAGCTGTAGTTGAACAGAATTCTACTTTTAGTGCCTAAATTTGTTCGAAAAGGTAAAGAGGAATTTGGCACTGGTTGAAAACTAAAGTACATTAAACACAGACTGTATTTACAGAGAACTGTTTAATTTATTCCTCATTACCAATGGCTGCAAGTAAATGATGATATTTGTTTGAGGTTAAGACAAAATACAGACAGCATTCAAAAAAGAAATCCCATCCCCCACAAGCAACAGAGAAATCTTACAGATGAAAGAGGCTTCATTCTCAGAACAACAACTAACTTTAGAAAGAGAGTTAATCATTTTAGGGGTCAAAAATTTGACTGCATTGGAGCAAGTGCATTTCTGCAATTTACAAACTACCAGGTCCCAACCTCTGTATCAGGCCTTCCCTGAACTGTATTACTTCACTTTGCTGACTAAAAAATTGGAAAGAGTTGCAGTCATAGGGAGAAAATAAAGATGTGCAGAAGTGTATTTTTGGTCATTACATGGATTGCAGAGATCCTAACCAAAGGTGATTTACGCCAGACACAACTTTTGGGATTTGGTAGCCATCTCTTAAAAAATAAACTTGACAGAATGGAAGTGGCTTTTCCAAACAACTTCATACACATTCTTCCATTCTTGGCAAGCTGAAGCTTTTGCTAAAATAACAGCAGCAACTGCTGAGCTTAATTGTTAACACTGCCTTACTGAGTACCAGCTTTTATTGATTTATTTTGCAAAAGCTTCAAAATCGACACTCACTAAACTCAAGCTCTTTGTGTTTCTGCCACAGAGCAATCATTTTTCTTCACATTTCTTCAATTGCAAACCCACCACCCTTTATGCTTTCTGCTCTTCTACTGACATATCTTTTTCCTCCTGTTACTCCCACATGAGTATCCCCATTTGTATGGCCTGACTTTAGTGTCATTCATTGCTTTCTTTCTCGCTGAGCGGCCTTTTGTGCCTTTCAGGTTCTGACCCTGTCCCATGCTCAACAGCCCGCGGCGCGGGTGTAGGACGGTGTGTAGTGAAATATTCCACCCAAGGAGGACAGTCATGTCAACAGTACAGCCTCTGGCAGGCATTTGTGCTGCGATAAACAAAGCTAAAGAAAAACTGCATTCACAGAGCAGAAATCTTGAAAACGTACATAGGTCAATTCTGTATAAAAAGTGCTTTTGTTCCTGTTCAGGAACAGGTTTTTTAATTAACTGAATAGGAGGGGTTGTAAAAATCAGGAACAATAACTGAGTCAGCAGCTCAGTCAGTAAGTTCTTCGTAGTTTACAGGGCTCCACATGAGACAGAATAAATGTATTTCATTCAGAGTCAGACGTTTTTATCAATGTGTAGACAGACTTCAGAGCTTGGGCTTGGTAGCCTGAAAGACTGTCTGTGGATCATAGAGCAGCTTATTGTTTCAAAGCTCATATTTCATTTGCTTGCTGAATATACATGTGGTTTACAGTCTCTAGCAGAGTCTGTATTTTTTTCCTCCTCTCCTCCCTCTCTCTCTCTCAATTTAAATGTACTTAAGTATTGCACTCACTACTGGAGAACCTGTTGCTCAAACAGTTCCCAGCATTTGTGTATCAGTAATGGAATGGAGGGGTTGCTGTTCTTGTACGTGATTCAAAAGGCAAATTTTCTTAGGGAAGGCAGTATAATTTGCATTGTCGTTGTCCAGTGCAGACTATAGCTTAGTTTACATGTATATATATGTATAACTTAGCTTACTGTATAAAATTAGGACAGAATTAAATTTGCTATAGCTCTGACCACCAGCAATCATGAGCAAGTTCTGAAAACCAAGTTCACTTAACTTCTGGGACAAATTAGACAACATATTTAAAACTGAGATGAACCCAATTTCCAAAGAAACTCCTTAATTACACAACAGATGTGTTTTTTTCAGCTAAATTCTCCTGTCAAGGAGAGCACTTAGTGTCAAGTACATTTATGCTACGGCCAAAACTATATTAAAGAGAATTTAAAATAAGCGTAGAGCCAAAATAATACATTATCTGAAAACCACCTACACATGTAGTAGCTTATGCTCCAAAAATTCTCATCCATAACATTGGACTATTTATCATGCATGCAAAGTAACTTGTGGCAAGTAAACACTTCTAATGCTTTTGGTTTAGGATCAGCAGCCACATTTATATCATTGCCTCAGTTAAGAAGCAGAAGGTGTTTTGATACTTGTATTCTACATGAAGTAAACCACTTCGCTCATTCTGTATGAATGCATCAGAGTTTGTCAGATTCATTTGTCTGGTTTCCAGTACAAGATGGACATTGATTCAGCAAGACAAAAACTCCTGATAACAGCTCAAGCTGAACGAAGGGAGCATTTAAGAATGAGCTTAAAAAAAAGGAAAAAGGAAAAGAAGAGTTGAAAAGATCGGTGAATAGAGACGGTGGGTGAGAGCACACTGCTTCAGCCTCACCACTTCATTTAATTTTCATTGCTACTCTAAAAAGCAGAGAAGATGACAAATTAGAATTCAGATCCAAGCAAGATATGCATCTGCCTTAGTTCTCTTGAACACATTCTGTCACACACACATTGTTTCATATTGGTTCAATAAAGGATATTAAATAAGGTGGGTACCATCTAAACCTCTTTGGCAATTCAAATGATCACAGCTGAACCCAAAGGTATACAGAATACCCAGCCAATTTTTCCTTCTCGTAGTATGCTTGTCAGCTTGCCAAGAGCCAAATGAAACCAGGTAGTAGATACAGTCTAGCCTAAACCAGCTCAACATAAAATAAATGCTACAGACTACATACAGGGTGGTTTAATTTCTGGAGCGTTTTTAGAAGATCACTTCGGGGATTTTGTTTTCTCCATTTAAATGACAATTCATGATTTAAAGTGCTGCATTATGCCTTGCTAATGCCTATTGAAATGCTATTCAATATTTAATCCTATATGTGCTTCTAGTGAAACCTTCTGGCTAACATTGGTTTCTGGGCTTCTCCAGTTGAAATCCATTTTTGCACCAATGCCATCTCATAGCCTTTCATTGAAAGGGCTGTAGAGTGGTTGGCCACTTATTTGTCTTTGAACGCACACGGACTCCCCAGCTGCTAGATTATCACAATTTATGTTTTTACATACAGATTTCTAATTACAAAAGCTAACATTAGCAGCTGCAAATGCTCCAGAGAAATTCTGTGCTTTAAATTTCTGCAAAATAACTTTGGTTTTGAAACAAGGTGACATTAAATCTACCTCTGGGATTAAGAGAGCAACTATTAATATTGATGTTAAAAAAAAAAGAAGTTATTCCTTGAAAAATGAAACTAAATCAATACTGGGCAGTTTGCATTAGCATGCAGATTTAAGGTGGTGAAGATGCCATGGATGGGAAAAAAGGGCATTAGGGTTTCAGACACTTAGAAATGGTTACTGTAGATATCGAGAGACACGGATAATGCTTAGAGATCAGAAAAACTAGGACGCTCCAAACAAAGAACCACCAAATCCCAAAACTGTCAGAAGATCAATCTTTGCTAGTGTTATCACAGAATACTTCCTTTTCCAACTACTCACTACTGCATATCCAGCAAGAGCAAACCCCAACATCATGGATGGCCTCTCACACATCAAGTCCTCTACAGATGTACAGTGGCACAGTCATTATCAGGCTGCAGCTCACTTGGAGAAGTCATCTGCTCCAAGGAAGCACCTCAACACTTCTCTCACCCTTTCTATCTACCACCTTCTTCTACCATGGCAAGTTGCCTTGAGGGGACCAACTGTCTATCCTGCCAAATCCCTGCCATTGAAAGCCATGGTCTTTACCATCAGAAAGCTTTGCTAATGCTGCGTGACAGGTTCATATAAAGTAGCCACTGGCATGGCTTACTCTGACTGGACATATGGCACCACTGCTAATAGGCTTTTCTACACATAGTTTCAATGCCTGGTTAATGAAATTGGTATAAAACATGTTTATTTAAATCACTGGAAAGACAGTGACATAAAATAAGCTAAGCAAGATACAATCTAGTTAATAGTCTGTGTCATCAGCTGGGGGCTGACTGAAAGGATGCTGAAGTGAGTGATTCCAGGGTCCACACCTTTATTACCTACAATCACTCATCTTGCTTTGAGCACAACATGCAAGCCTCCTCAGCTGCTCGTTAGTCCAAATTGCCCAAGTGGGTGGAAGCTTAAATGCCTGTAGAAGTTACTTAATGTCCTACCCAGAGGTTACTTTTCACCATATCCCAGCACTGTATTCCTGCCTGCTACAGGCTCTTCATGGCTGACCAGGCAGCTCAGTTGCCAGCTTCAGGAAGGCTCATCTGAGCCAACTCTCAGAAAGCTGTATGCCAAATGACCCAAGATTTTTCTTGGACAAGAGTCAGAAAAACACTTTGCATGCTTTACATCTGATTTACATTAAACAAGCCTTATGATAGCCAAACACCATGAAGTGACTAACACCTGAAATATGATATAAAGGTGGCTATTTTTCATCTTCCACAGTAGAGAAGACAAGTGGTGTATCTAAGCAGAACAGAGGCATACAAGCGTCACGCGTGCTATCACACACACCTGCTTCCTTGAACCAGCACGCCTGACAAGAGTAAGGTAGATACGGCAGCACCGGGTTTCATCCTCAGCAGCACAGGATCTATATGCAGGGACAGCCTGCATATAGACTGTGGTTGCTATCACATGCTGGGCTGCTGCTGCATCCCTGCACTTGTTAAGCAGGCAAGCTAGGACACGCTGTAACCTCACACGTCCCTTGTGCTGTGCTGTGCAAACCCTACATGCCTCACTTCCAGGATTCCTAGGAAAAAGGCTAAGGCCATGTCAGACAGTTGATCAATGAAGCCTGCACATATCATCGTTCAGATTTCAAGGTTAGCATGGCCCTTTACATTTTACTTACTAGATTTTCACCTGGCAAACATCAAGCGTGCCAGTTTTTCCCTACTCCCCCTCTCCCTCACTCAGAATTACTTATCTCTGAAGAAAAGGAAAAGGAAGCAAATGAATAGGTTAAAAATCTGTTCTGTGATCCCGCTGAGGAAGTAGTATCACTCTCAAAATCACAAAAAAAAGACTAATTAGTAAATAAATTAGGCCAGATACAAATCCTTCACAACAGCAGAGCTACAATATTAGCAGCTTACATATACCAGAAATACAACCTCCCCCCCCCTTCAGATCTTCATTAAAGATTATAATATGAAGCTATGGGCTAATCCAGGAATACCAGACAATGTAATTACACTTTCTACTGAGAAATTAAACCAAATCTATGCCTCATCAGACCAAGCTTTCTGACATGTTTCTGCTTTTGATATGCAACATCTGCCTGAAAATGAGATTTTCATTTCCTTTATGAAATCTGATACCACTTCCATGGCTGAACTTAAGCAGCATTGATGGAAATAAGTGAGTGGAGGAAAAAGAGCAATTGTTGGGTCACCTGACTAAGCCTTACAAAATAGTTCAACCTCTAAACAGTAAAAATGTTAGAACAGGACAACTTTTTTATAGGTCAAGGCAATAAGGCAAGACAAGAATAATCAGAATTTATTTTTCAAAAAAATATATTTTAAAATTCTTCCTTCAGGTCCACAATTACCTAGGGTCTCACCCCTCACTAAATAATTCCTCTGACATTGTAGCGCTATCTCATGAATGTGTTTTTTTTCAAGCAAATGGCCCCAACGAAACAATTTTACATACGCAATATAAAGACAAGGAATTGACACTACGGTTATGCTGGATCAGCTCATCCACTACCTTCATCACCTACCACCTGCTGTCACTGAGCAATGTGAAGCACAGTGAGCTTTAGGCACCAACCCATCTGGAGGATCTGGGCAGTGCCTATCAGCTGAACATAATCTACACTAAGGAGAACCACATGAGGAAAGATTTAACTCAAAAAATGCTTGCTCTAAGTTTTATTTTACGAAGTTGTTATACCAATAAAAAAGTGCTTTTCTGAAGGAGGAATGCAAGCCTGCATATTTCCATCCGTGGTTTACCTTATGCTAACAACTTGCCCATTTTTCAGCAGTCTCTTTCCAAAGGATCTTAAACTTCCTATGAAAACTCTATTTCAGTATGTGTACAGAATAATTCTTTATTCAGAAACTAAGTTAAACTTCTCTGCTCTTGGTACATATCTGAATTTAGTTAGCATTATTTCTTTATTTTCTGCAGCAGAACTATTCCAACATACTTTCCCAATGCTTCGATGCACAGAGAAGGGATACCTACATGCTCAGTGTCCTCAAGTAAGGCTGGACAACCCTACATCTTGGTAAGAGACTTGAGTTCATGCTACTCTTCTGTTTCATTTGAGCTAGCCATCTGAGGCCAGTCTCTCACAGACCTGCTACAAAATCAAACTTTTTGCTGCAGTCAGAACTGTATATCCATTAAAACAAGAAAAGAACTGATCCAAATACAATCCTTGGGGCAGAGCAGCTCATTATAGACCCCCATGGTCAGAGAATCATGAACATGGGAACTAAATTTCAAGCCACTGCTTGAAATCCATCAGGACAAGAAATGCATGAGCATTCACATGTTGAATGTTATATGTTGAAGTTTTAAATCACCAGTTATTGTATGGTACAATTTTCTTCCCTATTTCCATTATGAATCTGAGAAGATTTTCAATGAAAAAAGGACTCCAATCTTCAGACTGAACTCAGCATGGTCATACGATAGTTTCAACAGATCAGCATTCCCAGGGAAAAAAATGGTATAGCTGAAAATAAATGCTGCCAACTCTATTTTCAAACTGCTATAAAGAGATCATTATGAATGTTCCTTCACAATATTCATTCACTCTTATACTAATAATCTGTATTTGATACAAATTTTCTGGTGATGGAAATGCAATAGAAAGCAACAGCAAGATGTCTTGCCCACGCTGCCATCAATTCAGCAGGAAAAAAATCAACCTGCATCCCTCTGGTTAAAGCAAAGTTTCATCAACACACGTCAGTTAGCAAGATCTGGAGCTGTGTATATGTTCTTCTAATGATTTCCAAGTAATGCTTGCTCATAACAGAAATTAAAATAATAGCTCAATCCTTTCAGGCTCGACAGTTTTCTAAAAATTAAACTGCTTTATTTCAGCTTCATCCATTACCAAGAGTAGGAAATCATTCTTGCACCAGAAGGGGGTTCCTTCTCATAAGAAAATCTACAGGATAATCCTATATGTTGCAGCATTCAGACAAGCCAGCCAGCACAAGGGGTGCATTGTTAGAAGCCCCTGGCCTTGCAGGGGCACCCTGGCTCCCCTTAGGGCAAGGGCTCAAAGGCTTTATACAAAGCAGTGGAAGGGGCAAGCTGCAATTCATGCTCTGCCCTGCTTTTTCTCCTCGCTGGGTGCCAGAGCCGACGCCTTGGAGAGAGAGGTTTCAAAGATCAGATCTTTGCCCTGACTTTCTACACTCTCCTGCCTTGACAGCCCGAAGGCTGGTGGCAGAGAGAGTACTGTGGTTGTATTGCCTACCTGTCAGGACGAGTCCCACAGGAGAATAAACACAGTTGAGCTATTACACAGAGGGAGTTTTGTTTTCATTTGGCATCAGAACTGATACAGAGAATCAAGGGAGAATCAGCGCTCAAGATTTATTTGTATATCAAGGGGAAATCCAGAAGCCACTGAAATTGTTTATGGCAGGTTGAAAGAATAATACAAAGAACAAACATTGCGCTGACAGACATCCAGATGGCATCTGCAGGCAAACCTCAAAGCCTTTAGCCCAGCTAAGTTTTGTTAATTTACATATTGCTTCAGGATTTTATTTGTATTTAATTAATATAACTTCTATTAATAATATTTAAAAGTATCAAATTATGAAGGTTTCAGAGAAATGAGATTTGCCCTTCTGCCCTCCCCCTGACTTTGTTTTATGATTGAATTACATTTACTTGCTCGAACAAAATGGTTCAAGCAACTGCTACGGGTGACAAAGAGGAAGGAATGAAGGAAAAGGTGAAATGCGCTGGGTAACTAAATGATGCTGCTTGTGCATCCACAGGGCTCTTCTGTGACAGAGTTTCACAGATTTCCCACCAAGTCACTCGTTGCCATGAATAGGCTACTCTTTGGAAAAGATAACATTCACACAGAGCAGGAGAAGGCAGGTCCATCACCTTGTATCCAAACATTTTTCTTCCTACATAGACTCACTCTGGCAACTTCTATTGTAATTTGAAAGCCTTGCATCTAGGAGCATGATGTCAAACAACAGCAAGGAACATTTCTGTACTAGATACAAAAGTAAGTCAGGAGTGGCATGTCAAGGACTTGCAGCATCCTGCGGAGGCCACTGTCTCCTCGGATGTAATCAGGGCACAGGTATTCAGACTTGTTCTAAGTCGAAGAGCCAAGAAAGTTGAAAATATCCATCCACAATTTGTATGAATTAAAAGTTAACTAGGCACACCCTTTCTTTCTAGGGTCCCATTCTGTGATATCAAAATTTCTGTACCAATGCATTACTAGCCATACCAATGACATCTTTTTCATGAACTAGGTATGAGCAGAAATACTTAACGTTTTCCAGTTTATCCAACTATATCATTAGAGATTGCGACTGGAAGTAAGAAAAGGTGAAAAAGTGGAACTGAATCCTTCACTTCTATGTAATGGGTCCAAAATCAAAAATAGATTTATAAAATGCTCTTATTAATCTCCCTTCAAATGAAAGTGATGGCTAGATTTGCTAGTGATTTAGGGACCCTAAGAGATTTATTTGTAAATGGCTGGCTCAGACTCTACTAAATCCTCCTTTTTATTTAGCCAGTTTGCTGACCTGGTAACTATCCAATACATAAATTTTAATGAGAAAAATATCCAACCACCTCCAGCACATGAAACCTCTGTAACATACATCAGAAAGGGAAAAAACCCAACAGTGTTGGTTTACACAATACCAGGGGGAGACCTTTCCAACAGCAGATGAATTCAATGCTGAGAAGAGGCCCAAGTCATCTGTACAGGCAATGTATTTTGTGATTAACTGCACAACTAATCTGTTGTTACTTATTCTTTTTCCTTCAGTATAGATGAACCCTCTGTAGCAAGGAAGAGGGTTTTGGACAAAAGCCCTCATTTTGTTCAGTACGATACAGCCTCCTCAACCCTTACACTGCCACTTGAACCTTCAAATCGTATAAAGGTAAGAGAAGGACATCTTGAAGTTAATAAAGCAAATAACTGATTTTAGTCTCCTTTGGGTTTAATGTCACATCCTAACCTAAGTAAAAACTTCTGCGTAATATTTTCCGTGCTGGGTAGTTTATACAAACATCCCCTATGGGTATTTTTTGGCTTTCCAGGAAAAGAGACAGTTGTTAACATACTGAAAAGATTTCCAATCAGATGTTTGGTGGAGGCTGGAGAGGAAGGCATTAAGCATCTCCTTGCACATGACTGATTAGCATCCACTGCAGGCTAATGGATTGCTGCACTTGTCTAAGGAAAAGATTTTAGGCTTTATCAGTGACATTTTAGATCACAGCCAGGGAAGGCTTGCTGATCTACCATGACTCACCCGGATTAATAGTTTCCTTAACAAATTTAGTATTACTGCAAAAAGTATGAAAGTGCCTGCAGCATCCCAGAAAAAAAATGCTCAGCAAAAGCCATTTTTGATGGATGCTGATATTTTTATATCACAACACCCAAGAATACAATTCACATACTAAATGTGTTCCTCTTAGATAAAGCTTATATAGATTTTTGTCCATCAAGGCTTGGAGAAATGCAAGCACAATTCCCAAAAGATGAAGGAATTCCCATTCTCATAGTTAGAAGTGAAAGGAGTGGGCTGGAGAGGGAAGTGACTGTAGTTAAAACTGTCAAGGAGTCTCACTGAATGAATATGCATTGCTTGACCTGAATCTATTCCAGTTTCACATGGAACAGAACGTTTGTTTCTAGCTGAAGAAAAGAAAAATAAATGGGTTTTCATGGCTTTCCTGCATAAAGCTGTACTTGAGTTTGTTTTGAGATAGAGCTTTTGGTAAAATAGTTTGGTTAATATTAAATAGTTCAAAGCACTTCAGGCTGGTAAACGATAAAGTAGGCAGATTGTTGGCTCACTAAAATAAAAGTGCTTTCAAGTTTTGTACAATACACAGAAAACCACCCTTAATTTCAAGCACAGAAAACCACGATCAGCAGGAGATCCCTGTTCATACTCCATTAAATAGGATGGAATTTATTGCTCAGTAATAAAAGTTCAGGATGTCAGATTTTTGCCGTTTGCTGCAAAGTTGGATGTTAGTGTGAGAAGCAAGTGTGACACAGAAGAGTTGTTGAAGCATGCTAAAGCAAGTGTTCTGCAAACTCTTCCAGAAGGCCTGATTTCAGAAGTCTGTCATGTTAAAGTGGTCAGCTTTAGGTTTCTGAACCCAAACATGTCCTAGCACAGTATCAGAACTTCACATACTCATTCCCAAGAGGAATGCATGACTAACCTACTTTTTAAGGGTACCTATGCTGGGCTACGAGACATGGGTCAGGACTTAGGATTCACTTTTGGGGGAAATTCTGCACTGAGAGGGATTTTTGGAAAGCAATTTTTGGAAAGTGTTATTACCAGCACTACAACAAATTATGACAGACAGAAAAGGAAACGAAAAAAAAGAAAAATATCAGTAATATTATGGATATATCTAGCAAGGAACTAAACTCACATAAAACTATAAAAATTTGAAGCTTAGAAATCACAGTCCTTTAGTTACAAAACCAAAACTATACCCCAGTAAACAAAGTGGACTTATACCTATTGTATCCCAAGGAACAAGGATAAAAAAAGAGGTGAGGATTCAGTGGAAGCTATTTGGCATCTACCCCAAAAAGCCACTAATCCCTCTCCTTCCATCCCTCTCTGAAGCCCTAGTCCATCAGAAGGCCAAGAGCTTCCAAGGAACTAACTTATGCCCTGGTTTAAGGGAAATCTAGAACCCCACATATGGAAAAGGCAGCAGTGAGGCTCAAGTACATCAGGGTCTGACATCTGACACCAAGAAAGTTTGAGCACCCAGAAAATTTTTGGGAGATGGTATGAAAAATAGGCAAAATGCTGTTTTTTCTTAAAAAAAATGAAAAAATCCTAAAATGCAAAGCTTGTGTTTTGCTCCTACCTGGCCACTGTGTGGATGTTTGCCTAGCTCAAGAGACAACCTGGAGGGGTGGGGAAAATTTCCTGGAAGGAAGAAGACAAGGAGGTTGAAGAAAGAAGAAAACTGTGTCTCAGGACAACTGCTCAGATAAGTACTCAGATAAGTATTCCCAGTTTGGATGCAAAAGGGCTGAAACCCAGTTATCACAAGTTCACAGCCCGTAGAACTGAGACCTCGTCTCTCAAGACAAGGGAAGAGAGGGGGAGGAGAACCAGCAAGTTAGCCAAGAAAGACCATCTGTTAAGTGAACCTCAGTATGAACTCAAGACCTGCCCTTACTAAGCTCGAACATTAACAGAAGTGTCCAGAAACACCAACAGCTAAGCTGAAAAATTCCTTTAAATCAATAAAAATAAAAAAAAAACCCTACAGTGTCTTATTTCAAAATAGTGTTAGGATATGCTATAGCAAATTAGCCACAAATTTGATACAAAATAAACCTTGCAACAAACTGCAAAATGAGGATATTCTTAGTATTTTTGAAGGCATATAGTTCTCAATTAGGAATAAGTGAATAGTTAAATTATATGCACATGCCAAATTTTCTCCTGGCAGTATTTGTATACTTTAGAAAGAATTATTTGGGGGAGGATACAAGGAAGAAGAGGGAGAATAAACCCTCCCCCACACATCCCCAGCTCCTAGCAGAAAAGAAGAAAAAAGTTTATCTGAACATCAGCTCCAAATATCATATTTTCATTTAGAGGACAGGGAACCTGAGAAACCAGATGGCTATATAACCCTTAACAATATAGCCTGTAGTACCCCACAAAGCTTCCTTTCCAAGGAAGACATTTCACCAGTGTACTGTAGGTCCTTGTCCTTAATTTCACAGGGACTTCTGGAAATCAAGAAATATAACCTTCTGCTCAAAGTTAGACTAACCTCAAAGATGGATTCCAACACCCCATTCCATCAAAGTCTGAAGGATGCCACCATGGCATCTCTAGGTGATTCATTCCCTGCTTTAACCACAGTTGTGGTGACAACCTTACCTTTCCTTACATCCAAGTGCATTTTTCCCTGTTGGAACTGTATACATTATCCTTTCATCGTGCACCTCTGAGAATAACCTGACTTGTCTGCTCTACAAACCTGCCCTGGCTGGTGGAAAACTGTCCTTGCATTCTCCAAACTGAACAAGCCTACTTTCTTTTGGCTTTCTTCACACACCATGTGCTACAACTCAAAGTTGTGGAGAGCTCTTCAAAATGGTCTTTCTAGCAAACTTATTTAGTTTTGAAGTCAGCAATCTTCCTTCTTTGACACTCCCTACTTCCCTTTATATATTATGTTGTCGCCATTTCCCTCAACATAAAGCATGTATAGTTTCATAATTGTATCTATAAAGGATTAATGGAGGGTTAAACAAATGCTGGAAATGTGAGCCAAGTTTCCAAATAAATTAATGACATATTTAACATGAAAAAATATCCACACCATCAACTGCTTGGTTCCACTTTTTCCTCAGATTTTGCAGCCTTCAGGATCATAGAATGGTTTGGGTTGCATGGGACATTAAAGATCATCTATTTCCAAACCCCTTGCCATGGGCAAGGACATCTTCCACTAGTTTTTAGCTTTTCCTTACTAAGAACAAAAGAAATTTGCCTCAGTAATTATGTTACTCCAGAAACTGTGGTCTTAGACAAAATACCAAATGAAACAATTACTGAAGTAAAAAAAAAAAATTAAAAAATTAAGAGTTGAGAGGAGTTCCTTTCATTGTAACTGAACAGTCCCCTCCCTGCTATAGGAAGAAAAAAAGTTAAAAGATGCTCCTCTGACAACAAAAAAATTAATAGAAATATTAATGTCATAAACCAAACAGGCACAGAGACTGAAAAAGACTCGGAGAGAGGTTACAAAATGCCAGTCATGAGAAAACCCTCCTTCCACTCCCATGAGAGCTGCTAATCTCTTACTTACCCCCTCAGCATTTTGCAAAATAAATTATGAAGCTAGAAGGAGCCAATGTAACCATCTAAGTCTTATCTCTTTGATAGTACAAGGCAGAGGATTGCAATGAATTATTTCTTTTGGGTTAAGGCTTATGAGTTTTCACTTTTCCCAAGCAGGACAAATATATTCTTCCATCATGCTTGATTGAAATGTTTCCAGGGTAGGAAATTCTACCCTCAAATTCGTATTTTCAACTTGTGCTCATTGCTAACATTTTGTTTACTTTCTATTAGAATTCTGCTGTGACTTGATCTGCCAGTCTCTCTCAGCTTTAAAATTTCGTAGCTTAATTTTACTGCTTTGATAAGGGAAAGCTCTTGGAGATTACAGCTGAATAAAACTAACTTCCCTTTCAAACCCCCAGAGTTTGCAAGCAATATTATTTTCCAGCCAATCATGTTTATGTCTCTCTTCTAGGAACCCTGCTTTTCCCCTGGTATCTCTTCCACTGTGAAAACCAGACATTAATTCTATTTTAGCTGCAGTCACATCAGTCCCAAAGAGAGGAGATCTGTATGTGCCTCTTTCAGATACTGTTGGTTATATTAGGCCCATTTACCACAGAAATCAGACATAAATCTCACAGTGGATAACCAAACCCTTTTCAGAAATGGTGCTTCTTAAAATAGTGTTTCACTATGCTGTAAATGTAACTTACATTCCTTTATTTGTACATATATAATTTTTATACCTGCTTGAGCTGAAACAAATACTATTTTAATGCAGATCAATATGTAAGCTGGTTTTGTTTACTACTTAAGTCTGACCTTCTGTTTCCCAGTCCTTTAATTCATTAACAGAAATACTAAAAACCATGCAAATGAGAAAGAATGGATATGAACACAGCTTTAAACAACCTCAGTTCTCAGAAAATAAAGAGCTGATGTCCAAAGGTTCCCTCTTTCCTCCCTTCTAATGTGGAGTTTGTTGTCTCTAAATCAATTTTGGCAAATACCTGATTTGGTCCTATAAACTTCCAGCATATTAGACATCTCAAACTATCCACGTAATTTATGCTAGTATGTAGCATCCTCATATTCAGAGAAGTTTTTTGGTATACTTGGAACAAATAATTTAAATCTCCCTTGCTAGAACTGTCTCCTTCAGAAGTTGTGTTTTCTAACTCCTGAACACTCTTGCCACTGTAATCTAGATTTTCAGTTGTCTGAAGGTCAGTGCTGAAAGTGAACACGCTGCTCAGCTGATGCCTCACCAACAGCTAAGAGAGCAGAATCATACCCTACAAACTAAAAGTTTCATCTCAGACACTTCACCCCCCCCCTTTCCTTGAGGCAACATCACGACACACTTGACTCATGTTCAGATTTACAAACAGAAGTAAATTATTACTAAATTTGTTCTCCATATCTAAATATCCAGCTGGAATTAAGGTCTTTGATGTCTGTTGCCAGCAATGCACTTGACACCTGTCTTATAGCCTTTTTTCATGCCTTCATTCTAAAGTGGATTCCCTTTCAACTGTCAACAATTTTCAGACTGCAACCAAGTAACTCGGGTGGCTGATTTTCACACATATCAGAAAGCCATTTTCTTAAAAAATAAATACAAACATAGAAGAGTGGTAGATGCAGACCACAAGTACCACTTGCTCGAATCTCAACACTCTGTATGGGTGAAAGGGAACACTTTCATTTTGGTTAATCCCAGCCACCAGTCAGTGTACCAACAGAGTATGGATAATATCTTTGCTGTTTCTTCAGTAAAAAGAAAATCTAACATTGTAAGAAAAGAAAACCAAAAACCAAACAAAATCCCCCAAACCAACAATCAAAGAATAGGGAAAAACAGCTACTGATGGCAAATACAGTATTTTGAAACCAAACTGAACTGTCAAATGGAACAGGAAAAGAAATGATCTTTATTTGCCCTTTAAAGTTTCAGTGAGGTAGAAATCTTAGCGAGCTGAACCATAATTAGGAAGAGGAGGCACCTGCAATGGTCATCAAGATAAACAAGCAAAGTGGTCAGTTGCACACAGGTATTTCTGCCTTTATAGCAATGCAGAAATTGACTACAAAAACACAGCAAGAGAGCACTCAGGCTACAACTCCCTAAAACATTCATGAATTTAGACAACTTCTGTGTCTTATATGTAACACCAACTGTTTTCATCACATACATACTCCCTCTGCTTTAGAAATGCTTGTAAATAATATCAACTCCAAAACTGTACTGTAAATAATATCAACTCCAAAACTGTACTGAGTTTGAACATTTGATAGACTAGATGATGTTTGTTATCTACTATCATTACAACAGTTTTCCAAATGTGATGCTAATATGCAAGACTGGTGATGGCAGTGCAAGATGGGAGAGAGATGAGGAAAAGTCAAAAGAAGCATTTTAAGTATGTGAAGTAATGGGCAGGAGTGACATTGTGCATGTATAAGTGCAAGCGTCTCAACTTCCAATAGTTCCTAACAAACAAAAGCAAATAAACACTATGAAAGAACTGTAGAAGTCTTATTTTTAATAAATAAGATTTCTACCTTTTCTAGATGCTGCTGGTCACAGACTGGTAGTGAATGAAAAATCTATTGCTTGAAGCAATTAAATTTATGTCTTTACTCATCACCTCCTAAGATACACTTAAAAGTTCTGACACAGGCTTTGAATTCCTCAAAGTAAATTAGTCCAAGAAACCAAGAAAACAAAGAAGCTTCTGTGGGATATCCTGCTTCTGAAAGATGTCAAAGCAAACATTTTTTTCCCCTTCTAAGGAAAGAAGTCAGAAGAAACAGAAAGAATACATTAGCGTTTACAGAAATAAACAGAGAAGTAATACCATAAAAGGCAGAAATGAGCCATAAAATCAAGAACTGCAAAATGTGACATCTCAGTGATGCCTCCCCAGTAATGATTAATATTTTCCTTGCCTCATATATCTGCACAAGTTCTGAAAGCTGCTGTATGTCGGGCTAGAGCCTTCCATCTGGAAAGAACAGAATCACTGGATTTCTCTTTTAAAAGCCATAAACCAGAGTAGTGTGAAGGAGTTTAAGTAAGCCAACTCCTGTACTTTGTACACTGAGTACAGAGACCATCCTCAAAGCAGCTAAAATCCTGCAAGTTGCTTTCAAGTATTAGCAGTCATATAGTACTAGTCCTCTTGATTCTGAAGACATCATTTAAGAAACAGTTCTGCCTGTTTGGCAGAATTGAATTGGTAATTAAAGTTGATTTTATTGAATATCTTAAAGTACAGCATTTTATAACAGCACTCAAATCTGACAGGGGAGGGAAATAATGTAGTAAAGACCATTAAAACCCTCCTCATTCATAATGAAAGATGATACTGTCTTACCTGAAACCAAAAGACATGAACTGCATTTTCTGTTAATAAACATAGTTTATCCTTTCCTTCAAATATATTTCCCCAAATTTTATTAAGCAGTGTTTTGTACTACAAGCAATTATTCTAGTTTGCTCAGCGTACAGCCCTTCTCTGCTGTAGGAATGAAATGACCTATCTTTACCCAAAATTTCAAAGTAATTTATGGAAGGAATGCTATTTTACTAAGTACACCAAGGTACACATTATATAAATTCAACAATAGTCTTGTCTGGTAATGGCAGATGAGATTATTCCAAGTTGTAGAAATATTTCTAGATCATAGAATCATAGAATAGTTTGGATCGGAAGGAACACATCCCACTAGATCAGGCTTCCCAAAGCCCCATCCAACCTGGCCTTTAACACCTCCAGGGATGGAGCATCCACAACCTCCCCAGGCAACCTATTCCAGTGCCTCATTACTCTCACAGTAAAGAAATTCTTCCTTATGTCTTGTCTAAATCTGCCCCTTTCCAGTTCATACCCATTGCCCCCAGTCCTATCACTACAAGCCACTGTAAACAGTCCCTCCCCAGTTTTCTTGTAACCCCTTCAGGTATTGGAAGGTCACTATAAGATCTCCTTGGAGCCTTCTCTTCAGCAGGCTGAATGACCAGTCAATATTCTTTCAAATCAAGTGATTAGCCCCCTCCACTCCCTATCGATTAACACAAGAAGTATCTTTAAGAACCTCATAGCTCATCTGATTTTTCAGGATGCTCCCTAAGCTTAAATACTACTAAACCTACTATGCCAATAAAAACTAATGAAAAAAATCTAGGAAGATCAATCATTTGCTTTCTTACACAGATACAATGCTGTACTTTTCACTATATATATATAAAGCTGCTCTATATGTTGGTAAGGCATCTTTACATATTGATCATCTACTACATGCCTAGTACATTTGCCTTTATTGCTGCCCACCTGGTGTTTATAGTGACTATAACATTTAGGATCTAAATTACATCAGAATTAAAATAGTGCCAGGATGTTATTTAAAGAATAAAAATTTTCTTATAACAGTTTTGAGTTCAGACCTATTAGAAAACATCAACAGGGTCTGCCATATGGGTAAAGTGTCTAAATGCATGCGTGGACTCTTTAATCCAAATTAATAACATACAGTGAATGCATGAGGTATAAAAACATGCACCTAGCCTATTCTCTGAACCTTTCTTCCACTGGTACCTAGTAAATGAATGCTTTTGAGAAAGACTTGCAGAGCAAAAGTCTCCTTTAACCCATTCTCAATCAGGAAAGTGTAAAATTATGCAGTAATCAACCATCTTCAATCTTCTAAAGGAGAACTGTTTGAGATCAGAGGTTAGAAAGGTACATCCAGTTAGTGACATATTACAGCACAGGTATACATTAGTGGTTTTGTGCACTGTTTTTTGGGGTTGTTTTTTTAAAATATTAATAGAATCCATTAGAAAAATATCTCTGTTTTAACTCTATAAACAAACAAGCAAAAAAAAATGGTTATTTTTATGGAATCTCCAATGAATTTTTCCACTACAACCACTGGATTTCAGATGCTACAACAGCCTTCCTCATAGTTAATTTCTTAGATTTGGGATTACAGGCAGCAGCTGTCTTCCACGTCTCAAAAATTAGCAGGCGCAACTACAACACAAGAGGTCCATCTTTCCAGTCTGCCATACCAGAGACTGAAGTGGTGATGCCTCTTGTTCACTTGAGCACTGCTGGCTATTCTGTAAGGTTTCTAACATGGCTTTTTCTCCTCCTTGCATAACAAGATAAGTTTCCTCCCCGACTTGCTCCTTCCCACAGAAGATAAATTCCTTAGGTGTTAGAGCAACAAGAATCACAGAATCACAGAATAACCAGGTTGGAAGAGACCCACTGGATCATCGAGTCCAACCATTCCCACCAATCCCTAAATCACGCTCCTAAGTACCTCATCCACCCTCACCTTAAACACCTCCAGGGACGGTGACTCAACCACCTCCCTTGGCAGACCGTTCCAATGCCTAACCACCCTCTCCGTGAATAACTTTTTCCTAATTTCAAGCCTATATCTCCCCTGGCGGAGCTTGAGGTCATTCCCTCTCATCCTGTCCCCTGTCACTTGGGAGAAGAGGCCAGCACCCTCCTCTCCACAACCTCCCTTGAGGTAGTTGTAGAGAGTAATAAGGTCTCCCCTCAGCCTCCTCTTCTCCAGGCTGAACAACCCCAGCTCTCTCAGTCGCTCCTCATAAGGCCTGTTCTCCAGCCCCTTCACCAGCTTTGTTGCTCTTCTCTGGACTCGCTCCAGAGCCTCAACATCCTTCTTGTGGTGAGGGGCCCAGAACTGAACACAGCACTCGAGGTGCGGTCTCACCAGTGCCAAGTACAGAGGGAGAAGAACCTCCCTGGACCTGCTGGTCACGCTGTTTCTGATACAAGCCAAGATGCCATTGGCCTTTTTGGCCACCTGGGCCCACTGCTGGCTCATGTTCAGTCGGCTGTCAACCAACACCCCCAGGTCCTTCTCCTCCAGGCAGCTTTCCAGCCAGGCTTCTCCTAGTTTGTACCTCTGCTTAGGGTTGTTGTGCCCCAAGTGCAGGACCCGGCATTTAGCCTTGTTAAACCTCATGCCGTTGGTCTCAGCCCAGCAGTCCAGCCTGTTCAGGTCCCTTTGCAGAGCCTCCCGACCCTCCAGCAGATCGACACTTCCACCCAGCTTGGTGTCATCTGCAAACTTGCTAAGGGAGCACTCGATGCCTTCATCCAGGTCGTTGATAAAGACATTAAACAGGACTGGACCCAGGACTGAGCCCTGGGGAACCCCACTTGTCACTGGCCTCCAGCTGGATTTAACTCCATTTACCACCACCCTCTGGGCCCGGTCATTCAACCAGTTTTTCACCCAGGAGAGTGTGCGCCCGTCCAGGCCAGAGGCTGACAGTTTCCGAAGCAGAATGCTACGAGAAACTGTATCAAAGACTTTACTAAAGTCCAGGAAGATACATCCACAGCCTTTCCCTCGTCCAAGAGTTTAGTTACTCGGTCATAAAAGGTGATCAGGTTACTCTGGCAAGACCTGCCTTTCATAAACCCGTGTTGACGGGGCCTGATCACCTGGTTCTCTTGCAAGTGCTTCTCGATCACACTCAAGATCACCCGCTCCATGACTTTCCCCGGTACCGAGGTCAGACTGACAGGCCTGTAGTTCCCCGGATCCTCCCTGTGCCCCTTCTTATAGATGGGCACCACATCAGCCAGCCTCCAGTCCAGCGGAACCTCCCCAGTCATCCAGGACTGCTGGAAGATGATGGAAAGGGGTTTGGGCAGCACATCCACCAGTTCCCTCAAAACTCTTGGGTGGACTCCATCCGGCCCCATAGACTTGTGGGCATCTAGCTGGGCAAGCAAGTCTCTAACCACCTCCTCTTGGACCTTGGCAATCTCATACTTCATTTCCAACCCTTGAGGTTGTGCACAGAGGGAACAATTATCCTTACTATTAAAGACTGAGGCAAAGTAGGCATTGAGCACTTCAGCCTTGTCTTCGTCCCCTGTTACTCTTGCTCCCTCTGCATCTACTAGGGACTGGAGATTCTCCCTAGCCCTCCTTTTGCTGTTGATGTATTTGTAGAAAGACTTTTTGTTGTCTTTCACAGTCTTGGCCAATCGCATTTCTAGTTGGGCCTTAGCCCTCCTGACTTTTTCCCTGCACGTTCTCACTTCCTCCCTATAGTCCCCCCAGGATGCCTGCCCCTTCCTCCAGAGGTCGTAGACCCTCCTCTTCCTATTGATGTCTCTTAGGACCTCCCTACTCAATCATGCTGGTTTCTTACCCCGCCAGGGACGGCTCTCTCCTGAGCTGCTAGGAGTTCCTTCTTGAAGAGCGCCCAGCCCTCATGGACACCTTTGCCTTCAAGGAGCGCCTCCCATGGGACTTTTCCGACCAGCCTTCTGAACAGCCCAAAGTCTGCTCTCTGAAAGTTGAGGGCGACTGTTCTGCTAACCTCCTTCTTCATTTTACCCCGCACTGAGAACTCTATTATCTCATGATCGCTTTGCCCCAAGCATCCTCCAACCTTCACATCCCCCACCAGTCCTTCTCTGTTCACAAACAGCAGGTCCAGGAGGGCACCGTCCCTTGTCGGTTCGCTCACCAGCTGTGTGAGGAAGTTGTCTTCCACACATTCCAGGAACCTCTGGGACTGCTTCCTTTCTGCTGTATTCTACTCCCAGCCTATATCTGGGAAACTGAAGTCTCCCAGAAGGACTAGAGGTAGCGATTTTGAGACTACACTCAGTTGTTTATAGAAGAGCTCATCAGCTGCTTCTTCTTGGCTGGGTGGTCTATAGCAGACTCCCATCACAATCCCTTCCTGCCCATGGGCTCCTCTGATTTTCACCCACAGGCACTCAGTCCCATCCTGACCGTAGTCCAGTTCGAGGGTATCAAAGTCCTCTCTAACACAAAGGGCTATCCCGCCTCCTCTTCTGCCCTTCCTGAAGAGTTTATACCCCACCATGGGTACACTCCAGTTGTACGAGTCATCCCACCACGTCTCCGCAATGGCAACGACATCGTAGTCTCCTTGCCAGAAGAGGTCTTAGCTGAATATATCACACCAAAAACAATGTGGTGCCTACAGAACACTAAACTGGGCTCTTTCGACACTGCTATCCATCCACTGAATAAAAACAATGCCCACTCATACAGAACACTAAGTCTCACTCCTTGAGACTGAGATCAGAGGCTGAGATCATTTACTGCTGTACGTCAAACTGTGTTTTGCCCTCCTACTTCAACACTCACATCCTCCATTTTTTCCCTCCTGCCAAGGACTCCATGTGTCTCATTCCTCCCATGCAGTGCAAAAATAGCTGTTCCTCCCTAAGGACTATGTGCCCAAAAGTCTGCCTGCCTTTTCCAAATGTATCTCATGAAATTCCAGCTGGTCTAACAAAAATATTAAGTCTCCCTATATGACTTCTCATGGCAGAGAGATAATATGCCCACAAGCACTACAGCTGCCATCCCTCTCTGCTTGTATTTTCCCTTCTCCCTCACTTTTTCCAGAGCAAATGAAGAAATAAGCCATTCCAGGCTATTCAGGTTTTCAGTCTTTAGCTTGGATTTAAAGTCAGGGCTCAGACTTATACCTATAAAACCATTTATTTGATTTACAGAGAAAGGACCAAAACTGCTGAAGGTGCTAGCCAAAGGCTTTCTGTCCTCTGATACTTCAAACATCCACTGGCATTTTGCCACCAGCTACATGAAGCATCCACAGAAACATGAGACTGGAAAGGGTCACCTAGGCCATTACGTTTGGGGTTTTGATCAACAACAGACTGTTGTAGTAACTGCTCTGTAGTCCACCAAGATTTCCAGGATAACCACCACCCACTGATTGTCTTCTTTTGGACACAGGGTTTTACATCATCCTCTCTATGTCCAAAGAAGGACTACCTTGTAGTTTATTGAAAAAAACCCAAAGCAGTTCTTCTACAAAACTGTTCATTTAATCGGCAAGTATTACCAGCCTGTCTTCCATAGACGCAACTAGAGGATGTAGCTCTCACACGGTCTCACCAGCAAAGTGGCTCAGGGTTATGCATCCAGATTTTTAAAGTATAGGTCCCCATGTGTTCCCCAGCAATTCTTTCACTTCCAAGAGAGGAGAGCACCCTCCCTACAGAGCCAGGCTGACTTTGTACCTAGGCACACATTTGCCTGTCAATGCAAACGTTGTACCATTTTTTGGAAGAGGCGCTAGGACAGCTGTAGCTCTGAGTAGGGTCTCTACCATTGCTGCCAGGCAAGATTCACTCCAGTATGAGTTTCATCCCTCAGCTTTCACCTGAAAGTCTCAGCCCTGTGCCTAGGGCTAGAGTCTCTACAGTGATCACAGAAGGTCAAAAATGCCTCATTTCATCCAATGAAGTAATGGCCATCCATCAAAAGCTAGTTTTCCTGTTAATACACATTATGTTAATACACACATATTCCTCAGTTTGGCTCATCTGTACAGCCATAAACTGGAGCAACATAAGCTTCTCTTTTCAATTCAGACAGACTAAAAGCAATGAGTTTAAGACAGTATCTGAATCTCCAGGAAAGCCCTTATGATGCATTTAGTAAAGTGAGAGAATTCAAAAAGGAAAATACACCTGAAAAAAACAGGTAACAATGTTTTGGCAGCCCTCAACAATTCCTTTTACTGGTAGCCATCAACTACTCTGATTTGTCATCTACTACTTTTAAAACCATAAGGCAAATGCATTATACTCAAATACTACCTTAAGCAAAGGCTCCATTCAAATCAAGTTTCCAGAAAAACTGAGCTAGGAAATGTATTTATCTTCATTCTCGTTTAGCAAAAGGTAGTGCCCACCCTACAGAAAGTTTATACTTCAGAGTAATGATGTGAAAATAAATCAAGTACTTATAGCTATTCTTGATTAGTCCGGATGTAATATGCAAATTAATGCACTTCAATTCGATATAGTGTTATCTCAATCAGCTAGGCATAATTGAGTCAATATGCAATCAAGAATCCTCATAAACAAAAGTTTCGTCATCTAAGTTAGACCCAGCGTAGTGTTTTACTTGATGTAAGCACACATTAGTCTGCATAGCAGCCACAGCTTTTACACATAAAACAACCTGAAGAAGACTGAATCCTGTACATCTTACTCACCCACTAGGGAAAAATCAGACTAGCAGAGAACTGACAGTAATCAACATATTTAGTAACCCAAACCTGGTTGTGTCCTCCTATTCTGCCATGCTTCCTATTCTAACCATCACATGAAAGTTGTCAACATTTAGTATTGCCAGGTTTGCTCCATCTCTATCACTAGTTCAACTCTATTGGTATTTAAGTTCTTGCTTCAATACAGCAAAATATACCCAATGGACAACTTTGCAGAACTTTTCAGGACTATCTAGAACCAAACAGCTCACATCTACAAGAACCAAACAGCTCACATCTACAACAGCAGAACAGGATGAGAAGTACCACACCTACATCTTTTAATTGAATTGAGAATGGGTTGACGATCATCGTATTACTTAAAGAAAAAGTACTTGTTTCAGGTATGTTTAATCAGTGAAGTCAGATACTTAATATTTGCTCTGCCTTTTGTTCTCCTGCAGGGGCTTAAAGAAGATATGTTAAGAGTAAGCACAGCTCAGTACACAAGATAATTTTGATGGAAAAGGAAGATTTCCAAGTTTACTCTCTCTGCAGTAAGGACTTTTAGTAGTCCACTGACTACACTTAACACAACTGCGAAAAGCAGGACTTCTTTGTTTTTAGGCTTAAACTGGCAATAGAAGTATCAAGATCTCCACTGAAAAAAATATTCCTATAGATAAAAGACATAACACTTAAAGAAGAACCCTGTACAACTTCAACAGCAGGTAAGTGGCCCAGTCACTCCAGTGAAGTTACAATGACCATCTCCAACTGCACAAGTCCATCCACCAACATAACATGTTCGCTGTACTGAGATAGCTTCTGAGTTCACTACTGAGATGGGGATTTTTTTACTTTCAACTGTTTAGAGTTGGAAACAAGGAGCAGCACAGTGTCACCACCCTGCCAGTACTCCAAAGACCTCTTAGTAGATGTTCACACAGGCCGTAACTTAAAACCCTTCTGCTTTGGAACCAGACACCTCTAAGAACCAGTTAACTCGGCAAGGTTAGTGAAGAGTAGCAATGAATGAATGAAGTCTAAGACAGTTTCACATAAGCATAATTAATGTATCCAACTATCATGCATAAGACTGACATTATCTTGGAAAAGCTCCAAGTGCCACAGGCATGACACAGGAAAGGAAGCTACAGAAGGAGCTACTGTATTTGCTTAATAAATCTACTGCACAGACTGCTGTCAGTGGGTTTTGTTCCAAGAAACTATACAAACAAAACAGTCTTTGCAGACAGAAGAGAGAAAAGCGGGTGGGAGAGGCGAGAAGAATTTGATCTCATGATCTTTAACAAAGTTGAACAGCTGAAATGCTCATGGACAATGTCTGTAGAACTCATGAGGTTTCTGAATTATTACAAAATTCAATTTAACAACTTCAAGCAGATGAAGACCACTTCTTTAAGAAACAAAGAAAGTGCCATGTTCTGTCATGAGGCTGTAGTTAAACAGATGACTTGGATTTTGTTATGGCATTTGCATTCTTCAATAACTTTTCCATCTTCTTCCAAGATGGGCATTATTCACACACTGTATAACAGCTTTGTTAATAGAATAAATGGATCAAATTTTATACAATCGCCTTTCCTATAAGATCATTGGACAACCCTAAATATACACTGAAGTCTGATTTTTTTTTTTCATGTTACCTTCTCAAATCACTGAGGTTTAACTAGTAGCCTTAAACTGTGCTCTTTCTGCATGGAAATGAAAATGTTAAGTATAAAAAAGATGTCTTTATCACCAATTCTCCTAAACTTAAGACTATATACACTGCAAATGTAAGGAAGCCTTGAGATAACACAGAAATAATCTTTCTTCATTCAGATTTACAAACAGGAAAAAATGCCAGTGGGTAATCAGCTATTCATACATCCTTCAGCTATGCTGCCTTTCAGTTAAATTTAATTATTATACCCCAAAAGATGTTACTTTCATATCAGACTGTCTGTAGAATAATCACTGAAACAGAATATTAAGTAAAATAATTATAAACAAATAAAGTAAGCACTACTGGCTCTCTTAAAGGTGTCCTGAGGAAACATTTCAGAAAGGACTGTCAGACAACTTAGTAATAGCAAAATTCACTGTACTGCTATTAATAATTAAAGCTTATTTTAGAGGATCAAGCTTACTTATAAGTGTCTGTTTTAACTCAGGAACTCCTTGCAGCTAGGCCTTGGTATGTGATTCTGGTGCTCATTACCTTCCAAACAGGTTTAATTGTTCTGCAGAAATATTTTTTCCCCTCACTAATTGGTGTTAATGAAGCTTGTTATTACTACCCTATTATTCTTCTGTTCTCTGTAACAAGCGGTTGGCCTTCACCAGCAGCATCATACAACTCTGAATTGCAAAGAGTCATTAAAAGAGGTGGCAGTAATTAGTAATCATAGTTTCATGCATATATAAACATATGTGTGTGTATATATGTGTGTATTTTTATCCATGCACATGCATATACACCTATATAATACTTGTACATGTAAGCTTTGAAAACATGGAGCTTACCATTCAACACACGCAAAAAAACCAAACAAAATCAAAAATCTCACCTCATAAACAATTAAAAAATTTTCCCCCAAATTCCCCCTCTCCACATGCACCACAATACACTTAAAGCATCCATATGTGTCAGAATAGCATACACTTCCCTCTTTCAACACATAACCGTGACCCACTTCACTGCAGAAAGCTAGTGAAACAGGCTCCAAATATTTAATTCTGCAGCTGGTCTTTAAGCCTTAATAACCGAGGGAGGTTGAAGTCACTCTCTAATCTTCTAATGTGTAAGAATCAACAGAGCTCCCCTTTGAGCAGTCAGCCTACGCCAGAGCACAGAACAGATTGTGTCAAGTGACAGCTGCTTTCTGGCAGAACACGCAGGCTCCCTACCAAGAAAGGGAGGCAGGAAACATCACTCACTTGCAGAAGAGGTTGCCAGCTTTAAAAAAAAAAAAATAAAAAAAAAAAAATCATACATACAGCTATTCGAGTAAGAGCCATGTAGCTCCTAAGAGAAACCATAATGTATATACTCTCCTGTCATCTCTCCTTTCCCTCCACTCTGCTGTTCCCCTTTATGAGTATGAACATTTCCCATCCCAAGGACTATTTGCCTATGTATCTGAATGGTGCCTATGGCTGCTCCACAAAGACAAATAATAAAGGATTGTAAAGCTCCCTAACTAGTTAAAACAAGCTTGAAATAAAACAAGTGATACAGATACTTATTTTACTTTAAAAAGGATTAGGTTAAGGAAAACGAGCTGTAGTCTGCTGATTGATCACAGATATTACAGTGTGCACATACACATATACAAAGCAGAAGCATGTTTCTTGCAATCATGTCAACCATGAATAACCAGGTTTCAGAGCTCCATGTTCTGCTCACATTGGGCAAGTATTATTTTAATTTGGAAGTAGCCACTAAACACGGCTTAAAACCAGTTGCAGTCTAATTCAAGTAAGAGGTTTCTCAACTTCCATAACCATTTTTTTCTGAGAGTCCATAATGTTCTGCAGCACAAGGTTAGAATTTTTTTAAATGCTATTTTTTTGAAGACAAGTTGCTGGAATTGCACCTTTATACTTCTGGGTGTATTAGGTTCCAAGATTGGGGGGAAAAATCCACAGCCCAAGCACCTTTCCCACCTTTGTTAAAGAAATAGTAACAAAAAACTCGCCGAGAAAAATCTTGGCATCAAATCAACAACTTTCTTTTTAAGGGGCCATTTAGATACCATGGCTGCAACACTTGACAAATTTGCATTCATACCCTTAAGATGTATGATTTAAGCCCTTGTTAACCAGATTTCAGTCCTGCTTAAAACCTCTGACAATTTGTTATGACACAAAGCAGGCTGCAACTTACTGCTTCATCAAATCCACATTTATGTGCAAGTAGTCAACATACAGACAAAATGAGAGGAATTTTACTGGTTAGCTTCAGCAGGACAAAGAAAGGACCAGAAAAGCATATGGAATTAAGCATTTTTAGAGGAAAGGGACTATCCAAGTTGGTTGTTCTTTTGAAAGGAGAAGGTCATATAAATCAGACTAAAATCAGTACTAATACTACATGTTCAGTGGAGAATTTTAAACAGCAAATTGGAATCTTTCAAGAGCTCAAAAATGGCAAAATAGGTTATTTAATAAATAATATAAACACACCAGACATTAACAGTTCAGTTTGTTGATCAAAGAAAAGCCCCAACCCCTAAGAATAAACACACCTACGAACAGATCCGGTAAAGGAAGAGTTTTGCAACACAAGATAATACTAATAAACCAGTGTACACGGTTACAAAATCCCCTCCTTAAGCGTCCTGATTACATCATGAATTCAAGATTATAAATTGCTGTCTTTACCGCTTCCTCTAGTCCTTCACATTCTGTTTACCAGATCAAAATAGGATGCAAGGAGTTTGTAGCAGGTGGCTTACTTTGCTCAGAGGCAGCCACACGCTAGCAGTGGGGCACCTCTGCAGAGCCAATGCTCCAGCCCACAGGAGAGCTACGGAGTTGAGTCATGCGAATGGAACTGATTCAGAATCCACTGCTATGTTACCAAAAGCTGTTGCTGCTACTTTTGAGATGTTAGTAGTTGGATAGACATTTTCCACTGCAACTACATGATGCTTTTCTAGTTTTGCACCAGTATTCATAAATAAATTGCAACTCGGTGCCAAATTACAACCGTTCTCACAAATATTCCTCTCTAGCCAGATACCAAGTACTTTTAAAGCTGGTCTCCATTCAGGATCAGGCTAGTTTAGTTACTATCCTTAATTCAGGATCTCTCTAGCAAAAGCCTACATGAATATTTTAGCTTAGCATCCTCCTAATCTTCTATCATCTCAGCCTGCACCATCTGGTGTACAAAAATATAGTCTCTCAGCTTAGAGGAGCAGTTTATCAAGGCACAGGTTATGGTTCTCTCTTGCTATGTGTCCAGCCTTGGGAACTTCAGTTTTGTCCACCTTCCTGCTTCACTAGAGCAGTTCTCCTTTTTCTCCTGGCTGGATCTAATAGCCGAGATCCATCCAGAACAAAACCTCCCATATCACATTCTTAGTCAGGAGAGCAATTAACACCACAAGGGACAACCAGGATTGCCCCAACAAGTAGTTGCTTACTGGAAAGCTTTACAGAACTGAACAAACCATAAAAAATTATTGCAAACTGTTTGGACTGATCATATACCAGTAACCTTTTAGAAAATAATAATTACCTTTGCCAAATAATTTATAGGTCTTATTAATTACACAACGAAGAGGAAAGAGTTGGGTTTTTTTAAATGGCCTAAAAACTACTCTCACAGTTGCGAGCTAATCAAAAAGATAATTTAAAATTTCTGCTAGCCAACTACAGCATAAAGATATTTTTAAAACTACTATTTTTCATAGTTTTCAGGACCAGAAGGCTTTCACTGAAAACCTAAGGTACTGAACTTGCTGGACAGTGGTACTTAATAGCTCACAGAAGAACATGCATTTCTGAATGATTGCAAAACAAGAGGGAGAGAACAGTCTAAAAGTGACTTTGCTATATTTAGGAATAGCACAATCAATAAAATACAGACATCAACTCCACAAATATAACTCTGGTCAGTCACCAATGCCTGAAGCCAATACATCTGCAGGGGAAAAAAAAGTAAAAAAATAAAGAGACAAATCAGTCTGATAACATAGGGGGAAAAATTCCAATAAAAGGATTTGTCAAACACAGAATAAATGCTTTCTTTTTTTCTTTTGGGGGAATTTACCAAATCTCTATACAAGTTTAGCAATCTCTTGGCTGTTCTCCACATGTTGACTTTAATTTTATTAATTAACATGAGACTGTTGAGCAGTCAAAAACATTAAGGTGATACCACATACAGACTCAAAATGACATCAACAAAATAGTGGCAACATAACAACCTCTAATTACAGAATAACTCCGACTTTGAAGGGAAATGTTCCACTATAACCTATATGCAACCAAATCTCTGTTGGGTTTGTAAGTAATTTCTAAGAATAATCTGTTTGGCTGTTTATACTATTGAAAAGAATGCTGGTGTCAACACCCTAAGTTTGATTTCCATGCTGGTCTGAACTCTTGCATCTGTGACTGTTTGCAGCCAAAATTTTGTCATCTCTTCTAGCTGGACATTCTGGAATAGCCAAACTTTGTAGTTATTAAGTCTCCACAAATCATAAGTGATAACTCCCATGTAGAAAAGTTTGTAATAGAAATTGACAAGATAAAACCAATAACTCCACTAGAACACCTACCACCAGACAAAGAAATAATACTCTGGGATTGTATATTTCTGTGTTATCCATTTCTGCATCATGTATGTTCCATTCAATATGAAAAATTCTATAAGCTTCCATGCCCATGAAAACAAACAGGCTTGTCAACTTATAGAATGCAGCAGGTATAATTTATTTTTCTTTTCTTTTTTTTTAATACTAAAAAGTTATTATACAGAATTAATCTGTATCAGCTAGCTTTAATACGTGCAATTGTATCCACTGGAAAGGAGAGAGAAGACACAACCACTGAGAGCATCTGTCTCCAAGTATTTGATTGGATATGGCTCAAACAGTCTGCAGCCCAGCTCCTATAAGAAGAGGTGCCCTCATTAAATAATACAAGTCCTTTGTATATGGTCTTGCACCTGCTCTTTTCTGTGGAAATCATGTTTATACTGTTCTTCACTCCTACAATGTTTCTGAGCCCTAGTAGCGTAGGGTAAGGAACTTAGATTTGGTATTTCAAAAGACAACACCCATAAATCCATTGCTGTGGGTCATTAGGAGTGATGAATCCAGTGCATTTAAAATTAAAGCATATGCACTGAGTTTGTAAGCACATATTATTATTGTTGCTGATATTACAACCAAACTACATTTATTATGGAATCATATCTTTGTTGTTGTTGCTGCAGTTCCATCTAAACTATATTTGATTTGGAATCAGCTGAAAAATATAAGCATCCTCATATCTGCTTTAGCTCCATTCACCCTTGGGCATTAAAGAGATTTTGCTATATTTCTACACAAATATAGATGGACAGTCTTTTATAGAATGACAGATTAAGGTTCAAAGTTTAAGGCAACATGCTTTTGATTCTTACTTGTATCTAACTAACACTGAAAACCTTAGTATCCATAGCCTCTGCCTTCTCTCATGGAAGTGAGCCCCTAGATCCAGGGCAGTGTGTTCAAATAACTAGAAATCACCCACATTACTTCCTTATATTTCTCACTTTTTGAACCAAGTTTCAGCAGAATACAAGAGAATGCAAGTATTTTCAAATACTTGGAAGTATGGTGTTCTAAAAAGCCTTTATCAGTAACATAGCTCTGCTCCCATTAAAATTAGTGGGGCTTTTATTACTCTCTTGGAAAAAAACCTATGGCTTAACTCAGGAAAAATTACATACTTCTGCATAATGATATATAACACAAAGAGTATAGAGTTCTCCTCTGCCATGAGATGCCAGTTAAGAACAGTCTGATCTAATCCTTCCATAATGTCAACTGAGTTTTCACTTCCTCCAAAAGTTACCCGACAGTTGTTGTATCACCCATATGCCATAACCACTCCTCCTATGGCATAGAAAGAAGAATTTTTCTCCTGCAGTGATGAATTAGCAAGACGAATGGCTGATGAGCTCTTCAAATGAAGACTAGACTTGGTGAAAAATTTCCTGATGAGGGTTACTGAGCCCTGGAACTACAGAATCAATAATTCAAGGCAAATTACTGAGTTATAACCTTCGTCAATTTTAAGCATAATTGACTTTTGAAAGTCATCTGGTCTAAGAAGCCATGATATGACATGTTCTAGCATGCAACAACATGGAGTTGGGGCTGCATACCATAAACAGGCTCTAAACATAAGAAAAGAACACACAAAGTTATTTTTAAATCCATTTCAGAGAAATAGGTAAGTGGGTATTTGTATTCATTTTAATGGTTCCTCACACAAAAGCACATTTTTAAAAACTGTTTTGTTTATTTATTTGTTTAGCACAAAGAATTCCTGGAGGGGAGACTAATACTTATGACAATGCCAGTCAAAGTATTCTGTCTCTGTTCCCAGGATCATCTCTCCAACTAAGGAAAGCAAGAAACAAAAAGCCTCACCAGCCAAAACCAGCCTAAGCTGTTTCTATTGTTGATTTCTTTTGAAGTCAATGATACTGAAGTCTAGGACAAATGCTAACTAACCAGGTTGCACATTTTAGTTTTCAAAACAGCTATGCAGACAAGGTTTTGAGCTTTACAAACAACTCAGCCTTTTAAAAAGATAATTTGGTTTAAACAAATCCAACTTAACTGTGAACATGACCAAATATTACTCAAGTGGTACCTTTCAAAATGCAACAGAAAAAAACTTTGGTTTTGAATCGGGAAGAGTAAGACTTACTGTTGCTCAAGGTGAGGCCCCAGTCAACAATGCTTATTTTCTCCTCCACTGTATTTCATAAATCCATCTGAAGATCATTGTGGCTGGATCAATAACTAGGAACTATGAAAAACAATCAAAACCCACCATCACCACTACACACAACAGCAAATACTAGAAATATGCACATAAAGCAAACATGTGGTTCTATGACAGGCCCGTCAAAGTGAGGGTCTCTACGCATAGGTAGTACAGCTCACATCCATCATAGCAGCATAGGAGCACAACAGAACTCTAACACCGAAAACCTTCTTACCACCCAAAAAGTAGCCTAATACTACTGGACAAGGCAGCAGGTATTTCATGCTGTTGATGGGGGCAGAACAATCCTCTCAGAAGCATTCATAGAGTGGCTCTGTTTTCAAAACTTGAGGAAGAAAAAATTGATTTTCATAGGCCTTAAAATACTTATTAGGCTTCTAATTCTAGAAGTCACTCAGCCCTTTCCTCACTCCCTTTACAGCTTTATCTAAGTGCAAAGGACTGGCTGCAACCTCCCTTCACAGAAAAACTTTAATAGAAACACCAGCTTCCTTGCATACCCACTCAGATGTACACAAGCTGTGACAATATGTCATACAGGAAATGCACAGAATCCCAGACTTCTTTCCCCATCTTACTCAAGCACTCTAGTTAACTTTATCCTGTATTCTTAAAATTTGTGACATTAATGTATTTCAGTATTTAATGTAGCTTCAAGTGTCTGAAGCGCCTTAGTTTTGTTGAAAACCGTGCATCAAAGAGACTTCTTTTGGCTATTATTTTGAGTAAACAGAAATATAAAAAAAAAAAATTGAAAGCCTGCTTTTGGGTTGCTTCAAATTTACCCTACCCTTCTCAGATGAATTTCAGACAATGGAAATTAACTAGATACCTTACCAGTTTATTCCCACATAGCAAAAGGTCCATTGCTATAAAAACTTCCTACCACTTACTGCACAGCCAGCAGGACCTACCAGCTCCTGAGTGATCCTACTTAATTCATTGTGCTACTCCCTTTATACTTTAAAATGGAATATTCAGATTTAAATAAATAAATAAATAAATAAATAAATAAACCCCCCTACATGCATTCCAACAGTAAAAAACACAGTTTAGCTCAGCCACTTTGGTAAGGTTCAGTAGACAATTTTGCTGCATTGCTTTTTTAGTTACTTGTCCATCATAGCATAACTTCTTTAACGGTTTTTACTGCTAACACACAAACAAGAAGTATCTGGAAGTAGCCTGGTTTCTAACATACAGATACCCTGGAAAGCAAATCAAAGTGAGATCTAGCATTTGTGTGTGTATATATATATATATATAGAGTGGCTATTACTCACAACTTGCTATGATAACATGACTTGGCAAATACAGAGTCAGATGCTTTCCCCCTCCTCCCCTCCATATTGTACTGCTATAATTGGTCACCAGCAATTTGACACAGAGAAGGTTTGTACGTACACGCTCAGCTGGCATGCATCCACACAAGGTCTGTGCAGGAAGAACGTCTTCACAAGAGTTGCTGCTAGACATATACAGTTGGAAGAAAGCCTGTGAGACTGCAGATTAACAGTCTATGTGGCCAGACGCAGGCTGACCGTGCTGGCCAGCTGAAAAGCTTGTCCTCGGATTTCAAACCAGTCTGTCAGACACTAGACCTGGTAAGCATCTGAGACTAGCAACACAGCTCTGTTTCCAGGCTGCTGAGATAACAACTTAATGGCTAACAGGATGGGCTGGGAGAGGTTATTTTAATTTGCAAATACTCATTTATTTCTTATCAAAAGCTAAATGTGCACAATTGTTACTGCTAGTAGCTTCTCTCCTTCTAAAAGAGCAACTAGAATTTTATTAAAGGCAATGACAGACGGAGAAAACAGTACCAGGTGAAGGGTTTAGGTGCACTCTGCTGCAGCAGCCACCAAGTGAACCCCAGTACCTTCCACTCTTCTTGCAGGCAGTTGTGCTGAAACAGGTTTGAACGACACCACTCTTGTGGAAATACTTAAACCAATCTACTTCTTAGAGTGAGAAATGATCCAACTAAACCGCCACGTGGTATCAGTGTTCAATGCCAAAGTCTGCACAACCAGCCCTCTCACTTTAGCTGAGGGCTACATAGTCTCAACTGCACACAGAGAGTGGCAAAGTCCTTTGCACTTTCAAAACAATTGCCGAGTCAGAGCTTCAGAGGGGATCAGTAGAAGAACGATGGAGAGCAAGATATTCTTCATTTACCATACACAAACTAACTTCAATACGAGAACAGACATCAACATCAGATCCAGTATTAAAAGTCACTGCTATAGCACAGAGTATTCTTCAGCATGCAAGGTTAAATGTTGAAGGACAGCCTGACCTTGCTACAGGTTCATCTGAAGTCATAAAGCTGAATGAGAAGTTGGGCATAAGTAAGAATGTTTTTTCTTTCATGACTACTTACAATGCTAAATCTCAGCAACAGATTTCTCTCCTAGATCAGTCACGCTATTGTTGCTAAGAGTAGAGACTGGTCATCATAAATTTTATGCTCCCATACTGGTGGCACCTACAGTTTAGGAGTAGTGATCTCATCAGTCTTCCAGATCCACTACTAGCTACCCGCTCCAGTATTTTCCATCAAGAATTTAATGAAGTTAATTTTACTAGGATTTTATAGACCAGCTGCAATCACTTACTGAGGCCTTTCAGACTACTGCAACTTTCAGAAGTCGGGCATTATGTTACTTATTTTATTTAGCATTAGAAATCCCCACATACAGTAAAAAGGTACATATGGTGCCCAACCACCATTTAGAGGTAAAGAATTGGGTGCTTTCCAGCTTTCTAAACTAGGTTCTGGAACATTTTCTTATAGTTCTGATAACAAATTACTGTAGAAACTAACAGGAAGTTTTGTTTTTTTCTCTGATACTTACATTATGACCTATTTCCCCTCTCCCTGAGAGAGAACCCACCAAAAGGTTGAAGGATTTTTTAAAATTTTTTTTCTGGCAATAGGCTGCTGCTCTGAGACTGTGCCACACACAAACTGGATGAGCAGCCAACTGCTGAGTGGGAGGCTCATTAAAAAGGGCCATTTGGTTGCCATATGTCTCTTTCTTCTAGACAGACTAATTCTAGTCATTAGACTTTTGAGCAGAAATGCAGACTACCAAAGCAACTTTTTGTTAAAAGGGTACAAGAAATTTTCCTAAGCGTCAGAGCATCGAGAACCACTCAATGCTCAGAGCAAGTTACCAGTTAAAAGCGAGAGCCCTGATCCCGAGACAGGACTGGCAGAGCACCTCATCCTTGCAAGGCTGGCACTTCCCAACCTCCCATAGGGAAGCCTCAGTCCCACCACATCATTGTGCTCCTGCTCTCCACTACCAGTCAGGTTGCTGCTGTTAGTGTCTCCTGCTTCCTCCCTTCCCCACCAACTCCCTGTCATTCCTCTTCCTCCCTACTACTGCGGTAACATTTCCCCTGCTCATTCCCACACTGAGTTGGATGACTAGAGGAGTATAAACTCACAAGATCAGCCAGGCTTGTCTGCCATTGAGAAGTCTGTGCACTGTGCTCCCAGTTTGGGACGGCAGCACAAGCATATCTGCTCCCAAACATCTATCTAGAACAGCACTTGCAGAGTTCTGACTCCATGCTGTATATCTTTAGCAGTGCAGGTAGCACCACACCAATAGACAAACACAGGTAGCAGGCTTCCTGCAGTGGGTAGCGGTCAGTCAGCAGGAACAAAATTGACAAAAAGAAAACCAACCAACCAAACGTCAACCCCTTAGGATTTCAAGGGTCTCTCTTGGCCTCTTTTTTAGAATTAGATAAAACAGTTTTTCAGATAGAAATATATGCATACTAGACCTTCTTAAAAACGCCAGTCTCTGTTCTATTTACATACTGGTTTAAGACACTACCACTCAGAAGTCAAACGCAGGTTCTCTATTATTTGACTTAGAAAGTTTGTCTAAATTCACATGTTGTGTTGCTATAGTGACTGTGTTTAAGTGCTTCCCAGGAAAAAAATGATATCATGAACACTTAAAAGGAATGGCCATCTCCCCCACTGAATATCCCAACAATGTCTAGAGAAGGCTAAAACTGATTTACTATCACACCGTGACTCTCATTCCTTCTTGGAGTATTTCTTTGCCATACACTTTGAAGCCTAGCAATTAAACAAGCAGGGATGGTGTAGCTAAGGAATTGGATCAAGAAAGCCACCCTGTCCATCCATCTCATTTCTCCTGTCAAGCTTCACAGGAGTCCCACTTGGCCTATACAGCCTTTATTTTCCAAGCCTGGAAATACAGAGGCCCATGTAGCATTTTATCAGAGGCAGCTTTCGCCCATCAGTACTTCCAGCTGAACACACTCTTCTCCATAGACACACATCTCACACTTGCCTATGCTCAAAAAGCTATTAATGGTAAAAACCTGGTCCAGACACACGCACACAAAGAGAGGGATCAAATTAGCACCATGAAACAAGGCAAACAACAGACACAGCTAGCTTGAGTTATTTTAGCCACCCAAATGCAGCCAGCCAGCTTTGGCTGGCTATTCCCAGTGTACTCCAGTACAGAATTCATGTGAGATGAACTGGAAAAGGTCAAACTGGTGACAGATATTTAAAGGGCATGCTGTGAAGGTGACTCCCCTGAAAAACACATCCTTCTTAGCATTTAGATTTAAAAGGTCTTTCTTACTCTACATAAGCTATCGACCATCCAAGATGACAGTCACATCTGTCAGTGCTGTAGATCTTGTGACAGGTGGCTCACCAGCCAGGTGTTCCTAGTTTGAGAGCACTCATAAAAGTCCCCCCACAGTATATACATGTACATGGTATTTCCTTCTTTGCCACTGCTCTGCCTTTCTTTGGGATCTAACTGCATGCTGTGGCTCAAAAGAAGAGTTGAGTTTCACCTGCAGTAAAGGGAATGAGTGGAAGAAACAGAGCTTCATGTCTGTACATAAAGCTGTGACAGAAATAAGTACAGCCTTCACTTTCCCTCTAATTCACTTTCATGAATGAGAAGTTAAAATACTCATGTTCCTCCTATCCAGATAGCAATGGTCACCTTTGCTGTTAGTGTTAAAAGCTTTCCCTCTCCCCTGGCCCCACCCAACTGAAAAAAGTTAATCTCTGCCAACTGAGAACAAGAAATCACTGAACAACAGCTCAATGACAGAGAAAAAAAAATCCAGTTTTTCTACTCCTTGGAGTTTCAAAGCTCACAGACATGCCTTTCCCTGACACAGCAGAATTACTCTCTTGGATCACAGGCTAAATTAAACACACAAATTACATTCTCCATATGAACAGAGTTATACATGGCTTAAATAGCATGGGTTTATTTTCCTATTGGCACCAATTGGTACAGTAGTTCAGTTGACCCTTAAGACAACCGTGATGTCAGTTGCTTTAATAGGCAGCACTGACGTGACCAGCTCTTGTTCCCAGACATGAAGTACGCTGGTTTCCATGAGGAGGATGCTGACCGAAGAATTCCTATTGCACTTCCTATCAGTTGTTTTGAACACCAAACACTGTCAGGGGAGAGAGGGATGTCCGTTTGGGCATCCCAAAAATCACAAGATGATGTAATCCTGTGCAATAATTCCTCTACAGCTCCCTCCCCAAACACACACGACATATCAATACTCTTGCTTTACATTTCTGCCAGATGGGTTCTGTATTTACAGACGGGAAAGACATTAATAATTTTTGCTTTGCCCTTTTTGCCATGTTAGCTCAGTTGTAGCAGTTTCCCCTCCAGCCCCAAGAAGCATAAAGGTTAGTCTAAAAGAGATTTCTTAGACTAATCATAGGAAGCTCATGGCAATTTCTTCCCTTCCAAATTCCCATGCAGATTTAAATCATGTAACAAGTCAGGGAATCTTGAAAGTAAAAAGAGAGGACAAAGTCAAGACAAAGAGAAATGAAAAGCAGAAGCGACAGGCAAATGAAGTTAAAAAATGGAGGTATGCAGCTGTAAACCATAACCAAAACCCTTAAGTGCTAAGGATTGTACTTCTCTGCAAAGGTCTTTATCTGCGGCTAGCATGCACTCCAATCCAGGTGAAAGTCATGGGATAGTTGCATTGGTGACAGAACTATTCTTTGTAAAGGTTTCATAGCAGAGACATATGCTTACTTTCTCCTGCAGCTGTTACGCTGCTCATATGAAAACCCAAACCACAACTTCCCAGACTCTCTGTCTCAGAGTTCAGTAAGAGATATATAAAAGACATCATCATCCATATGAACAATCAACTCAAATTATACTCAAAACATTGTTTCAGCTTGAACAGATTTTATAAAAATTCTTCAAAGTTTGCACAGAAGGCAAAATACGCATTGTTTTACAGATTAAACAGTGACCATGGCCTTAAAACTGCCTTCTCTTTTTTTCTTTTTTTCCCATTAACTGTCAACTTCAAGGCCGGATTGCAGACTTAAGAGTAGCAACTCTGCAAACTTGATAGGCACATGTGATACTTCAAATCATCAGCTGCAAAAGCTGCAAGTTTTCCTCTCTCTCTTCTACTCCCTTTCTCCTCTCACAAGTAAAACACACAAGTTCAATGCTGAGGCAAATCTTAGGGTTTTTTAAACAAAGGTAAGATTATACTCATGCTGAAGTTAAAGTAGAGAGCAAGACAGCTGCATCTAAAAGCGTAGGCTTCTTCCCACCTACTACCTCACTGAGACAGTACTGAATACCACTATCATCACAAGTTCTTTTTTCCTATAGGGAACAAAACCTATTACAAAACCCAATGAATTTTATAGTATAAACAGGTGTCTACAAACCACAAACTCTTATGCCAGGTTAGGAGGCAAGAGAAAAAAAATGCAGGTATTTTTTTTCCATGAACTTCTGGGATATAACCTGACTCTTCCTCCATTACTCAGAATAATTGTACCCTGTGAACTAACCCTACTGCTCTCAATACATCAAAGAGCAGCAGCCCTTGAGAGATGCAGACTACAGCAGTTTCTGATGTTTCAGATGGGCCAGGCAGCAAAACTGGAAAGCAGACGGGAACTAAAACAGAGCTGAATGGGGCTTCACCAGAGGGCTGCTTACAAACTTCAATATATCCAACCATCAAAGTGAACATCAAGCAAATTCTAAAAATTCTGCAGGTGACTCCAGATATCTCTCATAGACATAAGGCTGCATATATACAAAGAGAGAAGCAGTCTCACAATCCCCTGATTTTCATTTATGAAGATGATAACTTCAAGGAAACTAGACACATGCACAAAATCTCCAGAGAGATGAAGTTGAGAGTCAAAGATTCTCAGCAGTGCAATATGATGAAGAACTGCACACTGTCATTTCAATGGAAACTAAATTTGAACTGTCTTGCCACACTGAAGAGGTATTTCTGATACATAGCCTGCATTCTGGGAAGCTGCTGGTGCACGATACTAGAAAGCAAGTACTGTATACGCTCAGAACAAATTCCTTGGGCTCAGGACAAGCCACTCAATCAAAAATCAAGTAAGCAGTCAAGTAAACAAAAAAATAAAAGAAAAAAGGGAAGACATATGTATTCCTTAACAATTATAAAATGAAATGCAACGTAAAAGAGATTCATAGAATCACCAGGTTGGAAGTGACCCACCAGATCATCGAGTCCAACCATTCCCACCAATCTCTAAACCATGCCCCTCAGTATCTCATCCACTTGCACCTTAAACACCTCCAGGGAAGGCAAGTCAATCACCTCCCTGGGCAGACCATTCCATTGCCTTTCAGTGAAGAATTTTTTCCTTACGTCAAGCCTGAACCTCCCCTGGCGGAGCCTAAGGCCATTCTCCAATACAGTGGTCAGACAAAAAGGAAATATTTCATTAAACGTAAGAAAAATGCTGCTACTTCACCAGACTGGCTAAAGGGAGGGCATGAGGGAACAGGAAGTACATGTGCACCCACAGCTACAAAAGAATTAAGCAATTTTTACCAGCAATTTCAGTGCCTGCATTTTGAGCCTATGATTATATATTCAGTAGATACAGAGAGGCATTTGCCAAAATTTAAATAGGCACAGAAAAGTGGATTAACAAACAGATAGGACCATGGGGCAGTCTGACAGCAACTAAACTTGTTGAAGATTTCCGGACCACAAAGCCATGACTGCCTTAAATAGAAAACCCCAGTCTTTGGTGAGGAAAAAGGAGGTATCATCTAACTAAAACCAAGTAGATAAATACATTTGAAAGCATAATCACTTCCCTGACAGAAAATCATGGAATGATGATATATGGGCAAACACAAGCATTTCAGATAAAACTGATCTCAGAGATGAAGAGGCTCGTACTACGCACAAAAATGAGTACCCTCAAACTCTGTGATACCCAGGCACTGCTCTACAATCAGACTTTTAAATGAATACTGACTAGACTTTCTTCTATTCGCTTATGGGGAGAAAAGGGTTGCAATTTTCAGGAAACTTCACACAGTCAGGTATTTGAAGTTACAGAAGTCATATTTCTCTGTTAAAAGCATGGAGACTATATGGTGGTGGCGATGCTTTTATTAGCGGTATTTGTGAAGAAAAGCTTTCAAACCTCTGACTGCTCTGCAGATCATACAACCTTTTTCAAGGGAAAAAAACCACTCTAGACAAAACAAAATTTGGGTGCCAGGGGGTTAAACATGTAGGTTGCTCTTTTTCTTGGCTTTCTACTGAGAACACACATTCATTAATTTTTGACCAGCCCCTAGACACATGGCAGCCTGCATCTCTCAGAAGCACTTAATTCAGGCCCTGTTCTCTAGAAGTTGTATTCAGTTGTACCGCACAAAAGCCCCAGGAGAACTATGTGATAGCTGTGTGCCAGGTTAAGTTCAAAGCAAAACACAAATTAAAATGCAAAATCCATTTCGCATCAGGAAGTGGTGTACCTGTTGGCTGGAAAGGACTCAACAAAGTAAGTTCTTTACTCTAGAACAGTGTCCCTCCCTGTCTTAGATCTCACTCATCTCTTTGAACTCAAAAATTACCCTGTCAAAGCTGTATTGCTGCACTTCCACAGAAGAACAGGCACAGCTCTCTCTGACACCACCCACTGTTCCCAGGGACGCAATGCCCTGAATAAAGGGCTCTTTGTCCAACACCACCTTCTTTGACCAGCAGACAGCATGAAATTGCACTTGAGGGAATGAAGAGTCTAAATTGAATGTTAAGACAAGGAATTACCCTCTCTGTCCCCAAAGTAACACAAGTTGGCAGCAGATACCAAAAAGCCATTAAGCAAGGGATGTTTGTCAGTCTAATTCTTGCTCTTCTCTACAGAGCCATGAAGAGAGCTTTACAGCAAACTTACAGAAGACCCAGCATACTATAAGCACCTAAGAGTGCTCACTATCATCAAAGTAAAAATCCAAGCTCTTCCAGATCTCGGATGCATCATGTTCAGGGTGGGTACTGAGGAACACAGCAGCTGCTGTCAGTATCTCAAGACAAGGGAGATGCCTGACTGACACTGTACTTTAGCACTCAGGTCTAAGACAACTCTCTGTGGGGGGCACTCTACACAAGGAGCCCCGAGTGCCTGGCAGCCAGCAGTCTGGCAGATGCCACCAGTCCTCCCCCACTTAGCACACACCTAGCTCCACAAAACCCTTGAACATCAGTGGAGACTCTTGCCAGATGCTCAGGGCTCGCTGTGTAGTTGTCCCCACTGAGAGTCAGCTGTGTGAAGGTGTCCTCTGAAGAGCTGTCCCACTGAGTGTTGGCCCTTTTGGTCAGTGCTCTCCTCTGTCAGCGTCTCACTATCCTAAAGCAGGTAGCAGTAGGCTTGCAAAATTGTGTAACAGAGGCAGGCATACCTTTGGACATGAGAGAGGAACTTCTGCAGTTGCACATCACAAAATCTCAGGGAGCTCTCCAGCTCCACCACTACAAAAACAAGTTCACTCCTGAGAAGACCTGCAGAGAGTGTCTTCCTCAGTATCTTCAGGATGCAATGAGGAACAAGCCCATCAAGCACTGCTCCACAATTAACAAATCAAACCAGTAGAAACAGGTTTCAGTAGGAGCTCCTTGTGCACCTGTTCTAACACCAGAGATGGGACTTCTGACTCATTCCCACCCAGCACCCCACCTGGAAAAGGTTCACATGACAGGGTTTTACATTTCCTCACTTAAAAGACGTTAAGAAAGCTATCAGCACACTTAGGCAAGCAACCTGAAAGGGCACCAGCAATTACTCTTAATTAGCAATTGCACACCTTCACTACATGGTGGGGAGGTGCGAGTGCATCGGAGTAGTATTTCACCGGATGTGTTACAGCAGTGTGACACACCCTGGAACAGGGCGGTACTTTCTAACATATTCACAGAAGTATTTTCTTTATTAGTTCCCTCTCCTATAAGCACATTGATGGCAGCACTGACACAAGAGGTATTCCCTCCAAACCCATGGGCAAAGTTGAGTAAAGCTTAAAGGAAAAGGAAAGGTAGGGGTTTGGATTTTTGTTTTTCTTAAACAACATCTTGAGGGAACAGCTTTTAATCTCAGAAGGAAAAGAAACCCTCAAACTGACATGAAAGTATATGAACCATCTTTTGCAACAACAGAGATAAACCCCTGAAAACAACATTAAAGGTCCTGTTATGATTTGATTAAATTTGGGAGTGAGTATTTGGGGCAAAATAACCTAGACGCGGCCAGCCCAACCCAAAGTACTTTTTCTTTCATTGTCTACACTCATTAATACCAGCACAGCCTTTGAAAGAAACAAAAAAAGACTGTGCTGTGTAGGTGAGGATACACATGCACACGTGGGTCATTCCACAGCCCTCTGTGCTGCTTTTCCTGCATAGCAAGTTTAAGCAACCACATCCAACTCCACTGACTTTTGAATCAGTAATCTGCATGCATAAGGAACTGTGGCCACATAGCACAAGCATTTACGAAAGACGGAACCTGGGCAGTTTAGAGCCAGGGCAGAAGACCACTGTGGCTTGAGCTGACAAATCCTCAAAACTACTTTTGATAGTTTAGAGCTATACAGCCCTGGAAGGTAACACAAGAAGTGTCAGACAATACAGCAGGGACACAGTGCTCAAACCCCAAGTCAATACATTAAATTCCTTTAAGTTATCACTGAACACATTCGAGACATGGTCATCAACAGCCCTGGGACATGTCTCCCCATGCAAGTACCTCTACAGAGGAATGAGAGGCATTCCTCTTGATGACCAGAAGCACAGTAAGAAAGGACTACCACATCACACTGTATCTTCCCAATTTAGATCACAAAACAGTATTTTCCAGAGGCTGCTAAAGGAGACATTTACTAAGGTAAATATTAGAGTGCTGCCTAAGCCAAAACTATCAGTAACATTTGACATCAGTTGCAGGGTATGGATGACACACACTCACCTTCAGACTAGAAATTTAGTATTAAGGATATTATAGGAATAGGAACAATATAAAACTGGTTCAGACAGAAAGCTGCTAAGAACTTCCTGTAAGTATCAAGTATGTATTGTACACCCGAAGAGAGCAAAGGAAACACAAAGCAACACCCATCTGTTGTGATGTTTTACCCTGGACTCTTGCGAAGTCCGCTCTCTTATACCAAGACAGGGCACTATCAGGACAGTAATTCTGGTCTGCTTTCCATTCTATATGCACATGAAGGCCTCTTTTGTTTTAGGAGCCAGAAAAACATTAGCCACTTGGTTTTAATTACATGAAAATTGAACTTGATGCTACATTAACTTTAACTTCTACTCTAAAAAGTAGCAGACTGGAAAGAGTATTCAAGAGGGAATGGTTAGACCAACAGCTGCCATATATGACTTCCTTGACAGCAACAGCAGAAGTTAACAATGTCAGCCAACTCCCCCAATAGAAACAACCAGGGTAGCAGTTTCCCAGTAGGGAAAGGACTACCAGCAGGATTACAGAATTTGAGTTCTGTTAATGAGATTTCACTTAAATGTAAAATACAGCATTTTCCTTCTTTAATAAGGCTTTATTCTATTGTGGTTTAATAAGAGTATCAAAATCTGATTTAGCAAGTAGCAACATAAGATTTACTTGATACTCGTATTTATATATGAGAGTAATGAGCTTGTGGTACTTAAGCCCGTACTCTCAATAGAATAACATCAGTTTCAACTTCCCTTCTTGCTCAACTATTGCAACCAAAATTGTGCTGCGATCTGCTATGTTATAATTCTGCTAGGGCTTAAACAAAGATCTTACTATTAAAGCCAAAACAAACGCAGCAAGCTATTGTAATCAACTCTTACATTCAATATATAAGGGTCATTCTGGTAGGCAGTACATCTTACTTGACAAAAGTTTAAAGTTAAAGCATGCAAGAAGTCAGTCCTATAAACCAGGATTTATACAGCAACAGTTTACAAACATTTGCCTATGAGTACATAAAATCCCTCCTCTAAAATCAGAAATCAATGGCTAAGCCTCATATAAACATTCCATCAATCTAGTTGTGCTTTCTGCAAGGACAGAAAGTTCCTGCGTGCAGAGGTTGTGCCAGCCAGCTTACACAGCAATTGCCTCCTGATGGCATTACCTTTCAGTAGCAGCACATCCTCCTCAGAAAGGTAATGATTCTGGAGTGCTCTTACCTCCTAACCTTCCCAAAGCTCAGTGCAGAGTAGATGCTCCAGCTAACTTCAGAGCTAGTAGTGTGACTGTGTCAGGTCAGTATCCAGACTAGCAAATCTTTTTAGGCAGCTACATTAAACTTGGCCTTTTCACTGCGGGGTTCAGGATCTCAAAAGCAGTAAACATGAGGCACTGCACAATGCAGCACAGAAAGCATATTCAGTGCTAGTTTGCATATCTCTGTACAGTACTCCACAACAGCATAAATAAATGTTAACGGTACGGAAGATGTCTCTAAATGCATTTAGATGTTAGCACCCAAGAACCAGATTGCAGTGCTTTGCTAACTAAACCTTCACATGCTTAGATACGTCTCCTCCCTTACAGGCAAGCCCATCAGACACGTCCTGGTACTGCAAGTTAGCACCGACCATTCCTGTGAAGTCCCTTTGGCAGCATCAGAGCCCAACACAGATTCACTAAGTACCCTCCTCACATGGCAGTTTCTGAACTTTATTGTGTTAATTAGCAAGTAGAAAAGTAAGATTTACTTTATACTCATATTTGTAGGAGTTTATAATAATAAATAAATAACCAAATAAATAAATAAACAACCAAAGAAATAAGCAATCAAGCATGTAAATAAATAAGCAAGCCCTCTCATTAATGAAGCCTTTCTTGCAGGGAACTTTCTGGAGATTGTCTGACAGCAAAATGCATTTTGCCAACTAAACACACATTGTTTCCCTGCATTAACACAAGCGAGGAAGAAAAGTACACTGATGATTTTGCAGTATCTTAGGGGATGGATTTTGATTTTTCTGGTATCTTTGTAAATTTAAGCTATGAATGAATGGATGGGTGAAGAGTCAGGAAACTCTGTTTAGCAGATCTTTGTTAATTTCTGTAAAAATTAAGAACCAAACTCTAGTAAACCCCTTCCAATCTCCTTTCATGTCAGTAACTTTTTTTTTATCCTGTTCTCCTTCTTTCAGGAATCATAGCGAAGATTTTTAAAATACAGTGTTCAGTTTGAAGGAAGTGAAATACTTATCTAGTCACAACATTGAAGTTTACGTAGCCATGAAATGTAAAAAAAAAAAAAAAAAAAATTCAATATTACTAAGAATAAGCACTAGAAAACGTATACTTAGAAAATCAAATTTAGAGAGTTTTAAAGCCACATGTATTATGGCATTATATCCCACCAGACCAAAGCTCTTTGAAAGTGTCTTAAAATTAACCTTCCAAAAGTGAACTCCAAGGAGAAATAGTATGTGGTCTAAGTTTCATCACTGAGATATGATGCATCACTGCAGTTGCAGCACTGGTGCGATTAAAATAAAATATTTCAGCCTTTCGCAGCTCAGCACATCCTCATTGTATCAACATTTTACGGGGGACTATAAGAGAGCCGAGTATATTACTCGGTTGACAAATGGCTATACAGAAGACCAAGTAAAACACTAAGTCCTCTGCCTCGTAGCCATGGCTCTTTTGTTTCACACCTTCCATCTTTTTTAAATTTTTGTATCTACTGCAGTAAGACAGGCACTTGCCTCTTATATAGTAGTGTTCGATATGAATGAAGACATTAAGCAGCAGGAAACAGCATTAAAAATAATTTTGTAGTAAAGTAGAAATCATTTCAAATAATAAAATAAATATGGATTAGTTGCATCATATTTACATCAAACAACAGTATTACTGCATCATCCAAACAGGCAGACAGTCACAAGGAATTACTGAGGGGTACTAGTGTAAAAATGCAGTATTACTAGGAAGGTTCCCTGGCTTTTAACACAGAAGAAACATTAAAAAAACGCGCTCCAGCTTGAATATACAGTGAAGTGTAAAACTCATTCCATCTCTGACCAAACATTTCAAGGCATTTTCAAATTTTCACACTTCTGTCACCACACTGAAAGTGGTGGCAACTCATTATACAAAATCTCAATCCAATTCTTCTACGTAGCTTCGTTTTGTATTTTGTCAATGGGCTGCCCAATGAAACACATCTATTTAGTGGTCCTGCAAGTAAGTCAGTATCTCTTGCAGTCTGTAACATTATTCAAAAGTTAAATCACAGACACTAGTATCAGAGGCATAGCTTCACACTGTCAAATAAAGCAATCAGTGTAAGTGGCAGGCAATTCATTTTCTTTGCATTTGTATTTCAGATCAACGAATAGCTTTACCTGCATAATGTACAGGGATTTCTATCTTTGGCCCTATGACGTAGTGACCCTCCTCCAGACTGTGAGCAGTAATTGTTGTCCACTGCCGACATGAATGAATCAGAAGATAATCGCTCTCTCGAAGGCCTTCTACGCTTTCTCCTGCAAAACAGATGTGACTTTTTAAAAAAATCAGATTTATTGAATGAAGAATTAGGAAAACTTCATTAAAAGCATTTTATTCTTATTACTGCTTATTTTTTCAGACCTTTTGCCATTTAAAAATCCAATTAAGTAAATTTCAATTCTACACAGTATTCATTTTTGTAATATAAATATTTTATCTGACAGAAAACAAACATAAAGCAAAACAACTCAATGCACAATTACCACAGAGATGTAATCCAGATTAATCAGCAGTGGCTCTGGGGCTCCTTTTTCAGCTTTTTGCATAAATAGACTTTTCATATCTATACATCTGCTTACCTCACTTAAAACAAATACTTGAGAGCTCTTTTAATTTTTAAATAAAGGTGATAAAGTACATTTTCATATGTTGAAAAATCAGCACCACACTAACCTACGGCCACCTGAAGCCAAATGTTGTTCATGACTATGAAGTAATTGGGTATCACACTTGCATATACAGAGGTTTCAGCTTTGTCATTCTATCCTTTTGCAAGCCACTGCTTAATTAGCCATTCCTAGTTCTGTAAATTTAATCCTTACACTTAATGAGGAGAAAAAAATTAACGCAAACCAAAGTACTTTCTCAAGAGACAAATACAAACAAAAGTCCTTCCCCCCCGCCCCATCAATGTCCAGCTCATCCTTGTAATGCCCTCTCTCGTACTTTTGTACTCTGATATCTGTCAAATTCACCCCAGACAAAGCCAGTGATCTAGCTCTCCTTTCTTCCCCTGTCCCCACCAAATCCTCTGCATGTCAGCTGAGTACTATCCTCTCCTCCACCAGCTACAGAGTTTGATCAGGGCCACAGTGCTTTTGACTTGGCTTTCCAGCAATTGCAAGAGCCACATTAGACATCTGCAAAGTGCCAGCTATACATCTCAATCATGACATATGAACAAAATTTCATAGAGTAGGGCATTTCATGGCAGACTGCTCTTTTGTACCTGTCGTTCTGCTTAGTATGCTTCTGCATTAAGCACACAGAAAACAGCCCTTCTCAATGTATCTTTAAAACAGCCACGGGAACTTTCAGGAGCACTTAGACAAATATGGGCCAAGAATAATGAAGCTTTAAATTTCATTTTTCTTCTCTCCCATTAGTCCTCAGCAGATACAGCCAAAAATAAAGCAAGAAGTTTTTCTCTGGAAGAAGGGTTGGAAAAAGCCCATCCCCATCAGCTACTACAACAAACTGCACTTTCTCTTGACTGTCCTCTGATATTCTTAAAAGTCAGTAGAAGAATGAGACTTTCCTCAGCCTGCAGTAGCAGACATTTCCCCTGTTCAGCCTCTGCAGAAGAAAGATACTTCCAGTTGAGCTTCTATTTGCTCACACTAGGCAATGTTTTCCACCGTAGGCAACAGCTACTACACACCCCATTCCTGCCTGATTTCATGCTCCCATTCTATCAGAAAGCACCCTCCTACACAATTCAAAACACAGCAACTGGTGTGTGTGAGAATGGTGAGATTGTAAATTAGAAGTGACCATTACAACCATCTGCTCCAACACTCTTCGGCCACAAGATTCTGCTTTTTTTCCTCCAGAAACTTGGATTTGGCTAAAGAAGGGGGAGACCCTCCCCAAACACAGAGTCCCAGGGATGGATTTTCCTGGGTCTGCTGTCCCACAGCCTGATAAATCTTAAAAAAAGTTCCTGGTTTGCACATTTGGGACTTTAACTTATAATTGTCAATAAACTGCTGTTACAGGAGCACAGAGAAGGGATAACCACAACAAAATAATCAAAATGTATACAGCGCATTTTAGTACCAGTTATTCTTGCTCCTATGAAGGTACCATTTCCAGGTTTCCTTCTTTTTTACAGCACACAAAGTAGGTTCCAGGTAAGCAGGACATTTCAATAACTGATTTCCAAGTGCACTTTGAACCATGTCCCTTGGCAGCCCAGACAGGCAGACAGGCTGCTTAAAACCAGTTTCTGCTCCCTAGGGAGCACCACCCCTCCACCTAGAGCCCACTGAGAGAAGGGGCCTCAGAAATCCTAGGGAAGAACAGCAAAATTGCCATGTAACATTGGAGAATACTTTGGTCCCATCCATAACTTGAAAGAAACTCAGATATATTTTCTAGAGGAGTCATGCCCCTGTTAAATTTTACCAAATCATCTGACCTTGAGCATCTCCTATTTTCTGCTCGCAGGGCAACTCCTATTATGTATAAAAATATCTTCACCTTTCTGCAGTTTTACAGTTTTGGGGGGGAAGAAAGTAGTAGTAATAATATGGTGTTATTTGAAACACATGTTTCAGTTCAAAGAGTTGCACTCATGCTTTCTAGAATTCAGGGCAGCAAGTAATTATTCCATCACACAACAAAATAAAACCAATGGCACCTAAAGGAAGAATGAGTATTTTCCTAGTTTCAATGACAGTGATAAACAAATTTTGAAGAAAATATAAAGCATTTCTGGGATGCTTTATCTCAGCCTTAAAACTAGTAGGTATAATTTCAGGGTGTAACCTAACAGAAGGCTGGATTCTACATCCAGGATTGCAGGGAAATAATTACAGTATGGGTTACCCTTGAAGAGTCTGAGAAAGATACTCTGGATAAAATAAAGACATCCATTGTAAAAAGGTGTTTCCCATCACGGCTTATATGCCATGACCTATTCTAGTGGTTACACCACTAGAACTGGGTGGGACAGGTGAGTGTAAAAAGTGATTACTAAGGTAGGCTCAGGAGTGACTACAAAATTAAGTCTGTAGCTGGAAGTAGCTGTATTTTTTTTAAACTGAACCTTGGAAACAATAGGTTTTGTTGTTTTGTTACATCAAGTATTTGCTCCAACTGATTATATCAGAAATGAATTTCATGCTTTGCCACATAAGTTTCAGATGAGAAGAGGATGTGAAGAGGATGCAATTGGGAGATCACAGTCCCCCCGTCTCCTCACAAGAGGCAGGTCTATCCATACCAAACTCTGATCTTTCCTAACCGTGAACAAATCCTGAGGTTGCTTTATAGGAAGAGGCTCCTTGTCACCAAATGGATCAAAGGACTTGCAAAAAAAAAAAAAAAAAAAAACTGGCTAATGATGGCCTCCATGCTACTGGGGGCATGGAAATACAAGGAAGAGTCAAACGTGACTGAGGACAACAATACATGACCGTACATACTCTCTTCTTTCATCCATTTTCCTCTAGTCTGCCTCCTGCAAGACTTACTCGCTATTCCGTGGAGAGGAAGACCTTTCAAGGCAGGAAAACACTGCTAACTAGAGCTACAGCTACACAACTCATTCCCCTGCCCAAGCACAGATAGACATAGCCCCTTTCCACTTTTCTCAGCCAGCTGTACCTTGCAAAACAGCCACACACATTCAAGCTGATTTTTCCCCTTTGTCTCAGTAACACAAGTTAGGCAAGGCTTTCATTAATCAGGTTTTAACTATGTGGGAGAGAACTCTGCAGTCCTCACATCGACAAACTATGCAACTCCGTTCTCACCTATTCAACATACTCCTACACTGCTGCTTACACAAAAGTCAGATGCCATGAGAAAACAGAGAACATAGGCCACTCACCTTTAGTAACAGTTTGTCTCTTATGATCAAATATGGATTAGCTCTATCTTCTCGCCCTCTCCTCCCCAGCCCACATTCCTGCAATATAATTAAACCACTACAAAGACTCTACAGGCAAATACTTGTGTTGGGGTTTTTTTTCCACAAATACAAGTCAGAGAAGCAGTGAACTATCCCATGCAATTCCCCACCCTTTCCCAACTTGCCTACTACTTTCCAAAATATGAGTCAAGTTTATTCATAATAATGCCCGAGACTAAGAAACCCATGAGTCGCTAACAGCACCTAAGCCCTAAACAAAGCATTAACACCCATCCTTGCCCAACAATAAAAACACCACACCTCTGAGCTGAAAAGCTAGCTGGTATGTTCCTACACAAGCTGTCCTCCTTTAAGCACTCTGACTACAACCAGTACTTGGGCTACTTCATTATGTATCACTGAAGCAGCACTGCAACAGCTATTCATGTATTAGTTGTAAGGAAGATATAGTACCATTTCTTAATTACATGATCCATTTCCACACAATTCCTAAAAACTAGATATACAGCAAAACCACTGTTGTTCAAGAGCAGTTGCAGTGCTAACACTGATCCCAAAAGAAAAACTGTTCACATGTTGATACACTTAAAAGAATTAATTAATTACTAATCCAGATTCCTATGCTCATTAAACCCCACTTACAGTAAATGCCAATACCTCGTATAATTCCTTTCTGTTCCAAAACTGGATCATCCATAATGGCCAAATCTTTGCTCAGTCATTTTAAACACTCCGATATCAAATTAACAGTTAAAAACTATAGCAAGACTGGAAGCAGGTTACCCCAATCTGCATGTGTGGGGATAAATTTCTGTCCTTATGTGCAGCTTTTCAAAACCAGATGAGAAGACAGTAGCTGGCTGTGCACAGAGATTGAGTTTATATATAGCAATGCTGCAGCACAGAAGGGAGCTCATTTCTTTTGAGACAAGCACTGACCTCCCTCTAGGTTGCTGCCACCACTTAATTTCTAAAGTTGCACATTTTTATTTAGTTTAGCATTTCACAATTTTGAAATACCCGGAGTAAAGCCTTAGGAGTAGAACTGAAGACCATTCCAGTTTTGAAGGGTCTGAGCACTCCCACCTCCTTCTGGATTAACATTTAAAACTTGGCCTGTTATGGTCCGTAAATGAAAATTCAAGCAGGTTCCACATATTCTGGCTTGCCAAAGTTGGAAATGACTTTTTAACACCAAGCACTAAAGAAAAATCTTGAAACAAATGAAACAAACCAACCCCACTTTTAAGGTTCTCTTCCCGGTATTGAGAAACTAACACTCAAGTCACTACAAAATGTGCAGACCAACATGACTCATTCACTCACAGAAACTACACAGCTAAAAATAAGCAGTGATCTACAGGAACATAAACACTTTATAATGCCACACACTTTGTCATCTTGGCTAAGAGTTTGCATCACTGCCTTAAAGCATAAGCTTTACGTCTGGAGACATTAAAATAGTAGGTAATGAACAATTCAGAGGAAGAGAAGAAGTCACATGCAAGGTTCCAGCAACGTAACAGATACCATTTACACAGGCCAGATGAACTAGATACCATCTCCTCCTGCCAGGAAGATGGTTACAGAGACATTCATCACAGAAGACTGTTAAGTGAGCTTAATGCTGTCCCTTGCACATCAGTTCAAGCATGCAGAATTTGCTCTTCCTGGAACAAAAAGACTTACAGAAAAGACCTAGGAGTGAATGAGAAACTTAAGAAGGCTTTTGTGAAATAGCTGGTGAAGAAGATGCCTGCAAAACCCCACGGAAAAGTCATCAAGTCTTTGGGCCATATGTTTTCATTAAGCCTGAACACCATCTGCATGCAGGTACCAGATGCTGTACAATTAAGTGCATCACCCAGCCTGCCTTGGTCAGTTAAAGTAGCTCATGAGTTTAATTGTTCCATCTAATGCTCCACAATTGCATAACATATCACCACACAGGAAAATCTCAGCAACATTAAATATCATTTCAATGGGTTTTTAGTCAGGTACCTACAAAACCACACAAGTGAATAACTTAAACTTTATCCCCATTCAAGTTTGTACTAACATTTAGTTGGAATGAAGGTCTAATTTGTAGAACAGCAAAAAGAAGTGGCTGTCTGGTCAGGTAAGCAAGTCTGCTGTGAAATAACTGTGAAGAACTGTCAGCATATGGCTAGTGTTATGAAAGAAAACTAGCAACCAAGGTTTAGTTTGCAACAACTGGAAGCAGAGAGAAAGTACAATAGTTAGAAGACAGAAAAAAGAAAGAAGTGAGGTACTCGCTTATTTATCATGCTATCATCACACTGTGGAGACTCACTATCTGCTTCACAGGACATGCAGCTTCACTGGACTTTCCCTGGCTGAGGACCAAGTAAACCCCACATTAAGATACACTTAGCATTACTCTGCAGCATCATGAAACCCTAAACACAGCCTCAGCCAGTATGAAATGAAGTTATAATCTATTGATTAAAGAAACGCAGTAGTATTATGGATTTCATGGCTCTGTGCAAATATATGTTTCAGGTCAGAGGGAGGTCACACTGTCAGCGCAAATATAAATGCTAGGGCTGCTTCTGCACTCCAAAAGAAGGAATCTACAATACTGCATACCACTGAAGTAATAAAAGCTGTCTGGTTTTTTAGAAAGGCCAAACTGTGTTTGTGCAAACATCTTCTAGTCATGTGGCCTTCACAGGCGTAACACCTTAAGATGAACCCAGCTTCAACTTACTGGGAGATTCACAACAGGTAAAAGCCGAAACAAAGGCCTCCTGTCAGCACAAAAGCTGAGGGTTCCTCATCTAAAAATGAGGAGCCCAGAATCTAACACTGATGTGACAGCAGATCTGAAAAGACCACACACAGGTCAGAAATACCCAGCTGTGCAGAATGAGCAGCTATTAACTGCCAGCACTGTGCACACTAACTTCAGCCTCCTTAGCAAGGAGGGTCTGTGAGCATCACAAGTACCTGCAGCATTTCCAAAGTAGGCTTTGCGGTATTGCCAGCTGTTAAAGTCAGGCTGGGTACCACAGCATTCTTTCGCCTCTAAAAAAAAAATTGAAATCAATCTTAACTCAGGACCATTCTCATCTGAGAATCTGTGTTTCCATTCACTGGCGGGCTCGTCCTTCACGCAGTCTTAAAACAGCTCTCAAAACCTTGGTTCTTGTTCAGTCAGTTCTTTGGTTGGGCTTTTGATCTCTTGAAATAGAAGGCAACAAAAAACAAAGCATAACCACCCACAAAAAAACGGTAGACAGCAACTCCTTGTTCCACACAAAACAAGTAAGCCAAAACCAATCCAGGTGTACATTAGGCTGCATCACAAAGATTTTTCACTGTTAACTTCAATTTGGTCCCACTTGACAAGGACACACAGAAGCATCACTAGCGCTTAAGAAGCACTGCATTGTTGTTTTTACGTTAGTAAATGTACAAGTTCTTTGAAAAACATGCATTAGCTGTATGCTGTTAACATGGGCAATAGGCTACTCGAAGAGAACTCCAAGTAGTCAATTTTCCTAACATCTATTTTTATTGGAGTCTGAATCCGAAGAGCAGTATGAATTCTTTCACTTAGGGGATAAGACTGCATTCCTTAACAACCTTCTCTGGTTTTAATACACACAGTGGAGGATAAAGAAAATACACGAGTATGTGACAACTCAGTAGAAGACAAACCTACTATAGTCTGTTTGCTAATTAAATACCTGCAGTGCTGTCATACACGACCATTTGATGGCAGTTTTCATCAAGGAGAGGAAAGAAACAAGTGGGCAAATGCCCTTTTTCCTTTAGGATCGCAGACTTCATCTCAAGCCACCTAACAATCTCGTCATTTCAGACAGACTGAAACTGCCACAGAGCACACAGGACAGCTTCCATCCAACTGTCCACCTACCACAATGCTACCAACATACAATCCTTCACCTCCAGCACTCTGTCATATTAACTCAGCAACAACTTGCTGGCAGAACAGGTCCCTCTTCTACCAACAATCTCACTAATACTTACGGCTTTCCTTTTTTATAATGCTGAGCTTGGAATTTGTGTTTTGGGGGAAGAAACACAAAGTTGTTATTAAGTCTGGACATTAGGAAATTAGGACAATTAATTCTATTTATTTTATTACTTTACAGGTCATGCAACATGCTCACCAGCTTACTCCTCGGGACAAATAACTTCTATCTGAACTCTGAAAGAGAGTGAGGCAAGGAAATCAAACCTTTTGTTTTCTGCATGCTGCATCATAGTCCAGAGTATCTGTTGGATATCTGTTGGGTATATATCTAAGGAGACATACCTCTCTGCATGTCAAAGACCAAGAATTATTAAATTAGGGTGGTTTGCTTGCTTAAGCTTTGGCACCATAGTTGGTTACTGAGTCAAATATCTGTGAGCTGTTCAGGCTGGCAGTGCTATTTCTTCCGCAAAAATAAAACATGCAGTGGCCTATGATGTAGGTCAGAGGACAAAGTTCACTAGGAGGAGAATAACAGCCGAATTTTCCAGTCTGAAGTTGCAATGGGAATTCATATGTAAAAAATTCACATCTTGTAACATTCCTTAACAAAGGAAAGAAAGACACCCCCAGAAATATTCAGTTACATGATGAATCCCACTTGTAGCAACATTAATGAACGTTTTATCTATAAGCATTGAAAACTGAATGGATTTTTTTGTCACTATGACTAAACAGATGGCTGGAAGAATTACTCTTGCATACAATGTCAATTGGGAGGGAAGTAAAAAAGCATGTAATAGCAGAAAGCATCACTACTCTACTACTACTGAAGAAAAAGCCACGTTGAAAGCCCCTCCATGTATCAGCCTCACTTTGTCATTCCATACACATAAAAAAAAAAAGTTGATAAAAAAAAATTATCTAGCTAATCAGACAAATGTCTCTGTTTAAAGAACAGCAAAACAACTTGCACGGGAGTGTTTCATACAAAGTCTAAATACAGACTGCCAGTCACTTAAAAGCATAAATATTGTAACTTCTAGTTTCTAGGAGCAAGACAAAAAAAAAAAAAAACCCCAAAACAACACATAACTAACCCATGTTAAAATTTAAACATCTCAGAACTACAAAATGTCATGTGCTAAATTTTGAATTTAAAGTGGGGAGATTCATTAGCAAAGCCTGACAGTGGCCTCATCTGACTGTCTATGTCTGAACACAGTAGAAAAGATGAAAGCAGATGGCTCTGTCCACAAGTACACAACATTGTGAGCTTGCAACACACAGATCTGAAATACGATTCATAGTTATACCTCTCACTGTTGATCATCAACCTCACTTCTCAGTTTGCCTTCTTTCTCAAACAATTTCCCAAGTAGTTTTAAGTATGTGCTTCCATTTAGTTGTTCCATTTTGGCAGTACACTCATTTCTGCTGGTTCCCATTAACTGGATCAACCAGTACTTTGTCACAATTCAAACTGCCATCACATATCCCTCTCTGCAAAGAAATACAATGTAGTATTGGCTTAATGTTCCATCAACTGCATAGACTCCACATCTTTTAGTGGATGAAAGGCTTCCCCTGACGTAAGGATCCATTCTCACTTCAATTTTTAAGACAACTTATATTCTTCCTTCCTTTGCCAAATGCAAGAAAAGGGGGAAAAGTTGCAACTAAAGCAGGGAAGATCAGGCAAAATTAGTTGAAAAATCTTGTGTGCTGTTTCTCAAATTGAGATTCAACCAGTTGGTCTTCAGAGTTGCTTTTTACATTACAAAAGGAGGGTTTATTTTTTTAAAAAAGTGTCTTCTTTTTAAAAAAATATTTCCATTTGAGCCCCAGGACAGCTCAAGTACCAAAGTCAACTCAGGTTGTGCCTTATAAACTCACTAAGAGTTTCAGAATGCCTCTTTGGTGCTTTGCTGCAGAGACCATGTAGGAACCGCTCAGGAGAAACGTCCAAATCTGTTCAGTCCAGACTGAGAGACTCAGCTGCCTAAAACTTCTCACTTGCAGCAAGGTCTGTTACCAGTCGTTAAACTTCTCTCAGCCCTGGACAATAGAAGGAGAGACACTGAATCTTCTCACAGATTCAGGAATAATTCAGCAAGATGCAGGTACCCAAGAAATAGTTTGTCCAAAATTAAGCTTCCCAACATACACATTTTTCCATGAATGAAACAATTGTTGTTGGCTACAGCTGGCCACGTTGCAACAATTTTCAGCCACATCTAAAGACCAAGACATCCAGTTTGCTTCACTGACTCTACCTGCTTAGCGAGGAAGGGGCAGCACCACCCCCAGACTGCCCAACATTAAAGTACCTGCAGTACTTTGTAACCCATCAGTCTCACAATACTGTGATCAAACTTTGCTCTGCGTGACCATTATGTCTTTCATAATCAAGACAAAGGAGATAAGGCTTTATTTCTGCCATTCTCTCTGCAAAAGCCAGATACAATCAAACTGCTTCAATCCAACCGATGGTGAACTCAAGCTCTCATCCACTAATACCTAACCAGAGAACAGAGACTCACATCCCCCTACTCTTTCTATGCCTGCCAGCAAGAAGACAGATTTATTTTTTAGGATTAGCATTTTGCTATTGGAATGACTGGATATACCAGTACTGTTGCAACAAATCAGCATAAACCATAATCTTGTTACAAGGCTACGGGACAGATTAATCCACTGACAAATCCAGTTTGTTCCAAGACAAGCTTTTCTCTAGCTGCAAATCCATGCAGACAGCATCTCAGAGAGTCTTCAAAAAAAAAAAAACAACCTGTTTGACCTACTGCAGGGAAGAAAAGCACAACAATTTAAAAAAACACTAAGTGGAATTCTGGTGCCACTGCCACCAATGGTAAATGCTCTGCTGACTTCAGCAATCTCACAGCTTGAACCTTGGCACCTTGCTTTCTTTGTATTCACAAGAAAACTAGTGGGGTAAAAAAGAGAAGAGTAACAACACAGATTTCATTGAGCTTTGTTTGTGTTTGTTTCAAGCTTTCAGAACAAACATCCCAGAATGAGAAACCTTACTTTTCACGAACTCAAGCCAAACAAGCCAAAACACATCTATCAACACAGATTGCTCTCCGCCCCCACACAGGGGAAAAAAACACTCAGTACAACAACATCTTAACACTTGCATTCCGAGACACAGTAACTTTCTGCTGCTATCATAATTACTCTTCTTATTAACACTGAGCATCATCAGATGTTACTGCAGATTTGCTGTATCCTCACAACAGATTTAACTGCTGATCCAGATTGATCCAACAGAACAGTCAGTCACCATGGTTACTTATAAACCATACTAGAGAGTTTCAACAATTCTTTAAACTACTCCTATACCCTGCAATGTGTTGAATAGTGCCAACTATTTATTGTGGTACTTTACATTTTAAGGAAAAAAAAAATACAAAACCTTAAAAACACTCAGTTAATTGAAAAATGAGATCGTTATAGAATAAACTTTTTAAATTTTGAAGTCCCCTAAGATCACAAATCTGAAGCACTAAGAACAAGAGCAAAGAATGCCAAGTCTAATTACAATTAAAATTATCATAGGTTAGAAATACTGAGAATGAGACAGCTAAAATAACTCCTCATTGCACACCATAGAGGTTCCAGCCTATCTTAGTGTTATCACAGAGAGGGATAAGAAATAAATTTTTTGTTAGTCTCATGTTTAGTTTATTTTCCATTTTGAGTTCCAATTGTCAAAGTTGGGGGGGGGGGGCGGGGAGGATTATTTTGTTCATCCTTTTCAAACAAGCCACTAGGTCTGGGAAACAGGAATCCAAAGGGTAGCTTTCTTAAGCAGTCTGATAGGTATGGACAAAGAGATAGGCAGTGCTACCTGACTGAAGGAAAAACACAGCAGTCATTAGACTTCTCAGCAGCATTCTGCCATCCAAATCAGCTCGTTTAAATGCCTTAAGAGAGCTGAGGTTTTCCTTCATTAAAGGCAAGCTCTCCTCATGCTAGAAAGCTCCTGCTCAGACACATCTATAAATATCATGAGGTCCACTGGAGGATACACGTTCAAGTGCACGTTTAGCATCATGTTCCTCATTGGAGAAGTTTAATACTTAGAGGTGGGAGGTCAGCATTAAGCATTGCACTACATGCTTTTACTGGCCTTCTATTTATTTCTGAGCACAGCTACAGAACAGTTGTTTTAATTGATAAGGCTAAAGGCAGCTGCGCACCTTAGCTACTGCAGAAAACATCTCCTCCCTCCATGCAACGGTTTGGAGTCTGGTCAGGGAAGGCTCACTAAAGCTTCCCAGATTCAGGATGCTGATGAAGAAAATTTTAACCCTATCAACCTTATGTATTTAAAACCTAGAACTGGAAACTAGTTTTCCCTGGCAGACAGAAAAGCAGCTTATTCATTCAGATCTTCCTGAGCACAGCATGAAAGCTACGGAACTCTCATTGTCAGTTATTTATAATTAGATGATATTTTAAAATACCATCCAAGTAAACATGCTCTGTTTTCTCATTATATATCCTATGTTCTAAAGAGAGACTCCAGGTCCTAAAGGGAGACTATGCTGCTTTATGCTGCACAGCAGTGATCCCTGTTTGAACTTTGGCATCTTGGACAAGCTCCTAATTAACAATAAAGTAGCCAAAATGCAAGAGCTGCTCAAGCACCGTTTTCTTTGTCTTGAAAGAACTCATCATTGCACTTTAATTTGCCTCTGATTTTTTTTGCAGCCTGGGTGAAGAATGGAATACAAACAGCTGAAAGCAAGCAAAAGTTCAGCTCTGCTCTGAAGTCGCGTTGCCACCTGGCTGCTTGCCCAGTGGCCTGGCCCATCTCCCTGTGCCCTTGGAGATTGCACAGGAACTAATTGATTGTGCACACACAGCACCCGGTTGCTGGGGCTGCCTTTGCATTTTAGCTATGTCCACCCTACCCCTTTCTGCCCAAGCCCAAAAAATCCAAATATCAATAATAAGTGGGTAATGCCTCTTCAAACACGTGCTGACTGTATACATGCACTGAAATTTTGGATGTTCAACTCTTAATTCAGCACCTGTTTGGTTTGGTTACATCCTGGTACAGTAAGAGTATCTGAGCAATACAGGAATTCTAACAAGAGGAATGCAATCAAAGCTGCACCTGATTTTCTGTCAAGAACAGTCCTAATCCTGAATGCAATTTATTTCCACTGTTTCAGAGAAATCTATACTTAAAACTGTAAGGTATAAAAAGAATGGCTTTGTTTTTAATAAAACACAAGCAATAAGTGAATAAAACCCCTTTGATAATATTTTTATCATGTTAAGAAGGCACAAAAAGGAAAAAATAAACCCCGTCCTGTAAAGAGGAAAGCTTCTACTTTTGATGAGCAGCAAGCAGAACAAAGACTGATGAAGATCCCATCATGCCTCACTTTCCCCTTGAGGGTACACTTATCTTTGCCCAGAGGCCATGTGGTCTTAAGATATTTTGCTATATATTGACAGGAACCCAAATGATATCTGACAATGTAACCCATAAAACATGCAATAAAAATGATCTTTTCCTCCAGCTTGCCCTACATTCAGCTGCAGTGGTATTCCAGCTTTGCTGTTTGTCTACAGCCACATCCTGGGTTCGGTGACTGCAATAATATTCGTGTGCAACTACTCACATTTTCTGTTTTCATATGGAACCCTATCACTTCTCTGAGTCACATAAACACTGATGTTTTCCTGATATAATTATAATGTATCTTCAGAGTCAGAGACTAAGACAGAAAAAAAACTTCACCATAATGAAATTACATAAATGCAATAGGGATAAGGTCTTAGATATGACCCAATGTGTACGGTTACAAGCCCACTTCAAAGAGGAAAAGTGGCATTTTGACCTTTTAACTAAGACTGAATGAAACTTACGAAAAAAAGCAGGAATGATTTAATGTTTTGGAAACCAGTCTTCCAGTAAATACATACATGCAATATTCTCCTTCTGGCTAGTCACATCATATAACAAGTGGACAAGGATTACTATTATCCTTACAAATACAAAGCATCTCTGCTCACTTTAAGTCAAGCAAGCAGTCAGTGCTGCCTCACAAAAGGAAGCATGACATACAAATCCTACCAGTCAGTTCATGTTTGAGTCCTGCCAGCAAAACTCCCTTTACAAAAGTTGAGCCAAACAGTATGTCAGCAGCACAGTGAAAGACTCCACAGAGGGAGATCCCATGTTACCTGCACCGCTATAAATCACCTCTCTGCAGCGAAGCCCAGATCACCTCTCTCCTTCCAACAGCAATGACTTGCAGTTCCAGTTTCAGTGACCAGAAACTTTCAAGTCTCTGGAAGCGTATGGAGTAACTCTCTCTGCTCACTTTCTCACCTCTGGTAGCTCATACAAAGCTCTCACTCCTGGTACATGCACAGCCAAACATCATGTTGATGTATGGTCCAAGAAAAATTCTGATTTTCTCCAAGCTGAGGGAAAAGAAGAGGGCATGCAGGGATGGAGATTCAGAGTTTGTATACAGCTGTAAGAAGCTGGAGGACAGGACAAGAACACAAGAGACACCTGACAGTAATGCTGGAAGAGGTGAAAGGAAGGATTAACCATGCCCTGAAGGGGGATGCACCAAAAGAGGACATGAGAAAGCTGGACAAGAAGAAAAGATCTGTGCACATCAGCCTCTTTATTCCTCCTCTTAGACAAAGTTTCCTTCATCTTGCTCCACCAATCTTCCTTCTGTCATCTTCAAAATGGTGAGGTGCCAGGAAGTAACAGGAATAGTCAGTGCTTGCTTTTAGTGAGGCAAATAAGTAAAATCCTCTGCTGGAGCAAATGAAAAAAAAAACCAACATAGAAACTGCACATAGAAAACCAAACACATGGGAGATGGTATCTGAGCATTTGCACATAGCATTGAAATAGTACCTGGATGTAATTTATTAAGTGAGTATGACTTACGACTTTTTAAGTATGACCTCAGACTGTGTGACTCTTAAAACCCCAGCTGTGAGGCAAGCGTGCCCTGTTTCAGTCAGGTGGCCCAGCTCCCTTCTAGTCCATATCTTTCTGGGAGAAGGGAGCCACGTTCCCGTGCAACCTTGTGCACAACACCTCACCTCTGGAGGACACACGTCCCTGAACTGCACCCTGCTGCTAGCAGCTGATGTTGCCCTGGGCAGTGGCCACAGCCCCCAGCCCTGCTCTGGAAATCTACCACTCACTGAGTTACATCCTTACCCATGTCAGGTAAATCTTTTACCACATATGTTCTAAAAAGGGGGTTTTGTGTGTCTTACTAAGTTTTACTTCCCACTCCCCTAGCTCTGACTTTAAGGAGAAAACACCCAATTTCCTTGCTGTCAACCGCTTTTACTAGTAAGGTTTCCTCTGCTTCTTTCACAAATACTATTGCAGCATGTTGTGTTTTACATAATATTTGCATTTTAATCACTAAGGTTTAGCCCTGGCATGAGGCAATTCTAGTATAAACTTAATCAAGTTAAGCTCTCAGGCATCTTCCAGCCTCCAGGACCGTATTTAAATCTTTAGCCTTGGTTCTTTCCAGGAGCCCAGCAACATCCTCACAGGCCAACTGTCCAAGTTGTCTGTGATGACTACTTGCACCAGTTATAACACTGGGAAAGAAAAAGCAAGCAGGCAAAAAAGTAATTATCAAACAATTTTACACTATCTAAAGGCATGTGATCTTAGGAAGCGACTCCGGACCAGCATCCCGGTACCTTCCCTACCTTTTTTTCCTGGTAAAATCACCATTTACTTCTCTGCTAGGAGTGCTCCAGCTCTTGTCCGGGCACATGTACGCTGCAGCCCCCAGCACGGGGCTCCCCGGGCCCTCTGAACCCACAGCTCCAACAGCTCTCAGGGCTCACTTCAAGTCTGCATTACAAATTGATCCAGACATTTGGTGTGCGTTTCACAGACTCAGGAGCATCTTCCTATGCATAACAGACTTGGCCTGAGAATGTTTTTAGGATCTGGCAATATTTGCTCCCTATCTGCAACCTGTATATAATATTCCTATCCTTGTTTCTCCCATTTATAGTCAGCCACTGCAACAGCTGCTGGTGTTAATGCCTTGTACAAGACAAATGTAGTTACCTCCCTTCCCACCTCCCACCCCAACAGATGCTCCCCCTAGACCTCTTTCTTAAGGCCAAGTTTCTGATCACTTCTTTGCACAAACTGAAAACCAAAGCAAACTGCAGGCTGGGCTCCAAACCTTCCCCACCCCTCAGGGAGACATTTCAACCCCTCAGCAGGCAGCAACAAGTCCAATGGGGCGATACACCATGCAGCAGCACTATAGGAGCTATTGAGACAGAGCAACTCCTCTTGCTGATGCAATATGCCTCAGCCAAGTGTGCAGGTGCTCTGGCAAAGCTGTGATATTAGCAGTTTTATGCTGATGTGCACACCGACACAGAGACTGCAAAGCAGACACAGACATGATCCTCAGCAATGACACTCTTCAATCTGCTTATGCACCAGAAATTTTGCATTTCTGCAAAAGGCCTTCAGATCAGCAGAATTGGCTTACAGGTAAAGGTGCCGTGGAGTTAGTTCTGCAAGGTTTTTGTAATATGAATGGTATGAAAATCATAGACCACAAATGCTATGGAAAACTTGTTCCAAAGGGAAGCACCATTAGAAGCAAAAATTTCAAACTTGAAATATTGGCTCACTGGGGTTTATGAAAGCTGGGTTTGAGTCATATGCAACCCGCATTAAGATGATGAATATTTTCCTATAGAGGAGAGACTTAAGCTTCCCTAATCCAACCAACTTGTTACTCTTAATGCCGAAAGGAAATACAGCAACACCCATGCCCTTCACTGCTGACAAATCACCACTGGAATGACTGGAACATGCTGTAGCTCTTCCCATAACTTCCATCGAATCCTGAAACACCACACAACATTGTCCAATATCCTCCAGCATTTTGTCTTGGCATACTCCCTGGTGTTGCCTTTGCTGGGCTGTTACAGGGAGTGCCAATTCACGTAAACATCGAAGCCAGGAACACCTAGTGCCAGAAAAGCTCTTACAGACAAAGGATAAACCAAACCCCTTCTTTTCTATGCGAGACTTTTACCATTCCTTACTACCATATCTCGCAACAGCACCACATGATTCACCACCACACCACATTTGTTTTAAGATCGAAGGTTTTACTAACAGTTCAAGACACTTGAATTCATTTGATTTTATGTACATCTTGTGCCTTATCTGAAAGCAACAGGTAATTTAAATGGAGAAAAAAACCCCACTAAAATAAAGAAGAAAAAAAAAAGTTAAGGCACTAACTTCCTCTAGGTCTTTATCCATGGATTTAAAGCTACAGAATTTGAATTCCAGTTAAGTAAAGACTAACAGTGCTTCACCTTCCAATACCTGAACTACAGAACTATCCATGAAGGGTTATAATATAAATTATATAATATATAAAAGAGCTATAGGTTTCACATCTTGTATGGCAGAAAAGAATATGAACATTTACTAAATTTGTAAGAAATAAGAGCCAGCCACCTATTTCACAGCCCTACCACTACCAAGGCTCCAGCATAGTGCAAATGGCATACTGGTTATAGAACACACAGTACATATATTGTATATCAAATAATTTCCAAATATGAAAGTAGCTCAAAAAAATAATGGATCTTTAGGTATAAACCAGGTACGCTGCTGAACTCTGTCTGCCTTACTGGAAGCCTGTGCTGCTCCTGGGAATAGGTGTTGCCAAGTTACTGGTCTCCATCTCCAGGAGGAAACTATTATCTCCACAGACACCCTTCGGTACCTGCAGATTTTAAATGAATTAAAAGCTTTTGACTAAAATGTTTCTGGAACACATCTCTGCCAGCAGGAAAAAAAGAAAAAAAAACTAACCAAAACAAAACCCCAGAAGTGGCAGTTAGTGGCAATCTGTCAATTGTCTTTTCATTCAATTGTTTTGATGGAAACAGCAGACCACAAGGTAAAGGAGGTAAGGACACAAGAGGGAGATGCTTCAGAGATTATACTTTAATAGGAGAACACGGAGTGTAAGCAGTTAATAGTTTCAAAGCTGCTTAGCATGTAAGGAAGAAATCAATCTATGTGGATACCGAATATCTTGAGTATTTTTGCCTTTGAGTCATAGACACTTGTCTATCTGTACAGCACATAAGGAATGTCACCTGCCACCACAGTACACAACAGACCACCACACCTAGAGTGGGAAATGAGATCATGGCCACTACCCAGAGTCTGAGTGCATCTGAAATCTCTTTCTCGGTCCATTCAAAAGCCTTGCCCTACCCCCCAAAGGATTGCTTTTATTTTTCAAGTAGCAGACAACTGAGACATCCTGCACTAGCTTCTCAAAAGAAGGAGGTCACTCAAGACAATTAAAGCACAGATAGCAGCACTCAGACCTTAAAATAAGTCTCTTTGTAGCTTCAAAGCATTGTTCAGCTGCACACACAACCCGTTTGTGGAGTAACGCAATATGAAATTTTCCTTATGTACATGGCCATGCTGTTCTATTGAGTATTATGTTCTTTGATAAGCTGTGAGGGTGCTTAAGTTTTCTGATATATGGAACTGGAATAAGCCCTACAGTAACATACAGCAGGGAACAAGACTCCCCAGAATGTGACGGGGGTAGATGGATGTCACAATGAAAAGTTTTGAACCTGAATACCTGTAGTAAACAAAATCTCTCTATCCCCAGGAATGACAGCAGCATTAACTTACTATTCACCCAGTACTAATACTCATAAGAGAGTTCACTCAGGGGTAAGGAAAAAAGAAATCAAGTTTAAAAATATGTATTTGTTACCTATTTTATATATTTTTTTCATTCTTCATAGCCGCTAATTATCTCATTTCATCTTACAAGCAACCATGCATTTAAAATGCAGAGAGAAGAGTCTCCTTTGGAACTTCAATGGCTCACTGTGATCCATAGTCTTCATCCCAGAAAAGTTCAGCATGCTTTCCCCACCATGCACAGCAGTGAATCATTTCTTGTAAGCTGAGAAGTGCCTCAATGTTTGATCCCAAGAGCATCAGTTTCTACAATACCTTTTTTCGATCCTTTTTTTACAGTGTGTATAGAGATGTTTATCCTTTGTGAATAAAATAAATAAAATCAGAGGACCACATGCCCTCTTAATCCCAGAAACTTTAGGCTTTGCACAGAAGCTGTGAATTTCTGTGAACTCTTCTAGTTCATACCCTATCTGGGGATGAAAACTACTAGCACAAGAAGGATGTTGAGGCTCTGGAGCGAGTCCAGAGAAGAGCAACAAAGCTGGTGAAGGGGCTGGAGAACAGGCCTTATGAGGAGCGGCTGAGAGAGCTGGGGTTGTTTAGCCTGGAGAAGAGGAGGCTGAGGGGAGACCTCATTGCTCTCTATAACTACCTGAGGGGAGGTTGTAGAGAGTTGGAAGCTGGCCTCTTCTCCCAAGTGACAGGGGACAGGACAAGGGGAAATGGCCTCAAGCTCCACCAGGGGAGATTTAGGCTGGACATCAGGAAAAAATTTTTCACGGAAAGGGTCACTGGGCACTGCAACAGGCTATCCAGGGAGGTGGTTGATTCACCTTCCCTTGAGGTGTTTAAGGCATGGGTGGACGAGGTGTTAAGGGGCATGGTTTAGTGTTTGATAGGAATGGTTGGACTCGATGATCCGGTGGGTCTCTTCCAACCTGGTTATTCTATGATTCTATGATCTCTACTTGTGGAAACACAGCAACAGCAGCTAGGGAAAGGGAGTTCAGCTAAGAATGACAGACTCGGAGCCCAAAGGGAGCAGTGAGCTTACAAAAAAAAAAAAAAAGAAAAAAAAATGCTTGGCCTGAATGTCAGCTCTATTCAAAGAAATATTTTCCAGATCGTAACCTTGATAAGCATTTCTCTTTTACCTTCAAAAACTATCCTTCGAAAAATAACTCCCAGAAATATAAAGCCTTGAGATAATTACACACAATATCATTCCAGCAGCAGTAAGATACAGTCACGGCTTCCCTGTTAGCCTTTTCTTTCCAAAGACAGACAACCCAAGCCTTACATATATCCATGTTTTCTCAGAGACCAGTGACGCTCACCTTTTGCTCTGTCGCAGCAATCACACTCCGATAAGATCTCTTTCTGTTGCCAGTTCCCAGAGCAAAATCTTTTCCCCACTGCACCCACCCACAAGCTTCTCAGTGTCACTAGTGTGTGATTCAGCTGTGACAGCGCAGGTCAGGATGACAGAGGGGACAGGAAGGTGGGGCGAGGGTAGGAAAAACACAGCACAAAGCTCACTCCTCTCCTGCTCTTCAAGTCTCTTTTCATCTGAAACAGCCCACTCAATGAATTCCACAGCACAAGATAAGTCCATTCATTTACTCTGGTACAGTGCTTAGAACAATTTTAGGAGTTTTGTACAGGAGTTATCCTTTAGAAATATTTAAACCATTATATATTTGGGGAAAATAGAAAAAAACATTTGTCTTGAGTAACTTTTTTATCTGAAGTCTGTTTGTTCAATTAATGTAACAATATTCACCAGCAAAATATTAAAACACATGAAAACAAACAAAACTTGACTTACAACGGCATTCAAAATTGTAACCTAGAACACAACGTAATAGTCTTAACATTTCATCTGAAAAAAAGAGATTTATCCTTTCTATGTGATTAAGGTAGGCACTGTTGCCTAACTGCTTCCAACTATATCTTGATGTAATGACAGATTACTTCCTCCCATTCCTCCTTTATCCCATACCATCAAGAAAACCCCTCCCCTTCTTAGCAGAGGACCAAATACAGCATGCATAAATATTTCATAACTTCCATCTTGTCAAGAAATCAAACTGAACTACTTAAGGGCATTCTTCCAAGAGCTGCACATCCCAACTCGAAGAATAAAACTGCATTCGTCACACCCATTCTGCTCCTTCACACTGAAAGGCCTGAAGGTGAAGCAACAGTGAAAAACTGAAGATGATCTGTGGGTATCGTCTAAGAACATTATCTGCTGAATGTTAAACGCCACTAAGAAATGCAGAAACAACGCAGTAAGGCTGGCATCTTCCAAAGAAAATACATCTCCAGATTTCCAGTCCTCTTCTACATCCAGAAGAAACTAATTCTGGCTTTCACAAAACCCCACAATGACTGAAACAACCAGCCTAGAAACAATGGACTACTACAGACAAAAAAACAAATGACAAAACCAAAAGGTGACTGAAGACAGACATCTACAGGTGGTTTGACTTCCGAGAGCATGAAGCACATGCAGCTTCCACTGATCTGTAGAGGAACTTGGCACCTAAGGAAGAGACGAGGCCATTTCTGTGCAACAGAATCCTGACCTGTCTGTGAGTATCTGCAGGGGAGTGGAGGAGACAAGAGCTGTATCCTTCCAACTAGCACAAGATGCTACTTGTTAACAAAGTTAACTTTAAACTTCCTGAGCACAGCATGACACACATTTGGATTGGATTTTGCATTTATTTTCTTCAGTGCTGCATCAAGAAATTCTCTGACAGAGCTCCACTGGTCAGCTTTGCAACACAAGAATAGAGGTGCAGAGCAACCACTCCAGAACAGCAGGTGCTCCAGTCATTTCCACAAACACCGCACATTCCCAGCTTTCCTTCTCTGGAAGGCTACGCGTCAATTCATGGCTGCTTTCTCTTTCTGCAAGACAACCTCCTTTGGAACTAGAAAAAGTGTTCTCTTCGTACCATTGAGACTATGGCATCTGTCTCCTTTATAAAATATTGATCTGTCTGCCAGCTGTAGCCCCAGAAGTTAAAAGGTACGTTCAAAGGAGTAAGTAAAGGCAGACCCAAGAGCCTCTGCCTGCACTCTGAACTGGCCAGACCTCACTCAGCTCCAGCTCAAAGGCCTCAGCAGAGGGCTGTACCTGAGCCGGCCTCCTAGCAGGGTTTAGTGGGGAACGATTACTCCCAGGGCATCTCCATCAACAGCTGCCTCATGTCTGGTCACCTCAGGGCGTGGGCAAAAGAGCTTCGGTCTGTTTACATCCACTTGCCTGTGTACAGGCTTTAAGTGTGGCACATGGGACAAAACAGGCTTTGCAGAAAATCCACAACATCTTTTGTCTCCCTAACAATTATGGAATACTCCCATCACCATGTCTGACACAAGAGCAAAGAAAAAAAAAAATTACTTGCCTGATATCCCTTTCTCTACCTATGAAGCTCTTTCAGGTTCCTTCCAATGAAGCAAGACGATGAGATTGGCAAGTATAACACACAGAGAGGGGAATCAGTAAGTCATCAATACATCTATCATGTTAAAGCTTGAACCACTGCCAGGAACCTCAAGTAAATGGACAGCTTTAAGTACAGTGACTGGAAGCCATCTTAGCTGTTTCTAGTGTCAGAAGGTATCACCATGAAGAACTCCTCAACATACCAGTACTACCGTTCTCACAGGACAATATATATTTGACAGTATGAAAAACAGACAGCTGCAGCTAAACAGGCTTCTTTAACCTGCTCTTGAGCACCAGCTCTAAGGAACCACTCCAAGGGACAAGAAAAGTCCTACATAATTAAGGGACAAAGTCAAAAAAGCTCCAGCTTGAATCATCACTGGATTATGGGAACTGCAGTTAAGTAATAAACCAATCCCAGTCTCGACTTGCACTCTGGGGAGTGAGAGAGGACGATGCCTGTACTCATTTTTAACTTTTCAAACCAATGCAGAACTTTACACTATGTAATAGAACAGTTCTGTGTAACTATAAGGTGACTTAATAAACTAAGGAATTTAAAAGTCCGGACATTTTTCCTGATCTGTGAGCTATTTCCCATATTCCTTTAGAGACAGGAGAGCTGGACACGCACCACACATACACACTATCATAAAGCAGCTGACTGAGCTTTTACAAAAAAAAATTCCCATATTTCACTGCGCTGACACATTATTTTCCAAGACACGTACCTAGGAAAGGTAAAACCCTGCTGCCAGGGCTGCTCTGCCAGACTCATTTCTTATGGAAATAAGAAACAGTAAGCTGCACACTTGGAAACGGCAGGTGAGCACCCAAGCGGAGAGCGATAAAAAGTTATCTGGAGACCGTAAAGGCTTCTCACGTTACTCCTCTTTTCACAGGTCCGTGCCTTTTCCTTAGTAAAGGGTAACGTTTGGGATCTAGCCCACCTGCATCACTTAATATCACTCGACGCAGCATCACTTCATCACAGCCCCGGGTCCCCCAGGCGGGTGACAGCAACCCGGCTTCACCCCCGGCAAGATACTTTACGGCATCACAGAATCACCGGGTTGGGAAGGACCCACCGGCTTTCTCGCAGCGGGGCCAGGAGGGCACGGCCAGTCCCCCTGGGCAGCGCCCGACCCCCCGCCCCCTCCCCGGCTCCCCACGCACCGCCGTCCGGCCGGGCGACCTGCGGGAGGCGGTAGGTGCTGACGAGCAGGTCCAAGGGCACGGCCACCGCGCTCCACTTCACATCCTTAAGGCTGCAGCCCAGCGGCGGCCCCGGGTCCATCTTTCCTAGGGGGTCGGTTGGGGGGGATTTAGCGGCGAGGGAGGGAGCCTGGCTCCAGCGGGACGCGCCGGGCTAGGCTGAAGGGGCCGCCGCTTCTCCTCCCGCCGCCTCCCCGAGCCGACACCGGCCGGAGCCGCCCGCCGCCGCCGGGCCAGGAAGCGCCATCCCAGCACCGAGCGATCAACAGGGTGCGAGCAACGCCTGCGCAGCTGCCGCTCCTCCCCGCGCCGAAAGGGAAAGCGCCGGGATCCCGCTCACTCCACCCTCCGCCCTCACGGGGGCGGCTCCCCCTCCACGTTGTCCCGGAGATGCACTTACAGAAGCACCTGTGAACCGGCTGGCGGGTCTCGGAGCCCGCGGGTTCACAGGCGCCTCTGCAGGGGGTTGAAGTGCCAACCAAACCCGCTCTTCTCTACCCAACCGCCTCCCAGGGCAGCCTCTGCCAGCGCCCAATGACCCTTTCCGTGATTTTTTTTCCTTACTGTCCAGCCTGAACCTCCCCTGGCGGAGCTTGAGGCCATTCCCTCTCGTCCTGTCCCCTGTCACTTGGGAGAAGAGGCCAGCTCCCTCCTCTCCACAACCTCCCTTCAGGTAGTTGTAGAGAGCAATGAAGTCTCCCCTCAGCCTCCTCCAGGTTAAACAACCCCAGTTCCCTCAGCCGCTCCTCATAAGACTTGTTCTCTAGCCCCTTCACCAGCTTCGTGAATTGACTTTCATGTTGTTCTCACAACACGTTCATGCAGCAGGCTGTAAAATCTCTACTATCTATTTATTCCATTTCCAAATGAAATGGGGTTTTTTCAAGCATTCTGGATTATCATAATTTCATATCTATGCTAACATTTGACATGGAGCTGATCACAACAAACTGATTTTAGTATGAATCTGGTAACGTGTTTTAGGCTGTAGTATGCATTCACCAAATAAAAGTCTGAGCCTCGTACAGCAAGTTTCACAAGAAGCCATCATAGTCAGTAGTTCTTTAAAAATCCCCCATGAATTTGCATTCTTTCTTCCTACATGTGATTTGCTTTTATAGGAAAGCCCTGATTTTCATAAAAAAATATTTACAAGTCCAATGGCAAACAAAAGGGAGAATTCATAATCAATCCTAAATACCTGCTTTCTCTGAGGTGAGGGGGGAAAGGGAAAAGAAAACAATGTATTTGATACAATTCATGTCTGTGCATCTCATGTTTTGAAAGAGAACACTATTACTTTCTTACTGGCAAAATCCAAGCAAACTTTATTCATGCAAGTTTTTCTAAAATAGACCTAAGAGTCTGATGTGAACATTCACCTTTAATCTCCTATTTCACTCCAAGAGGTGTCCCCCTTTTTCCAGGCAAATCCCTTACTTAACTTTTATGCATTCTAAAAAAAATTCATCTGTGCGAAACTCCTGCAGCCAGAAAGAACTATGGTAAGAAGGCAGACGTGGTTTCACTACTAGCACCACTGACAAAAGTCTAAGAGTGTGGGCTAGAATAATGAAGAAATAGACTGGAAAGTACTTTAGATAAGTTAAAGTATTTTGGATAGACTGGACCTGACAGAACCCCGTTAGGGTTCAAGCAGTGTTAGAGCTGACACTGATTGTCTCAGGAATCAATAGAGAATGAGCAAGGTTTCATAAAACTTGAAAAGGATTGCATCTCTCTCAAAGGATGGAAAGAAAGAGCTCTACCAACTGGTTAGCTGAATTTCTACTCAAAAAAACAAACCAAAAAACCATTTCAACAGGCAATCCAACCACTTGCAAGAATCTAGAAAGTAAAAAATCTGAGAAGTAACAGCATGGGTTTGTCAATAATAGTAATACCACCAGATCGATCTACTCTCCTTCTATCAGGCTTCGTAGATAGGGTATAATGAGTGAGGATCATAGGGTTTTACATAATGTGCTCTTAAATGAGAAAAAAATATTGTCTAGACAAGCACATAAGAGGAGTGCAAAACTATCTGGAAATAATTAGTGCTCTCAAGTTGAAAGGATACATTGAACGGGATTTCACTGAGATCTGTCTTGGACCCAGAACTATTCATCAACATCTTTGATGAGTAGAGTACACTTAGTCACATTTGGAGACTACAGGAAGAGGCTCCAACTATGCTGGAGCACAGCATTACGATTCAGAAATATCTTTGCAAACTGGAGAAACCAACATGCTACCAAGTAAGGAAAAACAGAAGGTTCTGCACATACAAAGGAATAATCAACCGCACAAGTATGTATCAGGATGAAAACATAGTTCTTCAGAAAAGAGCTTATGGATCATGAGCAGTGCTAGGCTGCCTTGCATTATACTGATGCTGGAATGCATAAATACAAGTATCATAAATAACAAAAAAATATTTTAATCTATCCAGCCATTGCTATTTAAACTGGAAAAGTCCACTCAGTGTTCAGGATATCTGAGAACCAAGAAAAAAATATTGAGAGGAGAGAGACAAAAGGCAAAGTATTCTGAAAACCCAAACTACAAGGGAAGGTAGAAGGGCCAGGTGTTCTCCAGCCTAAAGAGAAAAGAGAGGGCAGGCAGAGGTGTTCACCTCCATCAAGAGGAAAGGAAGAACCTGTTTTCAACGTGTACCAATTAGATTAGGTATTAGAAGACTTTGGGCTTGCCAAACCAGTTAAGGAAGACCTGTATGCCACTCAGAGAGTCTGCAAAATCATCTCTGCAGGTCTCTAAACGTTGTCCTGCAGCAAGTACAGCAGGGACAGCTGATCTGAGGCTGAGATAAGACCACAGACAGCCTCCCAAAATCTCTTCCTCTGCTATGGTTGTAACTAAGGCAGGGATTATCTTTCACTCCTTGTTTTCAGACTTCACTCTAAATGCTAGCTTAAGCAACCAGCCATGATGAGTAGTCAGGAAAGGCTGTAAATACATAGCCTTTCCCATCCTTTTGCATTCCTTCTGCAAGCACACTAAATGGCCCTGTGAACTGGCAGCATATTCAGGCACATTAAGTCCCATGCGTTTCAGAAAGCATTTTCCAGTTGAGCTCACCGTCTCAATACCAAATTTGATAATAACTTGAAATTATGGCAATCTGCAAACAGCCCTCAAAAAAGAAGCAGGCGTACTTCAGGAGGGTAGTGACATTCCAGAACAATAAGCCAGCGGAGTTTCTGGATTTGCAGGGATAGGTCACAATTCTGTACAGCAGTATTATTATTCACAAACTGTGATAATTAAATTTATTAATCAGCAAGAACCACATCTCCCAGGCAAAAAAAAAAAAGGCCAATGTAATCACAGGTCTTCAGATTTCCCAACTTGTGTTTGCTTTGTGCACGTTCTGCAGATTTGATTTGTGTTTTCTTGGCTTTTGATTAAAATAAAATGGCTTTCTGAAACTGCCATCATTTAAATTTAAATAAAATCTGATATCCTCCACTGAAATTAAAAGTATTACATAATCAATATAAAACAAATCTAAATAAGCAGAATCAGATACCTGAAGTATTTACACTTTAAGAAAATAGCATAATTATAATATCAAACAAGCACTGCATACCCTCTTAATATTGTGACAAAAGGAACATTTGAAAATGCAGGTATGCTACTAATACTTGCTTGAATTATTTTATAGAATGATAAAAGTTTATATTAGGAAGATAATTATTTGTGAAAGCATTCTGTTGTTCCATGTTTTCTGCCTTCTAAGGGTGGTTCAGCAAACTATTGATCTTGTACGTGGCTTATTCTTTTCTCTCAGCCCTCACTTTTGCAGCATCTCTGTTCAAGGCTATTCATGTAATGGGTATGTTTCTGAAATGGATATAAAAGAAACAAAGCCAAAAATTTCCCGAAAATTATCTTAGGAGATGCAGTAAATATCGGGTATACAAAAGAGATGTTATCTGGGGGATAGTATAAGTGAATTCATAGATCAGAGGGTTGGCTATGTGATGATGACAATGTTTATTACATTATAAATCTGGTAAAAATAACACAGAAAAAAAAGTCAAGGTTTTTTTTAATATAATTAGTGCACTTAGATTTCATTTTTGCTAATATTCGTATGCAGATGCAGTCAACCTGTGATGCATCTAGTAATTTCGAAGTCAGATAATTAACTCCACATTAAAAGTAAGAAAATATAATATAAGCATATAAAAATATTTGGCAACGATGTTTGTTTAATACAAAGGATGCCTAAATACTGTGTTTGGGATTACAGGCCCACTTTTAAAATCTTTTATGTTCCTTTGCAGTAGTTAATATTTTCTCAAGAGAAAATGGAATAAGAAACAGTATCAGAATGTGCAGCAGGTTCTCTTCTTACTTTTGTTTAGAGCTACAACATCAAAGTCGTATAATGCACAGGATTTCTGTAAAATAAGCAAAAGCAAAGAATTAATTAAGATAACTACAAAAACAGTTGAAAAGCTTGAATTTTCACATTTTTAATATGTAAAAAAATTGTTAGGGTCACTGGACATATTTTTCTTTAAATATTTAATTAAAATATTGCAGTTTTCTAATAAGTTAGATGGAGACTGATGCCCATGCCAGTCCTAGCCTGGTATATTTATATTCTTTAGCTAGTTCAAGCATCTGTTCTAACTCTGACGGTGACAGATAATAGAAAGTGTCTTTCAGGAGAAACTACAAACCCTATGAACCGATCCTGTAAAACTTTACTCACATGAGCTGTTCTAGATGTACAGTTTCTTCTGCTGACTACACCAATTTTCAGTAATTCACAGTTTAGAACACTGAAGTATTGAGCATGGGGTGCAAAAATCCAGTTGAAAGGAATAGGGAAATACAGAATATCAGTACCCATTAAAAAAAAAAAGACACAGGCTACTAATTAGTATAAAAGATGTTAACTTGTTTTCTGAAATTCAGTAAAATTCTCCATTTACTTGCCTTTATTTGATAACGAAGAATAGCCCCCAAATAGAAACAACGCAGTCTTTATCAAGATAAACTGTCAAAATAACTCTCCATCCTTGTAAAACTTTTGTTGCAAAAGCAGATTTAAAAAAACCCAAACAAACTAGGAAAAACTAGGACTCTTCCTTTCAGCAGTGAACTCCACTTGATAATTAACACTGACCAGAGAAACAATCAAACCCAGTTGTGCAATACCAGTATATGTTGCAATCTTGTATTCTAAAACTATGAATACTGAACCCTGAACTCAGGCACAAGGACACAGACAACATTGTCCCATGCCTAGGAAAAAAAAATATGTAACTTCTCGACTTGCCATTCTCTTCCCTGTTTCTTGGCAGGTTTACCAAGTATGTAATGATACACAGAGAAGTAAGTACAGCCATCGGATTCACTACATTCCTCAACCTAAACCCAAGAGCAATAAACAACCATTTCTGACAATAAAGAGAGGACAACTATATAGCTAGAATTCATGAAATTCAAAGCACAGGGTAAAAAAAAAAGGAGGGGGAAGGTATCATGTATTAAAATGACTCAGAATTGAGAACTTACACATACAGTGTCACAGAGTAGTTGAACATTGACTACATCCAGAAAGGTTCACCTCAGATTACTCACCTGAATCAAATAAAAGTTTTCCCATGTTACAATGAGCCTTATGCCTCTTTGACTAAGAATATTTAACACTATCTAAAATTCTCAAGAAGACGTCACATTTATTTCCTTTTTCCTTCTCTAGCCACACTTTTAGTCCTTTCAGTGGGCTGGCTGCCCTGTGCCAGGGCCATCCCCACAAAGGGAGTGGCTGAGCCCATTCCTCCCTCAGGCAGCAGGGACCCAGGGAGGCTTCCTCAGTGCACACTGCTGGAGGAGGTGAAACACCTGGGAAGAGATCAGAAGTGATGGAGAGAGGCAGGAACAGAGGGCAGAAGAAGTATCACAGTGTCTAAACCTCAAGATGGATGCCAAAGCTTTCATCAATAAAATTAGTAACACTTAATGTTCTGACTCTAGATTACTGGAAGACTGAGAATTACTGATTTTAGGAATTACGTCTTATTAGTAATTATTAGTATATTAGTAATATAGTATATAAATCATGTATATTAGTAATATAAATCCTGTATGAAGAAATAGAGCATGTGCACTTTTACTTGGTTTTTTTTTTTGTTGGGATTACAAGTACAAACAGGTGTAACATTTTTATTACCCCTGAGAGTTTGCACAAATCCCAACATGCAGCTTTATAACTTCCGATTTGTTTTGATTTTTTTTTACACAGTTGTGCAAGGCATTAGCCATTATGATTTGTGTTAGGTGGAGACAGTATTTTATAATCTTCAAGTGTAGCGAGTAAACGTAAATTACAAAGATCTTTTCAAAAGTGGGAGCAAGGCAGAATCAAAAGTACACAACCATAACCTTGTCATCTCAAGCAACAAGGCATCACTTCATTTTAGAGACAAGTTTCTGATGGGAGCTCTGGAAGACAATGGTACAATAAAAAAATTAAAATCACTATTTAGAATGAGAAATAAAATTGAGCATTGATGACTGTGGACATAAAATAAGTAGATTTTGTTTCCTCCCTGCTTTTTCTTCAGAAGACATAAATTCAATTTAAGTAGCAAAAGAGCTCTAGAAAATTCTCTGTTTGAACAATTTCAGAATTCAAGTTCCACTTAGTTAACTTTAGAGGAAACAGGTAATTTGAAACTGTTTGAGGTTATAGCTAACTTCATGCTTTCAGTTAAAGGGGAGAAAACTGCATGTTCCTTGAACACTGAAGATGTTTGTTTGCAAATATCTTACTACTTAATAGTACTTTCTGTGGCAAGCAAGCTGTTCACGTATTCTTAGCAAGGAACTTCAGTACTATAAGTAATGAAGGAAGTCAAACGCATCTGACAATGAAATGGTTCATATAGTCTGTAAAATCAATATCTGACAGTAGTTCACCAACAAAGTAGCCAGGACATAAAGACAAGAACCACTCCTCCACAAATAAAGAAAAGGTAATAGTTTGTTTTAAAAGCCACTTAAAACCTGAGAACTTCGAAAGTCACTTCAGTTTGGTAAGACTATTCCATAAAGGATCTTTATCAAGCAAATAAGGGCCTGGGATTCATTTAAACAAAAGCGCCATGCACACATTTTATAAGTGCGCATTCATAACCTGAAGAGATACAACAAGTCCTGCACTGAAGCAATGATCAGATAATCCCACATGGCACTCAATTTCATTGAGCCCTGGAAGAGGTGGGGCACCCTTTCCTCCTGAAATTACAGCAGGGAGGTATGTAAATCTCTCCCCACCTTCGACAACAAGGCGGGCAGCATTCCTTCTTCTGGGCTCCCTGAACACTAACACTTCCAGCTCATGTTTCAGCTCAGCCTGTTGGAACTCACTCCTTGATGAGACAGCCAACAAACAGCAGAAAAGTATGAAAAGGTGAGAAGAACCAAAATAGTACCAAGAACCTCAGATTTCCACTTCAGCATCTTTCGTAGAGTGGGGTTTTGAAAATACCACCACATACACAGATGCAGCCCTACCCTGCAGTGATTTTAGTAAGACCTTGAAACCCCCCCCCGCTCTCAAATACTAGTTTTTCCTGTTAAATAATGCAGCAGACATGTCTCACCTAACAGGCAGGCATCTATTTAAGATGGTTTTAAGCTCTCTGCTGAATCAGTGGAGAAAACTGGCCAGGACGAACTGCTCTCCACAACCGGCTGTCTCCTCCCCAGCTCCAATTAGAGCTTGTTATCACTGGTGTGATGGTAACTTCTAGACAGGAATTATGATGAGATGGCCGAGGTCCTAAACGTTTTTTGCCCATTTTTATTTTATTTATTTATTTTTTAATCATAGAAAGAAAGCTAAGGTAGGATAGAAGGGGGAATATTATAAAAAAATAAGGGAAGCTCTCTGAATGGCTTCTAATGGAGTAAATTTATAAATCTTAGCTATGATCAGCTGTCTGTTCCGTGCTGGAAAACTGCCCAGATTAGCAGTGTCATACCAAGCTGGATTCACCTACTCTGGCACCACATCTTGATATTTTGATACCGGTTTAGTTATTTTGGAGGTGAGGTTCAATATGGGTTTGGAAGAATTTTACAGTGTACTTTTCAATGCCCTCAAGACAGGCAGACCTAGAATGCTTGTGGGAGACCCATGAGCTTTAGAGAAACAAGCAGAAGGCACTGTAATTGAAGTGACTATTATTTATAACTTCTTGGAATTCAAGGGATTTTTATTATCACTAATGACAAAATGATCATACTTAATGACCTCAATAATTCTGTTTATATTTAATAGTGATAGCTGACAAAGACTGGCAAAGCATGGCAGAGAATTTCATGCAACCAATTTCATATAACTTCCGTGCCTGAACTGCCAGAAAACAGAGCTCAGTTATTAAGATCAGTCCTGATATTTTCTTGATGTGTATTTTCCCTGCACTCTATAATTCAAATTACTTGTTCAAAATACAACAGTCCTCTCACTACAGGAATGGGAGAGACAGGGCACAAACAGTATCAAGCAAGAACTAGGGATCTATTACCAGGGAAAGTGATCACAAGAGGGACAGAGACAGGAGCAGCAGAGGATATAGGGTCAGACACAGTAAGACTCGACTGCTGCAAAACACCTTCCTCGAGAAATGAGGGTGAAGTCCTCGCTTCCAAAAGCCTGCTATTCCACAATGTCTAAAACATCTAACCCACTGGCAAGTGTGGGTCTCTATCTCCCTCTTCTGTTAATACCACGTAGACTATAACAATGTTGTATTGCAATTAGTTATTTCACAAACTTGAGAAGACAGGTGTCCTGCTGTTCTAAGGTTCTTCAACCCTTCAGATGATCTACGTAAGGATTAATATAGTTGCATCTCAAAAAACTTATTCAAGAGAGCAACCTGGACTCAAAGTCAAAATCTTCCAGAAGCCGCAAATGCCAGACCAAGTGCGTAACACTTCTTTGATCACCCGGAACTTTTATTTATTTATCTTTAACCACACAAAACCATATAGGCCAAGATATGTAGTCCTCTACAATGGACAGAGAAAGGCATCTGCAGAACCCGATTTTATCCTAAAAAGATGCATCTCTTTTCATTGAATAGGAGATTATTCCAGACAACCACACCAGACTAGTCACATAAATTTTAGTTGGCTAAGACTGCATTCTAAGACAAATCTCATCCACTAAACTCAAATGGTACAATTAAATTTTGATTTACATGACCTAATTATATGCTACTGTTTCCAGAAGAATATCTGGCTCACTCAATGTTCAGAACAGATTTTTTTTTAAATGAAACAAGATAGTGAAGTAAAATTATGCCATACACTGCACCAGCACTAAGTGAGTTGGTACCATTTGTCCTCTTCGATATAATGCCTGTACCTTGGTTCCCATGGGTGCAATGCTGAATATATGACCTAACGTTACTAAGAAGGTCATGGAGATAAAAATCTAAACCAGGTCTAAAACACAGCATTACAAGCATTATGAATAACCTCATGAAGAAATTTACATTCTGTGGTCAGAAGATAAATAAAGGGCAAATAAAGCCTGGGGCTCCATGTGTGACTGAGGATAATAAAGAAACACTGAATGTGCACTGCTGGAGACACAATTCCCCGAACCTTGGCAATATACAATCTGATTTCCCATGTATTTGTGTCTTGCAGTGAACGAAATTGGATATCCACAATGCAAGCTCCACCTGGAGTGGCTGGTAGTAGCATTTTTTATTCTGTCTGTTTAAGGCATCTCTGTCTAATACTGTGTGAACTAATGCTTGAGACTTTCTTTCTACAGAGTACTCTGCCTCTCCTTCACCTAGCACCTTATTTTTAAGGAACTCATTGGGAACTTAATTATATTTTAGCTTGACCTATGAAATGTATGTAAAATCAGCTAGCAAGTTCCAAAGGTACTTTAGGAGGAAAGGAACTGGGGACACAATGAAATATCAAAAACCTTGTTGGCACAGGAAAGGAAGGTAAAGAGATCAAGGAAGGGCAGAACTGAGGCCTGCTACTTTTGAATGTTCATCTCAAATGATATCTAGCTGTTAAGCAGTAAATGTTTCTCTCAACAGCACAGGAAAAGTCCTTAAATGGATTTTGACTGTTATTTGCTTAGCAGATATATGGATATTTAATATTATACTAAAACAATCTTAGAAGTCAATCACTCTTGGGAGGAAGGCAGAACAAAAGTTTTGGTTAGTTTTATAGTAGTCTTGAGAAAAGGGCAAAAATTTGATTTCTTTTTTTCTTTTTGTGGAATACAGTTTCTATCCTTCTGCTCCTAGTTTAGAATACCAGCCACCACTCCCACAATGACAGAAATACAAAGGCTTGTAATATTTTTTTAAAAAGCTGATTGAGAAGAGTATTGCTCATTGGCCATGAAACCAAACAACACCAAAGTGCAAATATTGACTGTATACTCAGTGGTATTTTCAGTTTTGGTTGTTTTGAGATTAATAGAGTCTACTGCAATGCATTTGAAAATGGTCTACTGCCTGCCACCCTGCCCTGCCTATCCATCTTACTTCTGAATGACCTGCTCATATTTCCCAAGAGACTTCCTATAATAGACTTTTCTAGGGAATTCCTTAAAATTAGTTTCCTCTGTGGGACTGGTAAAGCAGTGACGTGCTTCCACTGAAGCATCTCATCAGCCTGGGGCAGGCGGTCCTGTTGCAGAAGTAAGGGAGGCCTGATATGATATCCTGCTGCCTCAGACACAGGTGACTTGGGCCAAAACACTGTGCAAAGCTGTATCTCATTTTTACAATCAGTAAGTACAAATTTTATCACTACAGAATGGATATACGACTGAAGTGATCTCAGACTGGCATCTATCATGTCATTTTTCACAGCTACTAGTCACACTTCCTACTGCATTTTCCCTTCTCCAAAAGTTCATCAGTTAGAGGAAGTTAAAATTCAAGCACTACATTCAGATTTCACAGCTTTATGAACAAGTAAATTATTTTGTCGAACCTAAAAACCACGATGAAACTGTATGGTAGATTTATTTTTTTTACTATGAACTCTTTCTTATCAGGCCAGTGGCAAAAGCAATTGGGCTGAAGTAGTCCTTGTTTAAATCAACAAATACTTTTCACTAAAAATGGTGAAATATGCACCAAACTAATGGTATGTGATGCCCCATTAGGGATTGCAAATATTTCTAGATAAGGTGAAATGTTACTACAGACAAACTTGACAAATTCTCATGCGTTATTTTCCAAACACACAGATAGACACACTGAGTGTCTAACTGTATTCTCAAGCAGTTCTAGTTAAAGCCTTGAAGTGGGATTCCATTTTCAACATAGTCTGAATTTGTTTGCATGTACACAACAAAACCCATGAATTTTCATGAAGATGAGCAAGAATACTAAAGTTCTACTTAAAGTAAATTAAATGCAGGCAATCTTGGGTCTTACCCAAACACACTGTGCAAAAAGTGCTCACTTCACATGTTTGTCTTTGCACCAGTTATGATTATAGCTATTGTTTCGTAGTTTTCATGCTTCATACTAACAAATAATTCTCCATTTACAGTAGACAATGTTGTTTCCACTTACAAGAAAATCAGAGTTATCTTATCTGAGACTTTTTGCCAGCTGTTCAAGGACCTGCGATTATCCTACTGTTCTAAATTATATTTGACTGTTGAGTCGCCAAGCTTCATTTTCATTTCACTGCTAAAGGAATCAAAGCTATTTTTCTTTTTTTTATTATTTTCTCCCCCCAAATAACCAATATACTATCATATAATACAACAACACCATGATTTAGAAGCAGTCGAACCCTGAGCTATTATTCTGACCATCCCCTATGGCTACTTAATCAAAACATTGCAACTTGTGATTTTGTCAGTAATTTTGCTCATTTGTCTTTATTATGATTTCAAAAGTATTCGGAATGGAAGGTTAGTTTTGCATAACTAATATTGGTGATGAATGGCAATGATAATGCATTGCATGAAGAACATCCATTAATGTCTAAAATAATATTCTACTGTCTAAAAATAAATTGCAATGCAAAACATTTTCAGAGCTAATTAACAATAATCCAGTCCTACTTAAGTATTGCAACTCTGAATAGTAAGGACATTTAAGCCAACACACTTGAGGTAGTTAAAGATACTGCCTCTGACAGCTACAATATTGGTTCTACCACTAATTAACTCAAATCCTTAGGTTCCAATAACTTCGAAAGCACTATTGTAAATCATAGAATCATAGAATCATAGACTAACCAGGTTGGAAGAGACCCACCAGATCATCGAGTCCAACCACTCCTATCAAACACTAAACCATGCCCCTTAACACCTCGTCCACCTGTGCCTTAAACACCTCCAGGGAAGGTGAATCAACCACCTCCCTGGGCAGCCTGTTCCAGTGCCCAATGACCCTTTCTGTGAAAAATATTTTCCTAATGTCCAGCCTAAATCTCCCCTGGTGGAGCTTGTGGCCGTTCCCTCTTGTCCTGTCCCCTGTCACTTGGGAGAAGAGGCCAGCTCCCTCCTCCACAACCTCCCCTCAGATAGTTATAGAGAGCAATGAGGTCTCCTCTTCTCGAGGCTAAACAGCCCCAGCTCTCTCAGCCGCTCCTCATAAGGCCTGTTCTCCAGCCCCTTCACCAGCTTTGTTGCTCTTCTCTGGACTCGCTCCAGAGCCTCAACATCCTTCTTGTGGTGAGGGGCCCAGAAATGAACACAGGATTCAAGGAGCGGTCTCACCAGTGCCGAGTACAGAGGGAGAATAACCACCCGGGACCTGCTGGTCATGCCGTTTCTGATACAAGCCAAGATGCCATTGGCCTTCTTGGCTACCTGGGCACACTGCTGGCTCATGTTCAGTCTGCTGCCAACCAACACCCCCAGGTCCTTCTCCTCCAGGCAGATTTCTAGACAGACTTCTCCTAGTCTGTAGCACTGCACAGGGTTGCTGTGCCCCAAGTGCAGGACCTGGCATTTGGCCTTGTTAAACCTCATGCCACTGGACTCTGCCCAGCGGTCCAGCCTGTTCAGATCCTTTTGCAGAGCCTCCCAACCCTCCAGCAGATCCACACTTCCACCCAGCTTAGTGTCATCTCCAAACTTGCTAAGGGTGCACTCGATGCCTTCATCCAGGTCATTGATAAAGACATTGAACAGGACTGGACCCAGCACTGAGCCCTGGGGAACCGCACTTGTAACTGACCTCCAGCTGGATTTAACACCATTTACCACCACTCTCTGGGCCCGGCCATCCAACCAGTTTGCCACCCAGGAGAGTGTGAGCCAGTCCAGTCCAGAGGCTGACAGTTTCCGTAGCAGAATGCTGTGAGAAACTGTGTCAAAGGCTTTACTGAGGTCCAGCTAACCAATCAGGTTAGTTTGGCAAGACCTGCCTTTTGTAAACCCGTGTTGACTGGGCCTGATCACCCTGTTCTCTTGCATGTGCTTCATGACAGCACTCAAGATCACCTGTTCCATGACTTTCCCTGGCACTGAGGTCAGACTGACAGACCTGTAGATCCCTGGATCCTCCCTGCAACCCTTCATGTAGATGGGCACAACATCAGCCAGCCTCCAGTCCAGTGGAACTTCCCCAGTCTTCCAGGACTGTTGGAAGAAGATGGAAAGGGGTTTGGCCAGCACATCCACCAGCTCCTTCAATACCCTCGGGTGAATCCGATCCGGCCCCATAGACTTGTGGGTTTCTATTCGGGCTAGCAAGGCTCTGACCACCTCCTCTTGGACCATGGGAGCCTCATTTTGCCTCTCTAGCTCCTGGGTTTGTAGAGAAAGGGAACAACTTTCTTTACAATTTAAGACTGAGGCAAAGAAGGCATTAAGTACCTCAGTCCTGTCACTGTTGTTCCTTCTGCATCCAATAGGGACTGTATGGTCTCCCTAGTTCTCTTTTTATTATTTATAGAAAGATATTTTGTTATTTTTCACCAACTTTGCCAATTTGATTTCTAGGTGAGCCTTAGCCCTTTTTTTTTCCGGAACATGGGGACTGCTTTCTCCTGAGCCGCTAGGATCTCCTTTCTGAAGAGCTCCTAGCCCTCATGGGCTCCCTTGCCCTTAAGCACTGTCTCCCATGAGACTTTGCCAACCAGACTTCTGAAGAGTTCAGAGTCTGCCCTCTGGAAATTTAATGCTACTGTCCTGCTAACCACCCTCTTCACTTCACCTAGAACAGAAAACCCTATCACCTTATGATCGCTTAGTCCTAGGTGTTCTCCTACTGCCACATCCCCCACAAGGCCTTCTCTGTTCACAAACAGCAGGTCCAGGAGGGCACCTTCCCTTGTCGGTTCATTCACCAGCTGTGCAAGGACGTTGTCTTCCACACACTGCAGGAATCTCCTAGACTGCTTCTTTTCTGTTCTATTGTACTTCCAGCAGATACCAGGAAGATTGAAGTCTCCCACCAGAATGAGAGGCACTGATCTAGAGATTAACCCCAGCTGTTTATAGAAGAGCTCATCACCTGCTTCTCCTTGGCTGGGTGGCCTGTAACAGACTCCCATCACAAAATCTACCTTCTTATGGGCTCCTCTGATTTTAACCCACAGGCACTCAATCTCCTCATTGCCACAATCCATTTCAACAGTGTCCAAGTCCTCCCTTACAAAGAGGGCTACCCTGCCTCCTCTCTTTCCCTTCCTATCCCTCCTGAAGAGTTTGTACCCCACCATATCTGTACTCCAGTTATATGAGTCATCCCACCACGTTTCCGTGATGGCAACGACATCACAGGCTCCTTGCCCTACAAGAGCTTCCAGCTCTTCCTTCTTATTACCCATGCTGTGTGCATTGGTGTAAATGCACTTCAGCTGAGCTGCCGAGCCTTCAGCCCTCTTAGAGGGAACAGAGTCCATTCCCAATTGCCTGGTAACTGGAGTAGCTATCACCAGAGCGCCTGTATCTCCCTTACCACCCCCATGTGTGTTCACCCCCACTTTCTGTGTGGTGCTGTACTGGTGGTCCTCTCCAGCACACCCTCTCTGAATCACTAGTGCCCCACATCCCGGCTCGCTCCTGTCTAGCCTGGTCTCAATCCCCTCCCCGCTTCACATCTAGTTTAAAGCTCGATTTATGAGCTTAGCTAAGTTCTTAGCAAGGGCTTTAGCCCCCCTAGAAGACCCATGTGTCCCTACCTTAGCAGCAGAGTTTGGGGGTGTGTAAGCCACCCCATGATCAAAGAAGCCAAAGCCCCTTTCCTCACACCACGCTTGGAGCCAGGCATTAATTGAATTCTTCTTCCCGACTTCCAGCTCCTCTCTGTTTAGCCTGGGGATGGAGCAGAATACTATCTGAGCCCCAGAGCTCTCCACCATTTTCCCAATGGCCCTGAAGTCTTTCTTGATGGCTTTAGTCTTTCTGTTAACTAAATCATCATTACCAGTTTGGACTGCTATCAGATGATAGTAGTCTGTCTCATGGACCAGGGAAGGAAGTTTTCTAGCTACCTCCTTCACTGATGCCCCCGGTAAGCAGCAGACCTCTCTGTGGAGTGGGTCTGGTCTGCAAATGCGTCCCTCTGTTCCTTTTAGGAGGGAGTCCCCTACAACAACCACTCTCCTCTTCCTCTTAATGGAGGATGTTTTTATCATTTTCTGAGGATGGTGTGGCCTAGGGAAAGATTCTAGGCTGTGGGAGCCATCATCCTCATTCTCAGGACAGGATTCCACCTGCACCACATGGTACTTGTTTACCAGGGAGATCTCGGGTTTTGCTGTCTGGTTTTGGGGAGCAGGTTTCCTTCATCTGGCAGGAACTTGCTGCCATTCCCCACCTCTTGTTCCCCCAACCTTGCAGTTAGCAGGTGGGTGGTGTTTGGAAGTACCAGCTCCAGCAGGCTGCCGAGTGAGTGAGAGGGCACTACTGCACTGGTCTATCTCCCTCTCACACTCCCTGATGGTCCTCAGCCTCTTCACCTCCTCCCTTAACTCCTCCACCATACGATGGAGTTCTCCCATTCGAGTGCAGCTTTCACAAGTGGAGCCAGTAACAGAGGCAGGAGCTGCTGTGGGAGGGGGGCACCGTCTGCAGCTCAGGGTCTGGGTAGCTGCATGTGCCCACTGGGTCTCTGTCTGCGTGGCAGCTTCCATCACGCTTGGTGCAGCCTTAATCTTTTGACAGGTAGCCACCATGGTTCTCAGTTCTTCTGGCCGTGCTCCAGCCCCTCTCTGCGTCCTCCCTGCTCACCCAAACTGCCCTGTTTTAACGCACCCCACTCCTCTTCTCCTGTGCTCCCTAAGGGCCGTTTAAATCCCCCGCGGTAGCTCCCGGGTCCGCCCCCTCCCGTCAGGCCCCGCGCGGGAGCGGCCGTTGAGCCAGGAGCCCAGCGCCGACCCCCCATCGAGTTTTTTAGGCTTTTCCCTGCTCAGGGAAGCGCCCCAGCGCCTTTTAATGGGCGCCCCGGCACAGAACTCACCGTTCTGTCACTGGATGCAGCTGTTAAAGCTGCATACAAACAAACAAACAGCTATGAACTTTGGTTTAAACATCCGATTGCTGAACATAAAAGGTCTGCTCATTCCATCAGCATGCAGTATCTTCATAGTGCATGTGTATTCTGCAGAAACCCATAGGAATAAGGAATCTTCTTGGCACAGAAGTGGAACTACTCTAGAGCTGTTAACCTGTCCCTTAAGGAAAAGCATGGGAAGGAAAGCCACAGATGCGGTTTTCCTGAATTTTCACCTCCTCTCTGAACTGTATTTTACCTGCTCCCCACTTCTCTTGTTCTCTTCTCCCACAATTCTTCTCCTCCATGTTCCTCCTCTTTATGTCAATGGCTACAATATGTCCCCAAATTATTAACTCCATAAAGCAAAACCAGCACTGGCTGTGCGTTACAGTTTATCAGTCTGTCAAGAAAAATCTCCCATTTTCTTTCTAATCAGAAAAGGAGCTCACCTTTTCCAGTATTTCCTTAGTCAAGACTGAGAATGCATCCTCAATGTTCACATTATCCTTAGCGCTGGTTTCAAAAAAGGGTATTCCATGCTCCCAAGCAAGCTGAAAAACAAATACAAGCAATGGGATGAACAGTCTTTAGGAAAAAAAGCACTTCATAATACTAATAGCAAGAGATATGGAGGTGCTCTGACAGCTTCAAAGATGTTGTATAAACACCAATTAAGTAAATGTCAGCTCCGTAATGTATTCTACATTCATTCTCAGTTTGTAAATTTCAGGTAGCTCTTAAAACATTCTTATTAAATTTTTGCATTTTCAAAACAGCTTATTTTACTTGCCTTTACTTGTAAATAAGAATAATAAACTCTAGTGTGTCTTTTGTCAATGCTTTGACTTATTTGGAAAACAAACTGTGTCCTAGGTAATTATTTAGAGGAAACTAATGGAGTGACTGAAGAAAAGTATGGATAAAAATGGGACAAAACCTGCAGAAAAAGAGGCATAATGAAATATAAAAAAGACACGCTCCTTTTTACCAGAGAAGCACAGAGATAATAGGACAGATATGTATGTAAACATGTATTATAGTAATAGAAGAAAGAAAACAGGTAGAAGAAAAGGGCAGCATAGATTTTACATGTGTTGATTTTATCCAGTTTAGTCCTGTTCTCTCATTTACAGAGTACCTCTCTTACAGACAGCTTAGAGATATGTTGGCTTGAGGAAAAATAACCCCAACAAAATTCATAGCTTTTTAAAGTCCTAAACTTTTTCTAATTTGTGCTGTTAAATACATGGAGAAAAACAGTTGGGATTGTTGCCTCCCCAGGGGAGGGGGACAAGATAGGAATAATATCTGCCAGAAAAAGATAGTGGGAGATTCTATTTATTCCCTTTGCAATGGATCTTTTCTTGATACACATCTGGAGAAGATGATCCCAGGCAAAGAAAATATCCTACTGCTTATAATGTATACAAAATCCTATAATTACTAACCACTTAATGATTCATTTGGAAGGTACTCCATCAGGATAAAAAGTCTAATGTTGGCACTTATGTTTGCTTTCAGTAAGACCCAAAACTAACAAATCAAAGCTTTACAAAAATTACAAAATCAGGCATGGAGAACTAGACTTCAAAGTTTTAGTCAAAATACAATAAAGATTATATTAAAGGTATAAAATAAATTAAGCAAAACAGCTTATTTTCAAAAAATTCTATAAGAAAATGTAATTTTGAAAATAAAGACGCTGTCTGGACTGTTTCTTAAGACAGATTGTTTCATAAGGGATTGTAAAACTCCAGCTGACTGTTATGAGCTGTTTTTAGTACTGTAGCAACTTGTTACGGAAAGTTGAAATAATTTAGCTATTGGCAAGTTTCAATGCAAAACAATGACGCATAGTAGTTCATAAAGAAAAATACAGGCAATGAAAAATACTGGGCTAATAAAGTGGAGAAAACTGGTTTGCAGCTTATAAAGTACACAGAATCAACTATTAAATATTCCTTTTTTCTTTCTTGTGTCATGTAGCAGATATCTGGAGGCTATCTATGTACAAACTCTAGTGAACACAAACAATTTTAATCATGGAATCATATACATTGTTTGGAAAAATACCCCCCATTGAAATGGGACTATTGACATGAGGTCAGCCATGGCTTTGCCTTCCCAAATCTTGAAATCTGCTAGTGATGTTGACTCCATAACCTTTACAGGTCCCTCTTCCATGGCTACATAACCCTTCTAGTGCAACTGGTTCACATCTCCAACCTGAACCTCCCAAGCCACAACCTGTCTGCTGCCTCTTGCTTTATTGTCTGCCTCTACTGAGAAAAGACTTTCTGTCATTCCTCTAATGACACTTCAATTGCTGCAGACCAATAACTGCTCCTTAGACTCCTCTTCACCCAGCTCCCTCAGTTCCCTCATAGATTACTGGTACTAGATCCCAATAATCTCTCTAGCAGCCTGCTGGACCATCTGTAGTTTCTCAACACTCTTCTTGAAATGGGAGAGCCAAAGCTGCACACAATTTCCATTTGACCTTGCCAGTACTAAGATTTTTTTTTTTTTTGTGGGGAGGTTGGAAGAGGGAGAAGGAGGAGCCCAAGAAGGGTGAATTGAACTACTTCTCAAAGTGAAAAAGAAAGAGCTATTGATACAAGAATATACTTCATACTGTAAAAATTAAATATATAATTTTCAGCAGGATCAAAACTATGTAATTACAAAATAAAACAAAAAATATAATTCCTCAGCACTGAATTAGTCTATAAAGTGGCATATGATGCCCACCTAGTTATGACAGGTTGCTATAGAAATGCCAACATAGATTATAGGATTCCAAGGGAATCTAGGGGCCTTCTCTCACTTAAAGACTCTGAACAGAGCAATTCTTACACCTCATACTCACAGGGCAACATGAAATACGTGAGTATTAATTATTATGTGGCAGCGTCAGTATCGAACTATTTTCCCTTCTTAAAAAGGCTAATGTCTTCTTTGGAGGGAGAGGAGAATTATTGGCTTGCTCTACTAATGGAATCTTTCTCCAGCTGGTTCAGTCAGATTCTTCAGTGTTTGCAAATGACGTTAAAAGAGGAAATAGTATTACTGAAGTGCTGCATTGCCTCAAAACACAGAAGAAATCTAGAAGGCAGAGTCATTGGTGAGGAGGTAATGATCTTTTTCTGAAAAAAATACTACATTAATAAAAAATGTGATTGCATGGTTAAGTACACAGAAGTCAGAAAATGTCATGGTTAATATCATATGCAAAACCCTACTACTGCCCTCTTGTGCACATACATCCAGTGACTCCAGATTTCAGACTGCATTCTTTGAGAGTATACATGTATTTTTCAGCAATCTTATTCCTTGTACACAGACACAGTTAGCACATGAACATTAGGAGTGTATTGCATACGAATGATTTACTTTCAAAAGTTTCTATTTGTAATGCTGTTGAAAAGGTGATGCTATTTTTTAAAGTTCCCTAATCTGAGATTATATAATTGGCAAGAAATGATCAGTATTCTTTTCTTCAAACACAAGATATCCTGCCTGACTCACTATGCCTGAAAGCATAATAGGAGGGCTCATTCCAAGTTCCAGAAAACAGATACACACAGTCTGCAGTTGCAAAAATTACTGGTATTTAGGACACGCTCTCCTGCGACATCTAGTCATCATTACAATTTATTCTGCCATAGCACGGCTCCTGAATTTCTTCACTGGTTCTCAGTGGAGTAATTTGCTATTGCCTTTAAAACAGCACTCCCCACTTCACACCTGTTCTTCCCCTACATGTGGTCAGCAGGTATAAATAATACTGTAGTCTTAGCTGTAAAACACATAAAGAATTAGATCTAGGAGAGATAGATGTTCCCTAAATGTATCTGTCCACTGTTATTTAGGGGTATTCATAGACAATAAGATTACTGTGCACAGACTGTCAGAACAGTTCCTTATATAGTTAGGCTGTAGCAAAAAAACATTGATGGGTGCTACCAGAAAACTTATGCAGAATATATTACGCATTACATTTTAGTATTCCATATTAAAACAGTACTGTGAAAATGCAGACTCCAAAATATTTTTAGTTTTTAATTCAAAATATGAGATTTCTAGCATAACACTGAAAACTGTTAGAGTACATTTTTAACCTTTAAAATAAAAATCGGTATTCTAAAGAGATCAGCAAGGAGTTAACTTAAGTGTACTTCTGCTCATATGTTAAAAGAACTCAAACACTCCAGAATTCCATGACTGTTCTTCTGGAGCAATTCCTAATAGAATTTTTGGAATTCAGGAGCTTTTTATCATTTTTAGTGTAACAGCTCAACAGGCACATATTAAGATACTCAGGAGAACCCCAAAATGTTCCAGTGATACCTTTTCTCCTTTCTGTTTTGGAACTACACGTTCTGACTCCTTATCACTCTTGTTGCCCAACAGTATTATGTCCACTTCATCACCTGCTTTCTAAAAGAGAATCAGCATTAATAAGTGCCAAGTAGGAAAAACAAAACCAACAAAAGCTGTTCACCTTCAGCTCACATTAACTTTCAGTACTTTATTTCCTTGAAAGTAAAAGCTAAATTCTGTCCTGACCTTTTCATTTGTGGAAATACTTTCCATCAGTTACTGTGACTTGGAAGAAAACAGCAAGATTGTAAAGAGCAGAAAAAAAGCCACTTACAAGTGCTGGGCATAATTTTCAATCCCTTTCGTAAGGTATAAAGTATATGGTGCATGGGCACCATCTTCTGATAAATTCTCCATCCTGAGGCTTTAAAGTGACTGTAAATGCCCTGAATTCACAGACATTGACCTCCCTAAAGTAATGGGTTCATGGATTAGCATATGAGCCAGGTCTACAACCAGCTTTCACAAGTAAGAAGGAAGGAATTTGCTGCACCTGAAAGGGCACCTCTCTGAGTTTCACTTTGGCACACAGACAGTAAAATTACATTCAAAGCATTCAAACTCAACATAAAAGTTTGATTATACCAAGACACTTGGAAGAAGGCAATAGATTTTTAATGAAGTAACATTAAAAAACCTCATTGATTTCAAAAGGAAGAAAAATCTAGCTTTTTGACCTTGTCTCCATCCTTTGTTCCACTAATCCAGTTAACATTCATGATGACTGTGAAATGTACTGGGTGCTTTACATCAGTGTTATTTTAAGATAAGCCATTGTAACTACACATTACTGGAATAATGTCAAGGAAAGGGAACCATTCTGCAACAGCATGTGGAATTTGAAAACTGACATTTGTCGTGAAAACCATATTTAAAATCACTTTGTTGCTTAAATGGAGGAAGTTGAAGGTTTCTATCTAGAGACTAAAGCTAATGTGGTCTGATCCTATGGCTTATATTCCAAAAGTACACAGCTTCTCTATGACTCATAAAGTCTGGTCTCAGGCTGCAGTTCTCTCTACAATCTTGAAATCCTTTATCCCTGTCAAAGTCTTAATTTTTGTAACTTTGCTATAAGACAAAATCAGGCACAATCCTCTTCCCCAGAGCCCATACACATGCAGACAGACACATGTCCCTCCCCTCAGAGAAATGCAAAGAAAAAACTCTATTGATTAAAGGATGAGAGAATCATTATTTTTAGTCTATTTGCACTTCTACAACTACGTTGCCTCATTTCAGAAGTACAGCAGTAGGCACAATTTATTACTAAGGAACAATATTTAATTTTTTTTAATCCACTCTCATTTGAGAGTCAGCTAATCTCATTTCATACCCACTGCTGATGTTCAAGATAATGTTGGATTAAAATGAGGTAAGCTCAACATAACAGTACAAAGTACAGGCCTAAAATAATGAATCAATCTAACGTGGATTAATAGACCAAAATGTTGACCATTTCAGAATGCATTGGGGCTTTACTCATTAAGGTCAATCGCTCTCATACATAAAATCACATACATCAGTCAGTAAAATAGGGTAAATAGACAATTTAATCTCATCTCACAATCAACTTTTTTTTTGGAAGAAGACTGCGTGTAGCTGAAAGTTTTACAAGTAACATTCGACTTCACTCTGAAGTAAAAGGTCAAAGGGAAATACTTGCATATTGTATGTACAAAACCATGAAATCCAACCTGTAACTTTATTTCTGCAAAAACACCACAATTTTTTGCAATAGAGATGTTCTTTTTAAACAGCTTCAAAGAATGAAATTTAAAGGTGAGAGGTATCAGGTAAGTATTTATCAGTATTACCAATCGCTAAGTAGTTATTTCAGCAAATAACTATTATTTCTACATCAATATAATGCAATAATGTATTTTCCATCAAAGCACTGAAAATACTCTTTTTTATTTAAAGCTGTTATCTTGCAGTTTCTTGCTTTTTAGAGAACCAAAGACTATAAACCAAAATTATGTCCATCTTAAATTCTGAAAACTGATTATGTAGGTTAAATCATAAAAAATTTCGTCGGTATGACTACGCAGAAGTTTGACCATGTGCTTGGTCTGCATAAAAACTGCAGAGGTACAGTGATTTGAATTGCCCAAAAATATAGCTCTTCAGTCCTTCCAAAAACTCACTGTGTATTTTCATCGTTTTTTATTTACAGCTCAGAAATAAGCTTTCCAAATGCAAGATCTATAGCTAAAAAGAAGATAGTTATTTTACAGTTGTTAAGATGCTATTATGCAAGTCAGCGCTGATTAAGCTAATAGAGTAATTTTTTCCCATGTCATGGAAAAATACTATTAAAAATTTCATCAACTTCATCAAGGCAAAAAACCCCAACTTTTTTTGAGAAGTGAAAAAACCAGAAGTATTTTGCTTTGGTATCTCAAAAATACATCCAGATTTTTGGTTCACTCTTCAGTTTTTCTTCTGGTTTTAACATTTCAAAGTTCATATTTTGCTGAAACTGAAAATAGAAATGTTATGAACTTGGAGAAAATCTAGCCTAATTTTTTTGAACATCCAAAATGGAAATATCTGCATTACATTTCTCTCAAAAACTTGGAGCCAAGAGATTTATTGAGACTGATGAAGTTTTCTGAAGGTTTTGGCAAAGCCTAGAGTCATTAGGTTTTGGCAAAAGGGTCCTCCCTAACTTGGATTCTCTGGCAAGAGAATCCAGTGGCAGTGGCCAGGCTGCTGTGACTAGTGGCCACAGGAGGGAGCAGTGCCAAAGCTACAAACATGGTAGTGTTAGGGACTGAACTACGAATTCTGGGACTTTCACACCATAGCACCATAGTGTTCTTTAGTAGCCTACTTGGATAGAAGTCATTCACTCGTTGCCTTCAATAATTAACGTACTGCTCAACTTTCACCCAGCCTGTGCACCTGACCAGGTAAATACCCAACTTGTTGCTTGACTATGTGGCTATTCACCAAACTAAAAAAACACAAAAGGGAAAATATTTTACTCATCCCTTCTGTATATAATTTTTTCTCACTAGTTGTTAAGCATTTTCTCCTGCAGTTGTTCTCATTTTCCAGGGAAACTACTTCACAGAAGTGCTGTGAATTCATGTGAGTATCAAAAGTAGCACAGATACCTTTATTGAAAGAGAACTACAACACTTTTGTACTTAGAGGTTGTTGGATGTTAACTATCCCTTCAATTTTTAAATGGTGTGCACAGAACCTACCATGACTGGCTGGCCTCAATCTCCCCTGCAGCAAACTGACCACGGTTACCAGTTCATTCACATCCCTTATTGTATGAAGCTATCTATCCTGTGACAGATCTTACAGGATCACCAACTTGTCCCTCCATCACATTTCCAGAGCACAGCTGTGCAGAGCTGCATGATTTGGGACACAGAAACCCCATGCAGTGCTACAGGCTTGGGGAAGAATGGCTTAAAAGCAGCCTGGCAGAGAAAGATCTGGGGCTGTTAGTCAACAGCTGACTGAACATGACTCAACAGTGTGCTCAGGTGGCCAAGGCCAACAGCATCTTGGCTTGTATCAAAAATGGTGTAGCCAGCAGGACCAGGAAAATTATTTTTCTGCTGTACTCTGCACTGGTGGGGCTGCACCTTGAGCGCTGGGTTCAGTTTTGAGCTCCTCACTCTAAGAAAGACATTGAGGTGCTGGAGCACATCCAGAGAAGAGGGACTAAACTGGTGAAGGGGCTGCAAAACAAGTCTTACAAGGAGTGGCTAAGTGAGCCAGAGTCGTTTAGCCTGGAAGAGAAGAGGCTGACAGGAGACCTTATCGCTCTCAATAACTACCTGAAAGGAGGTTGGAGTGAGGTGGGTGTTAGTCTCTTCTCCCAAGTGATAGGTGATAGGCCAAGAGGGAATGCACCAAGCTGCATCAGAGAAAATCTAGATTGGATGTTAGGAAAATTTTCTTCACAGAAAGGGTCATTGGGCACTGGAACAGGCTGCCCAAGGAGGTGGTTGAGTCACTATCCCTGGAGGTGTTTAAAAGGCAGGTAGATGAGGTGCTTGGGGACGTTATTTAGTAGTAGACAGGTATGGTTGGAGTTGATGATCTCTAAGGTCTTTTCCAATCTAGGGATTCTATGATTCTATGATTTTGATACTCATTGGTTACCGTTTAAAAAGGGAACAGAAGTTTGTTCGTAGGTCCAAACAGTGAAATCGAGAACCCACACCTGATAAATGCACTATGGTAATACCTAATTAGCTTGCATTGGAGGAAGAAATGTAGCATTAATGTAATTGTTCAGATCTGAAGAGGATACACATGGTCATGCAGCAAGATGAAGGCAGAGCTGGGGAATGCCATAAAGCTGGCAAGTGTCTTCTTCCTACTCACAAGACAATATCACTAGAAATTGATCTTTTGTATTGATGAAGACTAATTTGTTTGGAATACACTGTCCTCACAGTCTTTCCGACAGCATTGCATGGCAGTATTCATATTATGATTCCCATATATGTCTTTTCCAATATATTCTTTTCAGTGACACCTTGTGACCTCAGTCACAAATCTGTAATTTCCAGGACTTCAGTGGAATTAAACAAATGATAGAATTTGTTTGCCTATTAGAAAACTTATACATGACTAGATACAAGCCAATTTATCCTCAAACGAGTCTGAGATTAGAGATAAACCAATTTAGCAAAGTAACAAGAACAAGAATTTTCAGTTCTAATCAGAGTCATAACAACAAACCTATCTATCACCCAGAACAATTAGTTCCTTTTGGCATCAAGCTTTCCCATCTGAGGAAGAAAAAGTTAGAACAGGTTGAAATCAAACTAATTTACATTTGTAAAGCAGTTTGCTGTGCTGCTTTTATTTAATTACAATGCAGAATCATTGAAAGGCAGTCCAGTATCCCAACTCTCAGATGCATCAAACGAACAGAACTGGAAACGGGCACTATGCAAAAATGGCAGTAACCCAGCAACATATATATTTCATATCCTGGTTGAGGAGTTGCTTCTTCAAATAGAACAAACAGAAAGCCAGTGTATTCAATGAACACAAATTAAGTTACCAAGACTTGCTACTGCATGAGAAAATGAATTTATCTTCCCCATTCAGAAAATTCCATGCTAGCAGAATTATTAGGAACTGGTAATGCCACCTTCATAGCCACACCAGGAGACTAGCACAATGAAAATCAGTCCAATGTATTTAGATGGTAGGTCCTAGTATTCTTCTATGTCAAAAGTTTTATGAGACCCAGATGTCAGGCATGAATCACGGAGTGATTTAGATTGGCAAGGACTTCTGGAAGTCATCTGGTCTACTGCCCTGCTTGAAGACAGGAAAACTTCAAAGTCAGGTCAGGTTGCTCAAGGCGCTGTTGAATAGATGTTTAAGTATCTCCATATCCTCTCTGGAAACCTGTTTGAGCATTTTACCGTTCTATTATGGAACTTTTTGCTAACATGTTCTTCAAAATCCTGTTCAAAGCATCTTGGAAAGAACTGTTTTCTGCAAATGGATTCAGCATACAGTTACTTCTATTTCATTTTTAAAGGCCAAACAGAATCAGCCTTTCAGAACAGCTGCATATAGTAGTAAATGCCATGTCAGCAGACAAGAAGAACACCTTGATAAATTGGACATGACCCACAATCCTACAAATAAAGAACATTTTCAGGTTCTAAAGTAATTTTCTGCAATTGTCACACTCCTAATGAGAGCATTACAAATCCAATATACCTGTATCGGATTTGCCAATAATGTCCATAGATATTAATCTGTGAGTATATTTTTCTAGTAAGCCTTTTAAGTACAGTCATGACACTTAGTTCCCTCTATTTCTGAATACAAATTTTACAGCTATACAGATATGGCAGCATATTTGTGAGTGAACTTCCTTGAACAATAATTAATTTTTAAGAGGAAAGTTGCTGTACTCCACACATAAAAGAATTGAAATACAATGAGAACATTAGTGGTAATCTAATTGTAATAGCATTGACTGTGCAGTTTTTATAAAACCACTGGCATTTTTAGGAATGCCAAATTGCTTATATTGTTCTTTTCAACTGTTGTTGGCTTAGCACACTGACCAGATTTTTTACAAAGTTTTGTGTTTAAAATCTCTGTGTACAAGGAATTAAAGAGTAGAGCATAATGAATTAATTGAATTGACTAAAAAATCCTGTTTGACTCATTCAGGTGCAAGATTTGTATTACCTCTATCTGGTTCCTTTTTCATATTTTATTTGATTTTTCTGTTTGCATATTTTAAAGGGTTCTGTAGCAACCGCCACTTTGATAGTGGGCATTTGTGAGGAACTATATACTGGTTCGCATTCACAGACCAAAGGAAATGCAGGGAATGCCACCAACCTCCAGTAAGTAACTAATTTTCATTGATTCCCACTGTTTTAACAGTTACTGCTTAAAAACACTTATTTTGCAATGAATGGCCCCAGATATTTTCACAAGACACTTCAGAAACTGATATGCCACTATGACTAAATTATTTTTTTTTATTATTATCTACCTTATTACCACACTAACTGCCAGTTTTTAAGATGGTACAAGCAATTGTACAATTTACGTTTCTAGATATTGTTTTAAATTGAGTATTTTTCCACTTCTTACATTTTAAACTAACAAAGAGCCCTCAGGGTTAAGATTAAACAGTCTAAATATTAACAGCTTGAGTATGTATAAACAAAAGCTTCCAAGTGTCACAAATAGAAAGCAGGCTTCTGTCTCAGCAGTATCGTTTACTGACTGACTTATACAGATCTAAGTCTGCATGGTGGCTATAGAGGGCCCATCCTGCCCTCTACCCTAACTATACGGTCATGATACTTTCTTTGTGTTTATGGTTGTGCATTGTAGCCAACTGAATCAATCATCCTGTTGACCTAATTAAAGATGACAGGACAAAATGACCCCTTTGGAGGCAGTACAGTATTTTATATATAAACATATACGCACAGATAGACATATGTGCATACATACCTAAAAATGGATATATAGGGACAACCTATATTTTCAGCTTCAGGTAGCCATAAACCTACTATCACACTGTGTGTTGAATTAAATGTTAGCTGATCTTGGAACTATACAGCCAGTGGCATAACTAGCTGTGACTTTTGTTAGTTTGCCTAGCAGGAGAAGAGCATACACTCTTCTTAAAGTAATAAAACTTATGTGTTAGTTTGAAGAGTGTGCAGACAAGCCAGTAAAAATATTGTGTGATCAAATATCCTTTGTAACACATTTCTGAAGTTAGGCTCAGTCACTACTAAGACTTTTAAAATGGCTTTAAGGTCAAGGACAACTACATACTAGGTCACCATAGTAATGTTCTTAATACAGACATAATGTAAATGCAATGTTTTATCAAGAGTATGAGATACCCTGTGTAAATGTTATTGGATATATGATCATGTGTAGTTTGTTAATTCATCCACATACTGAGGCTGGAAAGGACATGCACGATAGTTTCATTTCAAGGCCACTTTCCCAAAATGTACTCTCCCATCCATCATGTCATATTCCTACCAATTCAGAGAGTATTACACAAACTGCCTGGATGTTTACTTGATTTTAATCACCAAAGAGCACTAGCTTCCTAGAGAGGTATTTGACAATCCAAGCCTGTCAGTGTTTAAAAGGCATTTGGACAATGACCTTAACATGCTATAACTTTTGATCAGCCCTGGAGCAGTCAGGCAGCTGGACTGGATGTCAGTGTAGGTCCCTTCCAATTGGAATAGTCTATTCTAAAACTGACTCATCCCTACCTGACAGAAAACACGTCAAAAGAGACCTAGCAATAAACATACAGGGTACAGGTTTACAGGCAGCTTAATGATCTGATGTCTAAGGGCTTGCCTACTCCTCTGTCCCTGGTTTCTCCCTCACACCGTTCCCACACATTATTCTACTAGCCTTCCAGCTCCTACCTGTTTACTCTATGCCAACTCCAGTAACTCTCAGACCTTTCTATGAACCTCTTAAGCTCACTGATGGAGCAGAAAACCATCCAACCAGTTTTGCTCTGTTAGTTTTCTACCACATTAGAAAGTCAGCATGAACTTCAGATGCCTCTGACAAGCTCCAGAAGCAGCACAGTGGGAGACACAATTCAGGAGGTGGAGATATGCTCCCCGTCTGGCCGCCATGTGCTGTTGAATCACTTCCTGCGTCACACGAAAGCACGTGTTTCTGGCTGCAGCACCACAAACGGCTGAGCAGGCCAAACAGCTCCCTGCCAACAAAAAAGGGATTCTCCTTTTCATCCCCCCATTACACCTTCTTGAAACTATTCTCTCGAAGGGAATATCTGGCAAGGATGAAGAGGATGTTTCGCTTGATTCTCGGGATGAGGTAACTACGCTAAAGTAAGGAAATCAAGAAAGGGGAGTAACTGGTTGTGATAAGGATTTTTCTACATGAAGCCAATTTGAAACCTGAGATGAGCTCATGGAGACTGGCTTGTGTGTAGCCACACTGGTGACAGAAGAACTATAACTTAATAAGTACAAAACCAGATGGGAAGCTATGTTTTGAACACACTTCAGAAAACTCTCCTCCTGGATCACTAAGGGGTTGTCCTGGATAATCTACACTGTCTTTCAGTTTCAGGTAACACTACCATAACATCATACTGTAACATTGTGTGCTGAGTTAAATATAAGAAATTGTGTTTAGAAACATACAGCTCAAGGAACAACAATAAGCTTCTTGCAGTCATTTAAAGCATTAAGTGCAGTAACTCATTAATTATCTTCATTAAGAGATCAACCACTATTAGATATATTTACCTCATGTATATCTTTCATCCAGCTTGTTATACCTTGAAAACTGTCCAGATTTGTGATGTCATATACAAGAACAAAGCCTTGTGCGCCACGAAAATAGCTAGTACTAAGTGTATGGAATCGTTCCTGGCCAGCAGTATCCCTGAAAGAAATTGCAAGAAATCAACAACTACAAAAAACTTCAAGATGAACAAACTGCTGAACCCTCCTCTCAAGAAAATTACTTTATTTTAAGAGGTATCATTCAAATTTTAAATGGCGTACCCCAACATGAAAGGAACAAGAAAAGATCAGGATGGGAGAAAATCTGGATGCCAGATACAACAGTGAAAGAAATACACTGAAAATTTATTTTGAGTAATACACCCAACCAGGAAAGGTAAAACAGTAGTTGAAGTCTGAGTGTAACTCCAAGCCACCATTGCTTTTCTATATGTAGTTAATCAGCAAGATCAGTACAACTCAGGTGATAAAAGAAATTCTGGAGTACAAGCATAGCAGATGAAATCCTTCAAGCCCCTTGTAAACTGTAACTGCTAGTTAAGAGGGAAAATCTTAGATTTTGTGGAAAAGCCATAAAATACAGGGATACAGAGATTCCTACACATAATTATATCTTGAGAGCTGTAAACAAGCCTACAAAACTTTTGTATTAAAACCTGAGATGGAGTAACTGCAGATCTAATACTGGTCAGACAATTAATGTAAAGAGTTACTCACTGTGAAGTTAAATACTACTAAACGTACACAACCTTCACTATTGGAAGCCTGGTGAGATAGCTGACAGTTACCTTTCCCAGTCTTTAGAAAAACTTCAAAAAATCAAGTGTAGGTTTCCAAAGAGTCGTGTCACTGGCTTTCTCTTGGTGACTCTTTTGAACATGCATCTATTGGGTAATAACGGCAAAATTGTCTTGCTTTGTCACTTCCCTCAATGTTATGATACAATTAAATAAACTTAATATGGATCACAAATCTGCATTGCTTGCATGCCACAACAGCAAAGGTTTTCTGTTAAAGCAACCTAGCAACAATCCTCTCTAACTTCAATTAGTTGATGAAAAAATATGCTCTCTAGGCCAAATTTTATTTTTAAAATTACTTAAACCATAAAATCAGAGAATCACTTTGGTTGGAAAAGACCTTTAAGATCATCAAATCCAACCATAGATCTAACATTGCTAAGTCTATCACTAAATCATGCCCCTAAGCACCACATCTACACACCTTTTAAATATCTCCAGGGATGGTGACTCAACCATTCCCCTGAGCACCTCTTCTAGTGCTTGACAACCCTTTCACTGAAGAATTTTTTCCCTAACGTCCAGTCTAAACCTCCCCCAGACAACTGGAGGCCATTTCCTCTCATCCTATCACTTGTTACCTGGGTGACGAGACCAACACCCACCTCACTGCAACCTCCTACCAGGCAGTCGTAGAGAGAGATAAGGCCTCCCCTCAGCCTCCTCTTCTCTAGGGTAAAAAACACACATTCCCTTAGCTGCTTCTTATAAGACTTATATTTAGCCTGGAGAAGAGGAGGCTGAAGGGAGACCTTATTACTGTCTACAACTACCTGAAGAGAGGTTGTGGGGAGGAGGGTGCTGGCCTCTTCTCCCAAGTGACAGAGGATAGTACGAGAGGGAATGGCCTCAAGCTCCGCCAGGGGAGAGTTAGGCTTGAGATAAGGAAAAAATTCTGCACAGAAAGGGTCGTTAGACATTGGAACAGTCTGCCAAGGGAGGTGGTTGACTCGCTTCCCTGGAGGTGTTTAAGGTGAGGGTGGATGAGGTACTTAGGGGCACGATTTAGACATTGGTGGGAATGGTTGGACTCGATGATCCGGTGGGTCTCTTCCAACCTGGTTATTCTGCGATTCTGTGATTCTGTGACTTGTGCTCCAGATCCTTCACTAGCTTCGTTGCCCTTCTTTGCACACAATCCAGCACCTCAGTGTCCTTCTACTGAAGGGATCAAAACCGACCACAGTATTCAAGGTGCAGCCTCACCAGCACCAAGTATAGGGGGATGATCACTTCCCTAGTCCTGATGGCCACATTATTTCTGATATAAGCCAAGATGCTATTAGAAAAAATTGCACTTTAGTGCAACACACGATGAAATGAATATGAGATTTTTCATGTTTTAATGTAATTTGGTTGGCTCTCATTTGTGACATAAATAAAAACTTACCATATTTGAAGTTTCACTCTTGTATCATCAAACGTTACTGCCTTTACTTTAAAATCAATGCCTAGAAGAAAGAAGAAAATCTGTAACATTTCTTACAACAACATGGATTCCCTTTGAAGGTTGTTTCATATCTCTAGTCATCACTCCATTTTTCACAGAAAGTGACAACAGCATGACAATACATTACACAGACACTACAAAGGAATGAGAATACAAAGCAATGGAGGGGCAGGTCAAAGTAAAGGTGCAGATAACCTGAAACTACATGTACATATTTCTATGACAGCAGTTTCAGGGCCTATGTAAAATAACATTTGGCAAACATATTGGTGATTTCAACTGTTTCCAGGTTCACCACAAAGGCACAGCAGCTATGAATGGGGAGGCAGACATGCTTACAAAACCACTGCATGTGCAACACCATTTTTACGTCCTTACTTCCAATCTCTAAAAAAAAAGTATCAAGGGTTACATGGACAGGAGGGGAAATTAGCTGCACAATTTAAATGCAAAGACAAGCCTACACTGGATTTCACTCAAATGAGGAAGCCTCTACAGCCTTAACCTCTGTGTACCCCAGATCCAGAGTGTTCATGCTTGAGTCAGGCATTAGTGCTTGGAACCAGTGCAAAATGTTGTCGCTATATACATTACAGAGTTTTCCTCAAAGATACTCTCCTTAGAATTTATACTGTTTTCCTGTATCATATTACCAAATTAGTACTCTAAATGTGGTAGATGATACCTGGATTTATGGCTTGCTGAAGCTCCAAACTTATTATTAGTATCTGCCAGCTATCAGCTTCAACCTTAGAGTAACGTATTTCCTCACAGTCAATTCCTATTACGTTTTTTTCCCAGTGAAAACCAATATGGCTATTTTTGTCAATTTATTAAGTGAAGTTAGGGTGACATTGCAATACCTGGCCATACTGCATGGTCAAAATGCCATAAGGTAAAAAAATGGCTAATTAACATGACTTCAGAGTGGCTTTTCACCTGTACTAATGTCATTTGAAAGACCTGAATAGATTGAGAAAGCACAACAAATTTCAGTTAATACCATGGCACTGATTCCTATAAGAATCTGTCTGCCAAATTACTCCAGCAAATAAATGGCAATAAATAAAAAATGCAGTAGAGGAAATGCTGCCTTCCTTTTTACTTCTGGATGCATTGTCCACACAACTTTGACACATAGACACTCACATGTGAGATTTCAATGCTATTAACATTTTTGTGTGTATGCAGTAATGCAGTTTAAGTGGTTTTTTAAAATTATTATGATAATCATGTCCTTCACTTGATGAATTTTTATTAAGCTGAAATGGAAAGGAAAGATGGAATAATATAATTGGCATCAGTAATTAATATTACACAAAGCTTCCTTCATGGAATTAATACTGTCAGATGGAAATGTAATTTAAGCCAAATTTGCTCGTGTAAATTCAAATTCCAATGTGATAGAAAACATTTGCTCCTGAAATTCATATGGTTTTGCCTAATTATCTGCATCACTTTCTGCAATTGATATTAGAGGAGTTGAGAAGGACCGAGTATGCACCAGGAGGCTGGAATGTCACTTTCAAATGCTCCATTGGGAATACAAATTATAACCTAGCCAGAGATTCTCAGACCTATAGAAAACAGTCTTTAGTTAACATATATTTTAATAATAAATGGCTATAAGCTTTCATTATTTATTTATTTATTTGTAAAAAGGAAAGCAGAGTGCTGAATCAGACTAAAACTTAATCTAAATTAAAATAAGGCTTATTGACTTCTTAAGTCAACTTCAAAATTTATTGACCTAAAAGGTCAATGAATGTTAGTGAAAAACAGAAGTCAATATGTTCTGCATGCATGAATTGTTCATGTCTTTATATGAAATTACCAGCAAACTTAGCAAATTGCAAAGACAGAGAAGAAAAATGAGAAATACAATGCCAAAGACAGCTCACAGATTTCAGATGCTTTTAGGCCCATGTATTATACAACATGATCAACATAACAAAGTAAGCATTGATTACTGCTCTTGAGATAAATGTTAGTTGAGTGCAACAGCTTGTACTTGCTTCTTTTAAGCTGTCAGCTAAATCCAAGAAGGGGTATGCTGGGTACAAGTTCAAATTCTAGTTGTTATTTCCAAGTTTTATAGCCATGGGATTGATTTCTTTTCTCTATAGTCCAAATAATAAACATGCTCATATTAGGACTGGGCCATTTTAAAGACAACTAGGTCTAAACAGTATCAAAACAGTCACCCACAAAGGAATGCTCACCTGACAGGCCGAGAAAGTGGGGCTTGTTCAACTTACAGAAGAGAAGGCTCCAGGGGGCAGGAGGAACCTTCTAGCAGCCTACCAGTACTTAAAGACAGCCTATAGGAAAGCTGGAGAGGGGCTCTTTATCAGGGACTGTAGAGATAGGACGAGGGGTAATAGCTTTAAGCTGAGAGAAAGCAGACTTAGTTTAGATATTAGGAAGAAATTTTTTACTGTGAGGGTAGTGAAGCACTGAAACAGGCTGCCCAGATAAATCACGGCTGCCCTGTCTCTGGAGGTGTTCAAGGCCAGGCTGGATGAGACTGGGAGCAACCTGATCTAGTGCAAGGTGTCCCAGCCCATGGTAGAGGGATTGGAACTAGATGATCTTTAAGGTCTCTTCCAACCTAAACCATTGTATGATTTGGGATCTCCAAAACTTGGGCAGTGCCAAGTTGCCAGTGTCAGGAAGGCTGTGTTTGAAGCAGGCATCCGCGGCCTGCAGGTCGGAATTAGAATCACAGAACTGTTGAGGTTGGAAAAGACCTCTAAGACCATCAAGTCCAACCATCAGAACAACACCATTAAATCATGTCCCAGACCACCACATCTGCATGGTTTATGAACACTTCCAAGGAAGGAGATTCCACGACTTCCCTGGGCAGCCCATTTCAACGTTTCACTGCTCTTTCAGTGAAGAAATTTTGTCTCATATCCAGTCTAAAACTTCCCTGGCAAAACTTGAAGTTTTTACCTCTCATCCCACCGCTTTTTACTTTGTAGAAGTGATTCACCTTGCTACAAACTCCTTTCAGGTAGTTGTAGAGGGTGAAAAGGTCTCCCCTCAGCCTCTTTTTATCGAGACTTGAAACCGAAAATGCCAGCAAATAAACTCCATAAGACTCATTTTGGAGTTTTAGAAAGCAAGTGCCCTTTATCAGACCTGGGCAACATGAGACAAGAGCTGGTTAAGACTCTATTTCCCTCTTACATCCGTATGTATAAATTTTCCCAGAAATCTCATGCATATTCTATTACTTTCCACAGTCTAATTTTAATGTTATTATGAACTCTGCAAAAGTCAAAACTCTTGCTAATATGGAGCTTTGGAGTCAGCTCTCGCCTTGACCTTGCATTAGAGATATGGAAAGAGTGCAGAGGTGATCACGAAGACACATCAGTTCTGCACAGACCACACCGAGCACGAGCCTATCATCTTCAAAGAGTGAACAGTGTCTGGAAAAAACACAGTCTGAAAGAAAACATGCTATCAGAGCGACATCCTGTCTAACTTTCAAAAAATATTATTTATTAGATGAAACTCTACTTTAGCTTAAGACAAAGATATTCCACTTGTTGTAACCGAAAACCCTTCTTGTATCAGACTAAGCGACCCCAGTTCCCTAGGCTGCTTCTTGTAACACTTGTGCTCCAGACCCTTACTCTCTCTAGCGAAATCACAGCCGGAGAGGGGAATGGGGGACGGGGAGAGGGGAAAGGGGGACAGGGAGAGGGAAAGGGGGACGGGGAGAGGGGAAGGGGGGCGGGGAGAGGGGAAGGGGGACGGGGAGAGGGGAAGGGGGACGGGGAGAGAGAGCGCAGCCGACGCCCAGGTTGGCCGGGACACGCGCGGCTCTCACGGCACCGCCAGCCCGGGGACCCGCGGGGCGCGGCGGGGCTGGGGGTCGCCGCGGGGGACGGGGAACCGTGGGTTTGCGGGGACGGTTGGTGGGTTGGCTGGGGGCTACGGGAGGAGCAGGGGCTGCAGGGGGAGCAGGCGTGGGGAGAGCAGGGGCTGCGGGACAACAGGGGCCGCGGGACAACAGGCTGGACGCTGTGAGAGGAGCAGGGGCTGCGGAGGGAGCAGCTGCGTGAGAGCAGGGGCTAGGGGAGAGCAGGGGCTGCGGGGACAGGCTGGGAGCTGCGGGGACAGCAGCCGACAGAGGCCGCTGCCCGCCCCCCCCCGCCCCGCATCACTCACCGATCGTGGCCAGATAGGAGGAGGAGGTGGGAGCCCCGGCAGGGTCCGTGTACCTCCGCACGATGGAGGTCTTCCCCACGCAGGACTCCCCGGCCATGACGATCTTGAGCAGCCGCGGCGCCTCCCCGGCTCCACGCTGCCCCGGCCCCGCCATGGCAGCCGGGGAGCCGCGGGGGCGGGGCGGGCGGCTCGGGAGCCCGATTGGAACGGGTAATGAAGGGTATGGGACTGAGGGAGCTGGTCCGGAGGAGGCCACGGAGGTGGTCGGAGGGCTGAGCACCTCCCGCAGGAGGGCAGGCTGGGAGAGTTGGGGTTGTTCGGCCTGGAGGAGAGAAGGCTCTGGGGAGACCGTGTAGTGACCTTCCAGTAGCTGAAGGGGCTACAGGGGAGCTGGGGAGGGACTGTTTACGAGGGCGTGGAGTGACAGGATGAGGGGGAATGGCTTTCAATAGGAAGGAGGAAGATTTACACTAGACGTTAGGAAGAAAATCTTTACCATGAGGGTGGTGAGTTACTGGCACAGGTTGCCCAGGGAAGCTGTGGCTGCCCCATCCCTGGAGGTGTTCAAGGCCAGGCTGGATGAGGCTTTGAGCAACCTGATCTAGTGGAAGGTGCCCCTGCCCATGGCAGGGGGTTTGGAACTAGATGATCTTTAAGGTCCCTTCCAAGCCAAACCATTCTGTGATCTATCTGTCTGCTCTTTCTGCGGTCTTGACTATGTATTGCCATAATTGCAGCAGCCAAAGTGTGCACACATTGAATCGTAGAATCATTAAGGTTGGTAAAGACCTCTTAAGATCATTAAGTCCAGCTGTCAGCCCAACACCACCGTGCCTACTAAACTGTATCTCAAAGTGCCACATCCATGTGTTTTTTGAACAACTTCAGGGAAGGAGACCACCGCTTCTCTGGGCAGCCTGTACCAATGCTTCACCGCTTTTTCAGTAAAGACATTTTTCCTCCTATCCAATCCACATGCTCTAGAAAATACAAAACCAGTCAAAGCTCTGAGTGATTTCAATCCTACGGTTGCTAGAAAGATAAAAACTGAGCCCCAAATGGTTGATGTGAGGTGATGCTGAGCTGTAAGCTGATGCTGTGGCCTGTCCCGGCTCCAGAAATGGGCTGTGCTGAAGGGAGCTCACACACACTCTCCAGGCTTTGTCTGGGCTCTTCCTTAAGGACCCTGAGCTGTGTTCTAATGACTGCCACTTCAAATGACAGCTACCTGTGCACAGTGTCCATCACCAAGGTGTACTGTGTGGTGAGGCCGTGTTAGCCCCCTTGCAGACCTTGTACAGGCTTCCACACCATACTTCAGCCACTGCCCTGAACTAGGATGATGAAATTATGCAAATAACCATTTTTTTTCATGAAGTTTTGTCAGTGGGGAGGAAAGAAGGAACTTTCACAACCCCCGTGTCTGTTTCAGAAATAAACAGTCTGGTTTCTGGTTACTTCCTGGCATAAAAGACAGAGGAAATAAGTATTTCCTCTTTTTCACTTTTGATTTGTTCTCATCTGACAATCAAATCAACCTGCAGTGTGAAAAAAAAATCACATATCTACAGTGTAGACTTGCTGCATGTATGTCTGGATGTTTTTACCACAATACCACATTGCACATTGTCCAAGTTAAGGCCATTTGCTCATGTGCATACTAAACTCATCTAGTGACAGAGATTTAGGAACACCTTGAGTTAAAAGTGCTGATAGACAATTACAAGTATTTGTGTTTGTCTCGGTCTGTAATGAGTCCCCACGGTTTTTGACATTTTCATCTTCAACACTTCAAGCAACCCCTCGATCAATTAATATAGCACAGAGCAGCAGAACATTTGTGAAGGACTACTTATGCCTCAGTGAGTGCCACATAGCACAGTTCTGGACATCCTTTTGTTAAAGGCCAAGTATTATTTCAATCCTATTCCCCCATCACTCCGCTCTGAACCACACACCAGCCTGCGCCTGAACCTGCCAGTATCAGACTGCTTAGCCACAAACCTTTAGGACTTTGTGGTAGATCTTCAAAAGATGGCAGCAGCTTGTTTCTCCATCAGTGCAGTTTTTTGCATTGCTGGAAGAACAAGAATTTCTGCTCAATTTGGGAAATAATCAGTAGGGAATGACTGATAAAACCAGCTACTGAGTTATCTGGTTATTTTAGGGGTGTTTTGTGATATGTCACTGTGTAAAAAAGCAAATACTACTACAGAAGGTATCGGTCAAAGTGTTTCCGTTAGGGACAGAAAAATGCTGTTTATTGATGAGACTGAATACATTCTTGAATGACGACGGGAAGAGTTGACCCTACAGGACACTTTTAGCTGACACAATCATATTATGAAAGCATTTGCAGGACTCTTCCTGCACAGTGGAGTGGCAAGCATGTGTCTTGCTTACTTTATAACAAAACAAAGGCTAGGAGAGAATACGATTACTCTCTATCAGTGATTAAACAATAAGGATGAGAAGAAAGCTGCTTAAAGAACAGGATAATGGAGTGAATAGATAAAGATTGACCATAAATGTGGCTGAGCTAAAAATTGTGAGTTTTCTAATGACGTTTCAGAAAATTCTCACAATTGAAGTATTCAGAAGGAAAATCTTAATAAAGACGGAACATGATGAATTTGTTAGGAAGGCTATAGCCATCTGAAATAGGGAAGGACTGGACTTCATAAACCAGAACACTTCCTGTGAGAAATATCCCCTGCTGTCTCATCAACCCCATGAAGTTGTTCTTCCTCATGCAGTGCAGAATTTTGAAGCTATCGTTGGTTATCCCAGATCTGAGCGATGACGAGGTGTTAACATCTTCTGGTAGTTCTCATGGATAAAAGATGATGATGCATATGGGGAGTCTGTAACATTTACAGATAATCTAGCTGATAATCTAGCATCTGCAGCAAGGAACGGTTGTCTCCAGCCAGCTGCAAAATAGTCCTGCTCTGGTCCCTCTGCCAGTGCAGCTGCAGGAGTGAGGACAAGGCTGGTGGCCTGCCCTGTAGATGGATGCTCTCGTGCAGGTTTAGCAGACACGTACCTATGGGCAGCATGCTGGTTTACAGATATACCATAAGACTTTGTCTTAATTACAGAGCCTTCTCTGATTCTCTGCTAAGCTGTTCTTCACAAAATAGCTTTCTTCAAATGAAGGCAACACTGCAGCTGCCTACAGAAGTTAGATTTAGGAGGTAGCCTGGACTGTTGGTGTTAGTAATGATGCTACATTAACTCAGTCTTTACCCTATGTTTTTTGTCAGGCCAACCAGTTTGAATTTAAAGGCTCTTCATATATTCTGCACATTTGAGTGTTGATTTATGAGCAGTGTGCAAGGCAGGGTTTTAGCTCTTTTCATAACAAAACACCAAATGCCCAGGGTTGCTGCTGCTGTCAGTGAGTTACGTTATCACTTTCCTCACATTCCTATCCACAAGGGGACAGTCTTTCCATCCCTTACCACTGACTAGAACCATTTAAAAGTAAGCTCCTTGAAAAGCTACCATTCAATGACTGCAATTTCATTTATCTTTAAAATACTTTTCATGCTTCATAAAAAATTCCAGATCTTTGTAAAATGTATGATGTTATTGTATTGATAGAGCTATTCATAAGTAAAGTTACCTGAAGGAAGCTAATTACTTGAAAATAATGAGTATGCAGCTACAAGACAAATAGTGCAAAGCACAGAACAAAGTTTCCATGAGTTCATTGAGATATTCTTAGAAAAGGATGCCTTTGCCTCTCATTCATCTTTTTTTCATTGCTCACTTTCATTTATTTGACTTATCTTTTGAATAGTATGATAAATAGTAATAATAACAACATAATTTTTAATAGTGTTTTAGCAGGAAACCTTTTCATTTTCACACAGAAAAATTACTAAAATCATTGGAACTTAATTTCATAAGATGGTGGGTTATTAAAACGCCGTATTCATTTTCTTTGAGCACTTGTTAATGATTCTTTTACAGACATGATACTTACATTTTTTTTCTTCTTATCTGACATAGTTTAGGAATAACTGCTCAGTTTACCCTCATAGTCATAGAGAACTTCTGGCACAGAAGATGGTGCCGTGTTTTTCAGTTCTCAGAATGCTCACACAAGTTTTGGGATTCATCTCCTAGTTTGCTTTAGTATGGTGTACAGAATGTACACTAACACCAGTCTCTCCCAATAAGTCTGTGAATTGCAAAAGGTGGGCTAACTCTTCACCACAGTTGTATGAAGTACTGTAAATTGTTCTGTAGGTAAGGAGGAACCAGAGAGGTTCTTCAGCAGCATATTTCATGCAAAACATCTGGCATAATCTTGTCAGTAAGCCTGCTTTGGACATTCTTGCAAGCAACTGTTATTAAAAACAAACAACTAAGGAGATGACAGTAATTATAAACCAAGGGTAAAGAAACAACAGCATTCCAGTACAGGCCTGATTCTGAAGCATAATGGCACTGTTACAGATGCCACAGCCTCCTTAGTGGAATAAAGCTTACAAAATATTGCAAAGATGTTCGATGTATTTCCATTTGAAATTATTTTGTTTAGTATCAGAATACTAATGCAACTACAAATATTAGTAGCATATTCATGCGCTCACCTGAACTGAAGGTATAAGCTCAAAATGGCAATGAGAGGAAAGAGGAAGGTTTAATTTGGTTTTAAAATCCTCAGTACTAAGTCACTGCTTTTGTCAAGATTACTCACTGAATACATTATGTTAAGTGACCGAAGTGAAACTCTTTGGTTTCATTAGTGTTAAGATAAAACCACTTCTGAGTGGACAAAAAGTGAGATAAATTACTCATGATAAGCAAACCAGGGTTCACTAATCTTTAAATGAAATTTTTGAGCCACCTGTTAAGTATTTGAGTTAGAGACAGGATTCACTGTTAAACTGGAATATAATTTTTAAGATTTCATCAGAGAATGAGGCACTTCTCAGAGGCAGAATGACTCACATGTGGAGTTAGCAATGAAACCTCTGTTGAAAAGTGATTGTAATAAGGTGCTCATTGTTTATAGCTGCTCGTGACCTGGTTTGGAGTTGTAAGAGCTTTTAATTTTTTATTTTCCATAATAACAGATGTCATTGTTACTTATTGGATTAGTTTATAATCTAAGTCTTACGTCAGGGAACCTGACCCCTTCATAAGTTTAGACTTGAGACCAACAAGGAGACCAAGCAAGTGCCACCCTCATCCCTGTCTCAGCTTCATTGCTCCTGGACCCACAAAAGTTGTTAGCTACAAGTATTTAGTAAATTGCTAATAGAATTGTCACTCAGCAACTTTAAGAACACCTTTTAAAATAAAAAATAATAAAGTTCCTATATCAGTAAAGATAGTCTTTCTTCTCCAACATGTATTGCAATGCATGATTTTTTCCTGAATCTGGAGTGGCAGAAGGAATAGCTGTTTTAAGAGACCATACTGGCTGCATGGTTAATACATGGTTAATAAAATCCTACTTATACCTGAAATTAGCTCAGAAAAATTCACATTTATGGCAGGGTCACAAATATTATTTTTTCCCTTAGCCTGAGCCTGCCTCAAGCTTTCCATTACCAAAATACCAGTACACTGTAAATGAAAAATGAAGTTTCTGGAAAGCCAAGCTTTTGACAAGTTCCTGTATCTAAGTGATCTACTGCTGCTAGTCACTCGCTGTCAGCCTTGCTCACTGAACAGCATGAGAAGTTCAAGCTTTAAATGCATACACTCCTCCCACAGTCACTTTGGCTTTCCCGTTACTCAGAATGCTTTATTTGAATCACTGCTTAATTATCTGGTCAAGATTCTCAGAATCATTATTCAGTGTTACATTTCTAAATTAATATATAGGAACTTAAAAAGTTGTCTAGCTGCACAAACGCTAAATGGAAACTGCTGGACCCTCAGAAATTTAGTAATTAATTTTGTTGCCTACGTATAGGTTTAGAAAATAAGATTTTAGAGACTAATTGTTTTAGAGATGGGTTTACCCTCCAGATATTTCATAATGACTACTCTAATGTGTTTTTATCAGAAATCCTTGAAATATTCTGTGTGCTAGGTTGCTGATAGTTATCTGTGCAGAGAGGAACAATGAGATGATGTCTCTGGGCAATCAGTTACTGACCATGGAGAGTGAACTCTTGCAGCAGACACTGCGCAGCCCTGGTGAACACCTCCAGGTGCACGCTTGGGAGTTTCTGCATCTCTCAGAGGTTTTTCAGGTGTTTCAAGTAACACATGTACATCTGATTTGTATTATAGTTGCAATTTTTTTTGACATTCAAAAGCTATAAGTATGCACATAAAACAACAAGAAATGAAGAGAGCGTAGTGTAAGATGACTCCTGTCTAAGCAGTTACTCTAGGAGAAAAACAGATTAGGTTTGAAATGACACAACTTCATCAAGACTGGGATTTCACCTCTGTGAATTTGGAAAAATGGTATTTATCCCAGTCTTTTTGAGCATTGGCATCAGATCATTTGTTTGTAATTTTGCAATTTCACTCCTTGCCTTTTTTTAGCTAAAGGATTTGTACGTATGTGGGATGCAAGTTAGCAGCTCCTGGGGTTTGTAGGTTTCCAAGAAGTTTGTCAGGTTGTCTCTCCTGTAGTCTGCAGCATCTTCTGTGAATTTAATGAAAATCAGGTATTTTGTTATTAATTACTAAATAACCATTTTTTGTCTCTCTGCAACAAAACTTGAAATATATTGTAGTAAGAATGGAATTCATTTGAAACAAACAGACTTTAAAAATTATATGGGTTTTTGTTTGGTGGGAGAAAGACTCTTTTCAGAGGAAAAATGCTAAAGTGATTTTTTTTGATGCAGGGCTTTTTTGTGTATTTCCAGGATTACTAGTCTGGAAAATTATTATTAGAATAAGGAAACTACTGGAAGAGAAAACTGACAATTATTTAACTGTTACTGGTAAAACTTTGTTACCGTGATAAATTGAGAAAAAAGGGATTAAGGTGTTAACAGAACAGGTACGGGAGTATCATAGTCCTGATTCTTTACTCTATTTTACTGATTTTATTAGATGGTTAAATAAATTATATTGGCTCAAAACTAGGGAAAAATCACTCCGAGCATAAACAAAACTTTAGGAAATACTATTTATTTAAGGGCAAATGAATCTGAATAAATAGAACAGTTCAATGCGGGTAATTCAGGCTGGCTCGGCAAAAGGCATAGAATGCACACTGATATTATTTCCTTTGTGTTGAGAATGTTCCCAGCTCGACAAGAAAAAATAAAAAAACACTTCTCGGGATTTAGATAGTTTACAGTCTGAAAGCAGAAGGCAAGGGGCCACGGTGTGTAGGAGATAAAACCCCACTGTATGTACACATACTGTACGTGCAGAAAAGCAGTGCAGGTTAGCACCAAGCAAAGCACAGCAGCTGCATCCCAGCACACAGCAGCAGGAGGGGCACTGGGGAGAGGCGAGCTCAGGGGAACAGGTTGTAGTAAGGGCTGTTTGATCCGTGTTAGTTCAGAGGGACCTGTGAGTGTTATTTAAAAATCTATGCGCTATTAGTGTGTTGCTTTGGTCATAGTGAAAGCAGTGATTATTTTGGAATCATAGAATAACCAGGTTGGAAGAGACCCACCAGATCATCGAGTCAAATCATTCCTATCAAACACTAAACCATGCCCCTTAGCACCTCGTCCACCTGTGCCTTAAACACCTCCAGGGAAGGTGAATCAACCACCTCCCTGGGCAGCCCAATGACCCTTTCCGTGAAAAATTTTTTCCTAATGTTCAGCCTAAATCTCCCCTGGCGGAGCTTGAGGCCATTCCCTCTCGTCCTGTGCCCTGTCACTTGGGAGAAGAGGCCAGCTCCCTCTTCTCTACAACCTCCTTTCAGGTAGTTATAGAGAGCAATGAGGTCTCCCCTCAGCCTCCTCTTCTCCAGGCTAAACAACCCCAGCTCTCTCAGCCACTCCTCATAAGGCCTGTTCTCCAGCCCCTTCACCAGCTTCGTTGCTCTTCTCTGGACTCGCTCCAGAGCCTCAACATCCTTCTTGTGGTGAGGGGCCCAGAACTGAACACAGGATTCGAAGTGCGGTCTCACCAGTGCCGAGTACAAAGGGAGAATATTTTGGTAGGTCAGTCATTTAATGAACTGGAGGAGGAGACTGTTCTATGCAGAAAATACTGCTAGTGGTAGAGTGGGAAGTGTTCTGAGAAGGGGGCAGGTGAGGAATGCCAACTGGTTCTGCTATGGCAAAGCCAAGAAATCAAGGGTGATAAACTAGGGAAAACAAGTTCTCAGTATATTTGAAAGAGGTAGCATGATGGTCAGAATAACAGGTAATTTCAGATGATTGAAGAGAAACAACATGAATAAATGAAAAATAGGAGGGTTTCTGAAATCAGAGCGAGAGGAGATTGGGGCAGAGAGGAATAGTAACAACATTTAGGAAGGATTCATTCTGATACAGTACAGAGAAGAAATCACATTTGTTTATGTCTCAAATATATGGATAGTATGACAAAACTGATGTACAAAAGGGAGAGGCACCCAATATTCGCACAGCCCACCTTTTCAGTGACTTCCTGATCTACTTAATTTTTCCTTTTTTCTCTTTTCTGGTCTTGGATTCTCCTGCGCCATAGGAGTTAAAAAGCTATTACATTTGTAGCATCAGCAGACACAGGAAAAAAAGGGAAAAAAGTCAAGTTTTATACATATTTTGTACTCATCAAGAAGTTCATCTCTATACTGAGATTTTTCATAACCTCAGGTTACTCCAGTTAGACTTCACAGAAATTTCAAAATGGAAAGTTAGCTTAAGGTATGCTATTGAGTCATCTGTAGACACAGAAGCCCTTGGACTCTGACAACTACAGCAAAATTCAAATTATTTACAACAGAGTGTATGCTGATGTGTGTGTATTATAAAAGTTAATTTAAGGCTAAAATTAGGCTTTATTTTGTTTTGCACATTGTAAGTTATCACTCATGTTTACCTCCCATATCTCCTGCAGGCATCTTTGTAAACAGCATTCCTGCCTATCTACTGGTCTGGTCCCTGTTTTCTTACCCAAATGTTATTTGTCTAACTTCCAGGCATCGCTATCTATTGGGGGGAAAAATCTAAAAGTGTCCTTAGTTATGCACCTGGAAACAACAGCCACCTAATTGCCTATGCTGTTCTTTCCTTGTGGAAAACAGGTCTACAGGGGACTTTGACACAGGAATCAATGTTATTTGGGGAAGAAACTTGAGACACATCTTAAAATCACAAAAAGAACCCTGGAATAGGAAGACAGGGTAGAAGGATAGGTTATCTTCAGGATATAAGGACTGGGAGCAGGATGCTAAGTACATATGTTTGTTCTAATTTTTCTCAACACCCGTAATGTACGGAGCAGTGTAGAGTGAGGGGGCTGATTGATCTCCAAATCAGAGGGACAGGCAGTAGAAAATTAGAGGAAATGTAGAGGTGAAGGACTGGATTCATCTTCACAGGGCCCTGTAAGGCATGGCTTGTGGGAATGATTTCCTACAGCACTTTCATAAGAGCAAATTGAAGTATGTGGCTTAGAGAGGTCACATACCAAAGGCCAGGTGATCATGATGGACAGCTTTGACGGGATGCTTTTATGTACTGTTCACACTACTTTTTTGTCTGTTAATGGAAACAAAGAGGAAACCAGGCAAGCAGTCTGCTTATAGACAAGCCTGAGAACACACAGGCTACATCTGTATCACCTTTAGTAGAAATGCCCCTATTTCAGTTCAAGTTCACCAAGCAAAGCTGCTGGAGGGATAAACAAGCACAGATGCTCTATCTACCCTGCAGGCACTAGCTCACCTCCACTGACTTGGATTTTGGCAGGAGTGAACCAAACTCACCACCTTGCTCCTGTCTCCATGTATCCTGATGCAGCCAGTCCCACTAGCTCCCTTTTCCTCAGCTGATTTTGCCATCCCAGCCCTGAGTAGGCTGTGACCCATTACAGGCAGAGTCAAGGCTACAGTCCTGCTGCCTGCATTGAAGAATCAGTTTTGGAGGAGAGATGCTCATATCTGCAGGTAATTGTATTTAATCCTCTGAGCTGTGATTAGCAAACTGTACAAAAGCTGCCTGCTCTCCAAAAGGGTCAGCTTTCCAAGGCAGGACGCTTTTTCCATGCTCATAGTGCCCAGCTACCCATATAGCCTACCCAGTGCACATTTGCATAAGCAGCACCCTTCCCTCACATTTTTCCTCAGGAAGAAGCAATGCTGGCAGGGACTTCACAGTGAGAAGCCTGCACATTTGCACTGCACTGCTCCATTGTGAAATCATCTGATTCCTCTGGCCTTCAGATCTTCTCAACCCATCTCCAATCGCATCAGTCGTGGGGTGCAAAGCTGGTACAGGGATGGATACACTCAGAGCTGGGGGCTTGGTGGGACCCTTATATAAAGGCTCTTACGGTTTGAAGTCCCTTTCTTGAATTGCCATCATGGTCTTGGTTAGTGCAGGTTATCTGAATGGCTGCTCAAAGCAGGGAATATATTTTAATTTATTTTTCAGTGACTGTTTTATGATTTGATGGAGGTTGCTGGTTTTATACTTGTTTTCACCAGTCTGGCTGTATTTTCCTATATATCAAAAGCATGCAGAGTTATGGATAAGGCTTTTTTGTGTATCATATAAATCTATTTAAGTGAATAAATAAAAAAGCAAACAGTGCCACAATGGAGTAAGCATGAAAGATTACATTGATGTTATTAGAAGCAGAAATATTTTGCAACTACCACTATAAAATCATCTGTGAAAGTTCCTTATAAGCACATGCACACACATAACCCACAGAAAGATGTTTTTCCTTCAGATAAATGTCAAAAACGCAGGCATCTTTTCATTTAAGAACCTCACATATTCTTCAAATCCATAGTGCACTTGGCAGATACTGGAGCAACTTCCATTAATCCTTGAAAGATTTAAATAGCCTTTTATTTATATTTAGCATTCTGAAAGCAAAAATGAGAATAATAGGAGTATTTAACGCCTAGACAATGTAGACTTCCTAAAAAAGACTGCTACAAGAATAAGGCTAAATCAGTAGTAGCTTAATCTCTTGTGGATAATATAATTTATGTTGCTGTGTGTCAAGTTAATGACTCTAAAACAATGTCTGCATTATATTTTTTTCATTTGCAATTTGGGATTCTCACAAGGATAACCCATGTTTTCTATGAGATATTCATGAAAACTGAAAAATAAGATCTTTTAATAGTTCATGATAACTGTTTTTCTTGGCTTAAGTGTAGGTTTTAAAAAATGGTGCTCATTGTTCTGCTTGTAGTTCTTTCATGCATGGACAATCATGCTGATGATGCATTTACTTCAAGTGAATTTTCCAATTGAAAAAGTGCTCTTGAGTAGTTTAAGTACTATGAATCACCAAAATCTCATCTAAGTCCCATAAAAGCATTGGCTGCAGAAGGCAGTCCTGGAAAGAAGACATGTTGGGATGTACTGCATGATTCAGCTGAGAGGAAATATATTTTATCAACACAGAAGAATTAGAAGAACCTGGCAGTTCTGTAAAAATGAAATTATCGTCTGCTAGAAAGATGGAACCTTACTCTTCTGGAAACACCCCTGTTCTATCCCTTATGTAATTTTTATTTAAGACTGTGTTTGAAAGCAGATAAAACTATTCATTAAATCACAGTATTCAAGCATTTAAAAATTAAAAATGTTAAGATATTGCCTCAGGTTTGTTTTTTTTTTAATTTATGATATAACTTAAGGTTACCAGTTTTTTAAAGCTACTTAAATATGCTGAGAGTTTAAAAAAATTTAAATGTAAGTTTCTGAATCTTGGGTAATGATGTATTGCCTCAAGTGAGCGACACAAGTGTAGGGGGTTTCCTTGCATTTGGAATTTCTGTCAGGATCAAAGGCCTTGGGGTCTAGATCTGGTCACAGACTGCTGAGTCCATATGGTGCTCCTTAAGGACTGAGAGGGTTGCTGTGGTCACAGCATCTTTTTTTGCTTGCTGCTACTTAAGCAGTGATAGGTTAGTTGATGCTGGACATGGGATGGAAGATGGCTTCAATCCCACTTTGGTGAAAGAAAATATTTTGGCCCACATGCATCCACAGAAAACATTTTCATTTTGATTGTTTATCCAAAGTAATTTTGATACAGGTTAAGATGTTTAACATGAGCTATGGAAAGTTGCATAAGTGGTCTGGACACTGAAGAGGGGGAGCACAGTCGAGCTCTGGCCATCAGTGCTGGCAGGCTGCCCATTTGATGTAAAGCATCTTATATCTGCCATCAGTTTGATGGAAGCTAGGGCAAGAAATCTTGAAATAGGCCTTTAGGGTGGAAGATACCTAAGAAAATTTGATCATTTATCTGATTTTTTTTTTTTTGGTGATATCTATTACAAGTTGGTTAGTCGTACTTTGGAGATTAGCATTCTTGTGCTGTTTTTTGAAGCAAAACACTTTGTGAAGGTGAAATGTAATTAAGTAACTCAACACTCTGATGAGCTAGTAGAAGAGTAACTGTATAACAAGCAGGAATAAATAACTTGTCTTTTGGCCTCCACAGCTTCCTAAGTAATGTGGATGATATCTTCCCCTTCCCCTCTAAAACAAAGTAAAAAATCTTGGGGGAGGTGTGGGCGGGAGAGAAACTATGTGAACATGAAGGTTTAGTACCCATTGAAGAGAGACATAACAGAGGATGTAGTTGTGCTGCAGAGGTATAAAATGATCGATGCTCAGTTCTAATTCAGCCTAATCCTCTTGAAGACATGTCTCCCTTAAGTAAATGCTCTGTTTTAAATCAAGAACATTTTCTTTGATTTACAGTTAAAACAAATCAAACTTCCGTCCAGGTCCACACACGCACACGCGAAGGTGAAAGAGTGATTTGGCAGATCGTTTGAAATATTGATCAAGTAGTTGAAGACCACTTGGAGAGATGGTAAAAAAAATGTTGAGAAAGGCCTGTGTGCCTTGTTTAGCACAAAGAATCCTGCAGTGGGGCACACAGATTGTACACTGCACAACAAGCTCGCTTCTTCTCCCAACAGAAAGCAAATAATTAATTTTGCATTTCTAAAATGTATCTGTTCACAGTTTCCCTGGAAATTTTTAATATTGCCATGGAACAATGCAGCAGTACGAAACTGGCACTTTCTCAGAGAACATCATTCTGATCAGTTTTTGTTAACCTTCTCTGGTTATTTGTACACCAGAAATTTTGAAGTCCCTGCTAGGACTTTTTAAAGGAGTGTGGCCAAGGGAGCTGGTGCTGTGCTGCCCAGTCACACACACAGCTCCCATTTCTGCCATGTGCTATTCTCTACAACTCTGCCAACCTTGTTCCCACAGCTGCCTCATCACCTCCCATACCCTTCTTAGGGAAAATTAGAACAAACTGAAAAACTTGACTCTTCTGCCCTTTACAGACTACAGTTGTCCCTGCTATACTGGGGGCATGACTTCTCATGATTGAGAAGTGGCGTGCCTCAAAGATGACTTTGTTAGAAATTTGGAATTTGTGGTTGTTGAGTTTGAGGAACAAAATTACCTTAAACTGCTGCAGGCTGTGGCTGACCAAAGCAGAGCTAACAAGTTGGCAGAGGTGATGTGGTTGTGGAGACTGAGGCAAGTGTGGCTGTAGTTTATCCACAAGTGTGATCATTGATATTAACTCTGAAATAAGGATAGTTATCTCTTCTGGAGTCATTAATACCCCACATCGCAAAGCACATTGGAGCATGTCATCTTAAGACTGCTGCTTGATGACTGGTGAAGTTGACCAAATCTTCCCTTCAGAAGAAGCTAGAGATAAAAAGAAGTAATGAAATGTGTGGCAGATAAGTTACATGGGACGAGCCTGGAAAATAATAAACCTAATGCTTATCTTCAGAAAGCAGGGAAAGGAAGAGACAAAGAACAAATAATCAAACTAGCAGCAAGGACAAATTGGATTTGTCAAGTACAAATTATATTCAACTGGTCTAATTTCCTTCTATGTCAGAATAACAGGTCTTGTGGATTAGAGAAGAAGGAATAAAACTCCATAAATCATTACTTCAGGGAGAATTTTGTCATGGTTGCATGTGGAATCCTCATGAGCAAATAAAGGAAATGAGGTCTGCATACATCAGTCCAAAACCAATTCAAAACCTAAAGGGAATAATTAGTAGAACGCTGTCATACTGGAGCATATTTCAAGGGGGAATATTCCAGAGGTCTGTCATGGACCGGGTGCTGAATTCAGAGTAAATTTCAGTAACATTGCTGATGAAATAAAATGCATACTTGTTAAATTTGTGGAAGACACCAAGCTGAGAAATCTCCCAACAGTATGAAAGGCAGAATTAGGATCCAGACTTTACCCAGTATCTTGGAGAAGGAAATACACAAAATACTGTGTGGGTTCATAAGGAAAAACTATGCACTCAGCAAGGAAAATCTGCATTCCATACCCCACAAAACTGTGAATAGCTGAAACAACTTAAATATCATGGAAAAGACGTAGAAGTTATGGTGAATATGAGTTAATGGTATGGCAAAAAGGTAAACATCGTACTGGCAGTATAAAAGAAGGCATTTTGTCTGCAACATACATGAAGTTTCCTTCCTCCTCTGTTCAGTGCAGGTGTGGTGTTCAGCTGGAAAGTGGTGTCCAGTTTTGAACACTTTCAGCACTTAAAGAAAGATGCAAGGGAAGTAGTGTGATCTGGCCATTTTCATTATTTTCCTCAAAACTTTTTGTAAAGATTAAAAGAACTGGGCCTTGTTTGATCTAAAGAAGGGAGAAATTAAAGAGAAAGATTAACCATCTACAAGAACATAAATTGCAAATAGAGCAGGAAAACCTCGAAGAGTACAACAATAACCTGTCAACAAAGAGTAAGGCATTGCATCAGAAGTGATTTAATTTAGATACTAGGAAATGTGCTAGAGCAGGAACAACACGGCACTGTTATGGGTTATCTAGGCAGATGCTAGCATCTCATGGTAGGCCTCTTTGTAAGGGAGGACTTGGACACTGTTGAAATGGATTGTGGCGATGAGGAGATTGAGTGCCTGCGGGTTAAAATCAGAGGAGCCCATAAGAAGGTACATTTTGTGATGGGAGTTTGTGACAGGCCACCCAGCCAAGGAGAAGAGGCTGACGAGCTCTTCTATAAACAGCTGGGGTTAATCTCTAGATCAGTGCCTCTCATTCTGGTGGGAGACTTCAATCTTCCTGATATCTGCTGGAAGTACAATAGAGCAGAAAGGAAGCAGTCTAGGAGGTTCCTGGAGTGCGTGGAAGACAAATTCCTTGCACAGCTGGTGAATGAACCAACAAGGGAAGGTGCCCTCCTGGACCTGCTGTTTGTGAACAGAGAAGGCCTTGTGGGGGATGTGGCAGTAGGAGGACGCCTAGGACTAAGCGATCATGAGATGATAGGGTTTTCTGTTCTAGGCGAAGTGAAGAGGGTGGTTAGCAGGACAGTAGCATTAAATTTCCAGAGGGCAGACTGTGAACTCTTCAGAAGGCTGGTTGGCAAAGTCTCATGGGAGACAGTGCTTAAGGGCAAGGGAGCCCATGAGGGCTGGGAGCTCTTCAGAAAGGAGATCCTAGCGGCCCAGGAGAAAGCCATCCCCATGTTCAAAAAAAAAAAAGCTGGCAGGGGAAAAAAACAGCTTGGTTGAACAGGGAGATCTTGAGTGATATCAAGAGGAAGAGGAATGTTTATGGGCTCTGGAAGAGGGGACAGGCCTCTTGGGTGGACTACAAGAGGGAAGTGAGATTGTGTAGAGAAAAAACTCAGAAGGGCTAAGGCTCAACTAGAAATCAAATTGGCGAAGCCGGTGAAAGATAACAAAAAATCTTCCTGTAAATACATAAATAATAAAAGGAGGACTATGGAGACCATACAGTCCCTATTGGATGCAGAAGGAACAACAGTGACAGGGGATGAGGAAAAGGCTGAGGTACTTAATGCCTTCTTTGCCTCAGTCTTTAATTGTAAAGAAATTTGTTCCCTCTGTGTACAAACCCAGGAGCTAGAGAGGCAAAATGAGGCTCCCATGGTCCAAGAGGAGGTGGTCAGAGCCTTGCTAGCCCGACTAGAAACCCACAAGTCTATGGGGCCGGATCGGATTCACCCAAGGGTATTGAATGAGCTTGCGGATGTGCTGGCCAAACCCCTTTCCATCTTCTTCCAACAGTCCTGGAAAACTGGGGAAGTTCCACTGGACTGGAGGCTGGCTGATGTTGTGCCCATCTACATGAAGGGTTGCAGGGAGGATCCAGGGATCTACAGGTCTGTCAGTCTGACCTCAGTGCCAGGGAAAGTCATGGAACAGGTGATCTTGAGTGCTATCATGAAGCACATGCAAGAGAACTGGGTGATCAGGCCCAGTCAACACGGGTTTACAAAAGGCAGGTCTTGCCAAACTCACCTGATCGCCTTCTATGACCAAGTGACTCGGCTGCTGGACGAGGGAAAGGTTGTGGATGTATCTTCCTGGACCTCAGTAAAGCTTTTGACACAGTTTCACACAGCATTCTGCTACGGAAACTGTCGGCCTCTGGCCTGGACAGGCGCACACTCTCCTGGGTGGAAAACTGGTTGGATGGCCGGGCCCAGAGAGTGGTGGGAAATGGAGTTAAATCCAGCTGGAGGTCAGTTACAAGTGGGGTTCCCCAGGGCTCAGTGCTGGGTCCAGCCCTGTTCAATGTCTTTATCAATGACCTGGATGAAGGTGTTGAGTGCACCCTTAGCAAGTTTGGAGATGACACTAAGCTGGGTGGAAGTGTGGATCTGCTGGAGGGTTGGGAGACTCTGCAAAGGGATCTGAACAGGCTGGACCGCTGGGCAGAGTCCAATGGCATGAGGTTTAACAAGGCCAAATGCCGGGTCCTGCACTTGAGGCACAACAACCCTGTGCAGTGCTACAGACTGGGAGAAGTCTGTCTAGAAAGCTACCTGGAGGAGAAGGACCTGGGGGTGTTGGTTGTCAGCTGACTGACATAAGCCAGCAGTGTGCCCAGGTGGCCAGGAAGGCCAATGGCATCTTGGCTTGTATCAGAAACCGTGTGACCAGCAGGTCCAGGGAGGTTATTCTCCCTCTGTACTCGGTACTGGTGAGACCGCACCTCGAGTACTGTGTTCATTTCTGAGCCCCTCACCACAAGAAGGATGTTGAGGCTCTGGACCAAGTTCAGAGAAGAGCAACGAAGCTGGTGAAGTAGCTGGAGAACAGGCCTTATGAGGAGCGGCTGAGAGAGCTGGGGTTGTTTAGCCTGGAGAAGAGGAGGCTGAGGGGAGACCTTATTACTCTCTACAACTACCTGAAAGGAGGTTGTGGAGAGGAGGGTGCTGGCCTCTTCTCCCAAGTGACAGGGGACAGGACAAGTGGGAACGGCCACAAGCTCCGCCAGGGAAGATTTAGGCTGAACATTAGGAAAAAATTTTTCATGGAAAGGGTCATTGGGCACTGGAACAGGCTGCCCAGGGAGGTGGTTGATTCACCTTCCCTGGAGGTGTTTAAGGCACGGGTGGACGAGGTGTTAAGGGGCATGGTTTAGGGTTTGATAGGAATGATTGGACTCGATGATCCGGTGGGTCTCTTCCAACCTGGTTATTCTATGATTCTATGATTTTCATTGTTAGAGTTAACATCTTATTAGCAAACTTTGCTCAGGAAAGGTGATGAGCAGATAGATGATTTTTCCAAGTCTATTCCTGAGGTATGGGGTGCTGGTGAAGACCTTTGGTCTGCTACTGCAGAGGAAGTCGGAGATAGCACTTCAAATGGCAGCACAGATGTAAAGATTATTGATGGGTTAGATAATCATTCAGTGAGTAGTCACTTAGGAATTAAGCCTATTCCTTTTAGGAGTGTAGCGGGATCAGGCCAGCTGAAGTGCGTTTACACTGTGGGCTACCAGAGGGCAGATTTTGGACTGTTCAGAAGGCTGGTTGATAAAGTTCCATGGGAGACAGTCCTTGAGGGCAGAGGAGCCCAAGAGGGCCGGATGCTCTTTAAGAAGGAAATCCGAGCGGTACAAGAGCAGACCTTCCTTGTGTGCCAGAAAATGAGCTGGTGGGGGAGAAAACCAGCTTGGCTGAGCAGAGAGATCTGGGTGGATATCAGAAAAAAGAGGAAAGTATATGAACTTTGGAAGAAGGGGCAGGCATCTCAGGAGGACTACAGGGTTGAAGTGAGAGAATGCAGAGAGAAAATCGGAAGGGCTAAAGCCCATCTAGAACTTAGATTGGCCAGTTCTGTGGAAGGTAATAAAAAATCTTTCTACAAATATATTAACAACAAAGGAAGGGTCAAGGAGAATCTCCATCCTTTTCTGTATGCAGAGGGGACATTAATGGCAAAGGATGAGGTTAAGGATGAGGTACTTAATGCCTTCTTTGCCTCAGTCTTTAATAGTAAGGTAAGATGTTCTCTGGGTACTCCATCTTCTGAGACAGAAGACAGGGAGCAAGAGCAGAACAAAGCTCCCATGATTCATGAGGAAGTGATTAGAGACCTGCTTGGCCAATTAGACATTCACAAGTCTATGGGACCAGATGGAATCCACCCAAGGGTATTAAGGGAGCTGGTGGAAGTGCTTGCCAAACTCCTTTCTATCATTGCCCATCAGTCCTGGCTGACTGGGGAAATTTCACTTGACTGGAGGCCGGCTAATGTTACACCCCTTTGCAAGAAGGGCCAGAGGGAGGATCTGGGAAACTACAGGCCTGTCAGTCTGACCTCAGTGCCAGGGAAGATCATGGAACAGGTCATCTTGAGTGCTGTCACACAGCACACACAAGAGAACCATGTGATCAGGCCCAGTCAGCATGGGTTTATGAAAGGCAGGTCCTGCCAAACTAACCTGATCGCCTTCTATGACAAGGTGACTTAATGGATGACAGAAAAGCTATGGATGTAGTGTACTTGGGCTTCAGTAGAGCCTTTGACATTGTTCCACGCAGTATTCTACATGAGAAGCTGGCTTCCACTGGCCTGGACAGGTGCACCCCTTACTGAGTTAAAAACGGACTGGATGGCTGGGCCCAAAAAGTCATGGTAAATGGAATTAAATCCAGTTGGATGCTGGTCACAAGTAGTGTCACCTAGGGCTCAGTGCTGGGTACAGTTCTGTTCAATATCTTTATCAATGATCTGGCTGAACTATCAGCACTTCTTGTAATTGAAAGTGGAGTCTTTTCAACACAGTTCCCTCCTGTCTTCTGGAGGCAGAAACGTGGTACATGTAATGACATAGTATGGGACACCTTGGGACAGGTGAATCACAGCAAGGGATAAAGAAGGAGCTGAACCTTCATGGTTCCACTAGGCTCCTGGTGGATTTACAAGACAAAACTTTCAAAGCTCAAACTGATTTTTGAAGGACCTATTTGGTGATTAAAGATTTCAGGCCTTCACTAAAGCTTTCAATAATATTTCTAACATCAAAACTCTCTCAGAAAGATGGATGTATAATGGATCAATAAGAGGAATGATTTTTGCACTGCCAACCTGTTCTTTGCAATCACATGTTAAAGCTGAAGTGGGGATATTTTCCGTCAATCCATGGCTTTTCATAAATTCCTTAGCCTCCACTGAGTCATTTATCTTTGCTGCTATCATGTCATTAATAATTATATATAAATACTATAGATGCTTCACTCATACAAAAAGGAACCCCAATAGCATGTTAAGGCTCTCCAGGCTTCAGTTCCAATCTTCTAACATTTTCTGTGCTGTGTAGATAAAGTCTGCTCCACATAATGGTAAGGCTGAACACACAAAACAGCAATTAAAAACTGGTCTGAGGTGCACACTTCTGGCTCTTAGACAACATTCCAGCAGGCAAAGATCTGCATCCTAAGCTGAATGACGCGTGCTAAGTTCCTAATCATATTGTAGCTGTGATGGTCTACAGATATGCAGACACAGACTGCAGGAAGAAATTATACCTCTTTTTTTTTCTTAGAGCAACTGATATAGTTGGAAAAATAGCCAAGTTTTCAAACTTCTTTGCCGACAGAAAAAGCTAGAAAGTGTGTCTCTGTTTTTACAGTCACATCAGCAGATCTAACCAAAGGATATCACCTCTTCTAACAGATTTGTCCTGCGAATGGGCTTGCCAGTGCTATGCCGTTGCCTTTTGTGGGAGTGTCCATGGGGACTGTGGTCCCCCTGCACACAGCTGGAGCAGGACAAAACAGGGAGGCAGCAGCAGCAAGTAAATGAGAAGAAGAGGGGAAAACCCTTACCATGTGCCCACACATATCCCACCTCTACTCAGCAAACCCCCATCAGGGACCCTCAGTCCTTAGGGACCACAGCTTCCTTCCTAGTTCAGACAACGTCCCTGACATCTCTACACAGTCAACCTTCAGTGCTATTGCTCTTCCAGCTTTCTGGCAAGCCTGCTCACCACCCCAGCAGTGGTCACCCAGCAGCCACCTACTCTGCTGGTACCCATTAGCATCCATCACTTGCCACAGATGCCAAACGTGAAAAAACAGAAACAGCACAGCTCTTTACTGAGCACAAGTTTAAAGCTCTCTTTTTCATGGAAATGCTTAATGACTAAAGAGCTCAAACAGGAGATAAAAATCACAGCAAAATAAATTATATCACTGCAAGATTGGCTCAAAAGTGCTGAGAGGCAAGAAAAAAATATCAATATTCCTTCTTAACATTAGAATAATGGATTTAATATTACAAAATTAGTCTAAGGAACTATTACAAAAAAAAATGGGCAAAGATTTTAAGTCACCTGCTACTTTTACAGGCTTGGTGACTTCACCTCCTGAACAGTTTGCTCAAGTCCAGAAGTATTTCAGGTCCTGCATTAACTAGACTGTATTTAAGCAAAGTATGGCTAAGTACTCCTTTTTTGGCCTACTTTATATGTTTACTTAGACTTGTACTTGTGCTAAATGTGGAACTGCAAGATTTTTAAATGCTGAGTCAAACTCATAAAGAGGAAAATAACAGAAGTCATAAGAGGAAGAGTCCTTTCTATAATTCCTTTGCAGTAAAGCTGCTTATGGTAAAGACTGGGGGGAGACGGTAAAGAGGATGTAGAGCTGCTGGTTTGTGGTGTTGTGTATGGGGGATGATACAGCTGGTTATCCAGAGACACTGTTTCACCCTGGAGCTGCTTCCACCTCTGTCTTTCACTGTGCTCTGTTCTGGGGTCACGATGACTGTACAAAAGCACTGATTTCTACAGCAAGCTGGTCTCCATGGAGTGAGGCATTTCAAGAGACAGTGCTATTGCTTCAGTAGCCATATACCCTGAGGACCGATTTTATGGAGCAAAAAGAGCTGTCCTGTGCCCAGAGAAGGGACTTTGCCTTGCACACACTAGCTCAGCATCCTAGCTTGTGCCTAGGTCCTTTTATTCAGGAAGCCAAAGCAATATTGCCCTTCACTGGTCCTGAAACTAGTTTAGCTGCTAATGTGACTTGGACAAAATCATTGTCAGTACCATCAGGGGCACTTTGAAACCAAGACTCAGATTCCATCTCTGTTCCACCTCTGCTAAGTTCTATCACTTTTGAGTCTCAGCTGCAGCAGGGACAATCCTTATGAGTGGTGTTGGCATGAGTGTGCAGCAGGAGAGGTGTATGAGCGTGTCCTGGTTTTGGCTGAGATAGAATTAATTTTGTTCCTAGTAGCTGTTATGTTTGGCTTTAGTATAAGAATAATGTTGATAACATGTATTGTTTTAGTTGTTGCCAGGTAATGTTTATGCTCTGCTAGGGTAGAGTTAATTTTGTTCCCAGTAGCTGCTGTGGTTTGTATTTAGTATGAGAAGAATATTGTTAGTACACTGATTGTTTTAGTTGTTGCTAAGAAATTAAGGACTCTTGTTTTAGGAGTATATAGTTGCACAAGAAGCTGGGAGGAGATCAGCCAGGCAATTACCCCAGGCTTGCTGAAGAGATATTTGATATCAAATAACGTCATGCTCAGTATGTAAACAGGAAGCTGGCCAGGGACCAGAGCTCACTGATCTGTGACACTGCTTGGGACAGGCTGTGCAATCAGACATTAGGCAGTCAGATGGTGAGAAACTGCACTGAATTGTGCAACACTTGTTTTGTATATTCTCTGTCATTAGTATTATTGTTCTTCTTCTGTCTTCTTTGTTGTCATAATAAATTGGTTTTATATCAATCCACAAGTTTTATTTTATTTCCCAATTGTCCTTTCTGTCCCATCAGCTGGTTGATGGTTAGGTTTACTCCCATGAGGCCCAGAGCTCTGTGAGGGAGTTTTGGTTAGGGGATCTGTTACTCTGCTTGTACTCAAAGCAGAAGAACAGTTCACTCAGCGTGAACTCTGTCATTGTCCAACATGAGCCTCTCACGTGAATGGATTTACTGTTGTCAAAGTGACATTCCCATCAGGTAAAACCTACAGGTCCACTAACTATTTTATATTTCTAAAGTTTGTGATATTATTGAAAACCCATGCTTTCAACTATTCTGTCTCTGCTAGCTGAGAAGGAGGTGAGGAGCTGTCCCTACAAAACATCTGCGGACACCCTGCAGGTGCCAGCACTGGCTCCACAGCACTCAACAAAGCCAGCATTACTTGAATAAACTAGCCAAAACTGAGCATCCAACAGCTCCATGCTAACAGCAATGGAGATGAAATTCTTCCCATCACACTTTGAGGACTGTCCAAGGACTGTGCAGGCAGTGCTGGCCTCTGCAGGCTGCGTCTTTATTCCTTTGGAGTGTGATGTGAAGTTGTGTGGCACTAGTGGGCTTCATCTGCATGCTGGTGACGCGGAGGAAGCCTGTTAGACAATAGGTATTTCTGGTACAGTGAGCAGCAGTGAAATGATTAACTGCCCTGGCATTTAAGTGACCATAATTAGGCTTCCCATGAACAGCTCTTTGAGATAAATAATAGAAATTCACACCTATCTGGGTCCTACAGCTTTTCAGCCTATTTGGGGCAGACTGAAATTAGGTGTGTAAATCTCCTTGAGCACCTTGGGCACACTACAGTTATCTTAAGGAACTCTGGCAGTTGCTGGCTTGGCGCCCCTAGTTCAGTCTTTTAACCTGCGGTTCCTAGCATCACTTCCATGAATAAAAATGTTCCTGGTTTGCAAGGCATGCTTCCCAGAAAATTACTCTTCTAAGGACTCACAAATCTTACTACTGTGAGCATGGCTTGATACACCTAGAATAGCTTTGGGAAATAAGTCCAAGACTGCAGTATGAAAGATTTTAATATCGATACCCTTATTGTGGCTTATCATACATAAGAACAACTTCTTTAATTTCCACCATTGCTTTCTTTCAGTGAAGACTGAAGAGGTGCGTAGGAGCAGCTCAGATGCCAGAGAGGTTTCTTGCAGAGGTAAGGACTTGATTTTAGAATAATTTCTGATAAGTCACCAGGAAAGATCATGGGCTGAGGAGTTTTGCAGGATATTAAGTATTATATCGCCCCTTCCAGAGCTATCTGCACATCCTGTGCTGATGTGACAAATAACCCCACAGTTACCAAAAGATGGGGAGCAACCAATGTCCTTGCAAACAAGAAGAGGTCTGTTTTCCAGACAGTGAGGTAGTGAGAGCTACAGTTGTTTTTCTAATGCTGTTAATGGGTGACAGTATGCTAATTATTCAGATTAACTAAGCAGGTGAGTCATGCACTAACCCTTCTTGAAAGAAAGTGCCCATTTTGAGATGCTAAATGAGAACATAAATGCAATCAGGCATAGTATTCTTGAAAGATAAGACGAATGCAGACCTGCTTGTTAATGGAGCCAGTGAAATTAATTCTGCATTGGAAAGGGGTGCACTTTTTTATATTCAGGGTTCATTTTAATGGGGAAGGGTTCAAAACCTTCAGATCTATACAATGTATTTCACTCAGATCTAAGTAGCTTTAATGACCTAACATAACAAAGATATTTTTGATATTCTCTGCTATGTTTGCACCTTCAGAAATATGACTTTTTTTTTTTTAATTAGAGGCATTCAGATGTTTCAAATGAAGACAAAACTACAATATTCTGAAAAAAACATAAAGCCCTCTCATCTATAATTGATGGGAAAGTATTAAAAATGTTTATTGTGAGTGCTCAAGCTCTTATGCTGAAAAACTACAGTCTCCCCACGTTATGAAAAGTCAGCACTGATGCTTGTAGGGACCACAGATGTGGTCCTACCATGGTGCTGTGTGTCATTGCTGAGGAGGGTAAGGAAAGGAGATCTGTGCTGTTTTTTTGGCGTGTGTGATTCCTGCCTTCACTGGTGGCCACCTGCAATGTGTGTGTTGGTCTATTTTAACCTTTTTCTCTTAATCACTCGTAACAGTGCGGGCATCAAAGAAATGCAGAATTGGTGCCAGCAGCCATCGCATACTGTCTGGGATACTTTGGGTCCTGGGCTAAACGCATCTCTGACAGCTGGCTGGCCTCAGTGAGCAGTCTGACATCTCTGTCAGCTTTCCAAGTGCCTGAAGTGGCAAGAGGAGGAAGCACCAGGCCTGGCTCCTTGTAGTTCAACGATTGATCATGCCTGTATGTGGTGTTTGCTTGTGCCAGCACCTCCGGCAGTCCTTCCAGCACTGGGGATGAAAGCCATGTCTCTGTGCATATGTGAACCAGAGGAGAGGTCAGGCACTTTTGCCAGGAGGGCTAGGACTTGCCAAAAGCTCTCAGGGAACGATGCCCAAGGTGTTCTGTGGTCATCAGGAGCTTGTGAAAAAAAATCCAGACCTTAACATGACTAGCCTTGGGCACTGAATTTGCCATGAAAACGTTCTGCCTCATGCTTGTTTTTGAACACGCTTTGTCAACTCATCATTTGCTGGAACTAGTCTTTTTCTCGAAGATTTATGACCCTTCCAGCCTGATTTTGAGCCAGCTGCTTGACAGAAGGACTGCTAGAAGTTCTGGCTCTGCAAGTCTGTCCCCTTTTCTAACCTGAAGTCTTTCCAGTGCCACTGCAATGACCACTGGTTTCCACTCCAAAGGTGGATGACTGGTGAAGTGATGCCTATATATATTTGCAATTCTCTGAAGTGCCTTGAGGCTTGCAAAAGGCACTATATAAATCAATTAATAAAAATATCAGAGGTCAGTCAGCCAATAAGAATACAATTTAGTTTAATGAGAGATAAATAAGACAGACAGAGTGAGAGGGGAAGGGAGCTACAAGGCTCCCTACTCAGTGCCGGGCTCTAAATACACCAGCTCCTTGCTTTATTGCAGTGATCATCAGAAATGCAGAAGATAATGGTGTCATTGCCATTTCTTAGTCCAGTGTAATATCTATTACTGGTTTTGATGTCTTACTCAGCTCTGTACCAGTATGATTTTAGGAAGAGTGTACATTATTTTCATGAAAACAAATATGAGCATGAGGAAGCATTTTTCCCTTGCGTGCAATTCCTACTAAAGAATTTACATTCTTCTAATTTACTGGTTTACTGCACCACTTAGTGCACTCCTGAGATGTGCAGAATGTCCTCGCAGTTAAGAATGTGCAGAAGAAATTTACCCTTTTTGCACTGAATCACTCACTCTTCCCTTGGAAGTCACCATGCTCTTTCCTCCCTCTAAATCTACTTTAGTCGCTCTAATAAAAGAATAGCTTATTCTGCATAGTTATAAAACGGATCCAGAATGGATGGTTGGCAGTTTATTTGGATTTTAGGACAGTTATACGTTTTTGTGACCAGTCTGGCACTAAACAGGTGAAAGGAAAAACATTTTTTTTCATTTGATTCTTCTTATTATATGGGAGTGTGGATGTAGGAATGAAAATTGTCCACTGTAGCTACAGACAAAAAGGTGGGCTACATCAATGTTATTGAAACAGTATTTGATAAGTCATAAGAAGACACAAAGGAAGTGAGGAGATAACCCCTGGTGGGGAAGGGGAGCGAATGGGGAAGGCCTGTGTGGCAAAATGAAGAGCTGTTTTGTATTTGGGCAACAACGTTACATGAATTGCAAATCCTCTGTCTGTGTCCATGTCCATATGAACCTGTTGGGGTGTGCTGGATGATGCCTCAGGCACCATGCCCCGCAGCCTGAAAAACTACTGGAGAGGGTGACAGCTCCTGTTCAGCCACTGAACGTGTAATTTCTGGGGGCCAGAAGGAGCTTGAGCATTGGTAGTGGTGCTGAGAAATGCACCAAAGCTCAGTATTATAGAAACAGCCATTAGCAGAAGAGCATGAAATGTGTCTAAAGCAGAATAAAGTAGTATGAAGCACACTCAGTGCACAAGCCCATAGCTGTAGGGCAAGGCTGAGTTTGGCTAAAATTTGACGTAGTTTAGTGTAGCATCATTACATGCAGAACCTGCTCAACTGGTTATTCCTAGAAACATTTTTTTTTTTAGCTTCATCTGCACTCACTGTAAGTCTCATTGTCTGGCAGTTGCCTACATGGTGATCTAACCAGGTACTCGTTCAGACCTCAAGCCCTGTGGACATGGTGAAATTCAGCCAAGGAGGCAGAATAGACATTCCTAAAGCTATCTGACTGAAGCCAAAGCAAAACAGAGCTGACTTCATGCACACTAGCACTTCTGAGGCTGCATCCCCCCCAAAATTCCTCTTATACTTTTGAATCCTTTCACATGTTCCATAATAGCAGCCTGTGCAAATCTGTGGCTGTCTGCATCACACTTAGGTAATCCACTTGCAGCAACTCAGATCTGGACGTTGTTCTGTAGGGGGGGCTGCTCTTTGTTCTCTCTCCACTGTGCCAAAAAAAAAGCCTTCCTGAACATCTTGACAAAGGATTAGCAGTAGTTGAGGCCAGAGTGCAATGTAAATAGCCAGACAGAGCATAGAATGGCTTCTTTTATCAAACTTAACGTCCCAAAGCTCTACTGATTTCATTGTCATTATGATGGTGATTAATTTGACCTAGAGTACTGCCACCCACTGTTAAAGTCTTGCTGCATCCCTGTTGATAGCTCTCATGACAGAGATTACAGTCTGCCATGGTGCTGTCCATAATTAGTAGTTGTCAAAATGAGATTTGCCTATGGTAGCCCACCATCCATGAGAAACCCATTCAGAATTAAACTTGCTTCGGAAAAGAGAGGACAGTTCTCTAATTGGAACCAATAAGTACTGAATGAAGAATTTTTCTCATCTATTATGCTTTGTCTCAGGTCTAACAAAATTAGTTTGTGAGTCTTCTCCTTAGTTATCAGTAAGTGTCCCCTGGTGAAGTATGAGGGTGGCAATTCTGTTCTGCAGCTGGGTCCTAAAACTTTTGCATGGTTAATTCCCAAAGCCAGCATGGTTTTCTTGCTTTATCTGAAACAGGGCCAAGGTCAGGGCACAGTGACTGTCCCAGATGCATGGCTGATGCCAGCGCTGATGCCCATCACTGAACAACAAGCCCTCAGGAAGGCAAGGCCTGGCACAGTCAGGGAGTGACTTGTGCTGGTGATGGCACCCAGGGGGACACTTGGATTAGCCACACATTTCCAAGGAATGGAGGAGAGAGTGAAGCCACACAGCCCATTGTCTACCCATTGAGAAAGAACAGAAATGTGAGGTTTATAGTGACCAGGCTGTAGGCTAGTCTGAGGCTTCATTCACCAACATTTCAGGCTGAACTCTCATGGAGTCTAATATATGATTGACTTTGCAGGCCAGGGCTATGACCCTTTATATTTTTTTCCCACTCTAGGAGGAATGGCAGTGTTATTGCAAAGGTGCAATAACTACATCCAGTATTACCAAGGATGGCAACAAAAGCTTTTCTATTTAAACTCTGAGACATGCATTTAGCCAGAGGTATCTGGTCTTGCTTCTTCCAGGTCAAGAAGTTCACCTGTGTTAAAAAGGGGAGGAATGGAGACGGAAAACATGCAAAAAAATCTCAGTCAGAACGAGATGCAATTAAGAGTAAAGTGTGATTCAGCGTTTTGGTCAGACAGTACTTTTCTTTAGTACAGTAACTCAGCAACAAGAAGTGGATCCAATCCAGCTTGTGTCGAAGCCTATGGCTGACTGTGAGAAGGCAGGGAAGACCTGGGCTTGACTTGATTTGAAGTGGTTGAAGCCTGCCCCACAGAGCCTGGCCGCACGTATTTCTGGAGAAGGCAGGAGCAGTCTGTCTTTCCATGCCAGACCTTGGAAAGGGAAAGGACAACAACGTGGATTTTGTTAGGCACTGTGCTAGAGGCTCTGTTTACACCAGGATCTCTTTTCTTCAAACAGTAGTATTTCATAAAATGAATCTAGGATGGACAATGGGATGGTAAATACTCTCAGAATCAGTAACCATACTGGGATCAACTGAAGTTGATTGCCAATGACTTTTTTAACAGGACAAATGGAAGAGCTGGTGTTTTTGTGATGAGAAGCATGAGTCTGTGTAGCTATAAAAATTGTACTTCCTCAAGCCACCATCTAAAAACAAGAGGAGTGAATCTAGAGGGTGACATCCTTGTGCTAGTCGAAATAGACCACTGCTGGAGAAACGCTGTATCTTTTCATTTCAGATACCAGCAGTGCTCAGGAGGTCTTAGAACCGGTAGAATATATCGTGGCAAAAGTGAATGCCTGAAGAATAATTCACAAGAGGTGATGGTGTGCTAGATGCAATTCTTCACTAATATCTTTCATTTTATTCCACTAAAAGAAGCAAAAGAGCTTAAAAAACAACAGTACTTTTTAATGAGTGTCTAGCCATTGACAAAGTGTCACACTTTTCCTGCAGGAGGTTAATTAACCTTTATGGAGTCCTGTATGCAAACACCACCCAGTAAAGCTTATTGGATTGGACTTTCTGAATTCTGCACAGCCAGATTACAGCTTTCATCTTCAGCAGAAATACTGTTAAGAAGAGAATGTTTCATCTTGAATAGTGCCTGGTGATCAGTCTGATCAGCTCTGATCTGGGTGAGTTACATGAGGAGAAACCTTACTGTAAAGCTTCAACCCTTTGCAACCCTGGGCTGTATTACTGTGTGTTAGAAATCTTCTGGTCTTCTCTGCACTGTTCAATGCACAGCTGAAGATGCAGGTCAGCTGGAGATCATATAAAAAGTAAAAAATCAAACTGCTGGTGGATGTAAAATTCATAGTCAGGAAGAAGAGACTGAATCACAGGGCTAGAGAAAAGTGAAGACTAGTAGTCTTTGGTTTTACAAAAAAATACTGCTGCAGAAAGAATAGGAGTAAACAGTTCTCCTCATCCACTGAGAGGAGAAGGAAAATCAGCTTTGAAGATTGTGTCATTTTGGAAATTTTAGAATATTTAGTTGTGGACCTAAAAGTTTTGGAAAGTATTTATTTTCTTTTTTTAGGTTGTTCCTGGAATCTTTAAATTAAGGAGACATTTAGGGTAGACATTAAGAAGCATTTTCTAATGATGATGATGATGTCTACATCTTGTCACACGCATCACTATGAAGTTTAGGTGAGTCAGCGAATGTATACTGGGAGTGTACTGGGCATTGTAAACCCCGCCTTGGCATGGGAGAGGCAGTGGATGACCTCAGCAAGTCCCAGTCAGTACTATCTCCTGACACTTGGGCAAGTCTGAAGATTTACTTTCACCCTGAAGATAGTCAGTCAGTCGTGATTTTGACCTACAGTTCAATGTGCTCTCTTGCTATAGTTACAGACATCCTGTTTCTGGTTAAGCTCCCTGCTGTGACTAATGGCATCTTTGCAGTTAAAGAGGTGTTTTTAAAGCAAAAACATTGAAGTTGTAGTGCTGCTACTGAGTTTACATCTCTAGCAAAAACAATGGAACAGCTGTCCTTACTGTGGCCTATGAACCTGACATTTTTCAGGTGCAAATGTGTATGTGTATATTTATACACCTTTCTCAAAATGCCTAAATACACAGAAAGCAACAACTTTTTTGGTTCCTATTTACGCAATGGATCATAAGTTTGGGTGTTTACTATTCCCAGTGAAGTTTATTTAAAGGTCACTTACTTCATTCATACAAAATACTCTTGATGAGCCAAAGTTTTTTGAAAACTGAATTGGTTTGCAGAAATGTAAACAAACATGGATACAAGTTTGCAAAGAATCAGGAACTGAATATCATAGAAGATACAGAGATACAAACCAAGCTTTACAAACATGGCTCTTCTAGAGTTTTTCTGGGAGATGTTTAAGGGTGATATGAGGAACCATTTGTTAAAGGGAAAGCCGTGTTTTGTAAAGTGTATCTTTCCTTAACCATTAATAAATATTCTTTCGGAAAACGTTTGCAGTGATTGAAGGTACTTCTCCAAACTGAAGAAATGGAGTTTAGATTAAGTGAGGCAATCATTTTAAAGAAATTCAGTTGGTTTGTGTGTTTGTGAGCAGATGCTGAAGGAAAAGAAAAATCTGGGAAAATGCTGCCTTTGTTTAAATCTCCTTCACTTTCTAAATAGGCTCCCTGTATCCGTTCACCTCTTAGGCCAATTAAATTCCAAGCAGATCACAAAAGCTAGTGCTGCCTGTCCAAAATTTTTACTCTGTGTGGCAAGAAAATCTGCAGAAAGTACCTCAAGTTTTTATTTTCTTTGATAGATAAGACCACAAATATTATCTGGATGCTAATTGGAGACATTGTACAATGTGCTAAATGCCCCATTCTCTTTCAATATTGTGGCAGGTAACATAGCACCGGTGTTCTTCAAGAGAGGATCAATGACACAAAGGTAGTTTTCTGCTGCAGGGAGAAGAGAGACAATTAGAAAATCACTATTTGTATTCAGTCTGTTTACACTGACTGACCACATATCTTGCAAGTGTGCATTTCTCTCTAGCTTCAGAAATACACAAATGTATCAGCAGCAGAAGTCTCCTCTCGTTTTACTTTGCAATTCAGGAATGCTTTATTAATCAACACAAGATGCATTCATTGAACTGGATTAATCCTGCATAAGTAATTTTAAAATTTCCTGCTGAAGTTATTTCTCATTTCTGGGAACAAATCATTTATTTGGATTTTCATATATCAGGATCACAGAGATTTGCCACAGTCAGATTTTAATTTTAGTTACATCTCAGCTGGCTTATATATTAGGGCACACAGTTTTGCATGAGAGCATCTTCTAAAATCTGTAATTGGTGTGGAACACTGACATGCACAGAATACATCTGACAAGGTCCAGAGAGTTAGGTTCAGTTTCGCTGATCAACATCTATGCTGCAGATTAACTGAATCTTTTATGGCATTACAAGCCTTCCAGAATTCATTAGTGTACTTTCCCTTCCTGCTAACCACTCTGACCTCCAGTGCTGCTGTCGCTGTTTTCTTGGTCTGGACCTGAGAGGATGAAACACTGACTCTTTTCCACTAAAAACAGAAAAAAGAGCAAGTATCTTAAAACTGCTCAGGAGTGTGCATGTTGGCAATTACTGTTTTACCCTCTTTAGCACTGTCTGGGATTTTTGTCTCCTTTGTCTGTACCTGGAAATCTCCATTTAAATTTCAAGATGAAATAATCTCTGTCCCTTGAAAACAAGAGAAGTAGAGTACTATACTGGAGATTGATTATAATACAATACAAACTGGTGTATATAATGAGGTTTGGCATGAATTTTTCTCAGAAATTGGCTCACAGATGCAGCTAGCAGAGTAAGTAATTGTATTAAAAGCAGGAAGGAGGACAGACACATAAAAGAAAGTGGTGCCAGCTTTTGGGAGGTGGATGGACACTATTTTTGAAGACAGTGCTGTAGTTAATGAGAAGTGTATTTCTGAAATGCCATCTTTGCTCTCCTTAAGGGCACATGTATAGGTTGCAACTCAGCAGCAACTCGGACTTCTCATACTTCTCAGGCAGGGAAATAGCTCCATTCACTGGTCTGTTGTTTTTCAGGCCCAGCTCTGCAGAAGTGCCTAGGCAGCTTTTTCATGCTGAGAACAAACAGAAGATTAATGTTTGGTAGGAGAATGGAGGAGCAGTCCGGTTGTCCAGCTCCCAGAGGCTACTCTCAGCTGTGAATCAGAAATGGAGAAGATGCTTCCATCCAGCCAAGTGGAGACTGGGACTTGCGACACATCTGCTCTTCCTCTGCTTCTCACCACTATTGGCCACAGCTGCTGGCTGTAGTTGGGTGCTTGCTGCCACCCAGGCACAGTGGAGAGGTGCTGCTGGGCAATTCTCCCTCATGACCTATCTTGACGTTTGTGCATTGAAAGCCTGAAAACTGCAACAGCTAAGTACTCTGCTGATTTGATCCTTGTGCTTGATGCTAAATGATTAGCTGAAGAAAATAGGAGTGGTATCAACACCAAGTACTTACTTATTTTATTTCATGTCCTCTTTTATTGCTTTTTTACCCTGTTTCTCTTCTGCTCTTTGCTATCACCTCTCCTGTAATTTCTTTCCAAGCTTGCTTTGATATGTGCTACTCTGAAACCATCTTTGCTATATTACTTATTATCCTTATTACTCCAGCCCTTACTCTGTGCCCTTGATCCACAAGAACTTCCCAGTTTCTCCTTTTGCAGGCACTCATTTTCTATTTTCTCCTTTCACTTTTACCTTCTTGTTTTTCTCACTTTATTCTCTTCCTTTCCAAATCATGTATTTGCCTACTGCTTCTGGCTTCTCCTCTTCCTTGTTCTCCTGCATTACTTAAAAAAAATATTCATACATTTCTCTTCCTTTCTTTCTCTTTTGAAATAAAGTCATTAATGAACAGTCCTAGTCATTGTGCTGTCTTACCATAGTTGCCGCTGGCTCGCCTTTACCTTCCTCATATAAGATTTGAACGGGATTGATCCCCTTCCTTTAGACTAAACTCTTTGATTGTGCTCTCAGCCACCTCCACAGCACAGCTTGCACTTGCTATAAGCACAGGGCTCAGGGACTGCCTTTTTATTTGCTCAGTGCATCCACTTGGTTTTCATAGGAAGATTCTGGTTCATAACCAAGGTTGGTAGGTATGAATAAATAATTCATGTTGTATAGTAACTGATATTGATTCTGCTTCCTGGTAAAACCCCTGCCTTTACTTTGCCTTCTCAGCCTGACAATACCTCTTGTCACAACTACTCTACTGTTCACCTATGCCAGAACTTCCCCTCGAAGAATGTAAGTACCTATGGTTAAAAGGGTCAACTGCCACAGGAGAGACATTTTGAAGAGGGAAGAAATTGCCGCAATTAACATTAAATTCCATTATGTAGAACCGCATTTATCTGGGCAGCATCCTGTGCATTTATCTTTACCGTGAGATGGAGAAACGGGTCGAGCAGCACAGGGCAGAGGCATTTCACAGGTATACGACTGCATCAGTCGGCTTCTGAGGTCTGACTCTGCCCGTGGACATCCAGGTGAGGCTTCCCCTGCTGGAAGCACAGGCCAGGCACGTGAGCTCAGGGCGAGACTCCGAGGCACGAGATTTTACTGTGTCATTGTATTTACAAGTACTGAGTAATGACACTCAGAGAACAAAGACACTTTTGCGTACGGCACCAAAATAAAAGAAGTTTACGCATCTACATGATAAAAAAAACTTCCAAAGAATTTAATGTAGATATTATTTATACATACTCTTTATAAGTAGGAATATGGCAGACAGTTGAATTAGTACATAAAGTTTTATTTAAAGTTCCCCCCCTACAAGCAAGCTTCATTTACACAGTCTAGTACTGTACAAAATTTACATTCTTTGAGTGACTTATTCAGTTAGGACTTTCCTTGGTCATGCCTTTCTGAAAGATAGAAAGATTTACATACAGTCCTCATAAATCTTTAAATTATCTTGGTAAAAAAAAGAACCACTCAAAAGGATAACAAATATCCTTTAAAAATGGTACATTTTAGTAGAGACAGCTGACAGTGTTTAATGGCAGACCTTATCCTGATCGTAAACGTCATTCAAGATTTCCTCATGTAGTACCTTAACAGTTTCCTTTTTATATATATTTATATTAATATACTTTCAACAGGAAAGGAAAAAAAAGTAATGATTGCACCAAATGTATTTTACAAGGGATCTCTTGGATCTGAACAATATAAATAAATAGAAAAACAACTAAGATTGCACTATACAGTAGAAACAGATTGAGATTTCAGGATATACACTCCACCTTTATGAGTTCCTTAGTGATGCTCACTGGAAAACTCCCCGATGGCACATTCAAATATTAGCTTCTTCAGATAATTATTTTATTTAAACAATTTTTTTCCAAGCATGCAGCTACCTTGTCAATTGGGTTATTGCATTTGTATGTATCAGTCTTTACTGCATTACTCCAATTTTACAACTGTGTAATTCTGCTGCAAGCAAGGGAGCTGCGCTGCAATAAAATTGGGCTGATGCCAGAGAGGGTGTCCCATGGTGTTTACTATTATTTGCATTGCTCTCAAGCATCAACATACAGCGTAATTTCTGTGTACATGTGCCCTCTTTCTATTTTGTAAAGCAAATAATGTATTCTTCCTTGCATCTATTGCCTCTGCAGCAGAAACCAACCTCCAGAAGTTGCCTGCTCCTTGCATAATGGAGTAGCATTAAGTCCTATTGTGAAAGATACACACAGGCTTGAAAATGCAGGATATAAGTCTCTTTGCCTTTTGTCTGGTACAAGTACAACCAGTTACAATTAAGCAAATTAAAGGCCAGATTCTTAACTGACACAAACCAAAGTATGTCCATTGGTTTCAACGGAGCAATGTCAGTTTATATTAGCGAAGAGGATGGTCCTGAGGGTAACAGATGCAGCACCAGTAAACAACAGCATAAGAATTATGTATATACTTTGCTGACATGTAGGTGATTATGTAAACCACAAGGTGGTAAAGAATCAGGCTCAGATTTTGTCACTGCTTTGCAAAGCCAGGACAGAAAGACATAAGCTTAAAATACAGAAAGCCTGACTTGTGCAAGCAACTATGAGTTCATATGAAATGAGTCCTAAATGCTACCAGTCCTGTGTAGTAGCATTCTGAACTTGCTTTGCAATGTGTAAATAATTACGCAGGCTATAAGGCAGTGGAAAGCCTAGCCTCATATTACTTTGGATCAATAGTAAATATCTTTCAAGAGTACATTTGAAAATCCGCCACGCAGGAGTATTTTGACTACATACCAGTGTCTCTTCAAAACTATGCATAATCATATAAGAGTCCAAAGTAGTACATTTATAGTTCAATGCAGTCTTCTTGTCTTTGGAAGCAACTAGCATGGATGCTCCTATCTAACAGGATAGTGGAAAGTAAGTAAGGGTCCTGGTGCTTTGTTAAGCGACCATAGAAATAACTTATTTTATGAACCCAGAATGTAAGGTGTAGGACCAAATTTCTGTTATAATAATGTAAAACCAGTCATTCAATGTGATTTCAGTGAAATGACTCTGTGATTAGAAGAATTTGATCCTAATCCCTAAGCTGCTATTGCAAGAAGTGCTCTGTAAAGCATGGCTTTCATTGTAGTCTGCTTTCCACTGCACTTACACATGGGAACTTTGAAAGCAGAGCATATTAGATGCCAAGCTGTGCAAAAACTGAATGATATTTCTATACCTTTTATAATCTTCTAATGCTGTGTTGCTTGCAGAGCACGTGAAGTAGCTGTAGGTTAGGATTACAGAGGAGGAGACAATTCTGCAATGCAGTGTGAGCTTTTCACTATCTGAAGCATTCATGAAAACAACATCCTCATGACTTCAACACAGATCACATGCAGGTAGATAAAATGCACAGTACTGATCTTGTCTCTTCAGGCTGTATTTGAACAGTTTGCCTTCACTTTTTAAAAGTTAGATTTGAATTGAGGAACATCTCTGCAGCAGGACAAAAGTTAAAATCAGTCTGAAACGGCAGTCTGTCAGCAGGTAATGTTCGGTGTGTTTTAGCTACTTGCTTCATAAGACACCAGCATCTATCTGAGATGGGACAACACTTGGGTTTTGTTTTCATTTATTTCGCTCCTAAAGGTATAAATATGGAATAAGGGGTATATTATGGTAGGGTTTTTTAACAGGAATTCTGTTCTAATAAAATATTTACGGCACCCGTCATTATTTTCCCAAATGCAATCAGTGTTCATGTCAGTGCTCCTTGACTATCATTTGTTGTATGGTACACAGGCTGGCAATATGACAGTTGAACAAGCAGGTCCTGCAAGTGGCTCAGCAACATCTCCTTCTAATTCTGTCCAAGTCCCTTTCTCAGGACTATAACAAATAGTAGATGATTTGTAGGCTCCCTGTAATAGAACAAAGTGTCATGTTAAATGTGGCCTAAGTTAAATCCAAGTTACACATCAGCTCTGAAGACAAAAAGTCACTTTCAAAAGTGACTCATGGTTTCAGGCCCTTATTTAAGAGCCCTTCAAGAGGTTTGGTTTTCACATGGGCTGAGCACTCAGCTCCTGAAAATCAGACTCCTTCACAAATGTCTTATAGGCAGAGTTATATGCATACAGTCTTGTCAGTCACTTTTCCCAAATTACACCTGATTTTTATATTACTCCATGTCAGTAAATACAGTCTGGTAATAATTCATCTAATTATGAACACACAAAGGAGAAAATGTACTCCACGCTCTACACAAGTTGAAAATCAACCCAAAACTTGCCCCTACAGCTACTTCATCCCTCAACTCTTCTCCATGCCATCTGAGTAATATATAGGTTGACTGCAAGAGCTCAAAAGGAGAAGAAGGATCACTGTGGAAAGCAGGTACACACCATACTCCAGCTGTAGCCTCCTACAAGGTAAATACTGTCATCAAGTACTGCACAACCAGGGCCACTGCGACCCTCCAAAATAGGAGTCTGGAGGATATTCCACTGGTCGCCTTTTGGATCGTAGCATTCCACAAGCATGACGTCGAGATGGGAGAAACCTGGATGAGGGCATTGAGAGAAGACAGCACATGTTATCCCATACTATTTTTTTTTTTTGTTAAATGTATTAAATTACAATTACATGATACTATTGCAATTATAATTGTTAATTTTTCTTCTAGAAAATATTACCATATAATATGAAACTATCTTCTGTAATGTTAATGTCTCGTTATTGTTGTTCAAATAAATCTGCTGAAAGGTTTTACCACGTACCAATCTTCGATAAATTGAAAGGACACATAAAACCTGATCAGAAAGTAACATTCAGTAATAGCCTATTGATGATGCAAGCAGATTCAAGCAGTATTCCTCCTCATCTGTCAGTGCTAATGTGAATTTGAACGTGTATGAAAAGACTGTCCTGGCAGCCTTTCTCAAAGGTCAGCAGATCTAGAATCCTAGAATCATTTAGGTTGGAAAAGACCGATAAGTCCAATCATAAATCTAACACTGTCAACTCCACAACTAAACCATGTCTCTAAGCACCACATCTACCCATCTTTTAAATACCTCCAGAGATGGTGACACAATGACTTCCCTGGGCAAACTGTTCCAATTATTGATAATGCTTTTGGTGAAGAAATTTTTCCTAATATTCAGTCTAAACCACCCTGGTGCAACTTGAGGGTATATCCTCTCTACCTGTTGGTTGTTACTTGGGAGAAGAGACCAACATCTACCTTGCTAAAACCTCCTTTCAGGTAGTTACAGAGCATGATAAAGTCTCCCCTTAGCCTCCTTTTCCCCAGACTAAACAGACCCACTTCCCTCAGCTGCTCCTTGTAAGGCTTGTGCTCCAGATCCTTCACCAGCTTTGTTGCCTGTCTCGGCATACACGTTAGTGGCTCAATGTCTTTCTTCTAATGAGAGGCACAAAGCTGAACAAAATATTCGAGCTGTGGCCTCACCAGTGCCAAGTACAGGGACACAGTCACTTCCCTAGTCCTGCAGGCCACACTGTTTCTGATACAAACCAAGATGCCATTGGCATTTTTGGCCACCTAGGCAAACATCTGGCTCATATTCAGCCAGCTATTTGAGCAACATCCCTAGTCCTTTTCTGACAGGCATCTAATTTGTTAAAATGTCAACAGATTGCTCAGAAATCAATGCCTAACAAGTCAAGGTAGACCATAAGACAACCGATGCCACTTGGTTCCAGAGGTACAAGGAGCTTAGCATGACGGATGTGATGTTCAGGACCATTTTCAATTTTCAAGGTGATCTGAGGTGCTGAGACGCATGGCTTAGTGATTGATAGGAATGGTTGGACTCAATGATCCTGTGGGTCTTTTCCAACCTAGTGATTCTGTAAGGTGTGCCCTAAGCATGCAGCTGTGATGTGACAGTCTTTAAAGTGACAGGAAATGTAACAAAAAACCCCTGTGGTCCCATCCTTTCCTAACACACCAAAAATGGATCCGTGCAACAGTAGCTTTGTAATCACCAAAGGGCAGTTGGATCTCAGCTCAAGACTCTCAAGTTATTATCAATTAGTATCAATTAAGTGAGTTGAACATAGACATAGAACCTAGGAGTCCTGGTTTCTCCAACACTTAGACATTACCCTATTTCAAATGACCTTCAGATCACTACTGTAAAATTATGTCTTTCTTACTACGCTGGGATGCTATGCTTGACACTACTGTCTTCTCCATCAAGGTATGACAGAAAGGAGAAGTTAAGGTTTTCTGGAAAAGGGAATTTGGTGATATTAGTACTTTATAATGGTGCTGATTGCACGAATATTATTTATGTCAGGAATGAATAGCTATGATGAAATAATTTTTCGTTGCTGCAAAGTTTTGAAGGGGCCGTAGAAAGGCCACTGCTGTGTGCCCAGAATCTGTCAAAAGCTCCATAATAAACTGCAGTATGCACATGACTAGCTGTGATGTGGTAAATGCACTGCTGACACCAGTATACAGACTCAGCTTCACAGAGGAGGACTTTGCCATGGAGCCCTGCTACTCTCACCCAGTCAGAGAATTTGTAGCATTTCATCTGCAGTTCAGTCCCCTCCCTTCTCCCTTTCCTTGCAGTTCCTCCTTTTGTTTCACAGTACAGAAGAATCTAGCTGTCCTGGTATGAGACAGCCAGTGGCTTTTCAGAAGCCTGAATGTTAAATACAGAATCACAACAGTAAGCAATTCTGCATCTAGGGCAACAGCTGTAGAGGCAAAGCTCCAATGTCTGTTAGAAGTTCCTCCTTTACTAGTAAGTGAAACTGGGTGAAAAAAAGGACAAGGTAGGACAGGAGCAATTCAAATCTGTGCAAACCAAAGCATGTGTTTTAGCTGTAAGGGAGGTGTGACATGTTGACTTCTACTTTAGTAGGAGAAAAAGCCAACACTAGAGCTCTGCAATCTCCACAAAATTTGCAGGTGCATGTATGCAGGTAGGTTTTACCCCGCTTACCCTGTAAGGTCCAAACAGAAACATCCACAACAACTGAGAGTGAGGAGTAGAGGCACAGCAGCCCTGCAGCTGGCTTTAAGGGCTTATGCACAAGCACAATTTACCAGGGAAAACTGACATTTAAGACTTTGTCCCCTACATGCACCATCAGATTTTCAAAAGCAGCATGTGGCTCCAGAGTCTCACAGACACTCAGATGCTAGAGTTATCCAGGCATATGGCTGTTGCAATTTCTTCTTTTGTTGCTGTGAGGTTGTTTTTATTTTGCTTCTTTTTTAAGCACAAAAGAAGAAAGAAAAAAGTGAATATAAACTGTCGAATATTGTCAAGGGACAAAGGAGCAGGAGCTGTGCTTTTTGTCTAAGTGGCTGGATTAAGCAGAATTCTTTAGCAGTAACAGCAGTGGCATGTAGGTATTAAGACAAAAATACCAGATGCCTAAGCAGTAGTTATTTTAATATGAGACCTTTTCAAAAGATGAAAATGAGACCTCTAAAAATAATTATAATTAACAAGCTACATTTAGGACTACAGTGGAATCAGAAGAGCCTAGTCTTAATATTTAGCAGCTGGAAGTTTGGGTTTTTTTCGTCATTAAATCAGGAGGTTGTTTTTGTGTGTTGCTCTGAATAAAGCTCTCTCTAACTGCACATTTTGGAAAATGATTTACAGAGGAAAATATTGCTGGTACTTTTGGGTCAAAGAATAATCTGTTTGTTTCACTGAATTCTTGGTAATGACAAATTGTCCATGCCTTTGAGTAATGGAAGTTCTCATTTTTATTATCTAAAGCATTCATTACTCATATATTTAATGTACTGTTATAATTTTAAAATAATTTGCATAAAATGTTTTTAAAATTGCTGGCTCAAGGGTCCTGTTAAATTGTGTTGCCTGTTTTTTAATGTATTTAACAATGAGTGTCTAACAAAAATATTGTTTATCAGGAGATGGGGGACACTGAAATGCTTTTGCGCTATTAAAAATGTGACCTTTCAAATGGTTTCCTCCAATTGCATACAGTCGATCATTCATTACAGCCAAAGTGTGGATTGCTCTCTTTGTGTTCATGTCCTGTTTTCGGGCCCAGACATCCATCACAGGGTCATAGCAGTACAACCAGGGGACATATTCCCCATTGTGAACACCTCCTGCAAAGTAAATATACTTCTGTTAATTAATGTAAATAAAGACATTTATCTCTTTGATTTGGGGTTCTGGGGTTTTTGTTGTTGTTGTTGTTGTTCCTTTGGGTTGTGGGGGTTTGTTTGTTTTGTTTTTTTTTTTTTTATATAGCAGGAATTATAAAAGACACTGGCCTGAAATATATATCTTGCCATTGTGAACAGCTCCAGCATGGGCTGCCAAAGGTTGTGGTAATGAAGACACGTAACGCCACTCATTTGTCTCCAAATTGTAGCACTCCACGCTGGACAAGTAGCCAGTTTCGTTTCGTCCACCGATTACATACAAGTTCTTGTCAAGGCGACAGGCGTAAAAACTGGCTCTCCTGAAGGACAGAACAGAGCAAAACAAAACAAGCCAAAACCAAACCAGTTAGCCACATTAACCACTTTTTTCCCTCTCCAAGTAACTCCTTGAAATAAAATAGCTGTTCCTTCAATTGCTATTTCAGAAAGTGGCTAGGAGCTTCACATGCTTACAGCTATGCTAGAGACTGTGGCTGTTTAGCCAAACAAATACATGCTCCATATCAAATAAAGACTTCATTTTTGGTGTCAAAACAATTAGCAAACACAAACCTGGCAGAAAACACTCCTTTTCAAGGCTGTTTGTTGCTTTTTCACATCCATGAAAGATAAAAAGGTGGTCTTAAATGTTTGGGGCATTACCTTGTAAGGGATATAACAACTCAGTGAGATAAAGTGAAAAATGAGGTAGATAATGTAACAATAATAAATTAACTTGACATTCACTTTCTTTATGGTCCTTCAAGGGTCATTGTTCCCAATTTACTAAGGGAACCACATCATCAAAATTTTTCTTCAATTATCATTTTTTTTCTTCTTTCTGCAGTACTGCAAATAGAACAACTTTCCTCATGCTAGGCACAATACTACATTTTCACCTTTTAACTCAAAAGAAGTCTGTTGCCATTCAACTATGAGAAAAGTTTTAGCCACCTGTACGCTTTCACACGCAATTCAGGTATGCAGGAAAATAACTAATTTTTCTGGTCATGAGTGCTAGGCATATATTATCTCATCTTCCTCATGCCTCCAGAATTAATGGTGAATGTCTGCTGCTGAAGTAAAAATACAGCAGTAGACAATTTTGAGAGATGCTCTTTAGTGTAACCCACTTTTAAGGAAGGCTGCATGGATTATTCAACAGCAAGAAGGTTTAATAATGCAGAGGCCTCTAATTTTAAGCTACAATGATATGAGAAAGAAAATCGCAGGAGAGCATAGCGAAGCTAGGATGAAGACCTTTATGCAACACATAATGTCAGGAATTGTCAGTCCCAAAGCTCATATTTTCTCCTGGAAAATTTGGAGTGGTGTGCGAGCCCAGAGACAAGCAGGCAGGTCAGGCGCATCAAGGTCTAGTTCTGACAGCTCCCGCAAAGCAGGCACGCTGGATTGTGGCAGCGGCTTGCCAAATCCCAATCCGTGGCTGACACAATGTGCTTCGGTTCCTGCCTGGGCACCCGAATTCAAATCCAGGAGCAACTGCAGATTGCATTCCTGAATCACATAGTAAATCTTGGGGGCTTGATTATCACCTGTGCCATCAAGGGCTTGATCCTGCAGACCGCTGCAAGGCATTCAGAATGAGTGGTGGTCCACATGCAGAGCACAGCACCCTGCAATTAACAGCTCTGGCATGTCCCAACTCTTTCCCAGACCCCCCTATAGTCATCTCACAACCAAGCGAGCTGGCAAAGCCTGGCACGTTGTATCTCTAACCTACCATCTAGCCAGGCAGGTGTTTACGAGCATTTCCTTCAATGGAAGTACCAATAAAATCTCTCTTATTTACCTAGTTCCCTATTTTCACAAAAATTGGAATATGCTTTAACATTTTGGAGACATTTCCCTCTGTTAAATATGGCTGAGACTGGCTGGTGGTTTGTAAATCAGAGGAGAGGTCAGGCAGACATAGAGATACAGCCATGGAAACCACAGGGCTGGCTGGGAGTAGAGCTGATGCAACCCTGCCCATTTCTGGCCTTAGGTTTTGGATTTAGTGCACACCTAATGGGGCTCCTCACCTGCCAGGGTCATTGAACACCTCCTGTCTACCTCTATGCTTTTACCTTGCCTGCACATCGGCAACTTGGATGGTGCAATCCTTGTTCAGTGGGAACACTACCCCAGGGATAAGGCTACTGAAAAAGAAGATCATAGAATCCCTAGGCTGGAAAAGGCCTTTGAGATCATCAAGTCCAACTGTATCTGTCCACTACTAAGTGCAATGATACTAATGCAAATAGGAGGACAGGAATACTAAAAGTGCCTCCAGCCTAGTGGACGAATTAAATAAGACTATTTAATTTATCTGTCAATGAGCAGATAGAAGTTGATGGCATATATTGTCTTGCATGGTCAGGCAGCAAATTGGGCACCTATGTTTTTAGTCTGATTTTCTATGGAAACAAAGCTTATTTGATTACACTGTACATGCCCCCATGTCTGCCTGAGTGTTGTCTCCTCAACAAAAACCTGCTGGCTGATTTCATTCTGATTTGGCAGAGAGTATAGGTGTTAGCGGTAATGAAATGCCTATGTGCTTTCCATGAGTTTTTGACAGGCCAGAGGCAAGACAGTCTGTAGTGGCTTCAGAATTAGGAAAAGCTGCAGAGGTCAGATCCTGTTAGACATCAGAGAGCCTGCACAGGCAGGCACACATTCTCCAAACCTCTTGTGTCTGGCAGCCACAAGACACAAACCCACTAGTTGCCTGGCATCAATGCTTGAGATGCTCATGCAATCACCCATCTGTCCTCGTGCACCTCCTCTGACAAACCCATTAACAAACTGCTCTCAGCACGTTTTTTTTTAAGTTCAGGTTAAATAAACAGAGGTGGGTACAACTTGCAGGTATTACTATTTTAACTAGTATTTCATTTACATTATTCTGTACATGTACTCCTGGTTTCTTCCACACAGTGTCACTATAAGGAGCAAAAATGAAAGCATCAGCATGCTTCACTCTTCTGCTTGGATGTGAATATTCACTCAGTAGCTCCTGTCATAAATACCTTTCTGTTTTTTTACTTTTCAATGATATAGTGGGTAAGGGTCATGCTGTTAAGTGATGATTTTCTAAATTGCTTCAAAATATGATACAAATTAAAACATACTACAGAAATCTTTGCATGACAACTTTTTCCACAAAACTGGGGAGACTTTGTCCATGCTAATCAGATAACTGGAATGTACCTTCAGATCTGAATATGGACAATAAGACAATTAGTCTGTGGTTTTCTTCAGGACTTGCATTCACTGGTCGCTGGCATGCCTTTCCTTCACATCCCTTCACTCAATAATGAACCCAACTAACCTCCTAAGTACAGACACATAAAAGGGCAGAATTTATTTCCAATTCCCACAAATGATAAATTTATGCCCTGAAACAAGAAATACAACTACTGCTCTGAGGTTTAAAACTACTAATGTTATTACTGATCATTGCAATATCTGGACCTGACTTCAGAGTCTCCTTTAGAGTGCATACTTCACTTTTTAAAAACTGCAGTAATCTTAAAAAGGGATAACATTACTATTAATAAAGTAAAAGACTGAAATAAAATGTGGAATTGTTTTATCTCTTTTTCTTTAGCTTCTTTTCTCAGTTCACTCTGCCTCAGTGAAGAAGCTCACTTCCACTTTTGTTTCTTCAGGCCCTGGTACAATGCTGTGGGTTTTGCTGGTCTTTAAACAAAATGTTTTAACTCAGAATGTAAGAAAAAAAAAGTTGTCTTAAATGTTATTATGTTCCACACACCTTGTCCAGCTCTGGGCTGAGCAACAGTACTGACTGAGGTGCCCAGCTGAGGCTAATGCCACAGGTTCAGATACATCTGCTACAAAAATCTCTTCTTCAGCAGGCAACTGAAGTGCTCTCCAAAACGCATCCCATTGTTACTGCATTGTCAGGCAGATGTATATTGCAAAAGCTGAAGTCACTTGCTCTTTCTCTTAGCAAAGGACGTCAGAAAATTGTACATACTTTTCAAAAGCACATATTTCTGAGATGCTCTTCAAATGAGAAGAAACTAAACTTGGCTTTAAAGAAAATACATCGACAGCTCTGAAACCATAATGGGATTAGACTTTTCTTTATAGCTCATACAGTAAAATCAATCAGATATGGATTTTAGCATATGTTATAAAAAGTTTACTCATCAAATATTTCATACAGATTTTCAGCTTGAGAATATAGTGCCTGCGAATGAGACCCACATCTACCTGGCAGTCATTTCAAAGGGGCTATTATAGTCTATCCAGCCAATTATTCTCACACTAAAATTCCTAAGTAGGTTTTGACTTGATGGACCATAATGACTCAGAAAAACTCATTAAACAGTCTGTCTTGTCAATGGTGCCTGCATAATGCCAGCAGAGACAGGGCGTGACCCTGTACTCCTAGGGGGTAAAAAATAGCCTGTTGACTTTAATGGGAACTTTATCTTGACTGAAGGAGCTGGGAAGGGAGATTGAATGAAAGCTCTCTATTGTTTGCATGATCTTCTAAAAACTGGGCCAGACCCCACCTCTAAAGGCTGCAACAACTTTGAAAAAGTCATTATGGATGAGCAAATGAATGATTAAAAACATTTGAAAAAGTAATTTGAAAATTCCTGTTTTCCAACAGTAGCCCCCATGCTCAGGAGGCTTTATAGAAAAGTAACGGGCAAGCCTATGAGTTATGCATCCTGAACATAAGAGTTGACAACTAACATTGTCACAATAAAGCCCCTTGCAGAAGGAACTACATGTGAGTGGACGATTGCATTTAAATAACATTGTAAAGCGATGAGATGCTAATGCATTGCAGTTTATTACTGGGCAGATGCTAAGCAATCACAATGTGCAGCAGAGTTTCTAACTCTTGGCTGAAAGCAGCAGCTTCCACCAGAGCACAAAGCAAGTAATATTCAGCACCTGCGACCATAAACTGATTTTCTACTGAAATATAACTGGTCACTGGCAGAAGGGAAGGAGAACCACGACAAATTGCAATTTTCTTCTCATCTCTACTTATATCATAGAATCACAGAATGGTTTGCATAGGAAGGGACCTTAAAGATCATCTAGTTCCAACCTCCCTACCATAGGTAGCAACACTCCACTGTATGAGGTTGCTAAAAGCCCCACCCAGCCTGGCCTTGAACACCTCCAGGGACAGGGCATCCACAACTTCATTGGGCAACCTGTTCCAATGCCTCACTGCCCTCTCAGTAAAAAAATTTCATCCTATCACTACACTCCCTAATAAAGAGACCCTGCCCATCTTTCCTGTAAGCAACTGCCTTTCCCATAAGCAAAATAAGGCTAATTTTATCAGTTCACTCAGTTTCAACAGAGAAGATCCTCAGATCCATTGCACTTGTGCTTCTTCATGCAGTGGTACCGTGCAGTATTTTTTGGTGACAAGCAGGGTTATACATATGGTCTGCATATGGACTTAGGTCAGTAATACTGAATTCCCAACAATGACCCCTCAAACACTCTATAGACTTAAATTTTACCTCTGAAAATTTGAAAGGACAGCTTTATTCCCATGCATTTCATAATACACACCTCAAGTTACATGGTTGTGCTGAATTCGATATCTTTATGACTGTCAGATACCTGAACAATGGGGCAGCCAACCATAAAAAAACTATAATATTGTTACTACATGGAATAAGGAAAGTGTCTTAGAAAAGTGGTGTGAGATGTCTTGTACATTAGGTCCATGAGAAGATGGATGTTGAACTGAAGGGTGGACATTGAATGCTCTTTAATTAAAAAAAAAAAAATAACATAGGATCTTCTGTCTTTGAGATTATTCTTAGGAAACATGCATCATTCACCTGCCAAGGTAAGGTTTGGGATCCAGAGTTAAATTTATGCCATCTTTACTAGTCATTGCTCAAGTCTACATGCACCTCTGTTCCTTGGTGTGCAGTTAAGATTATTCTACCCTAACATGTATTAGCTGACAGCAACTTCAAATAAAGACCACCGGGGGTTGAGAGCCGCCTGACAAGGTGAGTCATGTTGAGAAAAGGTCTTCATGGCTGGAGTGGTGAAATAGGATGGAGTCAACATGTGAAGGTTTCAGTTCCCTGTAAGGTATCTGACTACACTGCTTATTTGCTGCAAACTCATCATGACACTTTAGTCAGGGAACATGACAGGACACTACGAAGACTTCAGAAAAATCCTTCAGACCATGCACAAGCAACCAGTAATTGCACAAAGTCCATGGTTATTTTGCATGAGGTTTTTTGCACTGCAGGATGTAGCATCTGGAATTCTGAATCTGGGAAGTCAAAAGAAACTAGGAGACAAAAGGGACCCAAATGCATGCTGCAGTTTTATCTCAATATTTTCAATGCCTCTGTAGGCCTCCTTACTTCCAGAACTAAGCCAAACTTCAGCTGCTCCTAGGATGATAAAACATATATTGAAAAACATGTAGCAGGTTTTTACCTCTCTTGCATGGGTGGAAGTTGTATCCAGCTGTTAAACCTGGGATCGTATCGGCTAACAAAGTTTGTACTGTGTTTCCCTGTAAAGATAGATTATTTTGACACTCAGCTGTTTGTTTCATGTATTTAACATCATGATGTAATATATATTACATATACTTCACAAGTTGACAGCTTTTATGAAGGGTTCCCCCTTTTACAACAATGTACGATTACGCTATGTGTACAGTAATAATTCAATAAATGAGGCCCTGCAAGGTTTGAATTAGCAATTGCTAGCGGTAAAAGCAGACAGAGATTATTCTTTTTCTCTGTAATAGGATCTTGAAAATACGTATTTAAATTTACTTATAGATGCTGTGGTACTTTCACAGGCACAGTAAATCACAGCACTAAATTAAATTACCACCCAAAAAAAGGCATCCCAACAGTATTTTTATGACTAGAGTCTTTTGTGTCAGGTAAAAAAAAAACAAACCAAAGGGAGAATATGTGCTTTTCCTTCTCCTCACACCATCTCTATGTGGAACATGGTTAAAAACCTTGTGCAAAGAACTGGAAGCTGTATAAGTCATCAGCATGGGGTATGCAGTGTTTGCACTGGATGGTTTATTCCACCATGTACGCTCAGTGTTAAGTTAGAAGGAATTATACATGTGTATCGAAGGGGGAATACACTCTTGAGAATTTTATTCCTAGTGTGTTAGCTAAACTATGAAACACAAGAAACATACAACAGCTAACTAGCTTATCCCTGCTGTCAAGCCTAAGAGCTGTATTCATGTCTTCACGATATTAAGATTTCACCTTATTTTACATGCAGATTGACATCAAAGCAAGAAAACTGAAGCGAGAGACTGTATGGCAATTTCCTGTAACACCTGAGACTTCAACAGACGAGGATCTTGGAAACAGAAACCTTTGTTTATGTATGTGTGACTAAAAAATTGAATTAGAGGCTTCACAGGCCAGCAGAATAACCGAACTGCGTATGTCACAGTTCTATAAATGGTCACTGGGTATTCTACAAGGTGAATATTTTTGCATCGGAAAAGCCTCCATAGGATTGGCTTGCTTTGCTTGTTTCATTCCAAACTTACTTCAGCATGTGTAAACAGACCATCAAGATTGCAGGGAAGAATAATGATAGAGCTAGAATTTATATTCATAATAATTAAAGATCATGTTCTACAAGGAAACAGAGAAAGAAAACATGTTGCCCACTCTGGAAGTAAAACCATTCCCTCGCTATGTTGTAAGCATGTCCCATATGAAGAGAGTAATGCACAAGATTGATGAATAACACAGCATTTCCCTTCAAATGCAGCATGGGACCTCAGGAGGACCAAAGACCTTTATGCTGAGCACCACTCAAACACATCCCAAGATACAGGGTGAGATTCCCACACACTTACTGGTCATTTTGTCACTGGGTTTAGCGAAAGGAGGCTTTGCTCTTGGTCCCTACTGGAATATTTTAGTCTATACCAACAACTGAGAAAAAGAGGCATTGAGAGATATAGTTTTAATAAACAATAAAAGCAGCAACAGCAGGCTTCTCCCTGGCTTTAGGTCTCACTGTTTAGGACAATCATTACTCTTTTTCTAGTATAGAAAGCAGAATTTCAAACCAATGTAAGTACTGGTCATAAGTCTGAACTTCTAGTAGGAGATTTTAATGCTGCCATATTCGCTACACCTTTCAGAGTTACTGGGGACTTCAGTGGTCACTGGTATATAGCAGATTTTTAATTATGTCATGAGGACCTTGGCCTCCTAATATAGCATGTGTCATACACACATTCACTACAAATATCACATACATAGAAGACTGTATAGCACAAGGTAGAAAGAGAAGGGTTTAGTAAGCCTAAAGTGGGAATATAAGGTACAAATCTGGTTACTTCACAGGAAGGGAGATGAAATCAAACTAGAACAGGCACAAAGAAGAGCTACTATGATGGCAGGAGGAACAGAAAGTTTACCTTACAGCAAGAGACAAAGAACTTGGCTTGTTGTACCTTGGAAAACAAAAGCTGAAAGAGGATAGGAGTGCTGTCTATAATACGTCAGAGGAACAAATCTCCAGAAGGGGAAAAACTATTAAGCTATAGGACAACTTTGGCATAAGAACTAGGTGATGTAGGCAGTTAAACAATACATTTTACTGGATATTGGAATAAAGCTCCTAGTCATTTTCAGCAACTGGATTCTGTAACAGCTTTCCAATAGGAGAAACAGGGGCTTAAAAACACAACAGCATTTTGAATGGATCTTAGAGAATTTACAAAATGGGACAATACGATGCCTGTGGTGACAGGAAAAGGACTCGATGATCTACATAAGCTGCCTAGTGTAACAGGTTTGACTCCAGTTTAATTTTGGAATTTAGTTTGCAAGACAACTGTACCTATTATTTTGCCTTGCTCAACAGTCAAGAGGTTTACACATGTTAGGAAGCACCTGCCCAAATGTAGAGACTGTAATAAGTGATAAGAAATTGAGATTAGCAAATCAGGACAATGGGACAAAAGGATGCAGATGTTGCCATTCTGCTCTCTTCAGGAAGGTCTCTGGAGCAAAGCCAAAAGGCGAAAGGTTCTGAAGATTATAAAGGTTGGTCTTAATCCATGTCTCCCACCTGTTCTCATCAACATTTACTGAAGCAGGGATCCATTGTGACTGGAAAGGAATAGCCACAGGAGGATGTGAAAAAAAAAAAAGGGAAAAATGTCTCCTCTAGGTTATCATAAAATCACTGGAGTAACATAGTGGGTACACGGGTGCTCCTCAGAGTCCACCTGCGTTCTTAAGAACCTGCAGGCTCTGACTGCAAAGAAATGCGTGCACTGGAAAAACACCTGTCACATTCTCATTTAAATCAAAAGCCTTGTAATGCTCTGGGTAAGACAGTTCCAGCTAGGTCTATACGAAGCCCTTTTTGTACTATGAGGACAGCAGACAAAGGCCTTTACATAAATTGAAGTCAGTATATGTGAGAAATTCCCATGCAGATGTGCATTTAAAGCAAATCATTTTCAAGTAAGAACTAGCTGAGCAATAGCATACGATGCAGCTTATATTACAACTCTGTTATTCACAGAACAAGGAAGCTGTTAGACATCCTATAGCATTGTCTTCAGCTCAGAAGTTGACTTAGGTGACATCAGACCTAAAGTACTACGCATTTCACAGTGTGTTTGACTAATATCTCAGATGCAGGATTTGTACCCTTTCTTACATCTCTCTATCACCTTGCAACTCAGTTTCCACAACTTTAAATTGTGGGTATTTATACTTCTTTTCTTTCATAATTCATGTGACATGGCTATTTTATTACAAACTATCTGGAACAAGACTTGCCTTTTATTATCCATATGCCTATCACCAAGCACAACAGGGGCCCTCAGTTGTTGGATGTGGCTGATGCTCCTAAAAATAATTATCATTAACAATACCACACCATCTCCTGTTTAATATAAAGGAGATCCAACAACAGAACTAAAGGGCTCTTCCCCTAAGACGTTTAGTGATATTTTTAACTACACCAGAAACATTCTTATAGGGTGGACTGCATTGTTTGTCTCACATTTTAGGAAGTGAACAGATGTAACAATTTTCTATAGTTTGGTTTAGTGCAGATGCTGAAATGAGGCATTCACAATAAAATATATGCAGTATATGTAATTTCAGCTCGATCCTCTGGTGTTTTAAAGAAAAGATGTGTACCTGCAAGCTGTTTTATGGTTTCTCAGTCATAATTATCTCTGTTACACAGACTGCTACAACTACAACTCTTTCTTCATGTGCAAGCTTTTTAACACTGTCTTGACAATTTTGTGAATTTTGCAAGGCATGGTATTCTCCTTTTGCTTTGCTCAGAAGCCTGTTAAATTGTTTAATTTCTCTTTGCAGTAAATTTATGAAGTAATCAAATCAAAGAAGGTAGCAGCAGATAATCTATACAAGAAGCTCTTGCATGAGACCAAAGAAAGGACCAGTTTATGAATTTCAGAGTCTAGATAATTAACACATTAACAACTTTAGCTCCAAGTATCAGATTTGACAATAGAAAGGAAGCATTCATCTACTGCAATTGCATTATTATGTTATGACTGGAAGGAGACTGGAAATGAAGGTTAAAATTCTTAACAGCTGCTGCCTGGTGCATGCACTTTAAAGAGTCTGTTCTGCTGCCTGTAGCATTTCTCAAGGGATGTGGGAGCTGATGAATGATGGAGACGCTAGTGCTAAAGAACCAGATAGTTATTAAATGAATATCTAAATATAGCCTTTACTAGGTTCAACAATTAGGCTGAGGGTCCTCAAAATCCCTTGCTGATGACTACATCAGCTGATGTACAGACAGACAGAGGAAGGCAGGTGCTGTCTATGCCTTTTAATATTCTATACATACCATTAGGGTTCCATTGGTCTTCTCCTCCCAAAACAAACAAGAAGTTTTCCACTTCCACGACACAATGATGGGCACTGTTATATGGCATAACTGCAAGTAAAGAAGAATTATTTGTCAGCTCTGGGCACTGATTCCACCAAAAATTTCCAAAAGTACAAAATAAAACATTGGGACAACATCTGTATGAAATAACAGGGGAACACATCACCCCAAGCATGGATGTTCACTCAGTTAGCAGCATATAAAGCCACTTCTGAGTAATCTTACATTATTTGATCTAGCAAATAATCAAGGAAAAGAGCTTTAATTCTAATCCCTTAGTTGTCTCCCTGCCCCACTCAGCTGCTGCATATGCTGCACTAAAAACAAATTGTAAAAAGGGGTGAAGTTACTCGATATTTTTCTGAAAATAAGCAGATGCTAGGAATCCTAGTATGCAAGCATCCATTAAAAAAACCTCAGCCCAGCTTTGTTCTGCTGGTAATGTTTCCATAAGAAAGAGTCAGTGTGTTCAGTAGCTTTCTATTACACAGCAATGAACAAGCTGCATTTCCATACAGTTTTAAGTTTTTAAATTAAGGTCCTGCTGATTTAATGCCTTTTCCAAATGTATACGCTTAATTTCCTGTACAATGTCATTAGCAGCACAATCACACATTTTCTATTCATCTAATCAGGAAGCCCTTTGTTAACAAAGATCAAAACTGTGGCATTAGGTTTGCAATATCCCTTTTTTATTTTTGGAGGTGTTGATATTAGTATGGACCAACTACAGTTGGAATAATCTATTTTTTAAAATTTACATTTTTCCACTGCAAGTGCTCAGATACAAAACCAAGCACATATTCTCTTGTAGTGTGCCATAGAGTATTATTGTGATACTATATGCTAAATGTAAACTTAAACAGCATTACTTATCATACCACATAGAATAATTTTGGCCCGGTGACACCAGTAGAAAAATGATGTCCTTGTTCAGCTCATCATATGGGCACCTTAAATCTAGGTGAGGACAAATGGGGAGGTGATGTGCATGTACAGGCAGGGAACTTATTGCTTGACACGGATCAACAGAGCACTTAGGAAACCAGTGCAGTGGGAAATCAATATGACTCAGGGCCAGCTCTTACTTTGTGCTCTTTTGCCAATGCCAAAAAAAATAAAAAAAGGAGGCAGCCTATCTCACACATGGATTATTTTGGGTGATATATCTCTCATTTCATTTGTTTTATTATCTTTTATTTTTCTCAGAATGCAGTTGTGCAGTATAGCATATGCAAATAATAATAATAAGAAATATGCACAGTTTTGTTATTTAGGACACATTTTTTTTAAAGATCAAGTGGGCTCATTTAAGCTTCTTACTGAAGTTTTTGCCAAGGAAATGATGAATAAGTTAGGTACATTTTTAGTTTCTAGTAAATGTCGAGTATCGTTTTCACACTCAATGCTCTTACAAATCATGTAAGTGAAGCAATTCTTAAATTGTGTAGCCAGGAGTAGTGGAAGTTCATTAATTAAGGTTATTTGTTACTAGTATACTTTATATAACCAGGAAGCAATCCTATACTAGACACTGCATAAAATTTTATACTACCTATAGATTCCTACAGTGGGATGGGGATGAATGAATGAAAATATTTTTGTTACCTTCTTAGCCCCTATACCATATTTATCACATCCTTTAATCTCAGACATTTTCCCCACTTTAAAATTCTCTCTCTCAAAACCCCAGTACTTTCCTTGATTTTTTGGATGCTGGTACTACAGAGTGAGTTTGGGTCTCCTACAGGAGATTTGCTGTCTTCCTCAGATGCATTTTGGGACCCGTCTTCTCAAGAAGAGACTCCCTACAATCAGTCCATAGGGGCTTAAATTCTTACCTCATCTAATGTTCTATTATGGAACCAATGGTTGTATTCTCAACTAGGCTCTTCCTTTGGTCAGTCTGGAGAGATCTAGCATTTTCAGAAGAACTGTCCGCAGGCAGCACATGTGTGTTTTTCACATGTTGTGTTTTCATTTTTTACAAATAATTCTGTTTATTTATCCTCCGTACTGACACAAACAGGGCCAGTAGAGGAAGAAATTATATTTTAAGCTTTTCTGCTGTTCCCATGCATATAAACTATGCAATAAGACTCCTACACTTATGATGATAATTAAACCTTGAAAACTAAGGGCTTAATCCTGGCTCCTACTTAGCTTGATGGCAACATTCCCACTGATACGGGATTGGGCCTGAATGACCTGAACTACCATCCATAACTCATGGTAAAGATAAAAGGAAGCTTGCCTTAGAAAGGAAGGTAGTATTTGGGCTTCAGAAGGAAAGGTGACTGCAATAAAACACTGGCAGACTTTTACTGTGACCTTTGCTTCTCGTAGACCTTTGGCAAAAACTCTGTTCTAGGTCTCATGAATCTGCCCATGGGGTTGGAGGGGGGTGAAAAAAATCACAGAGAATGGAGCAATACTCTGGATATCTAAGAGGGAGAGAGTTTTGGCACTGAAATTGTAAAGTCACCTACACCACAGTCTTCCTCCTTGACCAGTTACAGGGTCCCTCTGAATCATGAGTTCTAGATAGATAGATAGAAATAGTCAAAATCACTCATCAATGAGCATGCTAAATTCAGCCCTTAGTAGGAACAATCTTCTCAAACTCACTGGGCTTGCCAGGGATTAACAGGAAAAATTTGGGCTATCACATAGTCTGGCCAAGCTGTTGCTTTCATTAATTCTATACAAACCTTCATCTGCTGTTTTGCTTTAATGATGTGAAAATCTTATCTTCTCCTTTTTTGATTTCAACTCAGTGGAACACCTGCCTGCCCCGCAAAAAGGGTATTTGAAGAGAAGTTTGTATGCCACGCTCAAACACAGCCCGGTGTGAGTTTTTAGCGTGTCAGTCAGTGAGTTAGAGGGAAAGGGTAAGGAGAAGCTAATCAGGATGAAATGAGATTAAAGGCTGTCTAATTTTACAGCAACTGTGATCCATCAGCCACTGTGAAAGTGACAGTGGAAATGAATGATGGAGACAGACAGGTGGGGCTGTACATTTCACTGATTTATCCTCAAATGCACTGGGCCTTATTTTATTGAGTGAACATGACCGCATTTATCATGACTGTCATCTAAACCCACTTCCCTCCATTTAAAAAGGTCACTTTACTAGGAGGGAGTAGGATAGAGGCACTTTCAAAACAGATTTAAAATTTAATAACACATGTTTATAAAACCCTGTGCAAGAATTCTCAACTTTATTAAAGACTGATTTAAAAGGAAGGAGAAAATACTATTAAAAAGAGAAGAAGATGAAAAAAAGCCATGGCCATTTGAGAAACATGCTTAGCTACCAAGGTGATAGGTGCCAGAGAATTATGTGAGACAGATATAAACAAATCTGTCGGAGAGGGCAGAAACCACCTCCCCCAAGCCCCTGCCCCCTCCCCCCCCCAATTCCCAAAGCTCAGGAGGTCCATGGTTAACAAACTTGTGCTTTCCTAGAGCAAGAGCACAATCGAGTCCAAGCAGCTCTACAGGAAACACCTCACCAGCCCCCTTCCCATGCAATTTATGTATAATCAGTAGCAGACACCTAGTAAGGTGAGATGCAATTTCTCAGGTACATATACGCAACATGAGAGCTCTCAAGGTCAAAACCAAATGGGTGATTTATACTTCAGAATAATCTGGAAGACTGTGGAATCCAAGACTGCAATGAATGTACTAAGAAATACTTCACTACACAAACACCAGTGACATTGTGCAGGAGGTGACACTTATGGATGTTCTTCAGATGCAAACAAAGGTGAAAGAGATATCAGCACTCTGCTCATCTGATTGGGATAGCAGTCCCATGCAAAAACTCATCACTTGTAACCTTAGTTAATGAAAGGCACCAGATAATGTTCTGAGACCTGCTTTCAAAAACAGAGTCTGTAGTCAAATGCTCATGAAACCAAACACACTCAATCACTAATGCCTACAAGGTCAGCCAGATGCAGTGATGCTCCAAAGGCATCACTTTTGTATGGGGGGGGGGTGTGTGACAGAAACACATCCCACTTACCTCACAAACAATAATGTGTGCTGTTTGTCTTACCCAGTTTTGCTTAGTTTCTGCCAATAACTGCACACTTAGGAAACTATATCTGGTTGTTATCCATACATTAACCAAGGGGTCGTCAGTTCCTCCTTCTTCTTATAATCCACCATCCCTCATCTATTGTCACTTAAACACTAACTAGCAGGGAAGAAAAGGGAACAGGAATAGTATTTTTCAAGACAGAGGGATAACTCTTGTCCTAGGAGATCTGAAAGCTGTGATACAGCCATTCCTCTGCTAAAAACTTCTTTCAGAAACTGCACTTCATTCTTCTACTCAGAATTTAAAAAAACAAATCCGTAGATTTTTCACTGCCCTGAAAAGTTCAGCTGCTTGGAATATAGCAGATACTGTAATGAAAGCCAAGAAATTTTCTCAGCCACTGCACAGCTTGAGCATAGCCCCTTCAAGACTCTATACACATCAAGAAGTCATGCTTATCATTTCTAATGACCTGTGGGGATGACGCAAGTGATTACCAGAGGACATATGGAGTCAATAATGACCTTCCACAATATTAACAGCCTAACCTGTTGGGTACATAATATTCAGCTATTGCTCGTTGAAAACTGGTGATTTCTACGGCTTTCCAGAGGGCAGAGTAACCTGAGAAGATGTGTCTTTCCACTACAGAAGCACCTACAAACTCACTTTAGAAGACTGTGATTTGCTCATGGCAGAGACACAATATTCATTTCATTCCAAACTCTCTCTCCCAAATGCTGGCCAGACCACAGCTGGTTCAATTATTTCTTTAGAACAGAGTATCATATACTGTTCAACTTTCTTTGGTTCATACATCATTTGCAGGAAGACTATGCATTTATTACTCAATGTTACTTGTTATTTCTCACCAAGGAGGTTATACAAATAAAGGGTAGGATTGCTCTGTGAATTGTTCACTTCCATTGTTTTTATTTAATAACTGTAGGGAAAGACTGACCACAACAAGTATGAAATTCTAGCCTTGCTGAATATGGAGGAAGTTTTGCCATTGACTTTAAAAGCATTGAGTTTTCACCCACTGGTATTTCCTGCTCAAAAGATAATGAAACAAAGTTTAAAGAGGACAATAATCAACAGTAGATGGCAAATACCTCCATTAACATTCCTATGGCCAAACTACACCCTTTTACCTCAATTTCAAGCAAGTATGTGGGAAGTATTTTTTCTAGTAACACACCAATGCCAGTCTTTAGTCTGAGGTCAACTTACTGGGGGAAGCTGGGGCAATCCAACAGCAGTTACCATAACTAGAAAATCTAAAGATGATCAAGATGTATAAGGACAAATATCTGGTCCAGCTTGCACCGCAGAGAACTCTATCAGCTCAGCTAGAGACTTTCAAACCACTTCAGTCCTGTGTCTGTTTTGTGGCAACTCACAACACAGTTAAGATGGACACAGGTCAGCAGATTTCATCCAGGACACAGCCCCTACTTCACCTGCGTCTGCAATTAAGCAAGGGCAAAATGCCACCCTAAGCCTACCCTCAATTCAAGACAACATAAGCACTAATTAAAAAAGATGTGAGCAGATAAAGTCCTTGGAATCATTCACAATATAGTGACTTATATTTCATATTAATTAAGGTCTTTCAAATGATGGAGATATTTGTTATTAATGAAAACATCGCATTTTTCATTCAATGTCAGGAATTACGATTTCAATACATTCTCTGGAATAACACCACCCAGGCCTGTTCAGTATTGGTGTCAATTCAATTGTTTTAATGGGCTAAATTTTTTCTTGGCAAAATCTGTTGTCTACCACCATGAGTTATGCAATGTTACCTCAGTGGCGGTTGCCCCCCAATGGAATATGCTGTGTACCTACTCAGGTCTGGATTTACGGTCTCTAAAGTAGAGCCCAACATATATTACTGCTGAAATGACATCTTGTCACATCGTAACAGTGTCATGATGAAACATTCATGCGTTAATTTTGCACAACATAATCTCCTCCTGAAGAAAATGATGAATAGAACCTGATGGGAGAAAACTATGGCAGAGATGCCAGAAAGTTCCAGAAAGAAATACTATTTTGTCCCACTGGAGGCTTTCAAATCCTCCAACATGTCAGCTCAAGGACGTGCATTTCCTTTTCTAGCAGTGCCAAAGGATGAAAGACTCCAACCAGGAGTGGTGTGTTAACAACCAACTGCTTGGGACTAGTTGCACCCATTTGTGGCTCAATTTCTACCTGACCTTGAGATGCACTTGTTCTCCTGGTCTCCTCTTCCAAGCTCAGGACAACCACAGCAACTCCTTGTGTTTTCCTGTCCAGATCCTGTTGGTGCTGCTCAGGCACCCATGTCTTTAAAAGCATTCATCACATGCAGCAAGATCTTACTTGGCCCCCATTGCCCGGAAAGTTGAATCTTTCACCATTTTCTCTCTTGGTCTTAGTACTTCCTATACAGCATTCTGTTCTTAACTAGCATATTTTTTTAGAGCAACCAAAAGGCTTTTTTTTTTCCCTACTTAGTCTTATATTCATTCCAGGAGAAAAAGAAAAATGTGGTTTCCCATTGGAGGAGGGATGTGTCCATATTTCACCATATTGAAACTGTGGTTTTGATAAACTTAAGTTCACTCATAATAGATAACTGAAACCTTCAGAATTACACTGTTACAGATTTTTTTCCTTTTAACTACTTCAGTACTCATAAACAAAATGTTTGGTTTACAAGAATCCAGTACATACCTGAAGCACCAGATATAAAGCTGGGAGGATCTGTCCCAGTGCTTATCACTGGGAAAAAACCTTAAAAAATGCTTTCTTCCCCAGAAGGCATCTGGGTATCTGAAGTTACCTGAAACTCCAAGATGCCTAGCTGCCAGCATGCCCAGGTACAGAATGCAAAAATAGAAATGTCCATGTAGTATTACGTTAACATACCTAGGTTGCCTAAAGAAAGCTCAGGAATCCCTGCCAGGGACTGTACTAAGGCTGAGTTCATCTTTAATGGACATGCCACTCAGACAACTGTCAGGGCATCAACAAGACTTAATGACTTTGTCTGGCTTATGGTCTCCACCCACACCATCATGGGCACAGGAGCTTCATTTTGGCTCAGGTCTGGGCACTCGGACCTGGACTAGATGGACTCCTTGTAGGTATGTTGTAGTGTGTCTCCAGTCTTGTCTTTGGCCTCATCTCTTGGATGGACTTTGGACCCACATTGAAGTCTGCCCTCTTGGAGCCACTGGGGCTGCTGTGCTTTGACACGTACTCACAAGCAGGAATACTGCTGTCTGAGCAAGGACTGCAGCACATTTTTTCCCTTGATTCTGCATGTCCCTACCAGCAACCTGATGAAAAAAAGGCATTTGGAGATGACCTGGCCAAGCTTGACATTCTCATCACCACCAAAATTGTTGTTCAGGTACCAGGACAAGACTGTCTCACTGTTGACAATTTTCCCATGACAGACAGAATTAAATATAATTTATAATTAAATATAATTTATAGTATTCTTTTTGCTCAGAATGGGTGGTAAGAGCCCACTCCAAAATGTACTAACCGCTAGGCAAGCAAACATAGAAGGAAACACAAGAGTCAATCCACACAAATTATGTAACACCAAAGACTGATTTCTCCAACAGAAACCAGGTAGAAAAGTTGCTCTTCCAGCTCTCCCCACAGATGGGCTTCCAAGGAGGAGAAATGGCAGACTAACAGGCAGTTTTCAAATTCAGGCAAGGAAACTCAGCCTGGGCAGCAAAGCAACATACCTATGTAAAATTGGCACAGACCATTTACTTGTAAATGTATACAAAGAAGATGAAATGAAAATGCATATCTGAAAAAAAAAATCCATTAATAGATTTGGACTAAATAAATGTTAATTTTCTTTCGCTTTTTATAATAACAGTACTGGATAATACTTTCAAAAAAAAGCTATAAAAATGTGTTTTGAAGTCTAATCATAACTATCAGAAAAATTCACTCCATATGGGCACTCATACCAGAAATTTTATTCTCTCTTCAAAAACTCTTTGCAGATTTAGAAAGCATCCAGTCAAGGAACAGAAGCAAAGCCACGTTTCTTAAAATTAAATACACAGGCAGCTGCTATTTAAATCAAGTGGTGTCAAAATTCATGGACTGAGCCATGTTCACACGGAATCACAAATAATTCACAAATCACACACTAGTGCATGGTTATGGACTGCTGACAAACACGATGAAAGGTCAGGTTAATTTAAATCACTGGCCATGCTGGGACTGCAGCATTCAACATGTACAGCAGGGTACATTAAAGTAGGTGTGATCGATACCAAATACTTAAAAATATACTTAACTGGTGTGCATTTTTTGTTGAAGAAGCTAACTTTGCAAACAGAATTGTTGATGAAAATATCATTTTCAGTTTGGTGAAGGGAAGCTAAGGCTAAGATACAGATTTTACATGAACAAAACCTGGACTCCTTATGCCATGGCTTGAACCAGATTCTGGTGAAGACTGAATTCAAGAAGGGAATGAAACTGAAATAAACAGAGATGAGTCAAGTCAGGTCAGAGGAGATGTAACAGAAAAGTACTAGGACTGGAGGAAGAGATTGCAAAACCTGCGAACACACCGGCACATAATGATACACAGCTCCGAATCCTTCCCTCTTCATACTCCTCTTCTATCAGCATATCTTGGTGGACATTTGTGCTGCTTACTACCCCTGGTTCATGGGGTGCATAGCCTACACCACCACCAGCAACTGCCTGAATTCAAAAGGCAGTAAGCCAGCCAACATGGTACACTGTTTCTCTGCATATCTTGAAAAGGCAGCTTTACCTCTAAGTCTATGTAAATGCCAAGGATATGTGGGGCACTCAGAAGTTGCAAACTGCTACTGTGAGAGGCTGCAGTATGAGACTCCTCCATCACCTCTTTGTTTATTCATGCTGGCATGGTCCATTGACAGCTAACCATGACACTTTCCAACTGGTCATCTTGCTGAAGATTCAGTCCCACAAACAGCAGAGACCTGCAGAAGCTGCTGCTGCAAGAAATATTTCTGCCCTTTCTTGTTCCAGGTTCTATCACTCCTTATGATGGCTGATGCATGCATGCAGCCAAACAATAAACAAGCAAAAAAACTCACTATTTTTTTTTAAGGTGCATTGAATTTAACCCAGATCTGTTCCCCACTAAGCCTCCCTGCCTGGCTTCACAAATTGGAGTTAGAAGGAGTGTGAGGCCATGAGAAGGGAAGGACTGATGTACCAGCAGCAGCACTTACAGTGGTTGTAAAACTACAAACGCGGCACACAATACAAAACTGTTTAAATGATTCTAACACTGTTGTTGTGGCCCTGCTCCTCTCACAGCCCAGGCAATCCAGGCTCCTCTTTGTGCCAGCACAGTGTCTCCTTGGCACCTCTGGGTGAATCCTTTCAAAGTAATAACTTGTTGGAAAAATAACCCAGAAAAAAAGAGAGTATATTATTACTTTGGTTTAATGCCCTGAGCAGGCTCACTCAAGAGTCAAACAAGTTCCAGTGATGACATGAAGGAGGAGAGAAGACCACAGGATAGGATTTGGGTAGAAAGGAACTTGAAACAACAGCAACAGATTCACCTACCATATGGCCATGCAGGGTATGAAGCTGCCATATGAATGAAGCAGGTAACAGTGAACAAGACCTCTGATGGTAAGAGGCTGCTTCACTTCTGGAAGATGTGTAGGGAGAGGCTGGAGGCTGCAGGAACAGATGGGATTTCTCACAGTTAAGGCAGTTCTGCCTTGAGCTGAAGGATGATCCTTTCCCTGCCTTCGCCACACAATTTAACTGCAGTGCTAGACAAGTTCCTTAAGCTAATTTTTTCCACCACTACCTGTTTCCCCTGTTTTGAGAACATTAATTACATGTGCTTCATTTTTGGGGTGCCTCTTCTGATCCCTTTGTCTTATACGCAGGAATGATCTGTTCTCACTCTCGTTAATTGAAGTAGGTGGAAGGCGCAGCATGGAAAGCATGGCTTGAGAGGTCTTGAAATGGGCACCCCACAATAAAGGATGCCTTTGACTTTAACCTCCTTGCACCTCTGTTCCTCATTTGCAAAATGGGAACAATGACAGACTATGTTCCTCACAAAGAAGATGTTGAAAAATACCACAATAAATGCTAATGAAGTAGTTGGCCCCTGTTGTTGTATACAACTATACAAGAAATGTTGTAGAAAAATATATGTTTTCAAAAGATTTTAGTGGCATGTGACAGTCAGGATCTAGTTGCCAAACCACAGAGCAAACAAAATATCATGAGGAGAAATTCAGCATAGTCCCTTCTGTGCATTGACACGTGACAAATAATAGTATGTGATATCATTAGAGATGGTATCTTAATGCTTATGCAAACAGAGGCTGAATTAAGGCTGCAGAGGCAGCTTAATTCTCACTTTTCCTAACTCTGGTGGGCCTGGGACCATCATCTGCCTAACGCTCATTTGAAGCATAGTCTGAGACCCTTGTGCGTGATCCGCCGGGGTCTGACAGCCAGCTGTCTTCCTTACCCTGCAGCTGCTTCAGCATCTCTGCATCACCCACGTAGGTGCTGTGGAGTCCAAATCTACTGAGGCCAGGGACGGAGTTTCAGGAGCCTTCCTCCTCCTCCTCTTCCTCCTCCTGCCGCATTTCCCTCTCGGCAGCAGTTCGAGGCTAAGCCACTAGATGGGGTGCGGTGAGCTCGGCTCCCCCTTCTCCCGGGAGAGGCATTTCAATCATCTTTTGGCTTCAGGTTTTGCAGCCAACCAAAAAACAAAGGGATCAAACGCAGCACAAAAAAAAAAAAAAAAAAAAGAAAAAAAAAGAGACACTGCTCCCAGGCAGTGAACTTCTGCTTGTTCCTCGTGTTCGGCGTGAAAGGGAAGAAATCAAATGGAGTAATGCAAACCCCAGCGAACGCTCGGAGCATCAATCCTGGTGGATGCTGAGCCAACCGCGCTCCTGCCGCCTGCAATGGGCACGGCGGGTGCTCAGGCTCTGGCACGGTTATCAGTCATACCTGCTTTGACTCGTCTTGTCTCAGCTCCCCGAACCCAGACTGCGTGAGGATCAGTCAGCGGTTTCTCTGGCAGTTCGCACACATCTGCTTTTCTACTCCATGCGCCAGTCCCAGTGAAATATAGCAGGCACGGTTCCCTTCCACACCAACACGCCGCCAAGTCTCTCTCCCTTTCTCTCTTAATAATGATCTGGAAGCTGGGTAAAACAACGTGCTCTCTTTTGACAAAGAGCGTGCTTCATCATTAGAGGGGTAAGGAAGAGGAAAGACGACATAAGGAAATCGTGACACACACACAAAAAATAACCTGCAGAACTAGAGGGAAAAAAATATATATCCTTTCTAAAATGGTCACTCCTTTCCAGTGTAAACATAGCGCTTTACTCAAGGTTAACCTCAAAACTGAACTGCGTAAAGGTGGCTATATTACAGCTCTCTTCTTATCTCCTTAAGGAACAGTTATTTTGGGAATCATGCAGAAGCTGAAGTGCGCCTATTCCATCAGGAATGTGGGAAGGGTATGGTATTTTCCTGCCTACGCACTACTGCTGAATTATACCTTTTCTCAATCTTTCCCAACTGCTTACAAGAACTGTCCCTCACGAGGCATCATCCACCCCAGTAACACTAGTTATTATAAAACCTGTATACAAAACACACCCAGCCACTCCTTCCCAACATCCATATTCTTTCAGCCTTCCACAAAAATACAGGTATCCTAGATCTCTCATACAGCACCTTCTCATGACCCACCCCAGCCTTGCAATCTTCTGCAGATTCCTCCTCTTCTTCTCCATGGCCAAGAGAAGGAGAGAAAAAAGCCAGGATAATTTTGAAGTCCGTCTTTTCTTTTGCTTGTCTGGCATGGGTAGAGAAATTCCTCTTCCCACTCAACAGAGGAAGAAAACCTGAGGGCAGCTGCTGGGGATGCTCACAGCCCTGGGCAGCAGTGCTGACAGGGGTAAGCACGCTGTCAATTGCCGTCTTTATAAATGTACTTTTACACAAATTAGGTTACTACTGATACAAAGAGGTTTGATTCATACTACAGAGCATGAACAGATGATCAATGCAATTGCTTGGGTTTAGCACTGTGCTTGTGAAAGTCACCACTTATCAGCTGGGCTGCAGTAATTGCTTTTAGTCTCTCACAATTAGAAAACACCACTAGCTTAAACTACCTTAAAGCACTGATTAGATTGTTTAAAAGACCACATTTTATCTTACATTTGTAATCACCTAGGAACACGAGCACTAGCAGGCACTGTGGCTCAACTAGTGGATGCTACCTTGAAGAAAAGTAGATGAGCTGGATCTCTCGCAATCCTTTGACTATAATAAATTTACAGAAGATTTAGACTCACACAGATGACAAACAAACAATAATACCAACTACCTGCAAAAGAGCTGATGAAGTCAACCTACTCCATATGCCCGTGTACCTTATTTAAACAGTTCAATACCATTGGATTTTTATCACTGACAACACGTATCCCCCGTAGCAGTTTGGTGCTTTTATTACAGAAATACCTTTATTTAAATTCTATAGCATCCTTAAAGCCAAACTTCAGACATTGAGTCTGCAAAGACAGTTCCATATGATCAGCTGTACACAAACTTTCTCATAATAAGTCCCCATAATTATTTTTTTTCCTAAAATAAAGGAGCAGTTTCTGCCGTTCTGCTAGATTACAAAAGCATGTTTGGTATACTTGCTGAGATCAATGCCACTCAGAGTTCACATCTACAGTAATTCCTATTGCAGTGCCAGGGTGCATAAGTAAAATTTTGATAAACATGGATACTAAGCTTTTTTTTCAAAATCCTTGTCTTCAAATCTCATTATAGACCTTGGGGGCTTAGTTATTTGCTCCCTTCTTTACAGTACAAGTGTTGATAACCCAAAACATTTTCAAAAATTACAATCTGGACCACTAAATCCGAGACACTGCAAATACTTGATGTCCTTTCAATTTACTTTCCTCAGTTTACCTTCAATTTACTTTTAATCTTCAACAATAAGATCAAAAACTCCCATTTAAACAATAATCAGTTGAACCACAAAGCTTTGTCTTAATATACTAAATGTGCAAGATCAGAGATAAAATTGTTGGCAACACTATTAATGTAACTCAGCAGCAACTTCCCTGAAAAAATCGGAATTAGGCACTCAGTTAAGTTTCATTTAGAAGCATGACAAAGGGCAGTGTTATTGTTACTCCCTGAGGGGACAGCCTCAGGGTAGAACTGTGAGTACCAAAATTTTTATGGTGTGGTATAGTAATACCTGAACAAACTTCATGCTACTGACTTAGTCCTGTCTGGTGTACTCTCAGGTTCTCTTTTGTTTTAAAGGTCCTAACTGGTCTAGAGTCCAGGCTCACCAAGTGCTGTATCCACTGGTGGCACAAACACATTAAAAAGGCATATAGAAATGATCCACAAATGGATAAGTCAAATATTTCTTTCCAGATTATTAGTATCTGTCTGTGGGTTGCTTCAGTGGACTACCACAAGACATTTAAAAGTAGAGTGGACATTAAATTCTAAATTCATAATAGATTTCATCAATAAATTGCGTGAAGTATTATGAATTTGGTCCACGGAGTTAACTTTTATTACCTCTAACAGCCTAGGCTCTCTTTTGCTTATGTTTTTTCCTGTGAGGCTTGCATGACATTTTTGCACCAACCTCTGCAGCCCACCCAGGATGAATTCCAGTTGCAGACCCAGCAGGCAGCTCTGGCATCTGCCCTTCTACTTAACCCACAATGAACTACCAACCAAAACCAGCACCTGCATCCCCCATGGGGCTCCTTACCTCCAGAGTCAGTGCGCAATCAGTCTTCCAGTACTTTGGTGTTACCTCTATCCCTGGCCATGCACCCATGCTGCTCTGTAACCCCTGTGCCTCTGCAAAGCCCCTGAGCACTGGGGGAAATGCAGAGCTCTCAAGAACACTTTTTCTATACTACAAAAATGTAATTAGTGATTCAGTAGCAGAGGCAAATAACTCTGGTGTCGTATGGTGAAATGGCCAGCCTCAGAAGAATTTTTTTGGGTGAATTCAATAGAAGGTGAAAGATCAATGCAAGTTTTCTGTATGAAAACATTTTCTCTTGACACAGCAAATTTAGCATTACTCAAACAAAATTTTCTATTATTTAAAGATGTTTCTTCACTCCTGTTGAACCCTACTTACTGTTCTGTGCTGTGTAAAGGACTATTCTCTAAGGAATCAGTTATTTTCTCTGAGGACCATGAATTATTTTCCAGTATTGAAAGTTTCAAATGAAAGCTCTCAAGTGACTACAACTGCTTCAGGTGGGAACCAGCAATGTTTTACCTGCGGGGAAAGCTCATTCCATGGCAGCCCTGCCTCTCTAAGAGGAGGCCAGGCTGTTAAAATCAAGCAGCTGGAATCAAGCCAGATCGTGGCTTCAGGAAAAGGGACGCTATGTCAAGACTTTATTGCTGTTGTAAATCTTTGCAGTTAAGAAAAATCAAACTTCTGAGCACTAAAATGATCATTTCTTGGAGCCGTACTGCAGGCAGACCAAAAGCTGACAGGAGGACAGTGGCTCCAACCTTGCTGGGTGCCCCAGCACAGAAAACCCCTGAATCACCCCACACATTAATAAGACTTAAGCTGGAGGCTTGAGCCCTGCATAAATCTGTACATGGGGCACCTCTGCCCCAGACATATCTTTCTCTCCTGGAGCTGAAGTTAATGTGAGCCAGTAAATGTCCAGCTGATTCCAGCAGTTGTGATTCTGCTGAATAAAACAAAGTTTAAATGAGCTTGTACAGACATTAGTGGTAATGCAGATAGGAGACAAGGACTGCACAGGGACTAGCCAGAAGTCTGGATTTTTGACAACACAGATCATCCAGCTCTGTACTACTGGCTGCCACAGTGCTTAAAATAATTGTAATTTGCCGGAGAGAGTATACAGATAAATTCTGTCCTACGTTAATGCACCGTCATATAGAGTTCTTTTCAGGCAGTACTTAGTAAAGTACTTAAGCATGTATTTAAACACACTGCTGAACATCAATGTGATTAATACTTTACTGAGTTAGAGATATGATACGAATACATTTTTCTGCTGTTGTAATTTTTCATTATATACACTTATAAGCTGGTCATAAGGATTTTCTTGCAGTTTTGCATCCAGGCAATGAGTTAATTTGGGAGTAAAATTCTGCCTTAGTTATGCCCGCAGAATGCTTTTCACATGCATGAGGGCAGAAGACCCCCTGTTGTAGCTGTAGGTGCAGCTGTAGCAGTCTTAAGAGTTGAAGACATTCCACCCCTAAATTAAAGCTAGATTGTGTGAATTAAGTACATTATCTACTTGTAACAAAATGGGAAATTTAAAAATCATTCAGTCTCAGATAGTTTGTTACTGAAAACGACAAGCGCACATCAGCCATTGGAAGCACTGAGTGCTTGCAGAGTTCAGTAAGCATGCAGGTGGGCTTACTTGGGTTCATGGATAACAGACGTTTACACAGTGGAAAAGACTCCAGTTCCCTTTTGCTGCCCTTTAGAGCAGCTCCCAAGAAGCCTGAGTAGGGATTTCTCATGCCACATGGCCAGGGTGCCAGAACTCACTCCCATACCTCAGCACTCACACACAGTTCACATGGATGCAGGTTAGCATCTTTCTTGTAGTGAGGGGCCCAGAACTGAACACCGTATTCGAGATGTGGTCTCACCAGTGCCGAGGACAGAGGGAGAGTAACCTCCCTGGACCTGTTGGTCACGCCGTTTCTGATACAAGCCAGGATGCCGCTGGCCTTCTTGGCCACCTGGGCACACTGCTGGCTCATATTCAGTCGGCTGTCAACACCCCCAGGTCCTTCACCTCCAGGCAGCTTTCCAGCCGGACTTCTCCTAGTCTGTAGCACTGCATAGGTCTTACTATGGGTAAGACTACTCCGTGTTGGGCTTTTGCCCCTCACCCCAGTCCATTGACACCACCTGCTTATGCCTTGCACCCTCAGACACTCTTCTGACATGACTTAATTCATTTGACTTGGAGTTCCATTATAAAGAGACTGCTCTGGGAGACTGAACACCGCCTTCCACCCCTTTGTGCCTGTTAATTTGAGGTAACTCATAAGAGCAGTTTGAGTCTTAGGGCATCACTGGACCCAGGTGGAGGACCACAGGCATCCTGCACCATGTGCATAGGGTGGGCGTGATCCTCTTGGCAACAGAGCTGCAAGCTGAGCAGGCAGCCCCAGGTCTCAAGCCAAAGCCCCCATGAAGCACAGTGATTCTCCAAGGCAGTTCTCGAGGGGCTCAAAGTCTTTTTGATCCCTGGGGGTGATCTGTTTACAAGTAGAGACGTCAGGGTCATGGAGCAAGGTATGGTAGCTCATTCTACAGCTCCCTTCGTTGCTCCTGCCCAGCAAATACTAGAGGACATCATTTGTCCAGACTGAAAGGGAGGCATATGTTAAAGCAATTAATTAATTTGCCCTAAAAGATTGAGGCCAGGCCAGAATCTGTACCTTTCCTTGTGCTCAATCTGATCTTAAGCAATGGGATTTCCGCCATTTCCCACTGGAGATTATTCCACAACCTAATAGATCTCAATGTCAGGAAGTTTTTTCCTGATATTCAGCCATAATTCATATCCATGAATTATGAGCTACTGTCGACATCACACCCATTGAGGCATTCCTAGAGCCTGCTTCATTTAAAATTATATGCTCTAGTTATGCAGGGATTCTGTGTACTAGGGCAAAATGCTTTTTCTGCAGGTTAATTCATTACTATTCAATTTGTTAACACTTTTTCTCAAGTGAACAGTCATTCTGCAGTTGCATACCCTATAGTAGCACAATCACCATTTGGAAGTAGAATCACAATATATAAATATGACAAAACAACATACCAAAACCCATCCCCGTAAAGACATATTAGTCTGTTCCTGCAGATACTTACTCCAGCATTCAGCTAAATGAAAGCAGTAGCTCATAGAACACCTGGTATGAGACAGAGAGTTTAGGAAAAAAACTCATGAGTCTGTAATAAATTTTATTTCTGTCTTAGAGGAAAGGTACAGGAGTAGGGGGGCAGGTAGAGAAGGGGGAAGGGATAGGAAGGGAAGGAGGAAGGGATAGGAAGGGAAAAGGAGGAAAGAACTCAATCAAGCTATGAGAAAATAAAGGAAAATTGAAAAAAACAACCTCCTACAAACAATAAGCCACCACAATGCAATAAGGACATGAAATAGCAAAGTTGAGGATGCAAAATGTGTGCTTCTTGCCATTAATCACACTTACAAAACTGAGAAAGATAAAGCAGACTTCTGAAATGAGTATTACAAATAACTGTGTACAAAACACTTCTTGGAAGGAAACTGCCTTTTGTTTTATGAACATTGGAGAGGAGAAAATTTATAAACCACATATCTATTTATCAAAAAAGTCTTACAATTTCTATGAGAATTTTTTATGATTACATTTTGCCCAGCTAGTCATGCTTTACTATCCTGTTTGCAAATAATTTGTACATAAAACATTAGATACTGAAAAAGGGCATACTTTCTAAAGTAAGTGACTAGAAATACACACTATAGCTCATTTTCATCCCCATACATGCCTAGCTCCTATTAATGCTACCTAAATCCCAGAGCAACTAGGTAAGAATAAACACACATTTTACCTGAAATCATCTTAGCAACAGAAAGCCATGTTTGCAGCATGGAAGTTATTCCAGGTGGACAATGGCCAAATAGTATAAAAGGACCTACACAAACAGATCTAGTGAGAACATTTTTGACAATATTTTCTTTCACTATGATTATGTGACTTTACTGAAATCTGTATCTAGCCAGGTGAGACACTTGCTTTGGATAGAATACAAAACAACACAGCTCCCAGTTCCTACTGCACTGGAATATGTGTAGTCATAGCAGACACATGATGTCCACAGGCAGAGATGACTCTAAACATTGCAGATCCTTTAGGACTGTGTTCAGCCCAAATATTTATGCTTTGTTGCTCACCTGGATTTACCATTGAAGTCATGGCAACTTGCTAGTTGTAGCTACGCATTTCTGGTTTGCAGTTAGCCTTGCAAGTCTGGACAAAACTGTCTTTGGTGGGGCAGTGAAATACCCATTGGGACATACCTAAGGGATTCATAAGGTAAAAAATTGTACTTTGACTTGAGCAAAGCAGGGACTTGAACATCAACTGCCTGCCTCATCCACACCTCATAAAAGTTGTTGAGATTAAAAGGGACATTCTGATACAACGCTGTTTTTGTAACAACGTTTGAAGGAATTTGTTTTTATTTTGCCTTGGAACAAAACTGTGTAAGTTGCTATAAAATAGAACAGTAATCGTCAGGCAGTCTGTAAAGATGTGTAACTCAAGTTGAAAGATGAGGTAGAAAAAGTTTTGCGATCCAGGAGGAAGGTCTTGAGTCAAAGGTTTTGGTGTACTTGCAAGTCTATAGCAGGGACCAGCATCTCCAGGAACCAACAGCTTTCTTTGTGAGACATCTCCACAGAAACCTGACATCAGCATCTGCTATGTAAATGGCACAGATCACCTGATAACTTGCCTGTCTTCATAGAACCATAGAATGATTAGTTTCAGATGGGACCTTTAAAGGTCATCTAGTCCAACCCCCCTGCAGTGAGCAGGGACATCTTCAACTACATCAGGTTGTTCAGTGACTTTGGCCAGTTTGGCCTTGAATATTTCCTGGGATGAGGCATAAGTCTTTGGGCAGTCTGCTCCAGTGTTTCACCACCCTTGTTATAAAAAAAATTCTTCCTTATATCTAGTCTAAATCTACTCCCTTTTAGTTTAAAACCATTATCAGTTGCACTACCACAACAGGTCCAGCTAAAAAGTTTGTCTACATCTTTCTTACAAGCCCCCTTTAAGTACTGAAAGGCCACAATAAGGTTTCCCTGGAGCTCTCCCTTCTCCAGCCTGAATAACCTGAACCCAAGATATAAAGGAACTGGAAATACAGGAAGAGAAAGCTACCCAGAATCTAAAAAATATCCCACTTGCAAATATAAGGGGGATATGCAGAACAGCCTGCTTTATAACTAAGGAGAAATTCTCCACTGAAATGATTAAAAAAAATAAAGTTCAATAGTTCACTTACACTAGCCCTTCATTCTCTGATGTAAACAGGTTACTTGATTAAGCCAAGCAGAGTCCAGAGGTTGTATCACAAAACATACACACAGTCAAGTAACACCCATGTAAAAGCAGAAGCTAACAACATTGTAATCAAAACTGAAAATTAATCATGTCACAGAATCATGGAGTCATAGAATACCAGTTTGGAGGGGACCTCCAAGGTCATCTGTTCCAACCTTTCTTGGTAAAAGTACAGTCTAAGCACGACAGCCCAGCACCCTGTCCAGCTGAATCCTAAGTGTCCAACATTGATGAATCCACAGTTTCCCTGGGAAATGGCTTCCAATGGCTTATTGTTTTCATTGTGAAAACTTTTCTTCTCATTTCCAATCGGAATCTCCCCAGGAGTAACTTGTACCCATTACATCTTTTTCATGGGTCTCCTTGTAAAAAGGGAATCTCCATCTTCTTTGCAGCCACCCTTTAAATACTGGAACATGGTGATAAAGTCTTCCCTAAGCCTCCTCAAGGCTGACCAGACCCAGTTCTCTCTGCCTTTCCTCATATGGCAGCTTTCTGAGCACTTTGATTATCTCTGTGGCCCTTCTTGAGATCCTATCCAGCCTATCTACAAATTTTTTGCATAGCAGGGACCAAAACTGAACACAGTGTCCCAGGTGTGGCCGGAGAAGCACTGACTAGAGTGGGATAATGACTTCTTTACCCCTACTGGTGATGTCCTTATTGATGCAAGGGTAGGTCCCAGCCTGTGCTGCGCTCCTGCATTATGTTTTCTCAGGTAAAAACCCTTAACCCTTGTCCTTGTTCTTGCTTAGCCCCCTCTTCCAGCCTACCCAGGTCTTCCTGCTGGGCAGCTCTCCCTTTCAAAGTGTCCACTTCCCTGCTCAGTTTGGTATCATCAGCAAACTTCACCACACTACACTTGATCCTATCATCCACATCACTTATCAAAATACTAAACAGTGCTGCACCCAGTGCCCATGCCTGGGAGACCCCAGTTATGACAGATAGCCAGTTTAAAAAAAAACTATTTACCACCACCCTCTGGGTGTAGCCTGTAAGCCACTTCCCTACCCACTGCACAGACCACTTGTCTAGACTGCAACGCATCAGTTTCTGTAGGAGGAGGCTGTGGGAAACCACAGTGTGTAAGCATTGCCATGTCGAACCCCCCCACCCCAAGTCCTTCAGTTTAAACCCACCTCAGCAAGTTGGCCAGCCTGCTGCCGAAGTTTTCCTTGCCTCTTCTAACCAGATACAGAGAGAGAGAGTTGACATTTCTTGAAAGTTACCTCAAATGATAGTGCATAAGAAAACTATATTTAAGGCACAAATACAGGGTTCATTGTGAGAACGTTTTACATTTTCACTCATTCTTAGTGCTTTGTCTTGTTTTTAGATACACAGGCGTGCACCATTAATGGCACTTGCATGGTTGAATTCCCATGCATCATCTTAGAATGGAGTTGTGGCTAAATTCTGGTGTGTCACGCATGAAAAAACATTCTTCACTATATTTCTGTTTCTCACTGCTATATTCTCACTTCCCTGTATGGGTAAAGCATGTGTCTTATTGGCAATATCTCTGACCACACTGGATAAATCTCCTAAATCCAGACTTAAAGCTGGATAGTTACACTGATAGGTCAACTTTTCTGGATATGAACTCTCTTCTTCTGTGCCTGTGTTTTCCTGGTTTGAATATTTTAAAAGGGGCTAAATATAAAAATGGAAAATATAGATGGAATTTATGTTTAAAATTAGCTTTTAATGCAATCAGTGTTTTTATTTAAGAAGAAGGATACATGTGAGCATGTACATACATGTACATGTACTCATACCACTTCTACATATATATGCCACATTTATTTCATCTGTCTAGGGGATAATATCAAGACTTCTGCCTTAGCAAGATTCTAATTCTTGCTCAAGCTTTTCTATGTAGTGCTTAAACCATCCTCAACACAACACTGAAGCAGTAGCTGCAGCATTCCCAACTGCTGGATAAACGGAGTAAGAGAGATGAAATTTTTCACGGCTGCTAATCAAGACGCATTTTTGATTAACATAAGGGTGCACTATTCTCACAAGTCACAAAAAAGGGGGAAGGAATTATAAATTGGCATATGTCAAGAGATCTAACCTGTTATCTGACTTGACTCACTTTTTGCAAACATTACTTCTTTTAGTCACTTACCAATTGATTGAGGGTAAATCAAAGGAGGAAATCTCTGCTTGTAACAAACTCATTCTTCTAGAAAGTAAAATCTCTACAGTGAATGAATTTATTTACTTAAAAGACGTAACATTTCCAAAGACAATATGTGCTAAGCATCTAGTGGTACTCAAACTGACATTTATGCCTTTGAAAATTTCTGCCAAGAACCTCTGATATGAGCATATAAATCATACCATCCGTCTTGTAAGTAACCAATCTGGAAAAAAGAAAACTGACTAAAGCACTCCAACACAGGAAAGACAAAGAAAGTCTTAGTAGCCATTTCAGAAAAACAGAGGAACAGGACTTTTGTTCTTAATTTGCCCAGAAAGGAACAAGTATCATCCTGTATAGGAACAGCTGACAGAACTGTCACAGAATTGCCAAAGTTGACAGAAGAGAAAGAAATGCAACATGTTCAAGTAGAAATTATATAGGCTGGGGAGTGGAGCGACCCAGGTTCTGTGAGGCCAACTATGATATGAAGTGAATCATTTTACTTTCCTTTTGCTTGCCCCTCTTATGGATAAAATGCCTAAATAATGATGCTGAATTTCTCAAATGACCAGTATGCTTAAGTGCTGGCTGACACTCAAAAATGTTGTTACTGAAGACAGAAGACTGCTGTACAGAAGGCCATGCTGTCACAGAACATATTGAAGGGAAATTTAAGAAGTCGAAATGGTAGAAAGAAAAATATGTTGCATTCAGAGCAGATTACCTGCAGTGGAGGTGCATGTGAAAATGAAAGCACAGTCAACCTAGGGCAGGAAGGAGGAAGCAAACCGCCTTTATCAGAGCATCGAGGATGAAAAGGTTACCAGCTGCTTGTCAGAGAAAGACAAATGAATGACAACTACTTGATATTGTGTGATTGCTGCTGGCACGAAGGAGAGAGATGGAGAAAAAAATCGAAGTGCCTGATTCATTACAGGAACAAACATGGACCAAACACAGTAGATGTAAATATACCCATCAAACTGCAGGAAGGTCAAGATGCCTAAAATATGACGCAGGGATAGTAAGCAATAACCAGAAAGGGGGCATTGGTCATCCTAACTAAACTCTCCAGGCTTGTCACCTTTTGAACAATTTCCTGTCTTTCCTATACAAATATATTGCCTGCATACTTTTCATTGGAAAATTACGTTGGATTAAAATCCAAACCTAGTGCAATACTTAAGCATAAATTCATTATTGCCCATAAATGTATTTGCCACAATTTTGATGCTCATCCAATCCTCTCAGTGGTTTACACAGATGATGTGGTTAGCTAGGGACTTAAGAGATGTTACAATTACCATCTTACTGAAAAACAAAGTACTAGTATGAAAGAAAGATCTGCTGCAGCTGCAGTTTCACATGGATGGAATGTGCCAGGTAGGAGTTCAGTAATGCTTCCAATATTTTACCCTTTTGTGCTTTAGAGAAAAAGGACTTTGCAGTGAAAGGAGGATTCACTGTATACCTAGAAATCTGTAAGACACAATTTCTCTCCTACTCATTGCTTCTAATCAAACAGATGAATACATTGCTATGGAAAAAATAAAAAAAAATAAAACTAAAACAATGACTGCATCAGTTTTATTTATTTCTTGCATTCGCTGTTCACATAGCAAGAAATTTAATTCCAGTTGGATCAGTCTCCTGCAATATTTTTTTCTTTCATTTAATATATTTTTTAAATGCTTAGAGGCATTATGACAGAAAAGCATGTATTTTTTTGCCCTGGTTTATACCCATCATCCTTACCATTACAACAAGACAAAAGCATTAAAGTAAAATTAATCATGTCAAAAGATTTTAGCAAAAAACAAGGGAGACCATGCATAAAGCATCGCTTTGTCTAGTGTGAAGTCACGCTCTGATTAAAAACATATAATGAAAGTGAAAGTAATACATCATTGCCTTAGCAGTAGGGTTTTTGGGAAAGCTATGCAATTCTGAACACAAAAAATCTTTATAGGCTCTGGATTTTGAAACCTGCAATTATTATAGAATGATTCTAACAAACAAAACATTGTTTCACTTCCTTAAAGTTTAATTAATCTTAAGATGTTGCAGTTAAAACAAAAAAACAAAGGAGTTCAAGGATTAAACAAGGACTCTTGGCAGGACCATAGCTGGTAATTAAAACCGAAGCAGCAGTAGCTGGTTCTGGGCAGTGAGGCATGCGGTGGTGACACAGAGACCCTCCACCACAGCCCGACATCCAGTAAGTAGTTATGAGAAATATCATGGCACAACGAAACCCCATTAATAGTGCAGAATTTTTGCTGTTACTAAGGTCTGTCAAACACCCATCAGCTGCTCAGTTTGTGTCACTGGCAGCAGTGGTTGCCTGTTGCTGCTACGTGACATAGGTAGCACCCAGCTAAAAAATGAACTGGTGTTTGTGCATGTGTAAGCAAGCCTGAAAAGAAATCACGCAGTGAAGATCTGTGCCCCGTACTTTGCCATATAGTCTATAAAAGCCTTGACTTTGCTCAGGCACAACTGGGCAATAAGATATGTTCCAAATTAGACAGCAATGTGCACATTATGAATCTCAGATTAGGATTATGCCACATCAAATAAAATTAGGTGGCAGAAAATGTTTGTAAAATGCCACTTACTTTCTCCTTTTTTTTTCTTTATTCTGTCTCTATTCTTTGTTGCCAACCTAGGAAAAGTAATTGTCCAGGAAATACCAGACAGGAAAAGGATACAGTAATACTAGACTGTGAAAAATCTACCTATCTCTTGAGCCATGGCATTCTTGCCTATAGATGATGACATTAAAAAATTGGAAATGGGTGCATGCTTCCCCTCCTCTTCTGGATCTATGAACAAGGCAAGTTGTTTTCCTGATACCTTTAGAATTACTCCCATTAGTAGTGATACATTTGGTGCTTTGGGTAGCCAGGCAGAGAGGGGTGGGCAGCACCCCCTGCCAATAGATCTAGTCTTGTCGTTGGAACAAAATAAGATTGCTACTCTGCTGAGCTGTCACACTCAATAGCTTGTGCTGTTCTACCTGCAGCCATCTTCATAGCTCCAGCTGCAGCGCCACATCTTACATGGAGGCAATAGTTTCTGATAGGCATCACACAAGAAAGGATGCACAGCTCTAAGCGACTGAGTGGTTGCAATAGCCAGTCTCCACATTGAGAAGGAAAAAGGCAACAGGCAAGCAGCTTCCTCTGAAACAGGTTTGCAGGCCCTGCTGAGTAACTTCTGGGGCTCCTCTCAGTGAAGTGTGACAAGAGGAGATTCGGTCTCCTGTCTTCCATCACCTCCTCACTGGTCTTACCACTGCACCCAGAACTAAGTATTTGCAAGCTTCTTTCCTACCTCCCCCATTCCCAAATGCCAGACAGCAGAAAACTAGTGAAGTAGATGGATTTGAAGGAGGACTGGGGAATTTCTGTAGGCATTTACGTTGGATCGCTAAGTCTATAAGTGCAAAACCTTCTTTCTGTTGGTGCATGGTAGTGGTTGGGGTGTCTGGAAGACAGAAGGGTAAAGAAAAGACTTTGTAAATGTTTGCTAGTACAGGAGGAAACCAAATACACCTAATCCAGTAGTAAAATAGAATAACCTGAAATATCAGACTACAAGGACTGAGATTCTTCCCACCACAGAATCTCATGAGCAGGACATGGTTTTTACTCTGTTCCTGTTCACCAAGGAGCAAACTCCTCATTTGTACTGATGAGTTGAGGCTGAGCTGCAAGCTTGGGACTGACAGCACTATCTAAACAAGTGTAAAAGAAATAGAAAATGTCTTCTTCCTTTGCTGTTGGTAATATATTTCTGGTATTTTCCAAAACTGTGGACTGAGTTAAAGAAGAAAATAAATGTACTTCTTCCTAAACTGCTAAACTACATGAAAAAGAAAGAAGAGTAAAGTCTTTAAATTCCCATACACCATAAATGTCATAGTATGTTGAAACAACATCACAACTGCACTGAAGTACCACCATGTTGTAATGCGATTAGTTTGTGGTCTTCCCTAAAACTGTTCAGTTACAGTTCTTCAAGACCCTGCACTGTGACACTGTACAGTCTTTCGATGTTCTACAGAAAGGATTGCACAAAAGTTCTACTCCAAGTTGTCTCCTCTTCCCATCCTCTCATCCTAAATTAGAAAACAAAGGAAGGGATACCTGAAACTCTCATTTCAACTTTTAAAAAAAATAATTATTGCTACCATTTCGTGAATAGTAATAATATTTTCTAAGAAATCATGCTTATTAACATTTAGTCTTTTCCAGTGTGAAAAAGTAACCTTGAACCACAGTCCACGCCAAGAAGGCATCCTTTTCTAGCAGTTTTTGTAAGAACAGGATTACCCATGTCACAAGAGGACTGTATATGTGAGAGTCGCTGCCTCAGCCAACACTGAGATAGATCCGGGGACCTTCAGGACTTCCAGTGCTGAGCATCAAGTGCTTGAACATGAGCTAGGTAGGACTGTAACAGAGATGGTGGTGTTATTCAAACCCTAATGATGGATTTTTAACCACAGCACTTTGGTATCAAGTCTCTGGATGCAGTTTCCCACAGTCTTGGAGACAGCATCACAATGTAAGTAACCAAGAACTGAATAAATTTATTTCTTACAAAATCTGACCCACCTACAGATAGGTAAGATTCTGAATAAACTTTTTGTTATTTTAATTCAGTGGAGAGTTCAGATCTTGAAGCAAGAGATCCATTTTTCCTGCCTATCCTGGTAAGCCACTGGATTAGACACAAAAAATTCAAAAAACCTCAACACTTCTGCCTTATGTAATATCACTGATTTTTTTACTGACTTATGATCTTCAGAATTTTCATAGAAGCAGTGTACAGAGATGAGTGTCATAATCTCATTATTCTGAAAAACACAAAGCATACCATGTTCTCTAGTACAGATGCAGTAGTCTTTTCTAGTGTAAAGTACATACAACCTTCTGTAATTGACATTCTCGCACAATACTCTCAACTATTCGTCCAGGGAAACTATATCTAGCAGTCTTTATGTAGCAGCACTTTGATAAAGAGTCCTAAATTTTCCATAGGAAAAAGCAATTTGCAAAGGCATCATTTCAAGTCCTGCACCATAGCAGTCTTTTAAATTCTTTTTCATCCTGACCTGAGCACATAATATTAATGCAGATGTAACCCATTAAAGGACTTTGCATAAGGGATGAAGAACAGAATTCTGTGAAACGTACTTTACTGGGGGGAAAAAAAAAAGCAGGTCTATTAGGAAATCCAGGTTCTACCAGTTGTCCAGTTTTAGAAGTATGGCTTTGATTTATGGATAAAAATCGCTCATTTATTATTTTATCTATACTGCTTTGGGCAATTTTGACAGTTAAAATTTAGTTTTATTGACCAATGCAGCCAGTTTAGCCACAAGGGGACTAATGCACACACAGCCTGCTGCACTCAAGAAGCTATGATTTGATTCCATGACCAAGTCAGACTGGGAATCGCAACCAACATAACAATAAGTTCCAAATCTCGATGCTCGAGGCAAAATACTTACTCTAAAATAAAATCAACCTTCAAAAGAAGGTGGGAAAGAATTTTGTGATAGCAGCCTTCATGCACTCTTTATTGCAGCTGATCTATTCCACCAATGCCTCTGTCAGCAATGGATGCAGAGTAGTACAGCGGAAAATTTTCTTTAATGATTGCGGAAAACAGATAAAGCTGGAAGAAGGAAATGAAAATCCAAAAGAGAATCAAAGGGTTGCTGTAGTACTGTGACTTACCAGGGATCTGACTTGGAGAAAACTGTCTTGAACACTGGTTTGTTTTTTTTTCACCTAAACTAGATTTTATTTGTATGTACATAAATATACATGTATTCATGTCGCAGCATGAAAGACTTTCAAGTGTACTTAAAAAACTTACTGGAATGATTTTAAGCCAATGTTAATTTAGGCCTATCCTATTATAAAATTAGCATCTTCTGCAATCTCAATTTATTGCTCCATTGTGAAGCCCCTTGTGATACATAAACAAATCTCTGAAGAGAAACAAATCAATAAAGTGTCTAATTTGATTAACCATGTTTTTAAATTCATCAAGACAACTGTACAAAAATAAACCACTTACTTGTCAGTATTTTCCATGTCTTCTTTTCATCATCATAATACTGAACCAAATTGCTGGGTAGCCGGTCAGGTCCGGGAGGCAATCCTCCAACCAGTAACAGCATTTTCTTATTGGAACGAATTCTTCACCCAAAACAAGAGGAAAGATGAACAACCACATTACTGAGGAGTATTTTTAGTGGCAACAAAATCATAACCATCAAAAGAATGTTCACTGCTTGCAGTTTTCTATTTCATTTTTTTTGTGTTTCTTTCCCCAATCATGTCTCAACAATTTTTTGAACCAAGCAGAAAAATGATCAGAAAAGCTGCATATCTCTCTACTCATGGAATAATAAGCTTCCTTTATGCAATTTGTTAGAGGTTCATTCTAGAACGACCTTTTTCTTATATTATCCCTTTAAATCATCTCTCTTTACAGCTGAATACACATGAAATGCTCTGGAGTTGTACTAAGGTTAAGCATTAAAGTTGCATGTCAAAAATCGTATTAGTCAAAATCATTATTATAAGCCATTCTACACTCAAAGAACCTTGAAAAAATTAAGGTTATGCAGAGAGTTTGTGAGCCAACTCTTTAATCACACACTGAACTTCAGATATATAGTTTAGTACAATTAGCAGCACTGGGCTAATGGTTATGGGTTAAATGCTACTTACAAGCACTTTTGTTTGTTTAATTTAGTCCAGACTCTTGCTTTCACTCTCCCCCCCAGCTCTCCCCCTTCTCTTTGCTCTCCCCCTGTGCACCACTGGCTATAGCAACACCAATTGGTAAAAATGAGACTGTGATGTTGTTGTGAGCCTCCCCAGAGTGGAGCCCTGCCAATGCTTGCCACTGATCCAGCGGCATGAACCTGCTCAACTGTGCAAAGTCACTCTAATTCCCTCCCTCTGTTTTTCTACCTTCTCCCCCAGGGGGCAACCACTGAAAGGAGTGACTACCCACCCATCAAGAGCTGGCAATTCGCTGCTATTAACCGTGACCGTGATTCCCAATCTGCCTGGCAGTTCTTAAGAACAGGACTGCAATGTCTCGTATGCAGTAAAAGCGGTTATCTGCACCCTGGCCTCCAACGCTCCACCTGATGAATGTACAATTTCTTTGCAACATTAAGGGATTTAGCACATTTGGAAGTGAAAAGAGGAGGGGAGGACCAGACCCCCAGATGAGCGCTGGTGCTTTAATAGTCACTTCGCATATAATTGAACTTCCATCGGTTATACTAAGCTTGGGTGTGATAACGCTGAAATAAAGGTCTATGCTCAAAATGTTCCCTTGAAGCAGGAAGGTGACGTAGCCTGGAAAAAATGCATCAATATGAATGAATGTGGGGGGGGATCCTGCATATGATGGAAAGTATTCTTGTCAAACACCAACATTTCTCCAAGCACAACACCACCAGCGTAGCAGTCTGTGTGTCAGCCTGCAGCAAATACTCCTGGCCAAGAAAGGTACAGAATGCCACAAACCAGACCCCACTACCAGAACTGCACATGGTGGCATCAAGCCACCATCCAGGAGCTCCAGTCTTGGCAGTGCACTCCTGCAGCAGGTGCTTTACTACTGAGGCACGCCAGTGGTTTAGCTCCAAATAACTCCTAGAACAAGTGTTGTAGACCCAGCAATCTACCTTTGTATCAAAATTGCATCCTCTCCTGAGAAGACTGGGCAAAATGAACTACGTTGTGCTGTAGACATGCACTATCCAAAAGGAATCTCCTTCAGGAAGGGAGCACGCAGCTGAAGACTTAAAATACATGATGCCTAGGAATAGAACCTTCCAAATGGTTATCCAAAAGATGTATCCTACAGACTGCAGATAAATCTATCAGGAGGATGGCTGGGGAATTATATGGCAGGTGGCCTCATTTGTTTTTAAATGTATTCAGTACTCAGGGAAGGTCCTGAATTGACAGAAGAGGAAAGGAACCCTTGATCTGCAGGGGTAGGAGCTACACCACAGGGGCAGTGACACTGCAATATTCTCCCATGCTGTCCTGCCCTACTGCTTCACCTCAGACTTGGGGTAGCCCCTGCGATCCTTCAGTCTTTCTGACTTGCCAACCTTTCACCTCTGCACTGAATCTGCTATGTACTGTCAAATGATGACTTTTACCCGCCCGCCAGACCGTATCTATGTAGACTATCAGGAACTGTCTCATGAGCACTGTTGGCACAAGCTCCACTCAGTGAGACCAAGCTCTGGGGAAAGCTTTCATAAGTACTGTCAGCATCTTGAAATGTTCAATCTCCCTGGTAAAGTTTTTAATGAGAGAACATTTGATAAAAACTATGCAACACAGAAGTATGATAAACTATTTTTGGTATGAGTTAGGGATGACTGCACACATAACAAGTGGCAGAGCAAACCAGAGCCATAAGTCAGTTATGCATGGCCATCCCTAACAATAGAGAATAAATTGTTTATTCCAGCCCTCTTGTGTTGTATGTTATATCACAATCAACTCCCTGTGTATTGTAAAATTCAGAATGCCCTTGCAAGGTTTACTTGATAAAGGAGTTTATTTTGATTTTCATCTTTCATCTGTAAAACCCCCTTCTAACTCCATAGCACTGTGAAAAACCAATGAATAGCCAAGGCTCAATAGTTAAGGTGAAGAATGAAATGTCAGATGTAACTCTGAGTTTCCAGACTTTGGCAGCTGCAACTATCCTTAACATTACTTTTTCAGCTAAACAATCTAAGAAGCTACTGCTTCTTCAGAAGGAGCAACACTGCTACATGGGAACGCTTAAAAATATTTAGTATTTTTACATGTTTAAAATTGGAAGAAGCTCTGAATAAAAGTTTTATGAGAACTTCACAGCCAGCAGAATCTCTAGAAAAAGCACAGGGAACTCTCACATGACAAATAAGAGACGGGCTCTTTTACTCAAATATCTAATTAGTCTATACTGAGAGCTTTTCCAGTGAACCCATTAAAAATATTACAGTCACTAAAGATATGCAAGTTTTAAATTGATGTATTTTCTTGGAATCAGTTCTGATTTTTTAAGTTTTGGTGTGAATCACTACATTTTAGGTTTTGAAAATAGAATTTCTCTATTACATTATATTTGTGTTTCGTATTGCACTGAGTACTACTGCTGGAATCTTAAAATCCATACTAGAACCCAAAAGATATGGAAATGACCAATGTTTATATGCAGAAGACTTTCCCAAATGTTGATAAAAATGTAATTCAGTGAAACACGACGATGAAAGCAGGACTTAAAAATACATTTTATACCTTAGCAACATAAAGTTTCAACCTTTCTTGCACTATATGTTTGCTATTTGGATAACTGAATTTTACTACATGAAATGGTCTTCATTATATCTGAAACACTCTCCTTTCATAGTCCTTATTTCTCAGTGTAATATACGTCTCAGTTACATACTGTGCTTCACAGTGTCCCAAGCAAGGCTATCATGATTGTCGTGTTAAATTAACAGTAGTGAGTCGTGATCAGGTAAGGCTAAAATAATCTTAACTGCAACTAGGCAGGTTGATGTAATGGAAAAAAAGCTAAACCTATCTATATATTATCCCTAAAGCATTTCTTTTATTTAGACTCCATTACGCTAGTTCTCACTGCTGAACATAAACTTGTTGTTTCTACTCTGTACATAATTTGCCATTTCTGTTCTGCAAAGATTTTAAAACAATTAATTCACCCTAATTAAGTTCCTGGGTACCCCATGTGGTGTGAAATTTGTCTACTTAGAAGACTGGAAACCAAAGAATATTTTACAGTTAACGTTTTCAAACTTGTATAATTTCCTTCAGGTGCACAAACCTAAGAATTTAAGAACTCATGTAGTGGGTTTGTTTTCAGAGATGTTGAATATCCACCATCATACCTAAGTCCTATTCACTTTAAAGGCAGCAGCAGATGCACATCAGCTCTAAACAGTAGATCATTTGTCCATAGTCTAAACTAACACAGCGCAAAATGCTGAGCCCAAGAGAGTTTATCAACTCACAAGGAATCAGTAGAAAAGACAGCAACAGACCTCAATACTCCTGACAACCACTCCCACCCAATGCTCTTTTGCAACCTTGATAGCCGTATGTTAATGGAAAACGCATGAATGGCAAATACTCTTCTTGTACATCGTTTTTCTTTATTAGCATATCCATCAATCTTGCATTGATGTATTTTTTCTTATCTGGGCAGTCAGTAGAAGTTCATTCTACCAAGGCTGGCAAGAAAACAAGCCACAACAACAGGTTTGCTCCAGACTCTTCCAGTTTTTAAACAATGCAGTAAAAGCTCCCCTCACTGCACTAGCAAATGCAATGCAAAAAAAAAAAGAAAAAGAAAGAATGCAACAATGAAGTGGTAATTCTGTGGTTCTATGATGATCATGGTAACCAACTCAGAGCTATAATAAAACGAAAACCACTATCACTATTTCTCTTTTAATATAGCTATCACTGTGGCTTTCATTATAGAGTGAGATGGGTGGCTCTTCAGACCAGGGACCTCGCAGAGCTCTGACCTTAAACGCAGCACAGCCAAATTGAACTTCAGATATTTGCTCACTAAACTCAGACACAAACAACAAGAGCCAGAAGACCAGCCCAGATCCAGCAAGAGCAGGTGAATTTTACCTACATCCACAAATCTCACAATAACAAAGGATTTGAGAAACCAGGGGCTGACACACAATAATACTGTCAAAACAAGAAGAGGTAAGAATCTCAGGAGTGGCTGTATTAACTTGCAGCAGAAACAAAGTATTGCAGTGAAGTTTAGACATCAACCTCAAAGTAACAGACAAAAAGATAAATACACTGTCCCAATAAGCATTTCAGTTGCAGAACTTTGTTAACACTGAAGACTTACTTTAATCTTCCGAAACCAGGATGATCCTTAGCAAGTTTTTTATTCTAAAAGGACACCTAAAGGAGTGTTATGTCTAAGAAAAAATTAATGGAGAATCCAGCTGTGGTCTGATAATCTGAACTAGACATTCACTAGCCCATGACTGAAGAAACTGTTTTGCCATCACATAACATGTGATGAGGTCTTTGGTAATTACCTTCCCCACTCCTGGACAGACATTTCAGTGTAACAAAAGTGTCATACGAAACTGCTTTTTTCAATGGATTTTGGCTTCCACAGGCAGCTGTCTGCAAAGACAGCAATACTTAGCAACATGTTTAATATAGAGAAAATATAATTATCCAGGAGTTTAACTATGAAATTGATGAAAGCCAGACGATGTAAAGTAAAATTGCTTTAGGACAGCAAAGTTTTGTGAGTTTTTGTATTCACACAAAATGACTTAATGAACATTGCAACCTATAGGTAAATATGCATACAGAATCTCTACCTAACCCTACATCATCACTAGAGGAAAGACCTGAGCTCTCACAGCTGCCAGACCAAGTCCTGCAGATCAAACTTCTGCTGGAATTTGGAACCGCTGGGAACATCTTTCTCCTTATGGTACAAGTATGGAATTAAAAAAATAACTCACTTCTGTCAAAACCTAAAGCATGCTGAGCATTATATAAGTCTCTTGCAAATATGACCAAGAAATTATTTAATTTTTAGGTTCAAAATATGTTCAAAAATATGCCGAATGTATGAATATTGCTTTATGAATTGATTTTTCTGACTCTCCTAAGGCGCAGCTATTGCTAAAGGTCCACCTGAAACAATATGAAAAAATCTAATATTGCACCTGAAAATCAGTCTTGTCATTCACTTTAGTGCCACATAGATTCTGGTTTTCATCTTTTTATTCTCAGTGTGGGTGTACTTAGCAGAAGGGGTTGAGTACATGCTTTCCTTGCAGCAGAGCTCACTGTAACATCCACTCAACAGGTACAGAAATGTCCAAGAGACACCCTCTCTCCTGCTCATTTAACGTGTTGCTGTCCACTGACAGACTGAAGTTTAGGAACATAACACTAAGTTGGGAATGATTTGCTGCAGACATTGAATGTTGTATTTGCTTTCTGAATCTACTAGAATTTTTATTTCTGTCCAATGCATTTGTTTAAATAAATAAAATAGAAACAAAAAACAGTCACTGTTTGCTCCAAGAATGATCCTTTCTTTTCCTCTCTGTCTAAAAAGCTGAAGTCTAAGCGTAAGTGTATCTTTTGTCTGGCAGGCCACACTTAACTGTTAGAAAGTTACCTGACAAGTTAGTTTCCTTTATTTCTACAATTGCAAAACAATTCTCCATCCTCTATACTAAAATAACTTATCTGTTTGGAGCTCTGAATACCTGAGTTTTCTTTATGAATCCAATCCCACTGCTGTTACTAGTTTAGAATGGTCTCTAAGTAAATCTTGAAGACTTAGGTTATCTTTTAAGCTGGTAGATTTTTAAAATGAATGCCCTTTCCTTTTGGGATAAGAACCTCTGAACTAATAGGTAGCTTAGAGGTGGGCAACTGTCCTGGAGGAGTGGCATCTACCATCAGCATTCCTTTGGGAGGAACACACAGGAATGTCCTTCTCATCTTTGTATCCCTGTATTACCAGCTTATTCTTCACATTGACAGGACACTGGTACAGTTCCCCAGAAAGATTCTCAGTAGCTTTCCCATACAGAGTCTCTTCAAGGTTGCCATGTTCATATACAACACTGGTTTCCCTTATAGCTTGAGACAGACTTTCTTAGATGTGTTGCCTATATGAGATCATAAAGAGTACTTCTTCAGTGACAATATCTACATAAACAGATTATTTGAACACGAGTCCTCAAAAGCACTGAGATCTGAATGCAAAGGATACCCTCCCTAGCCACACAGTGAGTATCTGAAGCATTGCAATTGATCCAAATCAAAGGAATTTTACTAGCAAAGCTTATATTGGTAAATAAGTCACAAAACCTCCTGTGTCATGAACATTATTGGCAGAGTTACGCAAACAGCTGCTTTTCCATATTGTTGGAAGTTCTGAAAAACTTTAAGGAATTACCCTTGATTATGAATATATTTAAAAATTAAACTAAAGAAATTATCAAGGCTAGATGCTCTTACAGTTTGCTTTCCCTTTCCCACCTCCCTCGTTTTTGTTTGCTTTAGACAGAGATGGTAAAATGGAAATGTTTATAGAATGCTTCGGGGGGGGGCAAATCCACTTTTTTCCCCTAGCAAATGTCAATCAACTCTCCTTTTTGATTTTCAGATGGTGAAAAGTCAAGGAGGTCCTTTTGTTTTCTTTCTTTTATTTGATTCTGTACTGGATGTCCATGACTACCAGAGGTCTCTGCATCAGAGCTGTTCTCCCCAGTTGCTTTCTCTTAGGAAGCTGAGGAGAAAAAACACAACTTTTTGCTGTCTCATCCAAGCTATGATAGAGTACCTTTTCCACTGTTATTTTTTTTTTCTTCCTGAAAGGAGGCAGCAGTTAGGGATGACAGGAAGAACCAACTGTGGCATCAACTTCTACTTACTTCCAGCTTCAGTGGAAACCGTCTGTTTCCATTGAACTTGGCAGCTGATAATATTTGCTCAAAGTTTATTGTCTCTGTTCCAAGAATACAGCAAGTAGTGTTATCTACTAAGTAGTAGGCATGACAGTATTTAAAGAAAATTTCAGGAAGGCAGCAAATATGAAAAATTATGCCAGAAAGTATCTACAAATGGATTTCAACTTCCCATAGTCTCTAACTTCTTTAGACAGTCCTTTGGTAAACTTGTAATATCAGATGGGTTCTGTTTCACCAAAATCAGCAACAGAGATGTTTACAGAGCGGTAGAGTCCAGCTCCAAACTTCCCTGCTTAATCTTTTCAGGCTATACTTTGCAGAGGATAATGACAAACTTTACTCTGATTTAGAAAACAGCTCTGATTTTTAAAACACTGGATTTGTTTGAAAAGATAAGATGATTTTTTTAACAGATTATGAGGATTTTTTTCCATAAGGTGAGTTTAACAGAATCAAAGCTTTTTTCTTGGCAACCTATTTTCTGTTCATTTTGTGTTCTACATTTGCTCTCCTCACTTCCCTCGCCCCCAGGGCTCACTGTACTTTCTCTTCAAGTACAAATCCAAACAATTACTCTGTTGCAGCTCTGTTCCATTTACTGCTCAGCAGTTACAGACTCAGAAACTCTGTATTCTTGTGCAATAAGGAGAAAACTATAGTGACCCCAGGCCACAAACGTGCCTTCAAAGACTCTCTTCTTTCCATCTCCTCTTTCTGCACCAAGGGGATGCATGTCAAGCAAAGGGTAAGCAGAAAGCCATAGACAGGACACGTAGGCAGCCAAGACAGGTGTGTGCGATGCTTACCATGATACTACAGCACTACATTTGTAAAAGGTACACTTTAAGCATAAATCATACCAGCAGGACTTCATTTGAGAGGAAACTTCTTTATCTAGGATGCTCTGCACCACCTGTGACCTACGTTCTCCCTGACAGTCCTGGATTGTGTTGCCAAAGTATGGGCATGGGACCTCATGGCAGACAGCTCCATTCTTTTAGGGACCCACAGGATTTGTAAATGAGATGCACAGTCTCTAGCAGGTGTTGGGAAGGGGTATTTTTCCTCAAGTACAGCATTTGAGGAGGAAGTTCCCATTTTCGCAGGCACTTTGCCCTTAGTTTGAGTGGCTTAGTAAGATTAAATTTTTTTAACTTAACTTAATTATCCCTTTAGAACAAACCAGCTTGAAATCTAGTGAAGTATTTCTGCCTCTTAGAAAAAAAGAGTTTGGAGATGCAGATGCAGATGTTTGAAGCTGCATCAAGTGCTAAAAGGGCATATATGTCTTTGAGAAAGCTCACAAGGACTGTCCTGACCCACAGCAGTCCAGTGCGCTACCTTGTGACCTGAGCCTGAGCTCCAAGACTCCCTTCTGCTTGGGTACTCAACATCTCTCCACCTACACTTTGACACTAACCTGTCTCCAAAGGCAAACAAGTGCACATATAGCAAGTGAGGCAAGTAGGTGAAACTAACTAGGATTAAGCCGACTACAGGTCTGTGGTTCACTTCCCCGCAGCCTCTAATGTGTCAGTCTCCCTTCTGCAGCTCAGCTGAGAGAATCCTGGCACAGGTACAATTTCCTATATTAATTCAGGCATGTAAGACCAGATCCAAAGCATGCTAAAATAAACTGGAGCCTGACATTCACTTCATCCACACCATAATGCAAATATTAGTAATTCACATACATTTTAAGGTATGATTTTTATCCAGGTGTTAATTTTCAATCTGAAAAGTTTCTCATTTGCAATGAACCATGAGTATCAATATTAGTCAAAAATCCAAATATTGGTGCCAGGATCACAAAGATACAGGCAGGTGGTTGTTAGTAGGACACACAACAATGTATTTCTGTAAAAAACAAGCAAATTAGCAAATTCTTCTGCAGCCAGCAAACATGTCCTACTGAGATCCTACAAAAATCTTAGCAGAAAAAGAAGTCAAATCAAATTATGGTCTGTGAGATTTGCAGACAAATAGTGTATTTGAGAAGGAAATAATTTAACTGCCAAGGGATGCAACCAGTTTCTACAATTTTTTTATCTCTTTTGTAGAAAGTGAACCAGATGGGACATATATCTGTCTTCCACATAAATGCTAGTGTCTCACACTTCCCATCAATTTGCATTTTCCTTCTTTATCAACAGTTACTGCCTTCCTACTGAGTGAAAACTGGCCTTATCATCTTCATCACCAGTCGCTGTTTAATTTGCCTTCACCTTCACTAATATCACCTAACATCAGTCTGGATGACACCTTCTTCCCTGCTGAAATTAAAGAAAAGTAAAACCCTCTGCAATTAGCTTCAGACCAGAATACGCATTCCTAATCTCCCCAAGCTCCTGTAGTCTGGGGAACAGAAGTATAGAAAAACAGCTGGGGCTGTACATGGTAGGACTTCGCTGAACCCAGAAAACAGCACGGTCAGGCTTACACTTCTAATCTCTTTGTCTTTTTTATTTCACTTCTTTCTCTCTTTCTCTTAAATTTCATGTTTCCTGTCTATGACTTCTCATCTCAGGTCACTTAGTTGATCCTCATATAGTATCCTACCCCACATCTGAAATAGCTTTACCATCAGCTGTTATTGTCAACATATGCTGCTTCTGCCCAGAATTCGGGGTGGGGAAAGGGTGGGGTGGAGTGGATTTCCTTTTTGTTTCATTCCCTTTCTTCTTTTTATCTGCCAGGGTCTTTTTGTTGTGCTTGTCTCCTTTTCTGTCTGGTATCATATTCTTTCTCTCTTCTCCCTTCAAAACTGTTCTCCCCTTTTCCCTCATTTGTGTGTCCTTGCTTTCACTTATAACATCCTGTTTCTTCCCTGGGGCTTCTCAACTCTTTTCTTTTTCCTCATCCTTCTTTTTCCTCATCCCTCTTTTTCCCCCTCTCTCTCACGTTTACTTCTCTCACTCCCCTCTGCCTTTAGGTACCTAACTGCTGCTCACCTGCAAATCCTGGGAAGAGCTGACCAGCCTGAACCATTGATGTCTAGATGACCTGCCTGTGTCCTACAAACAACTCCCAGGCCATAAGGGGCTGCCTCTTACCACTCAGCCTATCTCATGTCTGTCTGGAACAGAAGTCATTGTAGATAGTAACAGGCGAGTGAAAGCATAACATCACCACAATGTTCCATAAAAAGACAATAACATTTAGGTAAAACATTCAATAATAAGTCCCAGAATTTAAATATTTTTTCTATACTGCTCCATCCTCTGTCTACGGCTATAATGTGCATTAGCACAAGTAAAATTAAGGTTAAAACCTAGGCATTTCATAGCACTGATGTGTTTTTAACCATTTTCATTGTTGCAAGTAAACATGGAAGCAATAATAATTCTCATTAGCTCACTCATCTTTAAAAGTGAAATTCTTTCCAGTGACACGGTAATGCTCTAACCTAGAACTTTTTGAAAATTGAAAACACATACCAAGTATTATACAAAATATATTACACTACACAATAAAGCACAGAGACATTTTAATCAACTCAATATCCTAGTGAAGTCCCAAGAGTCAAATAAATAACAAGAAGACGACCATTCCTCTATCTATTTGCATTTTCTTCCTAGAACTACAGAAAACATACCACAGCACAGAGCTACCTGTGTCTCTTAGAGACAGACAAATATCACTTAAGCCTAACATTCAGGGTCATCAATAATGAGCCCAACCCATTCCACGCTGAAATCAACTGGGATTTTTCCTGCTGATGTCAAAACTGACTGTGCCTCCAGAGGCTTTCGTAGTGACTTGTGTGCTGTGGCCCTGCTGTAGATGTGGATCACAGAGGCCAGAAAACTCCAGCACTAATTAGGAGAAGGGAGATCAAAGTCAACAGAATTGCTAACTTTGCTTAGAGTTGAGCACCTGATCAAATGTCAGATCAGAGCCAAATCACCCACCCGTTGTAAAGTCCTAAGCCTCAGAGTGCACAGTAAGGTCCACAAGTCAGGAACATGCTTCCTCAACTTTTAAAATTGCGATCATTTAGTCATTATACTTCAAAAAATACTTTTACAACAATGCATGAACACATTGCAGTGTTACCCTCCCACAGGAAATTTCATGGGAATAAATTGGCTCTCCCTGCAAGTAAACAGCATTTCTTGCTGCAGCACAAAAGACAACCCAGGTACCAGTCATGCTGCTGGATCTGCATTTGTAGCACAAACTTTATATATGAACTCTGCTCATAGAGCACAGATGGGCTCTTACGATCCCAAAGTCCTTTCCTCCAGCCCTGACAACAGCAAAATCTTACATCTGTCATAGAAGTGAACATGTGATTTACCACATGAAGAACAAGCTTAACGAAACAACCATCACTATTTTTACAGTTACATTTCACAGGAGAATCACCATATTTTTCAGCTTCCCATTACACTCATTTTGTTTAAGAAATATAAGCAGCCCCACTTGCAAACTATTCCAAAGCAGTAGTGCGCATATGGATATGTACATATGTATGTGTACACATTTTTTAAGTAGCATGTTACAGAAAGATCTATGTTCTTGTTAAAAGTGAAAAAAAGTTCTTGGCAAGTTCTGAGTGTGACCCTCCTAATCTCTTCAATATGCACTAAGCAGGTGGTTGTGGCACTGTGCTGCTTGCATTTCTCACCAACCCTTACTGAACTGTACAGATACATTATACTGCACAAAAGGAATAGTTAATCTCTTCCTAAAGACATGTGAATCTGTTGTGAATGACCTTTCATTGAACTTTAAATTCCAAATTACCACGCTCACCATTACTCACAGAAAAGGTAACCAAAGTTTTAAAGTCCTCTTCTGTGTAATCATTTCTATCCTTTTGCATAGGTACTTCACTGTTAGCTACTTTTAAGATTTCCCTCTGCAAATTAGTAACTTAAGAAACTCTTGGCTGATTTTCTCCCTTAAAATAAAATTTTACTGACTGAATATCAACCTGTCAAAACTGCGGCTTTACAGATACCATGGATAACAGGAAGGATGAATCTGGAAATTGGTGAAGTCTTGAACATGTTTCTGTTGTTTCTTCATATGTGTTTAAGAAGGCATTTGTATGTTTTGGCAGCCTGATGAAATCTCAAAATGAGTAGGATTCAAAGACGGGCCTTCATGACCTTTATGAAATCCCAGGAACACCATTTAAGACCAAAAATAAAAATATACTGATTGTATGCTCTGTCACAGAGCATTCCAACATCTCTGACATTTTAGCCTTTAGAGTAAGTTCCAATACTTTTCTATAAATAAGAGAAATCTAAATGGTTTTGCTCCCATTTAACCACCACCGAAGAATGAGAGAAACTACTTACAGCACTATCATTAAACACATGTTAAAGTGGAGAAGGTGTTTTCACCCTCTATGGTTAAGGGTCTCTGAAGTACCACTGTCTGCACAGATGTGCAGATGTTATTACAAGTAAAACCCGTGGTATTTAGAGTCCCTCATAAGTCATTAAGTAAGCGCAACTTAGAATCTAATCTAGGTCTCCTTAAAGGGTGATCCTTTTGTGTACGCTCCCGCTTACAGGGATAGTCAGCTCCCAGCACCAGGAGTATCAGATTCTTGCAGCATCCATGACACTTGTAAGCATTCAGTGGTCAGAACACTACTACATATCCTTCAAATGACATGGACCAGTGAAGCTGGAAGGTATCTTCACTGAACCAAGCCGGCTGGTATCTCAGCAATCCACCAGGACACAAGCCCTGCATGCCCCTGGCAGTGTGCAGAATCTCGACTGAGAAGGAGGTGGTGGGTTTTGCATTTTTCAAAGTCAATAGTTTTGAATATTGAAATGCTAAGGGCAGGCACCAGCTACAACAGCAGCATCTCAAAAACACTTTACACTGCAAAATGATGGTATTTGTTTCTTACTGTAGGATTTTGGAGTGAGAATCAGGTAGGCAGCAAGGTGATAAGCACGACAAAACACTAACAGAGTGAGCTAGCCAGAGAGAATAAAAGAAGGTACAGCATTTCCAAAGTTACATCATCGAGGTACCCATTACGTGAAGATACAAAGAATCCTCTGCATTAATACTAAGAGGTATTAATTAAAATATTTAATACTGTACTAGTTTTTCTTGCTGCTAGGTCATTAATATCTTCCTATTAGTTCAAATCTGAGTAACACAAAGTGTGCTTTGATTTCTGCGCTACTGTGTCACCATACTTGGAAGACGGCATTATTTTTCCATTTCCGATCGAAATGAAGTGTAAACGTATTCTAAAAGGAGAAAAATAAATATCCCCTATCATTTTGGGGTATATTTACTGCTCATTAAGCTACTCGCCACGCTTTCAGTTCCCAATACCAACCTCATATTGTCAATCTTTGACACCATGAGCCATCACCCTATTAAATGAAAATAACTGACATGTCATAGAGGGGTAAGGGTTGTGAAGTCATAAGTTTCCATGCACAATACGGGCATCGCCAACCCAGGGCGTGCACGAATAGCGCGGTTATTCGAGAAAACACATCATCAGGCTGAGGGCTCGGGGATCACGGCCGATGCGACTCCTCGTTAAGGACTTAGCACGGCGGGGACACAAATAAACAGCCGCGGGCCGTAATAACGAACCGCGACGGGTCACCGAGGCGCAGGCACGGGGAAGGCTCCCGTCCCCGAGTTTCCAGGCGGCCCGGGGACCCCTCCGCCACCCGGGCGCGGGCAGAGGGGGCGCCGCGGGGCGAAGGGGGCGAAGGGAGCGAGGGAGGGAGGGAGGGAGGGAGGGAGGGAGGGAGGAGAAGTTGGCGGGTCCCGCAGCCCTCGGGGACGCGCCGCTCGCCCTCCGGCCGCACCGGGAGCCGCCGAGGGGGCGTCCCGAGCCGGGCCCAGCCCCGCGGCTCCTCACCTGCTGGCCAGGCTCTGCCGGCAGTGCTGCCTGAAGGGCATCAGGTGGTAGTTCATGGCGTCTAGCAGCAGCTTCTGGCAGACGGGGTCGGTGCGCATGAAATCCACCGACTGGACCCGCTCCACCAGCTCCGGCGCCGGGATGAGGGCGAAGCGGAGGCGCTTCATCAGGTCCGGGGCGTACTGCATGCGGGTCTCCCGGTCGTGCTCCAGCCAGAGCACGGACATCTGGAAGAGCGCCAGCTCCGACTCGACGGGGGGGGGCAGCGAGTCGAGGAGGGCGCGCATCTCCTCGAAGTTGAGCAGCAGCACGTCCTCCACCAGGTACTTGTTGGCCAGCTTCTTGGTCTCCTCCAGGCCGTGCAGGGCGGCGATCTTGCACACCTGCTTGTAGTTCTGCACCGAGATCTGGTCGTTGAGGAACTGCACGCACAGCTTCGTGACCTGCGGGATGTGCAGGATCTTGCTGACCGACAGCACCTCCTCCACCGTGTCCAGCGAGAGGGTCACGTTGGCCGTGTACAGGTACTCCAGCACCAGCCGCAGCCCGATGGACGAGCAGCCCTGCAGCACCAGGTTGTTGATGGCCCTCGGGCTGGCCAGCAGCTTGTCCTCCGGGGAGGAGGACGGGGTGCCGGGCTCCTCCTGCGGCTGCGGCGGCGGCGGCTCCTTCTGCGGGACCCCCAGCCCGTCCTGCGCACCGGGTCCCAGCCCCAGGGCGTGGGGGTGCCCGCCGCTCCCGCCGCCGCTGGAGAAGAGGGATCGGAAATACTGGGAGCAGGAGGCCAGCACGGCCTTGTGGCAGTGGAACTGCTGGCCCTGCGCCGTCAGGGTCACGTCGCAGAAGAGCTGCTTCCTCCACAGCAGGTTGAGGCCGTGCAGCAGGTTGTCGCTGTGGCTAGGGTCGAAGGTGGAGGTCCTGTCCCCGGATCTGGACATGGCGAGAGGCCTCCAGCACACCTGCCTTTTAAACCCTCCTCCAACCTGGGCAGAGGGGTGGGGAGGAGAGCGGGGTGGGGGGACACACGGGACGACACAACAAGAGACACAGAGCTTTAGAGGCGCCGCGGTGCAGCCCGGGGGTGCCGGGGGGGGGGGGGGGAAGGGGTGTCCCCGCTGCCCGCCGAGCCGCCCCCCGCCCCAGGCGGGCTCGTCCCGAGGGGCTGCGACTTGGGAGGCCTGGAGGAGATTTATTTTTTATTGACACCCCCCCCCCTCCCGCCACCACCTCCTCCCCACACATAAACCACCCCTTTCTCCTCCCTCCTCGGTGCAAACGGGGCTGCTCCCCTGGGGAGGAGCGAGGAAAAACGCCCCTCGAGCCACCGTCCCTCCGCCCCCCCGCTTCTAACCCCGAAAAACCAACCACACAAGCAATGAAACACAGACTAAATCAGCCCCCCCCGCGAACTCCGCGGTGCCCAGACAAACTACCAAGTGACTAAAACTCTGCGGGAAGGCGGCAGCCCTGCCCGTGCCCCCCGCCCCGGCCGCTCTGGGGACCCAAGTCGAACCTCCCCCGCCCCAGCGTGGAGGGGTCGGTGCGGGGAGGGGGCGGGGGGGGGGGGGGGGATGCTGCGATACTTCGCACCCCGAAAGGGCGAGAGGAGGGACGGGGGGCAGGGAAGGAGCAGCTCGGGGCCGCCCGCCGCTGTCCTGCCCGGCTCTCGCTTCTCGCCGCAGACGGCGCCGCTGCCCCAACTCCGGTAACTGCGTGAAGTTCAAGTTGGGGGGAAGGCTGGGGAGCGGGGCGGGGGGCGCGGCGGGGAGCGGGGCCGTGCCCGGCGGCCCCCGGCTCCGGCCCGGCCCCTTTCCCTGCCCGGGGAGCGGGGACCGAGCCGCGGCCGCACCTGCGGGGGCTGCGCCGCCACCGACCCGCGCCGGCCGCATCCCGCCCCGCCGAGACCCTCCTCCTCCTCCTCCTCCTCCTCCTCAGCGGGATCCCGCCGAGCCCCGCTCCTGCCATTGCAGCCGCTCCTGGCCGGGCTTCCTCTGCCTCCCGCGGCCCCCCCCGCCCCATGGATCGGCCGGGGGCTCCCTCCAGCCGCTCCCCTGCCCCGCTCCGCCGCCAGAAACCTCCCGGAGCCTCTCCCTTTAAGTGGACCCGGTCAATCCGCCCCCCCACCCCCACCCCATACATACATGCACACACACATACATACACACACTCCTCCTCTTTCCTCTCCCTCCCCTTCTTTCTTCCTCGTTTTGCCCATTTCTTGCAATCGGAGTTTATTCTGCAAACGCGTTCGTTACACAACCGCCCCCCCCCCGCCTCCCGCACACGCTCCCAGCACACACAGACACCCCTTCCCTCTCCCCCGACAACAAACAAATCGGGAGACACGAGAAAATGCACAGAGACGGTTAGACACAAGGCCAGAAACTTACCTGCTCCACAACCAGCTGCCAAAGTAAAGGTTCACTTAAGCTCCCCCCCAGAAAAATCAATTGTCCTTCCTTTTTAAAGGTTTGCTCACTCCTTCCAAAAAAAAAAAAAAAAAAAGACAAAAAAAAAAGAAAATAGGGAGAGAGAAAAGAAAAGAAAGAAAGAAAGAAAAAAAACCTTCTGGTTCCCAACTCGGAGCAGTCACTCTTTACAATTTATTTTGTCGTACATCATTTGATCACCATGAATTAGCAACAGCAAGAAAATGTACGAGAGAGAGAGAAGGAGAGAGAGAGAAAGAGAGAGAGAGAGAGGGAGAGAGAGCGCAGAGCTTTCTGCAAGAGAAGAAGAAGAAAAAATGTACGTGTGACAAATTATGCTACCAAGAAACAACACATCATTATCCTTGGGCCTGGGGCTCAGTGAGTCGTAACGAGAGTAATAGGAAATCCACGGTTGGGGAGAGAAACGGTCGTGCATGGCCAGTGGAGAGAGACCATACAGGGGGATGGATGCTGGAGAGACTCGCAAAATTATGGCTCAAGGCTATTGTAAAAATTGTCGAGCGTAAATGACTGCGATTTCAAACATCTTTGGAAGAAAGAAGGGGAAAAAGCGAGGCCCCCCCCCCGCCTCCCTCCCTCTCGCTCTCCCTCTCTCTTCTCTCTCTCTATAAAGAACCGTCAAGTTTTAGTGCGCATTGCTAATTAGTCAATTTCTCTCTGCCTTCACAGGCTGGCGACTTTGCTGCTGAGCTGAAACTGCTAATTTCTGTGACCAGCTTTTTTCTTAGCTGTGATCTGGATGAATGAGTAGCTGTCTCACAGAGATGACAAAAATAAACTCTAATCCCCCCAAAAATTTCCACTACATCTTTCTCATGCATAGATTTATGATCTTCAAGCGCCCTGTGCAATATGCAAACTTTTTCTGTGTGAGAGTGTGTGTGTGTGTGTGTGTTGCTGGGCGGGGGGAGAGGGGGGCAAGTCTGTTGTATTCAGGTTGCATAGTATTTATTTTGTATCTCTGTTGTCTCCCTGTGCCCTGGAAGTGATGGAAACAATATTTGATTTCAGTACCCCATATATTGTCGCCCCCACCCCCCTTGTATTTATATTATTACTTTGACAGGATGCATCCTCCTTCCTTGCAAGTATGATGAGGCTGGAGGGGTGAAGGGGAGAGAGAAAGTGAGGCTACTAAATAGTGTTAGTGGTAAAACGTTGCCTTTACATTTGTTCTCCTGTGCTGTTCAAGATTTATGATCTTGTTTGAAGGCATATTTTCTCTATCGTTTTGTCTGGTTAGACAACCGTCTCTGAACTTCACTGTCAGCTCTTCAACAGATAAGGGTTCAGAAGTCACATTTTTTTTTTATTGGAAGATTAGCATATTGTCAGATTCGTGTTTCGGATTTGAGACTTCGCAATGCAGAAGCCTGAATCAAATGGCAGGAAAGCAGCTGCTATTTCACAAATGTAACCTTTCAACTTTCTGCCAGAACTGATACCCTAGAAACGTGCACAGCACTGCCCATGGGCTGGGGCTTTGTTTTGGTTTTTGCTGGTTTATAGTTGTAACAGAGGGAATTCTCATTGTAGGCATTTTGGGCTTTTTCTTTCCAGCGAGGGGCATTTTGGTAGAGGACATGTTCTCCACACTTTTGTCTCATGATATATTGCACCCTCACATTTATAGCTCTGTTCTTCTGTTGTCAAACCTCCAATTGTCAAAAAAAAAAAAAGTGGAATGTATGTCCTTGAATGAAATGCACATGAAAGGAGAATGGACTGAGCACTTACAGAAAGTTTTACCTGGTGTGAAAGCCACAAATCCTATCCGCTTTCCCAGGTAATACTCAGACTCCTGTTAATTAAAATACACACCAGGAGTGAGACTTTGAATGCCATGTCTCATGGTCTTTCTCTTTGACTTGGCCAAGGATGCCAATGCATTTACAGAGTTGGAGTCAGATTGTTCACAAATGCAGAGGACTGGAACTGAAAGGCTTCAAGGCAGTTTTTGCTTTTATTCATTTTCTGATGACCTTAAAAAAAAGAAGTTGAGCCATACCTTTCTGTTTTGCCTCACCAGATAGCTCCCTTCTTCCCCCCTGGGTTGGTAATTATTTCTGGAAGAAATTGCCAAGATAAATAAGGCAGCTGATGTTTCAGGGCATGATATTCTTCCCAAAAGAATGACACCATCAGATGCTGCTTCCAAAGCCATTTTGTTTGTTTTGCTCCTGATGTCATAGAATCATAGAATCATAGAATAAACAGGTTGGAAGAAACCCACAGGATCATAGAGTCCAACCATTCCTATATCCCTCCCCTTGCTCCCAGTTGTACCCTGTTCGCCACCCAGATTTCCCCCTGTTCAAGTGAAGAGAAACATGAGTTATAAGAAGCCTCCATTTCAATATTAGCTGGTGTCTTCAGTGATGCGAGTTGTCTCCCAACTGTAGTGGATAGGAAGAACAATTTTTATATCATGCTTGTGCTGCTGAACTTTACTGCTGTAATAGCTGTAAACAATCCTCACGGGGTTTTGTTTCAGTTTTCACTGAGTGATGCGTCACATACTCCTGTACTGCTGTAAGCTGCTGAAATACGTCCGTGCCAACGTGTAGCAAGTTTCTGGGACTAGCATGCTGGTATGTTTTGCTCATGAGTGAAAAGACCTGGTTAATTTTTATTTAACTTTGCAACATTAACACAAGTTGAAGTTCAGTCTTACATATATGATTTGTGGTCACTTATGAATTAATATTGGACAAATATTTCCAAAACTCCTGGATATGGTATTTTCTAAATGGGCTTGAAACTTGTGAAGGGAGATTTCAAAGTTCCTAACTCACTTGGGTCCTTTTTTAAATTTTACACATTTTGTCTGCAAAGACAAAATTCTTCTCCTACAGGTGGCAGCTGTCTGGAGAAAATACCTTGTGTTTTCTTTCTTCTGTAGTTACTCCCAGATCTGTTCCATGTACAGTTATCCATTTTTTTTTCTGTGGAGTGAAACTAGATGTGCTTGCCACTTGGTTTAAGTGGGGATTTCATGTCTCTACCTTATAAGCCTAGGACCATCACAGACTTCAGAGAAACCACTAGGAGTGAAAAGCATCTGTCCCGAGGCACTGAACACACACTGACTCCCAACCATTCCCTATGGTACCTATCAGGTTCTGTCTCTGAGCAGGATTTCCAAAGAACAGCAGGCAGTGCCGCATGCTTTTGTCGTTTCAAAGCCAGAGGTTAGTAGGTGTTGTCTTTTACTTGTCTTCCCTTAGGTTATGTCTTTCCTTCCATGCAGACAACTCAACTTACTGAAGCCTCATTGCATAGACTTGTAATAGTGAGGTCAATACTGCAAGAGGAACCAAATAACATCTTGCAATTAAAGGATGAGGCCCTTGTGCAGAGGAGGCCTTCATCAAGAAAGTGTAAGGCAATGTCATTAAAATCCCACGGAACAAACTCAATAAATAAGCAATAAATATTATTTCTAGGAGTAATAATATAAAAAAGAACAATGTAGATTTACAGTAATGTAGAATCCCTTTATAATCTGTGCATGTAATATTTAACATATCTCTGCACAACTGATGTTTTGTGGGGGTTTTTTTGCAGATTTTGTTGTTGCAATGTACACTGATATCCTGGCACAGCTCAAAAATCAAGTTACATGCAGAGTATCTGAATTATTATGAACAAAAATAAGTGTCAATTCTCTTTCCCATTGAGGTTAAGAAACACAGTTTATCTGGCTCCCCTGTTTGGGGTACAGAAATTGCCTTTGTGCATGGTGTCTGGCCTGCTGAATTCTCCCAGCAGTCTGCATTTCTGCCACTGTTGCATTTCAAATGGTAAAACAGAGATGATAGCACTCACCAGAGTCACCTGTGTGTGGACGGGATCTCCCACCCCAGAAAATAAAGTTATCTTGGGGACCTTCCAGAGAAGTAAAGACTGCAGGTGAGGTGGCTCATTTTTGTTGAGCAACATGCCATACTGGTTGTTTGGACAGGTCTGAGCACACAGGTCCCTTTTGTAGTATAAGTGCTATACAAACAGATGAGCAACAGCAGCATTGGCTGCTACTAATAAAGTTGCTACTCATGCCAAACAGTGTTGTATGATGTACTCTGAAGTTTCTGACATGGGCGCCTGTTAAGCTTGCACTTCTGAAGACAGACCTGGCATCACAGCAGCACTGTTCTCAGATGAACTACTTTACCTATTGCCAGGTAGTGTCAGTGTAGGAATAGGGCAGGAGCGGAACATGGCAAGTTGTGGTGGTGGTTGATAGAGCAAGGGCTTACAAGTCCATACATCTGGGTTCTCACCACTGGTACACAGTGATTGTACCTACACTGTCTGGTATACTTTAGGGTTTGGGCCTGGGAACCATCCAAAGCTCGTAGGGGCCTTCTTGTTCTCTGAGACTGCCTTTTCCCTGAAAAATGAAGAGATATAAGATGATATAAGGAGCTGAGAGGGAAAGAGATTTGTACCTCACAGGTGTCACAAGCATCCTGATCACCTGTTCTGTTTAATCCATGCTTGCCTAGTGCTTTGAGACTTCTCTGGGAATACTAGCTGGTTTTATTTATACACACAGACACATTGTGAGGTATTGTTCCCATGCCTGAATATTTATAGACCAGAATTTTTTCTGTCGCTAAGAATCATAATACCGTTAAGTATTCACTTTTCCCCTGCTTACCCAAAGCTCTGGTGGGGTGGACTGGGAGCTGATAAACAGGACCCTAAATGAATGATTCTGAGGGCACTAAAAGACAAACTGCTCTTTTTCCTCTCCCTGTCCCGAAAACTACGTAGAAATAGAAGACATTCAATACAATGCTATGCAATCAAGAAGACATGCATAAAGTTTGTAGAAAACCAGTAGCTTCTGAAAAATCAGAATATAAGGTATTGCCTCTGAAAGAGTTATTAAAAAATCTTGAGGGGGGCAGAACTCAGAACTGTTAAAGAAAGCAGCTAAGCTTGGGGAAATTGCAATCTAAAAGCAAGGTGGATTAAGCAAATCCTTCTGTACAGAACCATGCTACAACTAGGAACCCTTTAACCATCACTTGGAAAAGCTTATGCTCTGGGACTCAATTTTCAGGCAAATAATACGAGCTTTAGTGATTCTGTCTGCAGTGTACTCCCAATTCACGGATACTCTCTTGTTCTTAAGTCCATTTCTGTTCAGGAAAGCTTTTAAGCATTTCTTAAGTCATATTCTTAAGTACTTTTTTGAAAGGGAATACGTTCTCAATGTGGGACATGTGTCTGCATTCTCCATTCAGTTTTGCTGAATTTTCCTAGGCTGGCATACACAGGACTCATTGCAAAACTGGGAGGAAGATACATAAGCGGCAAGGGGCGCTGTGATTGTCATGGTCAAGCTTTGAGGAGCCATCTCCATCCCAGTTGCTTGATTCTTGATGCAGCATTTTGAGACATGAGAGGAAGGGCAAACTTCAGAGCGACAGGAACTAGCTGGATTGCCGCAATTCGATTTAGAGGATGGTTTTGTATTGAAGTAATACATAATCCATAGGTTTGACGTGACTCTCTCTGATCCCAAGAGAGCCCTAACAGTTTTTAAGGGAGAGAGGAGTTGCAAAAAACATTTTAATTCCCTTTCAAGCAAAGTCTGCTGACAAAGTCTTTTGTTCTCCATCACATCTAAGTGCTCTGGCAAAAGAAATCTCTACTGTAGTACTCCATTTTTACCGTCCTGAAATTGTTTCCTCCCTTTGGATGCAGCAGAGAAGACTCACTGGATGTCAACTCCCTGTTTAGGAAATAACTATTTAAAATAAAATGTGGCATTTATTTGACTATTCATTACAATCATTTTGGGGGCATAAGTTAAGTGTAAGTATGAAAAAGGAAAGGAAATGCAAGTTAAGGTTCATGGTCTCCCCTTGTTTTACTTCATCTTTCTAAGAGAGCACAAAGTGTCTTCTGACCTGGCTACTTAAATAGTAGGGCTGTGTTTAAATAGCAGAGCCTTGTTCTGCTGCAAAGGGGAAAAAGGTGATCTCTCTAAGGAGATCATATATCACTGCTTTCTCAGTAACTAGACCTGTTCACCATTGTGAAACAGTCAATGTGCTCCTTTTCCCCTGTATGCCAAACTGTATTTTTAAAGTCAGAACCTGCTAACTCAAGTTAGGTAGTTCGCTGAGAAGAAAAAACAAACCAAAACATGGAGACAGGACTTCATGAGATTGAAACCAGGTAATCTTTAACTTTATGTAGCCAGTGAAGGTCAAGCATTATTCCTCTAACTGGTGTTGACCCTTACTAGTTGGTGAGTGTGATTTTGTTGAAATCCAGTAGTGGCTCCAACATAATCTAACTGGCTACCCAGATAAACAAGGACCTCTGTCCTGTCTCCACTAGGTCCAACTGCAAAATGGCAGCCAGAGGTTTGTGTAAAAATATACTTTTTTCATCAGGGAAGATACAACTTAGGTAGAAGATATTCTGAATGGGGAGAAAATGGGAGCAGGAAAATAATCTCTTTCCTTTGCTGAAGTGTTTCTCTGCTTCTTGACAAAGTGGACAGTTGTGTCCTGCTTACTGATTTGAGTCTGGCCCAGGCAGTAGAAACCAATAACAAGTCATCACGGAACGGCTGTGCAAGGTCCTAGCCAGATGTTTCAGGCCAGCCTCTAGTCCACATAATGAAAACGTCCTTGTATTTGGCTCTGAGTGACATTGCCTTGGAATACAAGCAGATCATCTGTGGTCTGCTTTGACATGAAGGATATGTCAGCCTTTCACAGCTGGAAATTGCTCCCCCCTCATCTTTTTGAATATTTCCATGGTATCAAACAGGAAATGTGAGGACATCAGTACTAGCTCTAGCTGTAGTTGTACCAGAAGATTAAGAGTAAACTTTAGTCTTTCCTGTTATCAATAAGCTCATTTATGAGCTGTATATGGGAAGCAAAAAAGCAGGTATGAGGGTAGATATTATTAATCCCCCAAATGGAAATAAAATAGAAGAAAGCGATACTTAATATCAGAGCCCAGTCACCAGAACTTCATGTCTTTTTTTAACTTTGGCTCAAGTTGCCTGGGTGATTTTCAAGTACCTTTTAATCACAAGATAACACTTTCCTGTTTGCCCAATGCCTCTTATTCATTTACACCAAGGTATGAATAAACATCACAAATATCCTATGGCTAAGAAACAAGACAAAAGGAAAATTTAAAAGGTTTCTATTTTAACTTTATTCCAATACAGCTCATTGGCAGACAAAGGTTGATTGCTGATGTAAAGGGATGGTCCTAGTGGACCCAGTGCTCACTCACACAAGCTATGAATCTGGCCAGTAGTCTTTTACTGATGATAAAACAGGGAGATGGGCAAAATGAAGAACATCCCTCTGCTGAGGAATTTCAATTTTTAAAAATTAGACATATTTTAAATTCAAAAGACTGCAAAAGTCTTCAAAATAATAAAACTTAAGGATTTATTTGCTCCTTATCTCAATTATTTGAGCCTCAGCCATTTGAAACAAATATGACTAAAAGGAAATTTATATATTGCACTTTGACTTTGGTTTCAGATCTGAATGAATTTTAACTGCTAAGTGACATGCCCTTTAAAATGGGATTAACAATGGAAATTGTGGCTTTTTTAAGCTACTGTGGCACTATTATAACATCCAGTCTTGTTCACAGCCCTTGGTCCACTGTCAATAGCTCCTAGTGACAAAAAGCAAGACTAAAGCTAGGGCAAGTGTCCCGAGTTATTTTGGAAGTTACAGCTCAACATATAAGATTTCATGCAGTAGCTCTGATGACAAAAAATGAATTTACCACATGGAATCTCACAGCGTATTGTGCAGTAACTCAGAAAATAACTTGGGTTACCATTGCACATACATATATATAATACACATTAACAGCATTTATAGACACTGATCTATTAAGTCATTTTCCCACACTACCTTCAGACCTTTTGTGTGAAGCAGAAAAAACATCATTAAAGCTATGGTTTGCCAGACAATTACTTTGTCAAATCTCAAGAAATTGCATAATAAATTGTATACATGCATCAAACATGAACAGCAGAGGGGTATAACAAGCTGTGTATTTCCAGTCCACTTGTTCTTTCATCTAAACAGTAGCTTTTGTTTTGAAGAGTAATCCTATATTCTTTTCAAGGCATAAAATGTGCATATACATTTATCTATCAAATTAAGTAGAAATAATTGAAACACTTAATATGCACAGTAATAAAGAAACGCACGAACAACTTCATTATTAATGTGTATTGATTATTTATGTTTTCAAATAGGCAAATGTAGCTACTAATATTTTATCATGTTAGTCTATATGTGCATTTTGGCTTTACCTGTTTATTGGCAAGTTTACTATCCACATTATGGGTGTTTTTATTGCTGTACACTCATTTGCTATGCGCATAACTGAGGTCAGTTTACGAACTGACTAGTGTTTACTCAATTTGATTACTATGTAACATTGCTGAGACTATTCTCCCTTTGGAAAATTAACTGTACAAAGAAGCCCAGTAAATCTTTACTTAAAAATTCCAAACTTTAGATTGATTTCAGCAGTGGGTTCGTATTGATCTAAAAAGCTTTGCGTTCCTAACTAAAAACTAATCTTTATTTCACTCTTTAGTGACTGCAGCCATAAATATGTTCACTCATACTGGAGTTTAGTGGATTAATGGTTATTGGAGATTGTGGCTTCCAACTGAGGTTGGTAAACCTTAACCTTTGGAGGACAACATGAAGGCATTTACCCCTTGTCATCTGTAATAGCTGGGTCCCTTTCTGACAGTTACCTGAGTGTTAAAGAGGAGGCAGAGCAGGGGATAGGAAATAAAGTACCAGTGGCTCACTTTAGCTATTTATCACTTATTAGACTGACCGCTGTATCTGGACCTGACTTGTTTTCTGATGCAAAGGCATTGAAATGAAATAATATTTGTTTTGTTTGTGAAACTAGAACTTAAAAATTTCCTAGCACTAGAATTAGTCATGTCTCAAAATTAAGAGACAGAAGTATTGTGCCTCCCATTCTTTTATTTTATCACGTTTGTTGGACTTTACGATTTGTGTGACTAAGAGCAGATCTATCTTACTGTTTCTGACAGAAGATTTTTGAAGGCAGCTGGCAGGAAACATTACCTTACACTGCGATGACCTATTAGTTATTACCAAAACCATAATTATGCCAATTGTTATAAAATCTGTAATTGCATTAATGTGTTAAAGTAGGTTTTATTCTGGAACATCATGTTCTGAAATAGATGTCAATTAGCACTTTAAGTTATGAACAAGCCATCCCTACAAAACTTTAATTCACTCAAGTCAGTTTAACTTATTCAAGAAAGTAATGTGAGGGTAGAAATTATTCCCACATGTAAGGACTGAAAGACCTGTCCTAACTTTTCATTAAAGAGAATGATGATTATTGAGAACATAAAAAAATTATTTCATTAGCAATACAGAGAAGGTTTCACTGGAACACGAAATATACAAAACGATAGATGTCAAGTGATTATATTAACAGACACAATTCAATATCCATTGTTCCAGAAAATATACTGAGCTTAAAAGAGAGATTCCTTCTGCAAGAAATATTGACTCAAGACTGCCTAAATTCAAGGGAGAGATTTACTTTTCATAAGTAGGTACCATATTGACAGTCACTTCCGTAATTATTCCCATTTGAGACCATAAGGAATACTTGAATCAAAAAGGATGCCTGTTTTTTTAGAAACTGATCTTATTTTAAAACCTCTCTTTCTATTTCTATTAATTCTTCTATTTTTGCAAATCAAATTCCCAGGAAGGAAGATTGCTTTTGTAATAACATAGAATCGCAGTCGCTGGCAGCTGTTGCAAATGATTCAAGGCAATTTATGTCCCTCGAGACATTTCCCTAACATCAAGGTAATCAGGGCCAGTGGGATATAATCTGAGAACAATTCTAGCAACAGGTTTCCCATCCTGGACTAAAAAACAATGTCCCAGGGGACGTGCAGATTGCTTATTCTGCCTTGACATTCACTCCTAACACTTAGCTGCAAATTTTGCATCTGTTTTGTTTATTAAACTAAGAGCATTGATTCAAACATTTAAACAAAGGTAATGAGACTATAGGAATACCAAACATCTGCCAGGCAGAACATTGCCCTTATTTTGCCATTCCGTTTGTTTTACCTTTTCCTTGTTCCCTCAGTTCCCTGACTCATCTCTCAGTTTCAGTCTCCAGTAGATTTCACTCAAGAAGGTCAATAAAGCACAATGGCACACGGGGTGGAACCCCACTATTTGTTGTTCTCATGTAAGATGGAAACGGGATTTATGGGAGCCTTCTACAATTTTTGGCTAACAGCAACATCTGTTTGGGCTTTGTAAAGCTATTTTCAGTTTTATAAACAAGGCATCAGCTTTCTTAAATATATGAGTTTCTAAAAATCTTTGATTGTCCAAAATGAAGTTTTTTCCCCCATAGCTGGATAAACAAACCTTAAAAATCTGACCTAAGCTGAGAGGCTGCAAAGAATAGAGAGCACTTCTGCTGCAGGAGGCTAAGGGGGCAAAAATCTGCCTCTATCTCCCTGCCAAGAGTATATGAAGAAGGCACACAAAATGGTGACAGTTAAGAATATCCTAAAACCAACAGCTCATTAATAGTCCTTAAAAATTTTTGCCAAACAAATAAAGTTGCAGTAATTGCAGATATCTTCCAGTTACACTTGGGGTGGAAACAAGAAAGAAAATTTTCAGCTCATGGCCAAATACTAAGAGTGGTCTCTCTTGTTTACAATTAAAGCCCTGTCTGAATGCAGCATTGGCAGCAGCAGCATGAAGAATGAAATTGGTCTTTTTGGCCCAGCATGAAGGAAGAAAAGCTTGTACTGCCATGCACAAGACAGAAGAGCTAATGATTTTCCCTTCAGCACTATCTGTATAGAACTTGCCAGCATATGGGAAGCACCTTTGTCTGTCTGTATGGGACTGTCAGCCTGAAGAATGGAAGGAAAAATGAGTCTGCCTCTTGACTACATATTCCTGTGGCAGGGCAGACCTGGTGGCTGACTAACCATCTCTGTAGTGTTATCTGCGGCAGAAGAACTAACTGCCCCCGGGAGCAGTGGTTACAAGAGACCACCAAGTTAATTTCTACAGAATTGGCTTTGCAAAACAGTTGCTGGGCAGGGAGACTAGCTCTAAATGCTACCAGGTTGTTGGGATGAGCAAGTGTGATGGAGCAGTGGGATATGGCTCAAAATAAGGGAAATGAGAGTATAGAGCTGATGTTTTCTGGCTGGGAAAGGGGTATATGGAGTTGGCATGGGGTTTTTTTATGATGAGGAAGTGCCTACAGTACATCACAGACATCACTGAGTGAAGGGGAAAATAGTTGTGGAAACCTTTGTTAATCCTGTGGGAGCTCATCACTCATGATCACCTAGCTGACATCAAGGTAGGGCCACCTAAAGTAAAACAGCTGTTCCCCTCAGAAATTGTCAAGTTGCTTAGAGTATTATAGGAAAAATACAAAAGAATTAAAAGTGACCATATCATTTCACACAGCAGTAAATATGTCATAAGGATTTTTTATCACATGGACTTGATGCACATTGGGCAGTAAGAAAATAGATTTGATCAATCAGAATAGCTGTTCTACTGCTAATATGATCTACTGAGTCACAAATCTTCTTTGTAATGCTTAACTACGGATTTACATAATGGACCATAACAACTTCAAATGCACCCTTTATGTTTATCATGTAAATAATAATGAGTTTTCAAATTAAAATGCAGATAAAAGTAGCACGCTAGTTATTCAAATCGCTTCTTGGTTAGAAACTCGCTTTTTTAATTGTTCAAAAATATGAAATATTTAGACTATGAACGTGCATTACTGACACCCAGGTGAGTAACGTGCACATAAGGGTGGTCCTGCTGAATTCAATATGTTTACTCAGCTGCATAAGATTACTCATGGCTGTATGTACCTGCAGGAGAGATGTCAAAGTCATTAAGGACATTTTATTTTTAATTTTTGGCTTCCAAGGATTCTGTAAGCTCATCCCTGAGTTTCCATTACGATTCACAGTTCACTTCTAGCAGCAACACTCTGTCCAAAGCACATACTTCAGTACTTTTAGCACTAGTTTGCTGGTTTTTCTACCCTTTTCTTCCACAATGCTGTACTTCAAAAAAGGCAGGCCTTGTCAGGATCCTATTTAAGCGCACGCACCTTCAGAAATGCTGTGCTCCCCTCTCTCAGTCTGCCTTTGCATGCCTCAGCTGCATACTAACCCTCCTGGTTATGTGTGTGCACACAAGCAGGGGGGGCTTTGGGAATCAGGATGGGTCCTGAATTTGATATTTAAATCTTTAATAGTTAAACAATAAATTGCTCTTTGAACTGTCCAGTATTACTGGAAAACAGACACATTTTCACCTTTTGTACTAGGATCTCAGCCAGGGGTGGCTTCTGTAGTTCTCCAATATTACAAACCAGTCTTGAACAAAATGCCAGTACAAAGGTCTTACAAGTCAAGTTATTCAAATCCTCCCTCAGCCCTGAAAATTAGTCCTGATTGCTGTAGTTTGCAGCTGACAACAGGGTTGCTGCTCAGTAGAAAGGTGAGGTCTAAAAATAACCAAGGCCCAAGTGTTCAAGGGATGCTGGAAAGCCCAAAGCTTATTTGGCATTATATTTTCCTATTCTGTACCCTTCTTCCCCTAAACAGTCAGAGTCCATCCCCTTCTACTTCCTCTGAGTTAATTATAACTTGCATTGAGTAGTGTCATGGAGAGAGACATAAAAAGCAGCAACACTAATAGTACTCGAGGGGAATTTAGCAGCTCTACAGCAGAACAAAAATCTCCCAGCAAAGAGTTGTGGCAATAAATGAGCCAGTTTGATACCAGTCAAAGTCCACATGCAGATAGATTTATTTGCTCTATATTGGCCATGCTTTTCCAGCTTCATGAGATATGGAAATTTCTACAGGAAAGATTCCACATTTAGGTTGAGAGGTAGCATGTGTCTGTAACATAAAGCACTCACTGGCCACTGCACTGGTACAGGGACACTGGAGTTCAAATCAGCTTTTGCAGATCCCCAAGAGGCGAAGAAAAAAAAAAGACAGGGACTTGGGCAGATTTGAATTTACAGCAGAGATGAGGGGGAAGGGCGTAGGCGGGTGAATCCACTGTTTCTGTTCTTGTTCAAGACAAGCGAGAGAAAGACAGAGGCAAGCAGTGTATGAACAGTCTGATGTTGAGGGCTTCCCCAGCCTGGATGCTCCTGAGCTGTGTGAGTCATCTGAGATCAAAGCAAAATGTATCTGTGGTGCCAATATTTAGCTGCTTGCTTTTGCTTAATTTATTTATGCTAGTTTAGATGTCAGACAAATTTTCACTGTCCGTAGTGCCTTATACAAATTGGCACTACATCCTCTTGGTTCCTGCTATCCAAAGGATTTTATTCTTCTACCTGAAATTCAGCTGCAGTCTTTGCATCCTTCCCCTCTCTTTCTGTCTCTTCTCAGCAAGTGATTATCAGCCTTTACCTGAACACCCTGAGCATCCTTCTGCTCTTCTGGTAGATTACACCTTGTAGGAGGCAAATGGACACTTTTCAGCTACTGAGACTACACAGTAGCAGAGCTATAGCAAGAACTAGCTGGGGTCATTGAACTACATTTTACTTTAGAATTTTCCTCTGTGGTGGCTAAAATCCTATTTGTACTGAACATTCTGAATGGTAAAATATGGGAACAATGAAGGCTGTGCTGCGTACACCATCCCAGTTAAGAATCTGTGTCTTTCAGTTATCTATTACCTAAAGGGTATCTTCACATAGCGAAGGGCTTGTTCTCATGCTGTGAAGTCATGCCCATGGACTGGATCAGACACAGCCGAAAAAAAAGGAAGAAAAATAGTTCTAAATGTGTAATTCATAGTTGTCCCTTAGCACGAAAACAGCCTTTATTATTTAATTCTTGAATGTTGGAGAAGGTGAGGTTTGTGTTTAGTATTAGGCTCCTCACTACAAGAAAGATACTGAGGTGCTGGAGTGTGTCCAGAGGAGGGCAACGAAGTTGGTGAAGGAGCTGGAGAATAAGCCTTTGAGGAGCATCTGAGGGAAGTGGATCTGTTTAGTCTGAAGAAAAGGAGGCTGAAGGAAATCTTGTTTCTCGTTACAACTAACTTAAAGAACGTCACAGTGAGGTGCATTAGTCTCTTCTCCCAAGTAACAAGTGATGAGAGGCAATGGGCTCAAGTTACACCAAGGAAGTTTTAGACTAGATATCAGGGAAAATTTCTTCACCAAAAGGGTTGTCTAGAATTGCAATATGCTGCCCAGGGAAGTGGTTGGGTCACCAGTTGTGGAGATATTTAAATAAGACATGTAGATATGGTGCTTGGGGACATGGTTGAGTGGTAAGCTCGGCAGTGTTAGGTTTATGGTTGGACTTGATAATTTTAAAGGTCTTTTCCAACCTAAAAGATTCTGTGATTCTCTAAGAATGCTCTCTAAAGGCTAGAATCTCTACCCTCCATTTGTTTTTCAAGCTGCCTGTTTTTACAACATACTGCCTGTGCAGTGTAGTTGATCAGGGAATGTGATCTGTCTAAAGAAGCTGTAAACCATTTCCTTTGGCCAGGAAGGCAGCAGAAAACTTTGTAAGCCATGGATCTGTGGGGAGTCTGACTTCATTTGTCCATGCTTCCCTACTTTTTTTTTTCAAAAAGATGAAGATTTTCTCTTGGTACTTCATTTCTAAAGCCAATTTCTAAAGCACTGAAGAGATGCAAATTGTTGCTCCAAGTTTTCTAGACAATCCATAGACTTTTCTCCAGATGGAAAAGATGGATGTGTACAAGAAAGTACTGAATATTCTGACAGTAAGGAGAAAATGTAGGGAGAAAAAAAGTCCTGAATGCTGATTAAACACATATGTGCACAAAAATTTGCCATGAATTCCCATCCCTATATTGAAGTCAAACTAAGCTTGTTGAGTATCACTTGTTCTTCAAAGGTTTATAGAAGACAAACAGACTTCCTGTGAAATTGCATTGAACAAGCACCAGATATAGAGCTCCCTTCCCCCATAACCTTTCTGCACCATTGCAAAGACTTACTTAATGATTTACATTGTTCAAAGAGTCACTCAAGCAGGCAAAGTGGAATTCCACCTGATCGGTAACATAGGGTACTTCCTATCTGAGCTGACATGTGAGCTGTTTGTCAGCTCTCCTAATGCGTGAAGAGCTATATGGGAACGGCTCAGGTAGCTATAGATTTTAAGGGCAATAATCTGGTTTTTTGCAATGGTGTGAAAAAAACACCATAGAGAACACCAGTAAGACAGAGGGCAAAGGGAATGTAAGCGCACTGACGCATTGGCCAGCCTCAGTGGCACATGGCATATTGTGTCCATTATTAGACAAAAAACCCCTCACAAGACACAGAGATCAAAGGGTTAGCTTTTCAGTGATCTTGTCATGCAGCTTCTTAAATGATAATGTAAAGGTTTTAAAAAACATTTACCGTAATTTCTGCTAAGTGTCACAGCCTAGTGAACCATTAAAAGTGAAGCAGCTCACTGAACCGCGCGGAAGTGAACAGATGGAATTCCACCCTCCTTCTGCTCCAGAGCCTCCTCGAACAATGCAAAGTCTTCTTTCAAATCTCCTCCTCTGAGCTCATTACCCAGGGCAAATATGTGGCAGGTTCTACTGTCACAAAGGCTGGGGCTTGCTCCTCTCTGCAGCCTGGCTGTGCGGTAGGATTGAAAAAAATATAAAACTTACACTGGTTTCTACACTTGTGCAATCCTTTCTTTGTTCCTCACTTCATATGGATGCTTGGAGAAAAGGAGGATGCTCTGATTTAAGCTTCCCATGGCTCACCATCAGTCTTGTTTTCTCCAGTTTTCGCTTTAAAAAGAAGAAACCATTTTCTTTGGGAACAGACGTTTGTGCCTCGGTAGTACTGAATTTTCTAGAGAGAAAGATGTAGACCATGCACCATTGCTGCTGTTGCACTTATTCCTGTTCCTCTAACAATCTCCTCATTGCTTCTCTGCCTGGGCGACAAGTAATTCTGCACAGATATGCATTATCTTGCACTCTCCTAGCTATTTTTTTAGAATGCTTTATGGACTCATGGAAATTTGGATCATTATCTCAGGGCTGAAATTTCCACTGAGTTTTGTGGGTTTTGTGAGCATAGTGTGAACACCTCCTCAGGCCAGCTTACAGCAGAAGTTGGTCCTGCAAGCTCCTGTGGGACATGTGAATTAGTGGTGCAGCAACCACAGGGAGATGAGGCTGCAGGGGGAGATGAGGGATGCTCAGTGTTAGGTACCAAAGTGTGTAAGGAGAGAAGATTCATGCAACAAGCTCCAGTTCCACTAAGAGACATCCTGTCCCTTCAAGGAGTCTTACTGATAGATGAAGGTTGACATGCAAAAGATTGACGTAGCTCAAATTTGGATACCCTTAACACTCCAGCCCAAAATCACAAGGTCCCCATCTACTTTGTAAGCTTAATTTAGGCTGGCTTTATTTCTGCAGTACATAACTGGGCAAAATCTATTGCTTTTCATTTTTATCTTTGGAGCTAAACCTACAATATCCGCATTTGTGCGTAAAGTGCCTGACTCCTTTCTCTGTCCTGTACCACATTTACTTACATGTAAAATTCTATTGAATACAGTATTGTTCCTAATTTCCACTGAACCATGGCAATACAGTCCAGAAACCATCCATGATTCTCCTCAGTCTGTTCTCGCATTTGGCCTTCATCTTAGAAACCTTAGAGTGGGGCTTGCTGTGTGATTGAGACATTAGAGGTCCTTCAACTCATGAAAAACAACAAAAAAAAGTATCTGTCTTCAGTGGTTTTCCATACCTGGTTCAGCATTTTACAAGGAGGTTCACCCAAGTGAGAGCTGATGTCTCCCCAAAAGCCCTTTTTCTGTTATCAACACACTTGTGTCCTGAGGCTACCTGGCGAGAATGGAGTATAAAATTTGTAGCTGAAGAAAAAAAATTACTTAAATTGGTCCTTTTCTAGGAGGCTATTTGTGAGTCATGAGTGCAGCACATGAAAATTCACCAATTTACGATTTTGTCTTTGGCTTAAGCACATTGGAAAATAAGGAGAGTTTTCTTGGGGCTTTGGTGCTAAACATGTGGCCTTCTTTGAAATGTAGGACATAAAAAGCGACCTGGCATCTTGAGTGTTCTACTTTGCAAGGTTGAGCTGAAATTAGTAGTCCCATCCTTTCTGGATACTGGAGAAGTTTGGGGTTCAGCCTCGTGGTGTGCCTGACTGGTGATGTGGGCTGAGAAATACAGGGTTGTGGGGAAGGAAGGAGGAAAGGTCTGAAGCCTCCTTCTCTGGGAGAATCAGCAGTGTCTCTCATGGGTGCCATACATCAGCAGAAGACACTGCCAGCTGAACAACACATCCCTACAGGGGCACGCAGTGATGCTCAACCAGGCATGGCTAGCCCCATCTTGGCCTGTCTGGGTTCTCTGCTGACTGCAGCATGCTCGCACCAAGGATGTCCTCTTTCTTCCCAGGAAGAGGCACAGCACCTTCCTCAGCACAACCCCCTCAGCCACCACACAGTTTTCACAAGTTTATGGTGTCTCTCCATCTTTCTTACTGTGTTTGGTTTCCTTCCACCAGTAGTTGAGCAGCATGGAAAAGGTCTTCTCTGGTGTGACAAACTGTAGCAGGAAAAGACACAGAGAGTTTGCTCAGAAATGGCAGCTGAAAATAGGTAAACTTGGAAGGATTGAATTAGCTTACTGGGAGAAGTTGCCTCTCCCCTTAGCTAGAAGTTACAGTTGTCCCAGGAGAGGTAGAATACTTCACTGCGTCTGTGTGAGACTGTTCTCTGCCAAATGAAATGCATGAGCTTGAACCACCTCTCTGATCATTTGACCATGCCCTTGGAGTAATTTATATGGATCAAAATGTACTCTTCCTCCTGAATCTTCCAGGTTGTCATGGCAAGTAAGAATAAACACCATTTGGCCAGGGTAGACCCTGCACCAACTCTTATGCAGGCACTTCTGAGTGGTCTTCAGCACCTCAAGTGTGAGATCAGACTTTCTGCACAGGAGTTGTTTTCCTGGTTTCCAGCAGCTGTCAGCTTCCTTAAGGTCACGCTCCCTGAATAGCCCTGATTCGTATCCTTATCGCCACAGCCACAGGAACTGCACTCTGAATGAAAGCCTGAGCACCAGTCCTTTTATTTATGGAAACAGATACAAACGAGTGCTCCATGTTTCATTATCATCTTTCTTTTTTTTTTTCCTTTCTTCTTCTTTTTTACCATTTACATTGCATGCATACACTTGAGCAACTTGGCTTCAGTCTTGATTGAAATATTTAATGGATATTATTCATTGTTGGTATTCTCTCAGTGTTGTTCTCATTAATTTAAAAACTGCCAAACCTTCCCATTTTTCAAGGATGCTTGGCCTTCTAAATAAGGAAATAGTTTTGATACCTTTATTTCATTTTTTTGAGACCACATTAGCTTGTTTTTGTTATCATTTTTACTTTGATTCTAATAAACTCAATAGAAATTTCAGTCCCTCCATTTCTTAAATACTACATACTTTTCCATTATTGTCCACAAACAGCTGATTCCAATCAACTTTCTCCAGCTCATTCCATCTTCAAAATTATTGTACTTCTATAACCATTCACAAATATTTTCAGAAGTGTTTCCAATTTGATGATATTACAACCTAGCCCTAAGGGTTTATTATCTTCTATATTATTCATTTCACCTAGTTTCATTTCCTTGGACTAAGTCCAAAATAGCCCCTGGTCTTGTTGATTGCTCCTCAAACTGAAAAACCAGTTTGGTGCTACACTCAGAAATGCGCATCCATCCTTAATGACTCCACTACTGCTATGCCCATCAATGTCAGTATAATTGAAATTCCACTATAGTCACTGCCTCTGCCTTTTTACAGCTTACCCCTTATCTAGTTTCCTGATCTACTACTTAGTTTTAACCACTTCCCAGGTGCATGTCAGTTTTATTTTTGGATTCTTTCATACCTTTAAGAGGTCCTTATTCATGCTTCACATTTGACAGTTATTTGACAAGTTGAATGGAAAAGAAATAGCGTTATAAGGAGCATGTTACCTATTTTTGGATTTCCCCTCAATGTGGGAGTAAGGCATGTCTTAGAGCATTTGCCAACTATGCCAAGAACAGTTACTCAGGTGCAAAAGAAAGTGGAGAAAGTAAATAGAGGGAAAACATTCTACTTCCATACTTAAGCCATATACCTTCTTTTCTACATGCAGTTTTTCTTGGGAAATTCTAGTGGTAAAATAAAGCAGAACATTTAGGACGCTTCAAATAGTACAACATTTCTCCTGGTGAGCAAACCATGAGGGGGCTTCCTGACCCTAGCAATGTTGCAGTGCCAGCAGAGACAAACTACTCTTCCGTTGCTTAGGCATACGCTGAGCCTTTGAGAGCCTAATTTGGCTTTTTATATAAGCAGATCTTCCTTAAACAGAATTTTGAGTTAGCAGTGAACCCTTTACACTGTAATTCTGGGGAAGGTAGAGTCTTTCACCTCATTTATTAAAAAAGGTAAGTTTTACTTTTATGTGGCATGCTGAGATCTTGGATTATTGATAAAGTAGGTAGAACAGTTTACTTCCAAAACTGCATGAACTTGCCAATGATATTGCTAAAATGTGTGAGATTTTAAAGGGTAGCTGGTGCTGCTGACACTCACTGAAAGAAAACCGTCACAGGCCTAATGTGCCCTGACCTTATCAGTGAAGGGATTAAGGAGGGGCAGAGGTTGCTTAAAAAAATTTGTCCTCACTGGTGAGGAAGCATGTAAGGTAAAAATCAAATAAGGATTAAGGGCTTGAGAAACCTCACTATGCATTGCTGCCTATGAGCAGAAAGGCTCTGGTGTATTGCTAAGATGCTCAATTTATTGCCATCCTAACACAGCCAGCCCACAGCCACGGGAAGAATGCATCCACTCTTCTGAATGGGATCCCACTTCCCCAAGGGGCTGAGTCTGGCTAGCCCTTTGCTCACTCCCTTCAAAATGGAGCCAGTGAGTGGCTTGCGTGGCTGAGCCAACACAGTTAACAGTGTTTCTTTTGTCTGGGTGCCCCCACTTTCACAGGAATGCTGCACCTGGCGGGTGTTTTCAGTGAGCAGCTCACACCAGGGTGCTGTTTTCTCACTATCTCAGCACCTCTGGAAGTTGTTTGTGAAAGGATTACAATGCTTGTTCATTTTTCATATGCCTGCCAGCTTAATATTGTATCTAACCTCACATTTGGGCATCACCCATTCTGTGGAGCATATCTAGTGTTTATTTCAGTGTCTGTCAGAGACCCAGGGTTAAAACTATTGGAGGTCCAGATGACATCTGGCTTCTCAGCCCCTCCAGAATATTGGCTGCAGTGTTTATCAGTGCATTATTCATCAAAACTGATGATGCAAAGTACAACATGCTGTCTGCAGCTCAGTGTAAGAGGGGAAAGAAGTTGGCAGAAATGCCTAGTGTTCTGTGAGCAGCATGTAATCAATAGTCTGGGTGCTTGTTCACTTTATGTTGATGACTATTCCCTCTGGTACGTCTTTGTATATTTTTGGGTTCTCAGTATTACCAGCTGTGCAATTTTTCTCCCTGTTTTTTTGATATCAGCCTTGATAGAACAAAAGGGGCAACCTTTTGTGCAGTAAGTGTTAAATCAAATAAACTATTTGCACAAAGCTTGGAAATGACAGTTAGAGAAAAAAGATTTAGTTCAGAATTTCCATGACAGCCTGATATTTCTTCTTTTTTTGATTTTTTCTTGTATTTGTTTGGGTGTTTTGTTTGTTTGTTTTTTAAGAAAAAGGGAAGAGATGAAATGCAGTAGGAATCAAAACTGCTTTAACAATCATTAAGATCTTAAAACTGATTCTGCTTTCTGGGTAAGGTTCTTCTAGCAAGACTGTAGAGCCGTCAGTGAAGTTACTCCCACTTACACCAATGTAACAGAGCAGAATGTGAATACTTATCTTTAATGAAAGAACTTGCAAAACAATAATCAGATTCTCAGCTGGGGTAAGTTGGCAAGTTTCCATTAAAGTCAATGGACCTAGGCTGATTTACACCAGCTGACGATCTGCCCCAGTATCTGCCATGCTACACACTGATTATTTATTTTCAGTGTTAGACTTGCATGCGAAGTTCTGAAGAACAGAGGTAGGTGAGTCTTATTAAAAAAGCATATTACAGATAAGAACAACATTATTTTTCTTACAGATCGTCCTTTAGTGTGTGTTATATTGATCTGCAAAGTCTTACTATTCCTGCCTAATGCAAAAATTATAAAGAAGAATGGAACTGAAAAAGGCTGCTTTTTTACTTCTGTCCAAAATCAAAATAGTGATCTTCGAATTTCTGAAATAGGGACTTAGCACTAATTCTCCTAAGCCAAACGTAAGGGAAGCAAAGGAAACCAAAGTCTTACCCTCTCATTTAATGGCTCTTCTTAGAAGGGCTATGTGATTTTTGTTTTCCAAAGGGGTACACAAATGCGTTAGCCAGATGCATGTGGATCAGTCTGCACTGTGTCAGAGTGGGGCTGCTGTTCATCAGTTGTCTGCCATTCTCTTGATGCCACGGAAGACCAATATATGCATGGAATGGATATAACCACTACTGGGTGTGAAGTGGGGCTCAGTCCCAGGGTGCCATTCAAGCCAATGTGCTATATTTTTGATATTTGAACAATTTGAACTGATAAAGCATAAGTGTTGGTAAGAGAGGCTCAGATTAGAAAACATAGTAATGTGTAGTAACAATTTGTTTACTCCTTCAACAGACATACTCTGTCATGCTTTCAGGACTGGGAATCGTGTGGTAGAATCACAGAAGCATTTAGGTTGGAAAAGATGTCTAAGAACATCAAGTCCAACAGTAAACCTGACACTGCCAAGTTCAGCACTAAACCATGTCCCTAAGCACCACATCTACACATCTTTTAAATATCTTCAGGTAAGGTGACTGTGGGGTGTCTTATGTAAAAAAAAAAAAATATTGTATAGGGATGATGCGTTTCAGACTTGAGGATGTTTGCCTTGGCAGTGTTACTGGAACTGAAGCTGAAGCAACATTCAGGAAGCTGTGTAGACTCAATAGGTACCATTTACAGCTCTTCCGTCACAGCATGTTCCCTTCTGAGACACAGAAATGAAGTCATACCTTCAGTCGTATTGCCATAGATAAGTAACCAAAGCTCACAAATACAGGTCTTAAGGGCTTAGGTGGAGATGCGAGGAATACAATAACCTCTGCCTTGTACCTACTCTGTCTTCAGCACTTGGAAACACTTTTCTAGTAGCTGCAGGATCCCCAGTGCTAGGACCAGAGAAAGTGATGGGATAAGAACCGTTCCCCAGCTGAGAAGGAAGGGAAGAGATTTTGTGCTTACAAAGGTTCTGAGAGTTAGGTCAAAAGATAAACTGTCCTTGAGGATGTGCAAGACTGAGAGAACATGGGTTATGCTGGAGTTAGTATCTCTGCTTTGGCTCTATTCCACATGCTTTCTGCAATATGTGGAATATGTCCTGGAAGCATAATCTTTCCTAGAGGAGAGTTCTGATTAGCTCGTCAGACTGACCTGCTCATCTTATTTGTCTCAGTTCAGTAGGTATGCTGCTAAGCTCAGGCTTTTTGGATCTATCTCAGTCATGGGGTGTTCTGGCACAGCAGATCTTCTAGGCTGGAAGTTAAAGAAATGACAATGCTAGAGGCAAGTGATTTTCGAGAACCACAGACAAGAGGTGGATATACAGTGAAAGTGGGTCACTGCTGCTATACACTGTTTTTCAGATTTGATTTTTATTACAGCTTGCCACCAAATTGTGCCAAGTTTAGCCTTGTCCTTCAAGACACAATGGTACCAGAAGATCTTGCTGAGGGCAAGAGAAAGAAAACAGTGTTATTGTGGTTACCCATAAAACATTCAGCAATACACAGTTTTACTGCAGTGACTGTTTTGCCTGAATGCAGACTGAAGGATTTGGACTGGAACAGTAAAAGAATTTGCTCAGAGTTGTGTCACAGGTCAGGAGTTGGGTCAGGCTAAGGACCAGGAATATGTGATGTGGTGTACCATCCTGTAATCATGAAACCATTTGTCACCATTCTGTAATCATTATACCGTTTGTTACCCCTTCCTGCTGTACTTTTCAGGCTTTCAAAGGCTGAGCACACCTTCAACAATATCAGACAAGAGGAAGCCCATCATAAAACTTGCAGCCTGTGACTAACGGTCTATTTTTGTATAGTCCTGTGGCTATCTCCTCTCTGCAGTGTCCTCTGCCCTTAAGCGAACCCCTTGATCTGGGAGAAAGGAAACTCCTCTTCATACCCAGTTGTCCTTTCTGGAACACGTGTAATAGAAATATTAAGAATAGTGACACCTGAAACATCATCATTTGCCTCCAAGTTGGTAACAGTCCTGCAGGGATGCTTACATATTTGAAATACTTCTTATTCCAAATAAAAGCGAAAATTTCCAAATTGGGATGCTTGCTGGGGTGTGGTATTGGGTCGTTTTGTTTCTCACAGAAAATATATTTTTTTAAAGTTCTGCTTTGTGGATGTTTTGCTTAGTAGACTGAGGGAACATGGGCAAATGGGTAGCTCTGGGAGGCTATGGGTTCACACGCTCACAAAAAATTAGAACAACTAATGAAGACATCTGGGGCATTTTTTTTGTAGGAAGATACCAAGTTATGAAATTAATATATTCCAGTGAAAACCTGCTCTGGCAGATGTTCTGGTCAGGTTCATTTCAAGGCAACTTCTTCCAGGGTTCTTCAGGGGACTAATAAGTCTCTACCATTACCAGTTGACTGGAACACAATGTTAGATTAACTAGACAGCCCCACCAGCCCAGTGTGGAGAGCCAAGATTCATTTTTATCCTCTTCTTATGCATGGCTTGCATAGCTCAACAGGGCAACACACTATGCCTGGCATCACTTTCCCATTCAGTGGGAAGCTGGAGCTTTCCCAGCATCACAGTAAACCAAAGTCATTTCCCATCCAGTTTTGTACTGGGTCCCCCTGCTTGGCTGCTGAGCCTAGCTAGGTGGAAGGATAAATTAAGACTGTGCTGCAGCCTGCATTGTGGACCACTTGCACCTTCCAGCAGCTGCACCAGCTTCTCTGCCAGGAGCAAGTGCCATTGTTTTCTTCAAGTTTTGAGGGCTTTTCCTTGAAAGAGTCCAAGTAAACACTCACCTAAATAACTAGAAACAGGCTCAGAAGGATGACTGAAACATTTGCCTTCATACTCGTGTCATCCTGCCTAGACCTTTCTACTTCCCAACAAGGTCTGCATCACACACAAGAAAACATTTTGTCTACTTCACAGATTTCTGAGTCTGTCATGTGAGAAAGAGCAAGTTGATGTTTTGTATTAGGGATGGGAAGTACAGACTACCTCACATACCTGCTCACACCCACGCACACACATATATGGACACACAGATACTACAAGTCAATAATATCTTGAATGACTAAAAGGGTCATAGCTGTTTTCTGAGGATTAGTGAAAGGTAGTCAAGGAAAGTCTATTCCTTCCCATGCTGTTCTGATTTCTAATGAAATATGAGATAAATTTAAAGACTAGAGGAAAGATAACAGCTGTCTGGGACTCCTACTGTCGACTTACATCTCAGATGCTCCATCTGAGCCAACTTTTACTATAGAACATCATTTGGGCAAAACCAGAGTGCTGGGATTTCACAGTTTTCACTTATTTTCTCTCACAGTCTGATTCTGTTTTGTGCTGTGCTCTATCCAGAGCCAGTCACCACCTCCCTGTTCATTTCTGCCACTTGCTAGGAAACGCTGCTCCATCCAACATTTGTCCTGAAGATGAGGGACCCCTTCTCCTCCTGCCTAATCTCCTCACAAACCCAACCACCATGCCATGACAGAGAGGTGCACAGCACCCACCTCAAGCAGATGTCTCTTTCTTGTCACGTAGGAAGCATTAACATTATGCTTGGCCCAAGAGTGCCCACCTGCAGCTTGTGGTCTGCAAGAAGCTTCCTGACCAGTGTCCCAGGGTGGAGGCTGCAGCAACTCCCCATAAGCTCTGCCACTCACTCCCTGTCCTCACAGTCTCCCCATCATAAACCTATTCGTGCAGTCTTGGCTTCCTCAGTTGTGTTTTATGACACCTGGTCCACCTCCAGACTGAGAAGGTCTGAAGAAAAAGAGAAGTGAAAGGTCATGTGATTCTTTTTACACTTTATTTTGTACGCCAAAGTTTTGAGCTAGGGTTCAAAGCAAAACCTGTGTGGTATATTCCAATACTCTTACCACTACTGATAGTCACTAATCCATCTCCAGGTGAGCTAAGCCTCAGTTTCCAAAGTTATGTTTATCACTTGTGCTTTAAAATGAAAATGTGGCTATTATTCTCATTAGACATAAATGAAATTTTTAACTTTACTGCCATGAGATATTCACTGGCCAAATACTCACAAGGATTTTAATTGTGAGATAAAAACTGGCAAAATAATTCATCAGTACTGTTGCACTCACAGCCTTGGGTCAAATCCTACAGTGCTATAGGTAAAGAGACTCCCGTTAACTTCAAAGTGGGAATGTAACTTAATGAGCAAGGTCTGCAGAAGTTGACCCTTTGGATATACTTTGTCTAATTATTTTCTAATTAATGAAAAGATTACCTAAAATAATATTTTTTAAGCTTCTCATAAAGCAGCCAATGTTCATTATGCCATTATTAGTATTAATATGACTTACTATCAATAATAATGCGAGTATTTTGGAACCTAAAGTCAAATCATCTCGCTTGGTGATATATTAAAAAGACCCATAGGGAAATGAGGCCATATACAGAATTTTACTGCAGGACAAAGATTTTTGAGAGGAGTAGTGATTTTGATTGACTCAGGTTTGGAAAGTTCAGAACACCTATCAGTAAAAACCCAAAAAACAGACTCTAATTTAAGACACTAACTAACCTAATCGCTACTTTTACTTCAGAAAATATTAGTCAATTTCTCTGAAGAAGGGAGGGTATAGATACCACGTAATCTTTTCAGGAACTTTGCCTGTGATTAAATAATCTAATAATATTTCCTATGTAGGAGTGAACTTGCGTAAGAACAATTCACTCAGCAAAAGCAAACAAACAAATAAAACCACAAAGCTATTTGAAAGGCTGCTGCTTTCAGCAGTATAGCTATGGAATGAATCAGCATTAAAAAAGGAAGAAACCTGAGCTCCTTTCCTTACTTTAAGTCTGTAAACCAATAAGTTTGGATTTAACACTTTTTAAAAAAATATCTGCACGTCAACTACCCAAAGCAGTTTCGATTGCCATAATCTCATTTTGTGGCCAGGATTTGAAATCCAAATATCATCCAGTTCTATCAGTAAATGACATTATGGTGCTCTGTGCTAGATACTGTGCTACGTCAAAAACTCCTCAGTTTTTTTTGTTATTTTAAATACAAATATATATAAGAGGAACAGGTAAAAAGATTTTTTTTATAAATTCATCAGAGGGATAGGTGGAATTGGTTTGATTAGAGACTGGGAAAACACAAAGGAATTTTTAATTCATTTTACGCACTCACAATATGAACTAGGTGCTGGGCAGTGTGTGTTGCAAGCATAATATTTAACATGTACATTTATGATATGTGCACTCAGATATTGTCACCTGCAGATCTGTAGACATGGTTCTATATGGGCAGAAAAGGACCCTGGTAAAGGCACAGAGGAAAATTTATCCCTAGAATATTGATTACTTTCCCAGTTGTTAAATCATTATTAAAGCAGATTGAAAACTTGTTTGCAGTCTTTTCTAGTACCACTAGTGTCACAAATGACATCACTTTTTAACAAGATGGATGTTTCCAACGCTGGAATCGGAAATGCCAAGTGGAATTAGCTACTTGAAAAAAGCGCATTTCACTGTTTATTCATGGTGACAAGTGCTTCTCACACTGTACTTTCATGCTGCTGGCCTCTCTAATGTGGCTGTGGTTTTCTTTTAACTTGCAAGCACAGGGCTGCTCCAAGGAGGCAAAGCAGAAGAAAGCTTGGCAAGACACAGCCTCGTGAAGTGTGCAGGGGGCTAAATTCCACCCTCCCCATCGCTCCAGCCCAGCGAGCTGCATCCTTCTGAATGCTGCCTATGCTGTAGCCACTGGAATTACAATAAAAATATTTACAAAGTATTCCTGAGTTGTTTAAGGAAAGGGATTTCACAGAGAAGGCTTTGGGTGTAAATTCTAAAACCTTTAAAAATATTAATCTGGGGTATATGTGTACTTCCAGAAGCTTCTCTTCTGTTATTAAGAATGGAACAACAATTAGAATTGAGCTTTGTGAAGAAGGTGATTTGCTGAAATGGGATCAAATGGTCATATGTCCCTTCCAGACACTGCATTGAAGTGGGTAGCTGTTTTTCCTCAGCTGTGTTCTACCACCCCAACTGCCACATTTCTGTCACGGGCAGAGTGATCTCTTTGGAAAATGTTTTAGAACCTTTTAAAATCCTTTATACCTTGCTGAGGAACAAAGTTGGCATCACTGTGTTGTCTGTTTCATATTTAACATTATTATTGTCTCTCATGGCAATAAATAAACTGGCTGTGATTCTAAAGAGGGGGATTTTACTCTCAAGCATATCTGGTGCTATGCTTCCTTTGCTCTCCTTGCTTTGTATGCAACCAGAAAGAAGTGCAGGCAATAATTTGTTCTCTCAATTGGTAAGCACAAGGCATATGTATTTCAAGTTGCTTGCCCTTAGGTAAACAAGTGGAGGACAGAGAGGACCCTCTACAGTACCACTTAAAAATGTAGAATACCACACATAAATAGGATACTGTTATTTGGTGTAAAACACTATGAAATTCCAAAGAATACTATGACATATGAAATACACAAGGCTCCTTTGGGAATTATTCTGCAATCAGGACTCTCATGATCTTTTGATGCTGCCTGTTGGGCTTACTCTCCTTAACTGGCACTGGCCTTAAAACATCTTCCAGTGTGCCTCCAGCAGGAAAAGTGTTTGTAGGACGTGGCAACCAGCTGTTAGTCAGACACTTATACTGCAGGCTCCCGCACTGCCCCTGAAATCTACAGGATTTTATAGGCCTACCTTGAAGTGATGTTCTCTTCTTCATTTGACCCTTAGCTTTTATTATCCCAGGAAGTAACTGCAGTTCTTTTTAGTGTTCTGTGGTTTATCTAAGGTCTTGGGGAAAGAATCATAGAAAAAATGCAACAAAAATATTAAATAATATGAAAAAAGAGCATGAGCCAAATGAATACAAGGAAAGTGCCTTTAAAAGGGACTTTTTCTCTTGGCTCAGGACAAAGAGGTGAAAGACGATGCCTTGGAGCACGTATTGTTGCTCTTTATGTGTTGCAGTGGGAAATCAAATTTACCAGAACAGTAGGAAGGGTGGAAACAGTGAAACCCCAAGCAACATTAGTATATGCAGCTGAGCCACAGCACCCAAGAGACCTGAATCTGGGTCACAGCCTTGTCTTACCTTACAACATGATGAAATGTCCTCTGAGGAGCAAACCAGTGACCAAAAAGGAAGGAGAGAGGAATTTGGATACTCAAAAGCCTCAGGAACAGGCTGCAGTTTCTCTCTTTATAAAGGGCATTTGAGATCTAAAGCAAAGCCCCCAGAGAGGAAAAACATGTCTGGAAGGGAACATCCAGACCCCTCCTGTCTCCAGTATAACACATTTCCACTTATTTTCTTCCATGGCATCATACAGCACAAAGACCACCGGCTGCATTTGTTGAATGATTTTGATATGCAACCAAACAATTTAATGAATCTGGGAGAGTGAATTACCTCCTGATTCTAGACCCAGTTGGAAAGCTCTGTTTGCGTGGTAGCCGGTAGGCATAGCTGGGCTCTGTAGCTGGCCTAGAGCCCCTGCCTTGCCTGCTTACAGCAGGCTTCAACCCCTGCAGTGCTTGTTCATGGCTCACTGGAGGAGCCACTGCTGCAGAGGAGCAGAAAGGATACATTTCAACAAGATCCTATTGGCACCAGCTTGCCTCTTGCCTGTACCTGTCTTCCATCCCTACATAGAATATTTATTTTTCCAATATTTTTATTTTGCTTTTCTTAACCATATTTTTTGTCAGCCCTCCCGCTGTTATTTTTCTCTTTCTTCTCACAGTTTTTTGGTTTGTCATTGTGTCTTGCACCAGGTATGAAGCTTTATGCCTTGTCATACTGGTCTGTGTGTAAAAGGTACCTGCATTTTGCCAAAGCATGAGCTGAGAAACAGAGGCTGTATCAGAACTGCCTTTGGTGGAAAGATTTGATTCAGCTTGCACTTAAGAGTTAAGAAGCATAGGGCAGTTGTGTCCATTCAGTGTTTAAGGATGGAGCTCATATAGGAAGCATGATATTGCACAATTCTCAAAGCAACTAAATGCCTGCACCTACCTTAAACTTTGACAGGAACTAGAAGAAGAAAGATGGTGATGCTGTAATAAAATCTGTGAGAGAGACAGGATAATAGCTCTAAGTGATTTTTTTCCTTGTTAACACTTTCCTTCCGTTTTACCAGTCTAGAAACACCACAGCTTCCTAGGCACAGCTAGCACTCTTCTTGGCCCCAGATAAAAACCTCCAAGAAAGCAACAAAGCCTATAATCCTATATGTGTATAAGCTCAAAGCTGGCCTATTCCCACAATTCAGCTTTATAGCTATTTTAGTTAGCAACAATAAATTGTCAATTTTGCACAAGACATTCGGCCTCCCTAAGTTTGCCTGTTTTGTGCGAGGCATCCTCTGCTCCCATTATCATCTCACCTCAGGGTGACACAGTTCACAAACTGCTCCTGCTGCAGCGCAGGAGAGGCTCTGTGATTTTCCAGCACAGTTTCCAGCCAAAGCTATTGCCAGAGCTCCATCTTGATCTCCAGCAAGAGACACAAGAAAACAGAGGAGTTTTATCCTAGTGTGGCTGTGCTGCTGACATCTCCTTGTGCTTCCCCATCACATAGACCTTGCGTGTCCTCTCTCTGCTGTGCCAGGATGATGTAGGGACCAGTTCCTGTCAGTCACCCTCTCTGGTGCTCCTAAAGTCCTCTGCTTTCCTTGCATTTTTTCTGATGTTGCAGTTACAGAAAGTCCTTATCTGTACCATGCCTCTGGAAAACATTTTTCCTTTTCCCTCTCCTGCCTCCCTCTTTACCTTAACCTCACACAGGACGCAACTGTACCTGTCATCTGCTGTTTTCCCACTGTGGAGATACCTTCAGCTCTTTTCACCTGGACAACTCCACTGGCTCTCTTACAAGTGGATCTTCAGGTCCTGTTTTCTCCTAGGCCTTTTTGACACGCTCCTTCCTCAGAGAAGTGTTAGTGCTTTTCTACCTTTTCTGTGTTTTTCTCATTCTGCCCAGTGCCAGCTCTTTTGGCTTTGGCCACCCAGTACCTGCTCTTGCAAATCCTATGCTTCTCTCATGGACTTTTTCAGTCATTGTAGTGATATGATATACATTGTAGACCTAATACTCAACAAAGTCAGGACTTTTAACACAAGGATCCTGTTACTTTCTTTTCCGCTGCCTGCTCCTTGAGATGGTTTGTGTTTCTCTTCATGTCCCTAGACCACCACACATGCTGTTAATGCACAGTCAGAGGGTTACATGGAAGAATACAATTTGTTTTCCAGTGAAACTTTGCCCAGCTTTGATCTACACCTAAACTATCTCATGGAAGTTGAGAGAACTATGCACGGTGTGTAATGGCAAGGCTCAGCCTGGAAGATAGCCGTGATTTTGGTTCTAACATCCGCTGAGATATTCTGGATGAATAGTGATGTTGCCCTCACCAGGTGTGTCTGGAAATCTCTGCTCAGGTCAGATCTCAAGCAACTCATGTCTTGTTCAGTTTGTCACACGCTGTGGTCAACTTCACCATGTCTCTCTCCTCCAGGTCAGCATTTGGCAATATTTCCATGCTTGTTTCCTTCTTTTCTGCCTGCCCAATCCTCACAGAACAGCCCTGTTCTGTCCTGGCAGCAGTGATGGAAAGGGTTAATTTTGCACTGTCGGTGATAGGGAGCCTTCTGTGTAAACACTGCTGACAGAAGCCAAAATAGGAGCATATTCTTCAGTATAAAGGCCCTGAAAAACTGCCACTGGCTATGTGCTCAGGGCTGCATTAGTTTCTCTGTTACAGCTTGAGAACATCCACAGAAAGTTCTGTAGGCAATGCTGAAGCTCTTTAAGAACAGACTAGAAAGTGCCAAGCAACACATGAGAGACGATAATAGCAGTTAAAAAAAACCCCAAAAAACTTCAGTAAAGTACTCTCCTAGAAAATGTAATGGCATTCCTTAGGCTTAGATAGCAGCTCAAAATAGCCTATTGCCAAAGCCAAAGTGGAGCTTTTTAGTCCTTATTCACTTTTGCATCACTATACAAAGATAGACATGAAGGATTTAAGGTGGGGGTCAAATTGGGGTGAATCGGTGGATCAAACAAAATGCAGCTTTCTCACTCACTTTACCTGTTTCTGTACCTGGATTTCCAAATTGAAATCTTGTTTGGAAGTGAAACAGCTCCAGGCTGTGTTATGACTCTCTGGACACACTCTCTGACTTCTACTTCACAAGTAAAAAGAGATGAGTACAACTGCACAGCAGCTTCTCTTATGAGCTGCTGGGGAGAGGGGTTGTAAACTGAGGGCAAACCTTGCCCTAATAATTTTAATGGCTGGCATTTAAAGCACAATATAAATTTAAAGCAAACAATATGAGCTAAACCAATACAATATAATCTATGATTTGTAAGTGCTGTTGCTAGTTACTCTTTTTGTGCAGCTACTGTAAAATGACAGCCAGCCCAGTCTAAGTTAATGCCAAAAGACAGGTTTGTGTTCTGAGTTCTGCTATGCCTGAGCTAATTTTTTTACGTAGGAAAAGCATAAATACTGCAAGTATCCAAGAATAAGTAATGCTTGTAAGTTTTCGGCAAGGAGATAATAAGACAAGTTCACCAGTTGGCTAAGCCTTACTGATCCAAACACGGCAATGACTCCTGGCAGGCACAAGGATAAGAAGCTGGTCACAACTTTCCTTCAAGGGGGTATATTCAAGAGCAAAATATCTGAGTTTCCTGTCCCAAGCCACAGGGAGGACTCAGCAGTCATTCCAAGTCCCCCAGACTCCCTCCTGTTGGCAGTACCACTGGGGAGAAAGAGGGCTTGTTCTGGGAAGTCATTAGGTCTTTTTTTTAATCTCTGATGAGCATTAGGACTACCACTTGATCTTTGCTTTTGGGAACTAAACCTGAAGCTAGCAGTTCCCACTAGGAAAGAGTCACTGGCTGTGGTTTTCTAAATAGGTGCCTGTAAACAGCTAAATGCTGAAGCCCCTATTGAGCTTAAAGAATCCTAGGAGGGAGATACATTATGATTCAACATTTTTAGTTCCAAGGGGGAGAAATTTTGTGTAGACACCCAAAGCAGAACCTTTGATCAGTCCTGCAGCATCCTAAGATTGCAGCCCCTGCTCTGCGAGAAGGCCGGATGAGGCAGACCCATGAACATACAGATAGATGGAGAAGCTAGTTGTAGGGCTACAAAACAGCAGCGTGAGTAATATGGTGGAAGGGGCAGAAGTGGCCTCTGTCACCATGCAGGTAAAACCCACCTGTGAGGGTGCAGAGACATGCTGGCAGCAGCCACAGTGGTACGCTTACCCACAGTGGAGGCTGGAGAAGTAGTTAAATAGTTGCACATCACCCTCGCTTTGATCTTGGCTCTGTGTCCTCAACCAGTGTCTACCCTCAACCAGTGCTTCCCTATCCTCCCAGCTTTGATGCACAGTACTTCCCTAACCTGTAGGTCCTGGAGCAGACACACCACCTACACACCATAAGTAACCTTCACATTAGAGGTGCAGCACACAATATGCTGTGCCAGGGAGGGAGCTCACCATCCTCAGCTAGGAGTGGGCAAGGAGTAACACCATGCCCAGATGTCACACGTGCCTCGTGAAAGCAGCATAAAGTCTTCACATAGCTGCATCATTTTGCCTGCTTAGCAAGGAGGACCTCTCAGAAGAGGATGCTGTGGGAAGAAGGAGGTCTATGGAGGCCTGGTCTGGAAAGTACAAGATAGGAACTTGGAAAAGTTAATGTCTCAAAGAGGTGGTTCAGGGCTCAGGGCATTGAAAAGCTATGCCAGAAGACAGGAGAGAAGATAGAGCCTTTCTTCTTTGGTCCATGAGTTCAAACTTAGCCCATGGTGGCAAACACTAACTGCTATTTCTGCATGCCGGGTGTTTGTAACACTGCTTGGTGGGCTCAAGCCAGCACTAATGGCCAGAATTTTGCAATGAAACAAAACTGTCATTAAAACTGTCATTAACACCTGCAAGGGTGTTGGGAGAAGACTTGCTCTGCAGCCTGACTTAGGCCTCTGGGTGGATGTGAGAGACTTGCGGGGCTGTGTGGCTCATGTCATACTCACAGCAGCCAGAGGGTCATATCCTTGTATAAAGTGGGAAGGTTTACAAACCCTGTCATCAATGTGCTAAATTTCATCAGTACAATAACCAATCTGTCAGTGCCCCACTCTCTAGGACAACACACAACATCTACTCAAGCACCTCTTTTTTTCACGGATATCAATGGCACTTGGGCAGACAGAGACTGAACAAACACCTTGGTATGGCAACACAAAATGTGGACAGTATGAGGAAAATACTCTGCAGAAATTAAGTGCTTGGCTGACGTGGCTGCTGGGGCACATCTGCTCAGCAGACAAACGGAAAAACATAGCCCAGTAAGACAGCTACGCTTGGTAAAGTCAGGTAGGACAGCAGGAGATGCCTCCTGTTTCAGGTCACATCACCCTACTGCTGATAATATTATGGGTTAAAAAATGTGTTTCTAGTCAGTCATGTAATTTAGATAGAAAGAAAAATTTTTATTCTTGTTATTTACTGCAATATAGTAACAAAGAGGACACAATAGGCTACTGTGAGGTGTCAGCCTTTGAGTTCACATGGTTTTGTCCTCAAACAGTAAAGATTTTTTTTATCATTACTGACACCTCAATATATAGCAAAGAACACCCTGAAATGGTCATTATTATTTCAAATGAATGAATGTCAGTACACCACATTGTCAAAAGGAATTATGCACAAAACCAGGACACTTGAAAGATTAACTTCCCCTTAGTTGTGCAATTTTATGCAGCTGAGGAACTGGTAGTGATAGGGAATAACTCCATGCAGTGTTTTACATGGGCATGTTTGAATTACACATACAACAAGAGCTTTCCATTGTTCATTTCACTAGTGCGAGTATATAATTTTCCTGCTGTCTTTCCCCCTCTTTTGTTCTTTTCAGCTATTTTGTGATTAACACTGTCTGGGGAAGAATTTCAGTATTTTCTGTGGTTTAGCAGGATGTGAGTGAGGTGGTGCTGCTGCATGAATCTTTTAAAAGCAGCCTAAGAAATATTTAAGACCTTAGTCTAGGAGGAACAGCTCTCCCAGGCATAATTTTTGGTGCTGGTTGCAGCAGGGAGCGTATGCTGTGAGGAAAGTATTATTTTTCTAAATGGAAGGTGTCAGATGGTCACGCAATGTGACTGCATGTTCGAGATCACTGCCTCCCATCTGCAATTTGTGACGTGTGAAAGATTCTGCCCAAATGTGCTCACCAACTGGAAACCCTCGGCACTTTTTTTTTCTTATCAGGAGAGACCAAGATAACCAATGGTTTTACAGATCAGGGATCCTATCAAATTAATATCATTCTAGGATAAAATCTGCTTTAAATACAACCACTAAACTCCAGCAAAGTTAACTAGTACATACAAGTTCATTCAACTGATTAAAAATCCCTACTAGTAAAACAAGAAAATATACATGGAATTTTTTCAAGAAAAGTATTCTGCTCCTATCTTTTAACCACAGGCTTGGTATAAAACATGACAGCCTTTTCCAGCACTAATTAATGTTGCCTAATTATAACACTTACTAGGCTCATGCCAGACATTAATATACTGGGGATAGTTTCTCCTTGTCCAGCTTCCTGCTGGATCAAACAAGATGATTGCTTTTCGCATCTCTCTGTTGGTTAAATGGATGCCGCTATGGCTGGGACAGAGGCTCAGCAAAGATTATTTGCCTCCAGAAGAGGAACACTGGCTGAACACTGGTGTTGTGATGGTGGGAGGCAGGTGTTATCTGCCCCCCAGACTGCAGGGTGTCCGCTGCAAGTTTAGGGACTGCGGGAAGCAGCATAGCCAGGATAACCTATTGTGAACTGCCTCGGTTCAGACAGGTCAGAAAATGCAGCTGTGAAGCAGTAGTCTACCCCAGCACCCCATTGGCCACGTTTCCCTCAATTTTGCCATTGAATAGTGTACAAGCCTGTATGGTCCTTACCTAACACAGAGCTACAGCGGGACTGATCTAGTGTTTATAAATCTCAGAGTACCCCAAACATGAGTTACTCGGTTAGTTCAGGGGATGGATATAAACCTCACCCAGACACCAGAGCATTCTCCAGTGTTTTATAGTCTGAGTTGACATGTACTAGAGGAGAACTCATGTGAGTTACTGTTTTTGATGATTAACAAGTTCATTGCATTTAATTTCCATTCTTGGTACAGCCAGGAGGTAATACAGCAGGTATCTCTGCCAGTTCCCTGAGAAAGAGCATGTGTGCTCATGACTCAGCACCGGGTGCCTGTCCAAGGAAGAGCTGCTGACCAAGGCTGTGTGAACAGTGCCATTGCAGGTGTGGCTGCAGCTGTTTACATGCAGTAGAGCTATCTGTAACCTAACTATTGTATATATGAAATGGTACAGGAGAAGGAGAGACTCGTACAAGTTGATTAAAACCTTTCCAGGAAGGTGGGAACTTGCCCACATCCCAAGGACCCAGTTAAGGTTATTAGATACTCTTATTGGTACTGTGGTTAAATAGATTATAGGTACCTCTACCGTCTTCCATTACTAGATAGAGAGATTTCAGAGACCTGTTCTTAAAGAAACGTCAGGGATCAAAGTGCAAGTGAAAAGCATTTGAGTAACAGTCCTTTATCTGCTGAATGGCTGTAGCAATGACGGTGACAAAACCTGGTCGGCATTGCATCTCACATCAAACTGAAAAAGGGAGAAGATATAGTGTCTCTTTTTTCAGATATGTCCACTAGGAGAAATACCAAGTACTCGCTACTAGTGTGGGCATCTTTATCCAAGGACTAGAGTGGGAAGTCTCCTCCTCATGTGAAGCCATGCCAGATATACTCACTGAGCTCTACCTGGTCTTGCTTGTCCCAATTAAGCAGGAAGGCAGTAAGGTCTCTTCAGTGGTTTGGAGCCACCTTCTAGATGGCTAGAAACCCTCCTAGGCAGCTTATACCCATTTGTGGGATCTTCATTCCCTTTACCAGTCTCCCAGCACTTCTCTGTACCTGCCCTGACCACGTGCCTTTTTTTTATTTTAATCACCTTCCTATTTCAGATGATGCCTTTGCCTCACACAATGGATGAGTATTACCCTGTCTGTGCCACAGCTATCTGATCTGATACGTACCAGGTTGCATGGCTTTGGTATGTTGGTTTTTTGTTGTCACCCTTTGATGTACTAATACAAGTCTTTCTCTTCCAAAGTCACATCTAATCAATAAGCTTCCAGTTTTTTATAAAACAAAATAACATTAAAACACTAAAACTTTTCTAACAAAGAGAAGCAGAGAGCTTGCAACAGGCGCTTCAAAATAAGTCTGAAATAGGGCCAGTTTTCTAAGGTTTTTAGGCATGTGGGTAGACTAAAGCCCAACAGTATTTCTGTGGACACCTTCCTGCCTTCAGCTTGAAGCCTGTCTCACCCAAGCTTGCTTCTTGCTGTCAGTCCGTGAGCACCAGAGTCCTGGACAGTTTGGTCTTGGGAGAACATGCAATACTACAGGTCTCTGCCACACTCAGCTCTAATTTAGCGAATCAATACCTTACCCAAAGCCTTCCATCCATCATCTTTCTTTTCTCTTGTCCCATAGGAAGTGATGGCAGCTTTCTAAACTTACTTATTCTTATTTCCCCATAATTACTTTATCCTCTCTCTCATCTTCTTGCTGCAGCAGCCAGCTCACAGGTGGTGCTGGTGGTTTCTGTTCAGCAGCCATGGGACACCATGTCCCTCAGAGCTGCTGAGCAAGGGGCTTGCTGCAAAGCACAAAAATGCAGTGAATATGGTTTGTTAGCATTTGATTGAAAAAATGGCCACTTAAATGTTTGAAAAAAGGAAAAACAGCCATTGCATTACAGGAACTAGAGCCTTTCCAACAAACAAAGATCAGAGTTTAGGGTTCTGAGGTTTTTTGGGTTTTTTGTAAGCCTGAAAGAACTCTGCAGAAGTTTAAAAGCCCTGGTAAAAAACCCCAAGCAATTTTCCAGTGCTAAGTGTCTGTCAACTACTCTACCCCAAAACATTGTGAGCTGAACTGAGAAGTGACCAGAACATCCCCAAATGTGTGTGAGGCAGGAAGCTTGATGGAAACAGCTTTGGAGGAAGATTTTGTATTGTTCGGAGAGTCACCCAAGCATGGCAAGGCTGAAATTCCATCTGTTCAGCTCCGCTCAATGAACTGGGTCACTTTCAATGGTTCACTAAGTTCTGACTATCTAAAAAGTACAGTTATTATGCTTTTAAAATCTTGAGCTGCCCAGCAAGATCAACTTACTGTTGTTTTTCTCTGTCACCCTTGAGTTTAGCACTCCTGAAAGAGTGTTAAGTGTAGTTCACAACCTAGAAGAAGAGTTACATGTCATATACAACATTTTGGTTTCTGGAAAGGAGATGTGAACAAGTTTAATGAACTCCTTTGTGTCAAAATGATTCCTGGCAGAACTTTGCTTCCTGAAGAACTAATCTGTAAAGCTGGGAAAAGCTGACCTTCCAAGACTGATCTTTGCCTTTTAGTCATCATATGGATCTCCCTGCACTCTAGAGACTGTTCTCTGGCTCCAGCAAAAGACAGTAAGTATTCGGGTGACCTTTTTGCATAGTTGTTCCTGGTTATTGTAAGAACAGCTCCAAGAGGAGTGGAAAGCCATAGAAAAATAATGTCTTTGGGGGCCAAACCCCCAACTTGTTCAAGAGTGGGAAGAGAAATGAGGAAATAGCACTTCCTGGTTCCTAGAATGTCAAAGCAACTAATCACAGAACATCTCTGAGAAATAAGTCTTGTGTGCTGCATCCAAGTTTGACTCAGGAAAGAGAAAAAATTATATCTAGCCTTTCTAAAATCTGGATTTTCCTCCATGAACACTAAGACCTAAGAAAGTGAGCCCCACTCCAAAATAAAGAATTCACTTCATGTTACCATATTTATTTATAATTAATCTGTTCATAGATCATACTGGGGCAAGTTTACATCACTTTTATTAGTGGTACACCTTCTTTTTCCTCTGCACAAGCAGTTTAATAATATTTAGCTGCCTTCAAAAGGTGATTTATGTCATTATAAAGAATATAACTTCACCAAAACCAAGAGAGTTAAAGAATGAGCACAACTTACCAACGAAACTATATGAACCTCTAAACAGAATCAACTGAAATCAGCACTTTGGAATTTAATGTGAAGAACACATTATGGAGCCTGCAATTAAAGGCTTTTTCCCCCTAGATGGTCACATAAATAAATGAACCATTCAAAATGAATCAGTTCACTGAGGAGCAGGAAAGTGCATAGCATCAGCTCTCTCATCACCTTCTGACACAAGTACTATAACTTCCACACCCTGACCTCCTCCATGCCCAAATCCCTCTTCTATAGACCATTTGGGTCACTGACAGATAAGTACCCAAGATGAAACTCCTTGTGGAGATATTTAAGCTGCTAAGCACTGAATGCACCTACTAAGTCACTGCGGATGCTGTATATTTAAATTTCTTTCTTCCCACCTGGCAGATGAATCTGAGGTTTAGTTTTGGTGCAAAGCAGCAGTACAAAATAGCTCTACCTCCCACCCAGGCATGGACTTGTTGGTGAAGAGAATGCAGGTGCATTGCAGAGTAGCTTCTCCAACCCTCATTTAGGGATACACACATTATTTCTCTGACTGAAGAGATGTAGGTTATTTTTCTTTTGCCCACACAGTCAATCTGGTCATTATAGGAGGTTTACAGGATATAATGCTGCCTTTCTCCTTCTATCTGCTTAGCTTTGGGGATCATCCAAAACACTGGGGCTAACCAATTGGACTCCAAGTTTCAGTCTTTAGAAAGGCAGAGGAGAGAGAGATTTTCTTCATATCTGTACTAGGTAAAGACACAGACACAATTTATCTGCAAGGTAATGGAAAGAAAAAAAAAATGGGTGACAATAGGTCAGTTGCTGCAAGATGCTTAGTGTCATCAGTGCTCCTAAACTTCAAAGCAAGTGACATATATTTTTCAGGAGGTACCACTGGACCTGCAGAAGCACATCTCATAATCATACCTCTACATTGCTCATCCCTTCACTATTATCACTATTATCTATCCATACCCACTGTTATCACTATTTCTGCTTCATAGAAGCACAGGCATTGAACTAATTTCTATTCTACAGGAGATAACTTGAAAGACTTCCTTGCTCTATCCTGAAGCATCATGTTTTTGAGATAGACAAGTTGGCATGATCACGTCATAAGAAAAGGCAGTGAATGTCATCATAGACTTTTTGGGTAGATAGTTCTTCTAAATGCATATGTCAGTATTTCAGAGCTGCTTTAAATACTCTTGTATTCAGTATGGGTATAGAGAGCCATTCACAATATGCTTTTAAGTAGTAATTTCAGTCTGCTTTTCCAATAGATATCTTTTCCCTGTGCACCTCCACTATTACGTAAAAGTTGCAGCAATGTAGACCTCTTAGCAGCTGGGAGGGTGCTGCTGTCATAGGGCATAAGGGTTTGAACTGTTCTCTTGTCTTGGTGCATTCAAAATGGATTTAACTGTCCTGATTACTGTACTGCTGTCTAGTCTGCCCTTGACTAATGAAGATATGCTCTGAATGCAAAAAGGATGTTTTCAGCTTATATAGCTCTAAAAGGGGCTGGAGAACAGGCCTTATGAGGAACGGCTGAGAAAGCTGGGGTTGTTTAGCCTGAAGAAGTGGAGACCTCATTGCTCTCTACAACTACCTGAAAGGAGGTTGTAGAGAGGAGGGTGCTGACCTCTTCTTCCAAGTGACAGGGGACAGGACAAGAGGGAATTACCTCAAGCTCTGCCAGGGGAGATTTAGGCTGGGCATTAGGAAAAACATTTTCACAGAAAGGGTCATTGGGCACTGGAACAGGCTGCCCAGGGAGGTGGTTGATTCACCTTCCCTGGAGGTTTTTAAGGCATGGGTGGACAAGGTGCTAAGGAGCATGGTTTAGTGTTTGATAGGAATGGTTGGACTTGATGATCCAGCGGGTGTCTTCCAAGCTGGTTATTCTATAATTCTATGATTCTATGAAGTGTGTGAAGAAAAACAACCACACTAGCAAAACTGTCCCTAGTTTAAGTTCGTAAGTAGGGATTGGAGTAGAGATCATATGGCCTATGTTTGACTTCTGCCTTGAGGAAACCTGAGAAAGGAATGAAGTTCAGCCCAAGAGTCTGCAGTTCAGAGATCTTAGTAAGTTACAGTGGAAATGGGTTGTACAGAGCCTTTGATAGAATCATAGAATGGTTTGGGTTGTAAGGGACCTTAAAGATCATCAAGTTACAACCCCTCTGCTATGGGCAGGGACACCTCCCAACAAACCAGGCTGCTCGAGGACCCATCCAGCCTGGCCTTGAACACCTCCAGGGAGGGGCATCCACAGCTTCACTAGGCAACCTGTTCCAGCATCTCACTACCCTCATTGTAAAGAATTTCTTCCTAATGTCTACTCTAAATCTTCTCCTCTCCATTTAAAGCCATTCCCCTTTGTCCTATCACTACATATCCTTGTAAAAAGTCCCTTCTCAGATTTCCTGTAGGCTCCCTTCAGGTACTGGTAGGACGTTATAAGGTCTCCCTGGAGCCTTTTCATCTCCAGTCTGAAAATACCCAACTCTTTCAGCCTGTCCACATAGAATACGTACTCCAGTCCTCTGATAATCTTTGTAGCCCTCCTCTGGACCTGTTCCAACAGTTACTTATCTTTCTCATGTTGGTGATTCCAGAACTGGACACAATACTCCAAGTGGGGTCTCACAAGAGCCTAATAGAGGGATAGAATCACCAACCTTGACTTGCTGGTCATGATACCTGCATCCTTCTCAGACACCAGGGACTGAGGCACTCAGAGAGGAAACCACCTTTGAAACTAACTCTGTTATTTTCTATACTACTGCTATAATCTCTTTAGCCTGATCCTGCTTTGTTTTGTACTTTGCTATTACTTATGTCTTTGTGCAATGAGACCAAAGCACTTGTTGGACAGTCCCTCTTGTTTTGTAATATCCCGGGTCTACAAGTCAAGCTAAGTAGAAAATGTTTCTGTGAATCAAGGAAGAACTGGAGGAGCAAAGGAATAGACAGAAAAGTACTCTGCAGCAACTACACCAGTACTTGCTTCTGAGTCATTGGCATCTATAAAGGAAATGATCTCAAATACTTCCAAGGTACAGCAAATAAGGAACAAGATGAAATGACAATTGACAACTACCTCGGGCTACCAAATCACACAAGAAAATAGAATAGACAGTCCTTTAAATGTCTTTCTATATATGAGATATAGGGAGGAAAGAGCTGTGTAAGAAAACCAAATTTCAACCTGATTGACATGTGCAGGGAGTATCTGGCTGATAGAACTAAAATGTCGTTGGAATTTTTTAAAAGCATGGATGACAATTTTGTAGTTTTTGAAGAAATGAAAAATTTACACTGGTTGTATTCAGCATAGTGAAAGTTATACTGGAATTCATCTAGCAGAATAAGAGAAATTTATGTCTGAAATAAAATCTGACAGCTGCCGGGGATTGTAAATGAGCTATGTTTGCTATGTAAAAGAGAATATAACCTGAACCCCAATCTGGTGCTTTAGTAAAGGTGGACTTACACAGGCTAAAATATCTGAGACATATAATTTAAGCAAAAAAACATGAATTATAACTGCGAACTGTTACCTCACCAAATTCACACAAGTCCATAAGAAAGCCTGTATGAGGTAAGAAAATGTGGAAATAAATATAAATATCAGCTATAAATACCCCTCTCCCTCAAAAGGAAAAGTTAAAAAACTTTAGATGCCAATAGCAATGAACATACGTTAAGAGCAGAAAAATACAGAAAACTGTATCATAAAACTAGTGGACACAAAGGAAATATATAGATAAAGAAGTTAAAAGAAAAAAAAAAGAAAACTGTTTTTAGACTTAGAATAAAAAAGCTCTGAACTTAAGGGTGTTTTTAAAGAAGATGGAAATATTAGAATAGATATAAGATAAAAGGGTGGAAGCATTCAAGAAAACTCTTTCTCTTTCACTTGGGGAAAAAGAGTAGATCTATATTCATATGATATTTAGGGATCTGAATAGGCAGGACTGATGCATTGAGACCAATGGCATGAGATTTAACAAGGCTAAGTGCTGGGTCCTGCGTTTGAGGCACAACTCTATGCAGTACTACAGACTAGGAGAAGTCTGTCTAGAAAGCTACCTGGAGGAGAAGGACCTGGGGGTGTTGGTTGACAGCTGACTGACATGAGCCAGCAGTGTGCCCAGGTGGCCAAGTAGGCCAATGGCATCCTGGCTTGTATCAGAAACGGTGTGACCAGCAGGTCCCGGGAGGTTCTTCTCCCTCTGTACTTGGCACTGGTGAGGCCACACCTCAAATACTGTGTTCATTTCTGGGCCCCTCACCACAAGAAGGATGTTGAGGCTCTGGAGCGAGTCCAGAGAAGAGCAACGAAGCTGGAGAAGGGGCTGGAGAACAGGTCTTATGAGGAGCGGCTGAGAGAGCTGGGGGTGTTTAGCCTGGAGAAGAGGAGGCTGAGAGGAGACCTCATTGCTCTCTACAACTACCTGAAAGGAGGTTGCAGAGAGGAGGGAGCTGGCCTCTTCTCCCAAGTGACAGAGGACAGGACAAGTGGGAATGTCCACAAGCTTCACCAAGGGAGGTTCAGACTAGATATCAGAAAGAAATTTTTCACAGAAAGGATCATTGGGCACTAGCAGAGGTTGATTCACCACCCCTGGAGTTGTTTAAAACATGGGTAGATGAGGTGCTCAGGGACATGGTTTAGTGCCAGATAGGAATGGTTGGACACGATGATCCAAGAGGTTTTACCCAACCTGGTGATTCTATGATTCTATGAACTATTTACCAGCATTCCTGATAATACGTAAGGCTGATTGTAGGCAGCCATTATGAAGGTTAGATTTTGAAAATCATCAGATGTTTTACTCAGAGCTAGCCAAGGACCTCTTTAGATTGTTAGCACTGATTTTCGATAATTTTTGAAACAATTCAGATGTGGCAGAGGAGAAACATAAAGGCAGCATTGTGCAAGTTGAAAAAGAGTAAGTACTATGACCCCATTAACTCCAGGTTTCTCAGTCTGATGTCAGTCTGGAGTTTTGAAATGGAATCATTGACAGGGGATGTGATTAGTACATGATGTGTTTAGTACATAATGTACTGTAATTAATGACAATTAGCATGGTTTTATAGAAAACAGTTCTTGTAAAACTAGCTTCCTAATATTTTTATGAGATTATTAATTTAGTTAGTAATTACACTGATGTAGTATACTTCAGTTTTTGTAAGGTATTTTCCCTGGTACTTCAATGTATTTTGTTTAACACAATACAGCAATACAAACCCAAGCTGGCACATATTAAACAAATTAAAACTGGTTATAAGAGATGCCTCAAAATGTAATTATAAGCAACAACCACCACTGAATGTGTCTGGTGCTAGTGGAGTTCTGTGAGGACTGGTTCTTGGCTTTATATCATTTAACATTATCAGTGACATAGAAGAAAATATAAAATAATTACGATAAAGTTTGCAGATGATGTGACATTTGGGGCCATATTAAATAATGACCTCTCCTGCAGGAGGATCTGATTGCTAGGACAATGAGTGCAAAAAAAGCAGTATAAATTCAGTAAAGCTGTGTGTGCAGCACCTTGGGAGAAAATACTTGATAGAGAGGGGTTGTAGGTACCTTTGTATATAGAGCCCAGGGGCTGCAGGAGGCAGAGGTAATCCCAATCAGTTGATAACCAGGCCAAGTGTGGAGGAAAGCAGTGAGTCCTGACTGAAGGAGTTCCTGGTCCTGCATGTGCTATGGTCTCTGAGTATATAAACAGGACATTGTGGCGTGATAGAGGGATTTGGTTATGTCAGCCATACTACTGTCAAAGTCCTTTGTCCTGTTTATGTGCCCACAGCTCAGACAGGTTGATACCAAGTGGTAAGTTGAATATGCAAGAGTGACGAAGATAATTACACTAGAACTACATAAGGGAACATTCTTTGATTAAAAAAAAAAAGGCTTAAGGAGCTTTATCTACTTACTTTATCAGGATGAAGGACAAAGATGTTTCTGACTGATGGAAAATTGATGCTAGATGGGTTTATAGAATCATAGAATCACTAGACTGGAAAAGATCTTTGAGATGTCAAATTCAACTACTAAACCTAAGCAGATCCTAAGCAGGATTCTCAGATTTCTAGTCAGAAATACCACAACTGCTGGGGCTGAAGCTGTATATTTTATAAAACTAAACTGTGAATGAATGAGTTTGTAGTAATGATCAATTTGGTCAGTTTGTCCAAAATAAAAAAAAAAAAAAAAAATCCCTGTCTTCTTAGTGTTGAATGCTGTTGATTTTGCTGTTTAGAGCCATAGATTCATTGCAAAGCTAAGCTGAGAGCTAAAGGTAGAACGTTCAGGAATTGAAGGTTTAACAGGTCTTACTAATAAACCCACTATTTTAATTTCCTTATCAGGCTACTGTAGGTCTTACTCTGCCTGGAAGCTGGATAAAAACAGCCAGTTAATGCACTAAAGGTCAAAATTTCAGAAGTGCTCTACAAATGCATTACAACCAACTATTAATAATTCTTTTTTTAAGGGGTCTGGTCATGTCCAAGGGAATGCCAGCTACATTTTTCTTAATGTATGAGCACAAGTTACACATAACAACCTAACAACACAATACTGCCTCTTTAATGCTAATCTATTCCTTGCAATCTACTAGATACATGTAGAATCATTGGTGTGTATCAAGAGAGCAAAATCAGATTCTGAAAATATCTGAAAGGATGCACTAGAGTGTACATAATAATGTATTTTAATCTGCCAGGCCTTAAAATTAATCATGAATTCCCACAGAGATTTTAATAATTTTGAGATGATGTTTTTTTTTCCACATAGTGATATTCTTGGACAGAGTTCTTGAAATGCTCCATAGAAGTGAATGTGAGAGTGAAAAATGGGGGCCATTTTTCAATTACCAGGTTAGCTAAGATACAGATACAGGAGATACTGTTTAATTGGTTGTTTTATTCTTTTTCTTCCACCTAATAGATAATCAGTAAGGTACCTCAAACACAAACTTTTATCACACCATAAAGCTGGCATACAGCATAAAGTTTATCTCTTTGGCCATATATTTGAGGCAACAATTCTCACGAGCAAATGCATTTGCAAAAGAACTTGAAACTTCCTGGGGAACTTTGCAAGCCCCAGGAACTTTGCAAGGGTATGAGCAATGAGATTAACAGGGATTGCATGCTCCAGGACTTCCTCTTGAGTTGTTATTAAGCAAAGGCCCTAAAATACAATTTTAGGTTCTCATCTTCTGTTCTGTCCTAAATATTTTTGTCTCTCCATGCTGTGGTTCATCAGAGTTTCAAGTCACTTAGGGTCACAGTTTTCATCCAAATACTTTCAGCTCCCACTACTTAATATATTTCATCAGAGCCACTTTGCACTGTCACAACAGAAGTGTTATAATTCCTTCAAAACTGAGATATTTTGTTCTTTTTCTTAAGCACTCCATCTTTGATGTGTGGCCGTGCATAAAGTATTGTAAACAGCATTGGTATTACAGAAGGTCTATGATTTTCAGGGTCAAAATGAAGGTATTGTTCCAAACAATAGTATTGAATTCACCAAACCAAGGTATATTTTATACATGTAGAATTAAAACAAGAGATAAGTGGCTACTGTCTCCCACCATTACTATTCCTTGGGAGATATTCATACAATAAGGGATCAAGCATGACCAGCAAAATACAATTAACTCCTTCAAAAAAACCTTGTAATTTTTTAATAAAGAGTATTACTTATGTTGCACCATTTATATGAATTTTGTACAGCTGTTTGTACTAATATGCGTTAAAATGGGTAAGTACCACAGCAATCACAGTATGAAGCAACACCCTTGCTCCATTTTAAATATATAGCCCTGCTTTTATCTCTTTCTTACCCACAGACACACCTGATTTTATGCTGTTTGCTTGCTTGCTTGCTTGTTTCTTCCTACTAGTTGATGCCCACAAATATTACAGACACTGAATATTTGACATATTTCTGGGTCTTCTGTTAAGAGCTTCTGGACTATGTTTTTGTTTCCCTGTTTTAATGGTTAGGAGAAGAAAAAGGCAAACGGAATAGTTGTATTTATGATGAGAGGGTAGCTGAAGGGGTTGAGGAAAGCTGGGAATAGCTGAAGTGTGTCTGACACAGCAGTTTCTCTTCTGTATCACTATTTTATTTTTATGAGGCTGCAGCAAATTGATAGCTTCTGATACCATAGTCAATAAAACGTTGTGTAAATTCCAGCGATGGGCTGGAAAAAGATTGAATTAAAAGGGAGGTGTTGGGTCACATCCATATTTCAAGTCATTTCTGTGCTGCCTTATACCAGTACCTGGGGGAAGCAGTTTCTTCACAACTAACCACCCAATTAGTACCTGCTGAGCACTCGATGTTTGATTTTCTTCTAACTGCCCCCCTCTTTCTAAGAAAACCAATTTCCTACAAGAAAACTTTTTTCAGGAAGCTTGGAGAAGTCACAAAAAGGGGGTTTAGATAGAAAATAATTCCAAAATCTTCCCAATCCTGGAAAACAATCTTTTTAAACATGATATGACAGCATGTTTAGCCATAATTTTTGCCACAGTTGTATTACTGCTTCTACCAAGAAGAAGTTTTCTGTAGGGCCACAGGATAATTCAGGTCAGAAGAGATCTCAACAGCTTTTAATCCCACCTTCTTCCTCACCCAGGCTCACCCACAAGCATGGATCAGTTGCTTGGGGATTTTTCCAGTCAAGTCTTCATAATCTCCAAGGATGGTAACTGCATAAACTCCCTTGGCAGTCTCTGGTAGTGTCTTACTCTGTTCCTGGGGACATTTTTCTCCTCATATTAATGTGAAGGTGTCATACTTCAAACTTGTGCCTGTTGTCTCTTGTCTTCTCACCATGAACCATTATGAAGATACCAGCTCCATCTTCTTGATAACTTCCTCATAGGTACTAGAGGGTTGCGGTTAGGTGCCCCTGAAGCTGTCTCATCTCAAGGCTGGTCCTGCAGCATCTCCTTACAGGGCAAATGCCCTAACCATCCTGGTGGCCTCTGCTGAACTTTCTCCAATCTGATGATGTCTTTCCTGTACTGGAAGGTGGTGGTGGGGAGAAATAACAGTGAATGGGGAAGTATAGGGTGGATGTTCTCACCAGAACATGAAAAAGCTGACAGATTTCAAGAATCACAAACGCTGGTATAACACTGACCTGCCACACAGCTGGGCAGCTGCTGATTTACTGCTTTGGACCAGGAGGCAGAAGAGAAGAAGTGCACCATGATGCCATGATCCCTTTTTCCTGAAGTTTTGCAAGAGGTTTTCTGCTTCCCTTGACCTACCCGATTATCAAGATCTGTAGCTATCTTACCCTCAGATACCATTAGTTTCACTAATCTAAACAATGTATTGCCACTGTGGAGAGACCAAGGAAGCCTCCACAGTACCACTTCAGCTGTGTCTGTACTGGTAATTAAATCAGAGCAAGGTTGTTAGCTCAAGCACTACCCACTCCTGTCCATAGCGTTTCACTGATCTTTTTCATGAGGCCAATGCCAACAAATGCTCTTCCAGGCAGTCCCCCAGTGCAGCTGAAGTGGCATCATGAGCCAGGGACCACTCCTAGGTACAACCATAATGTCCTGGATGGGCAAGAGAGTGCAGAGAGCCCAGGTGTGCAGATGCAAGCCGGGCCATGCTATGTGGCTGTGGGACTAAAGAATAGCCCATGGTCTGTTGTTTAGAATACAGATTTTGCATTTGTCGTTGAGTCCTAGCAGCCTTCTTCATGTCATCCCACACAGCTCTTCAAGATTTCTTTGGTCTCTTACTGTCACAAACCAACCCTATCCCTCACTTGCTTCAAGTTCTGTTGAAAAAATTGTGACTTGACTCAATAATGTAATTGAGTTTCAGCTAGACAGGAGAGTTATTACATGGCGCTCTGTAACACTCTGGGGCCATTCACCAACTGAAGCATAATCTTTGCCACCTGTAAGATCTCTACAATCTCTAACAACCTCTAGCCAGAGGGCCACTCCTACTGGCTTAAAGGACATTTGGCAGAACAGGAAACTTGCTAGAGCACAAAAGCAACAAAAATCCTAGAAAGAGGCCTTAAAGAGACTAGGACAGGGATTTTGAACAATTCATGCACTTGGGTTTGTTTGCTTTGCAATGATTTGAAGAAAAATAATATTTGTATCCTTCAGCTGATTTATAAAAAGCCTTAATGCCCATCATTATATTAATTTGATATACTACAATGAGCTTGTAATACTAAAATATACCTTAGACTTTATGCAGCACCTTTTATGGAAAGGGGCTTCAAAGCATTTACAAACATAAACAAATAGAAACAAATATGACTCTGCTTACCACTGCAATTCAGCCTGGAGCTGGAGGTAAGTATTCAGCAGTGCACAATAGAAGAGGAGATTATGACTGAATATAAAGAAAAATTTTGCACCTACCAGAATCTGCAAGGGGAATTTAGCTAACTGAAATGAAATTCCCTAACTCAGCATCTGGAAAGGACATCCTGCTTATATACTTCTCCTCCTGGAAAAATGTCTCATTTCTGGCTTTTCACACTCAGCCTTTAGACCATGCTGACTCACCATGAGCGGTGGAACTTGCAGAAGATAATAGGGGTAAAACCAATGAGATTCAAAAGAAATTACTCTGAATAACAGATGCGATTTACTAGAGAATTATTTAAATTCTGGAGAAATGAAGAGCTAACCTATTGAACCAAGCAGCATTTATATTGCACACTTCTTCTAGTATGACATAGGCTGATGTAAACGCTCTGTGGAAAGAGGCATCACTATGTCAGATTTTTCCAGAAGAGCAGCATTAAGAAACCCATACATAACTACCTCACACTCATTATGATGCCACTGTTAACACCTTCACGATCCTCTCCTCACCCGCAATCATTACCACTGCTCAAAACACCACTCCATGCTGCACTGCTGGGAACACAGAGAGCGTGTCTGACATGCTAGGAAGGGTCCTGCAGGCAGGCAGGCAGCCTGGGGGATGCTACAGGCATCTCGGCAGCGTTTGTTATGGCAAAGGTTTAAATGGTAACTAGAGTGAAGGGACTACTGTATGCCAGATGCTGTGATATGAAGGTTGGTGATGAGCAGGGAAGCCACTGTAAAATACTTGAAATATGTCTATAACAAGACAAACTGTAACTACTGTATAATCATTCTTAAAACCTAAGCAATTTTTAAGATAATAGCTATAAGTGTAATTTATAATTCTTTCATTAATGCATGTTTAGTAATTACACTCTTTGAAGTTAATGTGATATTTACTGAATTGCTGACATTTTGTACTTTCAATTAAACACTTCTTTAACCAAATCAAGGTTGAATCCAGCATATTCAAATGAAACATGTAGCACTGTCCAACTTGCTAAAAAACTCAGATATTTATTAGTATCTAAAACTGGCACAGGGCTGGACCACCTCTCATACAACGATGGGCTGTGAGAGTTGGGGTTCAGCTTGGAGAAGAGAAGGCTCCAAAGAGACCTTTTAGCAAACTTCCAGTTCCTGAAGGGGGCTACAAGAAAGCTGGGAGGGACTTTTTATAAAGGCATGTAGTGACAGGACTAGGGGAAGTGGCTTTAAATTGAGGGGGGGAAGATTTAGACTAGACATGCGGAGGAAATTCTTCATAATGAGAGGGGTGAGGCACTGGCATGGCTTGCCCAGGGAGGCTGTGGATGTCCCATCCTTGGAAGCGTTCAAGGCCAGGTTGGATGGGGCCTTGAGCAGCCTGGTCTGGTGGGAGGTGCCCATGCCCATGGCAGAGGAGGTGGAATTAGATGATCTTTAAGGTCCCTCCCCACTCAAACCATTATATGATTCTATGATTCTATGAATTGCTTGCTTTTGCAACTTGTATGGATGCCATGCCACTATTGTTGAGAAAAAAGATAAGTATAAAAAGCATAAGAATAAAAGCAGAAAGAGTTATGGTGAGAGAAGAAGGTAGTTTTAAATAAAATCTCGAAGAGATTTTCCTCTTTGCATAAACTACCTGTACCAAAGTAGCCTGCAAACAGAAGTGATTTCAGACAGCGTATTTTGTATTGCCACTTTGCCATATAAAACATTATGGCTAGTTTAAAAGTGAGGGGCTTAACTTCTATATTACCTGGCTTTTTATATTCACACCTTCAATGTCACATTCACATAGTATTGTATGTTGACTATTTTAATAGGAAACACCAGTTTTCTTTCTCCGCTTCATCCCTCTTTTCTCAAAATTTCCCCTCTTCTTATGCAGAGACATTAGCTCGGCAGTGGATTATGGAAAGGTGAGATGGCATGTTGCTGTAGCAGCTGAAAGCAGCAGTAGTAGCCATCTCAGCAATGAAAACCATGGCTAAAAGCAAGATAGTGTCAGAAGGTGTTAGATTTCACCCCGGCAGGCACAGCAGCGGACATGCCCGTGGGGCTGGCATTGCTGCTGAGCAGATAGGCCAAGCAGGGAGACCACTCCAAGGGCTGCACCCTTAACGCTGCTGGGGGCAGTGCTTACCTGGAGGAGGACGGTAGTGAGGCTCCTGTTGCACTGTGCACCTTCGTGTAGTAATTGTGGCGGAAGGCAAAGTCCTGTAGACCAGCTGGTGAGCTGCAAGTTCTCCACCAAGAGATAAAGAGTCAGATTATGCCCTGTGGTGCTTCTGGCTATGAGTGTATGTCTCCCAGCAGTGGGTCCCATGAGGACTCCAGCAGTGCAAAGAGTCTGGCAGAGATGTTGGCAGACTGTCCCAACTAGCAGCCAGCCCATGGAAAGACATAGATTCTTCAAATCCCTGTGCAACATGACACGTTGTTTTCCTCTTTCAGCTTTGTAAGTGCACTAAGGGCCTCTTTCTGCTGAGCCGAGAGACAAACTCAGGGAATTACAGCCTCCATGTATCACCTGAGACTTATGAGAGCAAAGTAATACATGACCAGAATGAGAACATTTGTTGCTGAGATGGTCCAAAGCAAACTTGAAATTTGTTAGCTATTTTACATGGGTGAGTCAACTTGGCATAGCAGTATATTTCCCTCCTGTCTGGCAGTGGTCGAAAGTCAGGAAAAGGACTTTCCTTTTCCTAATGAAAAGGAAAGCCCCAGGATTCCCATGGGCCAGGGAAGAGCCACAGATAAATGACAATTTGTTTTTTTCTCCCTCTCTCCTTGGCTTTTTTTCCTACAGTAAGTTAATAAGGGGAGGAGATGATCAGCATAGGATGGTTTCCAGGCTAATTGTCAGGAAAGTAAAAAACTCAGTCCAAGCTCCACTACACTAGGTTCCATGTATCCTGCTGCCTCCGTCAATGCTGCCCAGTACAGTAGCTAGTCCTACTAATTCTTTACCCTCTGATACCCTCCACCTCATTCATAGCAAATGGCACTGGTGCTTGGTGGGATTGTCCTGGAACTAAGGGAAAGGATCGAAATGCTTTAGTGCACTGGGGTGCTGAGAGACAAATAGCATAGGCTGTTCACGTGCTTTCTGAAACTCACCAGAGGCACAAGCACATACATCTTGGTGTACAGGTGGAGATACATCCTGAAACTCAGGAAAATGCATATTGCCTTTTTGCCTGGTGCCCTTAAGCTGGCTGGGAGCTGATGTTGGGAAGAGTGGGGTAGCTCTTCAGGGCAAAAGCCCCTGCAGCTGTGTGTCCTTAATGTGCAGAAAACAACACTGACTATGTGCTCTCTCCTCCCAAATGCTTCACTGAGGGAGCTAGGAAAGACTTGGCTCCCTGCTGCATACTGTGATATTGTCCCTCCCTTTTGGCAACTGTTCAGCCTGCGTCTGAAGCAGAAGTGAAAAGCAGACAAAACATAAGTTCTTGCAGCTTCTCTTGTGTGTGCTGGCAGATACCTTCAATGCATCGAACATGTGAGTTAGATCCTAAGCCTTGAATAAGTCAGCCTTTCCAGCAATTTTCTAGTCCAAAGGTGTGGATTTTCTGAGGAACCATTGAGCCCTTTCCAAGGAGAATCATGGTTGCTCTCAGGTGCACTCCTTCTATTCTCTAGGATTTTATTTTTTCTTGTGGAATTAAACTCTTACATTGTTATGCTGGGAGCAAGGGATCTGCATCTTATCTAAGCTTGTAATTATCTCTGGTATCTGCTACAGATTTATCAACTGGACACATTCTACCAGCTTTTAGAACGAAGGATACTCAGGAAATTCAAAATTTATGATCAGAGTTTAAAGAAGTATGTTGAATAGACAGTTCAGTTAGAGCAATTTTATCATAAAACTGTATTCTTCAGTTAAATTGTAGTAAAACAGGTTTTAATAATTTCTTTCAGCAAGTTTTCTAATTTAGTCACTTTAAAGCATTAATTTGAGGTCATAACCTGAATTTTTTTGTATCTTAGATAAACCAGTCTGTAATAATATATTTATTTTCCAAAATTTTCAATGTAATCTGCAGTTATTATGGAGGAATATTGAGTATCTCTAGTAGATGATCTTTATAAAAATCATTGTAAGGGTGAAAATACTTTGTAAGTTATTCTTACATATATTGTCCTGTTAATGATGACCCTATCTGTCACAGACCCTCTGCTTGTGACAGTATTGGTACCATAATGATTTTGGTGTAACCATAAACCAGTTACTGACTTTTAAAGTTACTGAATGTCAGTAACAACTTTTCAGCCCTACTGGTCTGAAGGTTTACCTCTTATCTGAGATAACTGAAGTCTGGGACTGAAATTAGGGGATTTTTATGTAGCAACATGATTGCTACCATAATTCTGAAGCTCTGCAAACCTGTAAGTATGTACTCAGTTGTAAATCTGCAACTGTCTTTGTCTTTAATGGGACCATTTGTGTGCCTAAAAATCAATCATGTATACACATGCAGAACTGGAATTGCAAGAACAGAAAACAGATGTAATGATTGATCACCCAATTGAAATTTGCTCACAAATACTGCGTCTGACAACTCTATAAATCCATTGAAATCTGTGTTAACAATAAATGATCAAAGCCTAGTACAAAGAGCAGAGCCTAACTGGTAAGACAGGAAGTGATAAATTCAATAGGTATTAATGAAGACTATACTTAGACATCGGGATAACCTTTCTGGAAACAAGAGCAGTGAAGCATAGTCACAAATTGTTCAGGGAAATCATGGAGTTGCCACCACTCTTTTAAAGAAGAGGTCAGGCAAATTTTCCATTTTTTTTTTTCTGGTTTCACTCTTCCATCCTGTGATAGACGAGCAGACCAGATGATCTCTGGAGATCTTCCACCTGGCATGCAGGTGAGTTATTAGTGTGGCATCCTTGCTGTCAGAGCATGGTTTTACATTAATTAATCCTGGACCTGTTGAGGAGCAGAGCCCCAGATTGTAAAGACTAGGTATGAAGCAAGCAAAGCACACAGCTGCATTCCCGTAGGCCTGGTCTGAAAGACAAACACAATGTTTATGCCATCTTTGTGCCAAAGGACAGACAATATCTGAGAACTATGTAAGCACCTGATCCATCAGGATCTAGATTTTGTTGAACTGCCTTCAATATTTGTGAACAAACCTGAAGTAATCTAATGAACTTGTGCTGGCTCAGTGATTTATACCATGGTGAGTGTCATGCAGTTCCAAGTACTTTGGAATCAGATATGAAACTTTGTCTTCAGGACAAATAAACAGCTTAACACTTTGCAGAAGTGAAATAGCTCTCAGTTTTCTGACAATGATTCCTTGCAACATGTACAACTGCATAAGAAACTGCTTGGCACCATATTTTGCCCCAGGAAAAGCTACTGAGAATGAGCTGAAGAATGCCTTCTTTATCTTAGAGACTATTTAATCAGAATGTATCAGCTGATCTAATATATACGTGATCCTGACGTACTAGTTTTGGATATCCATGTCTGCACAGAGATTTCACAGACAAATTACCCCAGGAGCCAGAACTGTGTGCAAATGGGAATGTGAGCTCTATAGTTTTTGCTTCTTATGTTCATGAAGTTCTTCAAATCATTGATAACTTCACAAGGAATGGAGGGCTAAGTACTTATCTCTCTCTAGTCAGAGATGTGCCAGATTGCTGTTTATCTGTGTTCTTCCCAGCAATCTATGAAATTTGAAGCCTGGAGTGATGCATATTTAGGTCTTGGAATCAGAAATTTCAGTTTAATACCACTTTCTCATCAAGTGTAAGAATATGGTGTACATCTCCAGATGGCCTATACAAATGCTCTGCCGTACTTCACTCACTTTTTGAATGTCAAACATCTCTGGGATTCAGTGCATCACCAATTAGCATCTTATATCCATTTGACAGAAATGATTCCTCATTATTTCATACATTTCTTCTTTAATATTTGCACATTGAATTATTCTTCTGATAAAAAAATGAGAGGTAAGATCAGGGACTTTTTGTAAATATTTTTCTTCTGCTCTGTCCTGAATAGTTCACTGGTGTAAACTGGTGGCCATCTCTCGGCTGAAACTCTGTCAGTGACAGACAGTCATCTTTCAGTCTTACACATTACTGAGCAAACACAGCACTTATGTTAGTACCTTTTTAAATTTTTCTCTTCTCCAGTGGTGTAAATCAGAGAGGCCCAGTGTTGCTCCTTCTGCTAAGGTTCCTCACATCTATATCAAAAAAGCAAATATACCCATATGCCATTCTGCGGACATGGAGCAAAAGGTGCTGGAGAGAGGTACAAATGGAATGGTGGCTCTGGTGGTGGTACAGTGAAGCAATGGAGCCAGGGCTTCATCAGCTTACACACTTATTATTGTTTTCCTTTGAAACAGACATGTCATGGGCAGGCATAGGAAATAAAATGTTTATATGTGACTCTGTTCAGCTTCTCAGGTGAAAATGTAAAATGTATGCAAGTAGTTTTTTAAAATGCATATTGTGCTTCTGATAGACTAGAACCGCTGGAGCAGATCAGATCTCTCAGTTAAATATGCATTCATACATTTTTTAAAAATGTGTAATATTGACTATATCAGATGTAATGGCTCCTGTAGAGTCATTATGGTGCACAGTTCAGGCTCTTTTTTTGGTATTGTATCAATTTGTAGGGTGGACTGTCATGATGTTAATATAGATGTATGTTAATAACAGTATGCAAGCAGAGAAAATGCTGCATGTCAGTAGCCACCTTTTAATTCCAGCATATTTAGCCTTTCAAAAATATATTCAGGCTTAAATTCTCCCTTCCTCTCTGCCTGGTGTGTGAGGTTTGAAGCGCTGCCCAAGGTTGGTGCTACATGTGGGTCACCAGTTCACAATGGAAGAGAGGCACATGCTGAATGTACAAGAAGAAGCTGCGATGTAAGGTGGAAGAGTAGGAATTTGTCCTGAAAAGATCAGATGTTTTGTGTCTTTGTTGGCAAATGAAACTACCTTAGGGCTGTAAGACAGAATGTGTGAAAGGATCAGAAAACAGCTTGATTTGTATTTGCTTTGACAGGAGATAAAAATGTCTAATGTAATTGCAGTTAAAATACGAGAAGAAAAATATATTTACTGAGATCAGATACTATATCAAATGTGTTGGGCATGTGAAAAATTTTTACAACCAAATTATAAATACTTAAAAAAATGTTTTTTCTATAGAAAAATAAACAGTGCTACAGAGAAATAAACAGCATCTCTACAATAACTCTGTAAGATCATACTGATGAAACCCACCAGCACACAGAAGAAGCCCTCCATGTAAAGAAAGCCAGAGAACCTATAATGATTTTCAGATACAGTTGACAAGAGACCATTTAGTAAACTTTTCTTTTTTTTAACTAACAGCATTCAGGGATGTTGTATTCTAGGCTGCTACTAATAATCTCATCAGAATGCAAAAGCAGTGACTGTGTTATAAAACCAATGATCTGTTATATTCTGCAAGAATTTACAAAAGCCTAATGTCATTTACTACACCATGAGAACCATACTTGGATTAAAAAACCAAAAAACTCCAACAAAAAACAGAATTCAAAAAAACCTGATTACAGCTGATGAAAAAAACAAACTGTTTGCTAATGCCACATTTTAGAGGTATGATACTTGATATGGTTGGAATAAAAGAATATATCCTGAGTCTGGGAAAGTGAATGGCATTTGTATTTGGGAAAGCATCATCCAAGTAGTCTATCTGAACCACATTTGCTTCACAGCTTTGCTGCGGCTGGTCAGTCCCCCCCACTCTGCAGTGGTAACTGGGTTTGTGCCCTGGCATCAGGTGCATGGGAACCTTGCCCAAGAAGAGTTTGCTTTTATTATCCCTGTCACTTATGACAGGAGAATGAGTGCACCATTCCTAGAAATAGGTTTTCAAGTGATTGCAAAGGAAGGACTTTTTATTTTTTTTTATTTAATACAGAATAAATGAAGCAAAGCCTAGACAGACCCAAGACCTTGCCATGCACTGAACACATCATCATCATCATAATGGTTATTCCCTTTCATCAGCAATAAGATGTGTTTTGCAAACATAAACTAATTAAGCCCCACAACCTTGGAAATGAGTCTGTAATTTCCTATAAAAGGGGAAACTTAAACGAAGGCCAGATTGTGACACACTTTCTAAGTACAAGCACTCCACAAGTAACTCCATTGACTTCCTTGAGACCCTTTTTGGTGTAATGTGTAGTTCAATGAGAGGTATCACAGCCTGGTGTTAAATGACTTGCCCAGAGGCACACAGCGAGTCAGAGGGGGGCTGGCACCGGGCTCCAGGACCCAATTCATCACTCCCAGGGATGTAAATTGCACTGAAGTCAATGGGAGCTGCATTTGTAAGCCTGATGGGACTGAAGGGCCCCCTGCAGCTCCTACCTGTGTGTCTTGCTCTCAATCCCTCCGTCCAGACTAGGGAAGAAATGAAACTACAAAGACTTTTTTGAAAACAGCCAGTGATGAGTTTTGTTACTTGAGAAAAAATACAGGTGCTGTTTGCCCTAGTGGCTGTTAAAGGTGGCTGTGTCATAAAAATGTAAGTCTATTTTGTCAAATGGAAATGCAGAAGATATTTCCCTGAAAAAAAGACCAGCTACAAGATGCAGCCAAGCTGCTTGTGCAGGGGACTTGCTTCCAAGTAGCTGAGGCTAAGGCTACAGCCTGGTACAGTCTGCCGAGGGTCTGGCACCCAATAGGTGAGGGGGTGACCCTCCTGCATGGCCCTGGGGCAGCCAGGTACCATGGGGTGCAACTGGCTCCATTTAAGTGCAGGCTGCAGGTGCTGCAAATAGTTTGAGGTTACAACAAAGAGGATCTGTGAAAGGAAGACAACCCTCCTCACAATGAAGAGTGGAGTTATGACACATCCTGCAGTTACAGGACACAGAAAAATTTGAAATTAATGGTGTATCTGTACTTGATCATGGTTTGAATCATATGCTTTAAAAAAAGGGAACACAGCCCCACATTGCACAGTAAGGACTAATCATCACACTAAGGGATTGCTCCTTGGGAGCAGTAAACACTGACTGCCACAGGCCTTGTCTTAGAAATAGCACTTGAGTAAGACATTGGAGGCTGCAGCAATAAAGTCATAGAATCATAGAATCACTAGGTTGGAAAAGACTCACAGGATCATCAAGTCCAACCATTCCTATTAATCACTAAACCGTGGCCCTCAGCACCTAAGTCACACAGGTAGATCAAGCAAAGGAAAACAGTCCTGGCACTTCCAGGGTTTTGTGCTTTACATTGGAACTACAGTGAGTGTTCTGTACATGCCGAGGTGCTGCACACCACTGCCAGCATAGGCAGGTTATCATCTAAGGTCCTTCTTGTTTTTGCATAATTTCAGAAAGACTCTGAAGAACAATTCAAGAGAAGAGTATTTGCTTGTTATCCTAAGTTTTCAATGCAGCTGGTTATCCAGTGTCATGTATAAGGTGATGCAGTTAATAGTGGTTAGATTCTCTTTGATGACAATAAACAGAGAATAGATTCAGACTTCATGCAAGTGGACTAACAAATCCAAGTTATAATACTTCTGCCTTCAAAATACACAGAGGGAGAAGTCCACACATCATTCAAGAAGGTCGTAGCTTAGCCTAGGCTTTTGGGTCCATTTTGAGGTTTTTTAAACAAAAAAATGTGGATTTTTCTTTTATAGAATAATGTACAAGCTTGGATTACAGTTCTTTCCGTGTTGGAGGCCCAGATGACAATAACTGAAAATATCAGGGCACCAGCAGCTCTGGAAGACTGTTTCCCCCAAGCCTTCTGAGACGTGCTTGTCCTAATGTCCCTTTTTTTCCCTCCTCCACTACTGCTATTTTCATTTGCTGACAAGCTTAACATTAAACATTTGCTGGAGTTTTCATATCGATAGTACGTTATATTGCCATTACTGAACAGTTTGGGGCTTTGTGGCTAGCTACCATGACAATAGATGCACAGCCTGGAACCAGTTTTAGTTAATTAGAGTCAATCAATCCAAACTTTGCTAACTTACTCATGTGAAACAATAGTATAATGAACCAAAGTCTGCAAGATGATTGGGAAACACAAATTATTGCACCCTGATAAATTAAATGTGACTATTGCAAAACCTTCCTTCTAAATGAATACTCAGAGAGGAATGTATGGGTGAATAAGCATAATTTAGAATACAGAAAAAAATTAAAGAAGCTGTTATAACCCCACTTCAATGTTTTCATTTTTCTTTAAAAGAAATAGAAAGCCAGATGTTGTATCTATGAGACCAAATGGGATATAACATTTTTAAGATTAAAATTATTATACCAAGTAATCTTATAAAATTGACACCTCATCATTTGCAAGCTAAATTTCACAACACATGTCATCTGAAGAAGTGGTATCATTCTGGTTTGCATGTCCTTCACAACTGCTTGTTTTTCAAAACTGTTTGCTAAGTCTTTGTCTTTCCTTGACAATGAAAAGCCCCGAACTACTTTAACCTAGGATACTGCTGTTGAACAGCTTTTTCTCAACAGAAAAAACCCCCACTTTTTGCCTGCATTTTAGGGTCATAATCATTGCCCCAATGCTTGGAGTTCAACTTCTGTAACAAAAAAGAATTTTCTTTTCCCATCTGCTTTCTCTTGACTTTCTAGGGGTGGTATTTTTCAGAAAAAATGGATCCAGTCCATAAAAACACTACCAGGAGGTTGTTAAAGCTTTTGTGTTAAAACTACATTTTATGTACTGAGCTGGCCTGTAGTAAACTATTCCAATGATTTATGGCTTTCACAGAATCTTAACTTTGTCCTGTATGCTTCTTACATTTTATAATTCACAGTATGTCTTTCACATGTGCTACAACATACAAAAGGAGGCATATGGCAAAGGTCTGGGGCCATGTCCTGAAGAGATCAGTGTGTGCAGGTGCAGTAGATGAAAACCAGTGCACACATAGACCAGCCAAGCCATGAAGGAACCTCAGAATTGAGGCACACAGGATTTAAGGAAAGAGTTTAAGAGAAAGGGAAGGGAATTCTCCAATGATGACTTCTCAAGCCAGCACGAGATTTGAAAACCTAGGTATATCACTCAGTGTGTTTTCTGTAAATATTTCAAATTGCTTGTTTGATCAAACACTGCTTTCCAAATGGAGCAGACTATTTCTGTGAGTTGATGTAGTGATATGGATTTGGGGGAGAGGGAGTTATGTGAGGGATGGGGCAGAAGTTTATCTATTCTAAATGAAAAATTAATAAGTTCTTGAAGCTTATAGGATGAGAAGGAGTTTGTGCTTGGGATTGCAGTTTTTACGCAGATGTTTCCTAAAGAATAAATCCTGAGGTTTATGAGCATTTGGATTGCTGAACGACAGGTGTGCTAGTTAAGAAAAAATGGAATCTTTTCTGCCCCATTACAAGAGTAACCACATTTTTCCTGCCATGTCTATTTGGATATTATTTTCCACAAACTATCCTCAATGTGCACATTGTTTTAACCATATGAAAGCATAGTAGCAGATGTTATAGAGTGGTGAAGTTCACAGAATCACAGAATAACCAGGTTGGAAGAGACACACTGGATCATCGAGTCCAACCATTCCTATGAAACACTAAACCATGCCCACCTCCCTGGGCAGCCTGTTCTAGTGCCCAATGACCCTCTCTGTGAAAAATTTTTTCCTAATGTCCAGTCTAAACCTCCCCTGGTGGAGTTTGAGGCCATTCCTTCTCATCCTGTGCCCTGTCACTTGCGAGAAGAGGCCAGCTCCCTCCTCTCTACAACCTCCTTTCAGGTAGTTACAGAGAGCAATGAGGTCTTTTCTCAGCCTCCTGTTCTCCAGGCTAAACAACCCCAGCTCTCTCAGCCACTCCTCATAAGGCCTGTTCTCCAGCCCCTATACTTCCCCTCCTACCTATTTCAATGGTACATAGATTCTGATTTTCATTCAGAGGGTAATCTGAATTTGGTTTTGAAACACTTCTTGTGAAAGAAGATAAAAAAATCTACATATTGCTACTGCCCAGGCTGCTGTCCTACCAGCAGTCCTAGATAGATTTTTGGGCAAAAACAACAAAAAAATCCAAAGAAAAAAGGAAGAACTGCATCATTTAAGACTCTGCAAACTGGATGTTTGGCTAAAAGAGAAGTCTGAGGTGTCATTTTTACATATCACAGTTGGATTCCTAAAGCTAAGTCTGTCAGCTGTTAATAACAAATTCAATCAAAACCACCTGACACATTCCTCAAGTAGTTCAAAAGATTTAAAATGATATCTTTCTCTGCAATTCAATGAAGGAGTCAAGAAAACTAATAAAATAAAAACTGACTGCTAATAGGGAAAACTTATTAATACCTGAAATAATTTACATTATATCTTTTTCAAATATTATCCTGTAAGAATTTTTCTAAAGTAATTCCACTCTCCTTCTTTCCCTTCTTCCATGCTCTGCATTTTCTTTTCCACATTTAATTGCAAACACATCTGAAATACAGTTTTATGTTAAATACATGAAAGTACTCGTCTAACATGTTCAGTAAAATCATAGGTCTGGTTTCAGGTAACCAATGTTTTTCATCTGTTCTACCATGACTACGTATTAATGAGTCATGGGAATTACATGAAGCATGCTTCTGGTCTTACAGGTACTGGTAGAGAATTTTAAAAAGAAACAAAGTACTAAAGAACATGGAAGCTATAGCAAATGAAATATAGTGTTATCTCATAAAGTAAATCTGAGGAGGTGGATCTTGGAACTTGGGTCAGTTTATTGTTAAGAGCTTAAGACAAGGTCCTTTAGCTCTGTGAAGTCAAGCCTGTATTTAATATGTGATGTGAGTCTAGACATTGTTGTTTGGTACATATTTTTAGAGAACAGTCAATTCTTTAAATATGTCTTGGATGAGAACTCATCTGAATCCAGTTACCTTCACTGATATGCCTCTGACTGAATAAGGCACAACATGACCTTGCAAATTTAATTCTTCAGTAGAATAATGATGAGAAATTAAATCATCCATTTTGCTCTGACTTTTCTATATTCTTCATCCTAAAATGACTGCTTGGCATTCAACCCTGTTTCCCCCACAAACAACGCTCTGTTTTGGTTTAAAACTCAGGAATTGTGATACAGAGAGAATTATTGCTGTTTTCCTGAGTAGGGACAACCACAAGTGCCTATCAGTATCTCAGCACTGCTGTGCTCTTTATATATCTGCCTGCTTCCTTATCTGTCACCTACCTATGTCCTTTTACAGTTACAGTTAGTGAATTCTTTACTAATAGCATGATGTACACAGAACAGGCTTCTCAACCTTAAATATGCAATAGGAATACCCTTTGTTTACTCTGTAGTAGCCATATCAATGAACAAACCCCATGTCATTTGCATCTTTATTTCTGTACATTATGAATGGAATCAGTGCTTATTCACAGTTATACCACTGTTAATAATCATAACCAGGAAATGAATGAATCATAGAGTCATTCAATGGTTTGAGTTGGAAGGGACCTTAAAGATCACTTAATTCTAATCTTCCTACCATGGGAGGGATATCTTCCACTATACCAGGCTGCTCAAAGCTACCTTGAACCTGACCTTGAACACCTCCAGAGATGGAGCTTCCACAGCTTCCCTGGGCAACCTGTGCCAGTGCCTCACCACCCTCATGAGGAAAAATTTCTTCCTTATATCTAACCTAAATCTAATTTCTTTCAATTTGAAGCCATTACTGCTTGTCCTATCACTACATGCTTTTGTAAAAAGGTCCCTCTCCAGCTTTCTTTTAGGCCTGCTTTAGGCACTGGAAGGCTGCTTTAAGGTCTTCCCAGACCCTTTTCTTCTCCAGGATGAACATCTTAACTCTCTCAGCCTGTCTTCATAGATGTTCCAGTTCTCTGATCATCTTTGTGGCCCTCCTCTGGACTCATTCCAACAAGTCTGTGTCCTTAGAATCATAGAATCACAGAATAACCAGGTTGGAAGAGATGCACCGGATCATCGAGTCCAACCATTCCTATCAAACACTAAACTAAAATTACCAAAAAACTAAATTCAGAGCATAGAAGAAGGGAAAGAAGGAGAGTGGAATTACTTTAGAAAACACTAAATTTAGCACCTCGTCCACCTGTGCCTTAAACATCTCCAGGGAAGGTCAATCAACCACCTCCCTGGCCAGCCTGTTCCAGTGCCCAGTGACCCTTTCTGTGAAAAATTTTTTCCTAATGTCCAGCCTAAATCTCCCCTGGTGGAGCTTCTGGCCATTCCCTCTCGTCCTGTCCCCTGTCACTTGGGAGAAGAGGCCATCACCCTCCTCTCTACAACCTCCTTTCAGGTAGTTATAGAGAGCAATGAGGTCTCCTCTCAGCCTCCTCTTCTCCAGGCTAAACAACCCCAGCTCTCTCAGCCGCTCCTCATAAGGCCTGTTCTCCAGCCCCTTCTCCAGCTTCGTTGCTCTTCTCTGGACTCGCTCCAGAGCCTCAACATCCTTCTTGTGGTGAGGGGCCCAGAAATGAACACAGGATTCAAGGTGCGGTCTTACCAGTGCTGAGTACAGAGGGAGAAGAACCTCCTGGGACCTACTGGTCACGCCATTTCTGATACAAGCCAAGATGCCATTGGCCTTCTTGGCCACCTGGGCACACTGCTGGCTCATGTTCAGTCAGCTGTCAACCAACACCCCCAGGTCCTTCTCCTCCTGGCAGCTTTCTAGACAGACTTCTCCTAGTCTGTAGCACTGCACAGGGTTGTTGTGCCCCAAGTGCAGGACCCGGCATTTGGCCTTGTTAAACCTCATGCCATTGGTCTCAGCCCAGCGCTCCAGCCTATTCAGATCCCTTTGCAGAGCCTCCCGACCCTCCAGCAGATCCACACTTCCACCCAGCTTAGTGTTGTCTGCAAACTTGCTAAGGGTGCACTCGATGCCTTCATCCAGGTCATTGATAAAGACATTGAACAGGGCTGGACCCAGGACTGAGCCCTGGGGAACCCCACTTGTAACTGACCTCCAGCTGGATTTAACACCATTTACCACCACTCTCTGGGCCCGGCCGTCCAGCCAGTTTTCCACCCAGGAGAGCATGCGCCTGTCCAGGCCAGAGGCTGACAGTTTCCATAGCAGAATGCTGTGAGAAACTGTGTCAAAGGCTTTACTGAAGTCCAGGAAGATACATCCACAGCCTTTCCCTCATCCAGCAGCCGAGTCACTTGGTCATAGAAGGCGATCAGGTGAGTTTGGCAAGACCTGCCTTTAGTGAATCCGTATTGACTGGGCCTGATCACCCGGTTCTCTTGCATGTGCTTCATGATCGCACTCAAGATCACCTGTTCCATGACTTTCCCTGGCACTGAGGTCAGACTGACAAGCCTGTAGTTCCCCGGATCCTCCCTGCGACCCTTCTTGTAGATGGGCACAACATCAGCCAGCCTCCAGTCCAGCGGTACCTCCCCAGTCTTCCAGGACTGTTGGAAGATGATGGAAAGGGGTTTGGCCAGCACATCCACCAGCTCCTTCAATACCCTCGGGTGAATCCAATCCAGCCCCATAGACTTGTGGGTGTCTAGTCAGGCTAGCAAGGCTCTGACCTCCTCCTCTTGGACCATAAGAGCATTGTTTTGCTCCTGGTTTTGGAGTTTGTACAGAAAGGGAACAATTTTCTTTACAATTAGAGACTGAGGCCTTCTTATGTTGAGGGCTCGAGCTTTTTAACATTCTTTTCAGCCTTGTGAATACTGAGGTAGTGTCCAGTTTCTTGGTGCATAAAGAACAGTGGTGTCCTAATCATAAGCTGTGCCGTTGCATTTCCTCAGACGAATATGTAGGACATACAGAGGAGAGCTGCAAAAATGTTCAGGTCAGTGCAGCGGGCTTGTGCAGTGCTCAGTGGCTGGAAACACCACACGATCTTGCCTCCTCTTGAAGGAGGGAACACGAGTATATTCATGGATATGACAATGGGAGACGCTGAAGGTTGAACGCACGTTCAAACCATGATGGGGTACTAGGTAAACCCAGTGCAGAAAGTAAAAATAGTTGTAGTCTCTTGATGCTGCTTTCCTGATTTTCACCCTCCTCCACTGCAAAAGTCCCCAAATCTGTTAGCCATTAAGTAATAAATTCTGTAAGATTTTTAAATGTACGGTAAACATTCATAAGAAGAGATATATTGAATATTGAATATTGAATATTGAATAAAACCCAGAACATTTAAGGTACTTCTTTCAACATTTCACCAAAAAAGTATTTTTATGCAGATATATAAAACCCCTGAACTATTGCAGTTATTGCACATTTTCAGAAGGTAGAGCGACTATTTTCCAGAATGTTGTTACAATGTATACAAAATGCCAAGAACATTTACAGAAATATCAAAAAAAGGGGCAGAGGAGCATCCATAGAAGTAAGAGCACAAAGCAATAATTTGATGCTATAAAACCCTGATTGCTTTTTAAAAAATTAGACCAAAATTTATAATATTAAATGGGAAAGAAAATAAAAGTTCCAATATAATTCATTAGAATCTACAGCACATGCGCACATACATGAAATGAATCACTAACATTGATGAAAACATTTATGTAACAGATTGTTAGCAATCTATATAATTATATAGATTATATAATATAATCTCTATAACTACCTGAAAGGAGGTTGTAGAGAGGAGGGTGATGGCCTCTTCTCCCAAGTGACAGGGGACAGGACAAGAGGGAATGGCCTCAAGCTCTGCCAGGGGAGATTTAGGCTGGACATCAGGAAAAAAATTTTCACAGAAAGGGTCGTTGGGCACTGGAACAGGCTGCCCAGGGAGGTGGTTGATTCACCTTCCCTGGAGGCGTTTAAGGCACGATAGGATGAGGTGCTAAGGGGCATGGTTTAGTGTTTGATAGGAATGGTTGGACTCGATGATCCAGTGGGTGTCTTCCAACCTGGTTATTCTATGATTCTATGATGTCATCTAAATAATATCATTTGATGTAAAAGCATGCATTTGGAAATAGAACTGTCCAGGATTGTAGTCATGATCCAATGACTATTGACAGCAAAAAGAGTTAACTTCAATGTCTATTGAATCAGCCAGCCATTAATGATTGTTATTTATTCTTTTTGCTAAATTTATTCATTATTCAGGTTGATACATGCAGTA